>JAVLUX010000027.1:24802665-26010165 GCA_032164185.1 Moxostoma hubbsi | reverse complement strand
AGTGGAATTTATATTATGCCTGTAATGTGCGTTTCAATTCATGCTTCACCATTATTTAGTACTTACAACACTAGCTTAATAAAAGGACATTTAATCTTGGAGGAAATTAACCTTGCTCAAAGAAAGGCTCTGGGGTTTATCAACTAGATTAATAAGGTGAGCATTGATATAAAAATGAGTGGCGTCCATTACAGACCAATCACCTCCTTTGGCATGAGAAACAGAGTGAGATCCGAGAATTCTAAATTTACCATTTTATTGTATTTTATAAATACCCTCCAACTGCGTGAAAGCAAAAGTTGATATAAATAAAGAAAACAAAATGCATGTGATGTAATCAGTATGTCCATGATAGAATTCCTCATTGTAAAAGCATCCTGGAAGAATGAGCTCCAGTGATGCTGAGCTCCATCAGTGGTGAGATGCTCGAGATCCTTTACCCTTTAGACTTTTTTGCTTTTAACGAAACCTTAATTTTTAGAGATCAGATGTCATATTTGAAGGAAGGACATCAGCTAAATAAGTGTTAAATACACCCTGCGTCACTACTGCCAACCAACACATGCTCAAAAACATGCATCAACACAGTGGCTGATTGTGGTCTGATTAACTTGTACGCATGCAGGACAAAGCTGAGCTACAACCACATCTGTCTGCAAAAATTAGATTAGTTATCAGACGTATTGCTAACTATCAACTAACTCCTTGTGACTTCTTACGAACAGTGTGGGACAAAGTTATATGCCCCAGTTTAATACTTGGGGTTATTATGGGTTAGATCAAATCCCTTTCCCCAAGCATAAGCAACAGTAATAGTGATGTTTGACTTCCAAGTCTCTTGTCAAAGAAACATCCTCAAGGTCTGTCTCTCGGAAGCAGTGAGGGAGCGAGTGTCTCAGTGTGACGCTTGCAGCTGTGCCTCGAAGGGTTGGGGAGACAGCAAAGGCTTCAATCTTCTGTGTGCGGGGCTCATTACTGAAATTATGTTGTGATCAAAGGAAGCGGGGTGCACTGATTACAGGGAAGAGCAGTTATAACACCATGGGTGACTGACTGTCCCCCACAAACAACATATAGCGCTCTTAAGAGAAACAACCCACTGCTCTCTTCTGCCACTCTCGTGTCAACACATTGAGAAAGCAGAGAGCTAGACGTTATGTGGAAGAAGTGGTCTTGTTATATAACTAGTCACATAAAGAGCTGCATACCAATAGGGGGTTATGTAAACAGGGGCTATAGAGGGAGACATGCCCATTTGGGGATGTCAAATGGTCATTTACATATTCATATATACAGATTACAAGATGCGTTTATGGACAACTGGCTTATATGCTGACTGACCCACCAGATTTATTTCATAGCAAAGTTGGTGTCATTACTCATAATGTTACCATTTAAGTTTAAATTCTAAAGCCCAGGGGACCTCCTCCACTGTGATGTAGATGTATTTATTACCCTTGAATGCAAGGCACTCATTCTTCTGAATACAGCTCTGAGGAGCACAGAGGACATCTGGTTCTTTGTCACAATGGTGTCTTTAACTATGTAATGGGCACCTTCCCCCTTGTGTTAGCAAGTAATAATGAGAGAAGGGTTCAACACACTACACCAAAGTGATATTTTCCCGACACATACACACTTCTACCAAAAATAGTGCTGGTACCAGAACCGATGCTTAGTCAGGAGACCTGCAAACCAACCCATGTTTCCACTGACATGTAAGCCAAACCAAGATGGATTAATTTTGTTGTTGTTAAAAAATTAAGTGAACTCTAGCTCCAAGGAACTGCTTTATTGTGATTAAATAGCCAAATATATATTTAAGGAGTTATACATCATATTACGTACTAAGCAGTAGTAGTCACAACTGTGGCAGCTGTAGCTGTAGCTGTAGGTTGGCATGACAGGACAAATTAGTAGTAATAAAGTAAAAGGAAAACAGTTCTGACCTTTTTCAGAAGGCGTGTAGAGTCTTCACTAATCTGCATGAAGCGCATGATAACGTTGTTCAAATAAATATCACTCAGAGTCGCATGATCTTTGCTCTCCCTTCGGACCTGGTTCAACAACAGGTACCAGCAGTTCACAGGGGACAAGAGATTCTGGTCCTTCCTATATAAGAGAGATAGAAAAAGAATGAATGATCAAACACAATGAAAGGCTCCTCTCTGCAAGCTGTCAAGCCCATCTGTGCTGCTCAGCTCACACTTTAAAAGCTATGTACTTGGATCACACGCATTACCATCCCTCTCATCTCTTCCCTTAACGATAGGTGACCTATTTTGGCATGCATGATTTGTGGATACTTTGTAGCATGCATGCAGTGGTCTGCAATGCCAGTGAAGCAACAGAATTATGATTTGGGCCTAAAATTAATCTGGAGCCTCATTAACGTTTCTGGAACATTTAGGAGTTTCAGAAAGATTCTGGGTCAGAGCTGAAATTATCCTATTTTGGAGCTCTTTCAAGATCCTAACGAATCTGCAGTATGGCAGTCATTTAAACATGTAAAATAAGACAGATTGAACTAGATTGGTTACAGTTGAAGTCAGAAGTTTACAAACACTTCGGTTGAAGTAATTAAAACTCATTTTTAACCAATCCACAGATTTCATATTAGCAAACTATAGTTTTGGCAAGTCGTTTAGGACATCTACTTTGTGCATGACACAATACATTTTTCCAACAATTGTTTACAGATTGCTTCACTTTTAATTTACTATATCACAATTCCAGTGGGTCACAAGTTTACATTCACTAAGTTAACTGTGCCTTTAACCACCTTGGATAATTCCAGAAAATTATGTAAATTAGATTCTGATAAGATAATTGGTTAATTGGAGTCAACTAGAGGTGTACCTGTGGATATATTTTAAGGCCTACCTTCAAACTCAGTGCCTTGCTTGATATCATGGGAAAATCAAAAGAAATCAGACAAGACCTTAGAAAAAAATATTGTGGACCTCCACAAGTCTGGTTCATCCTTGGGAGCAATTTCCAAATGCCTTAAGGTACCACGTTCATCTGTACAATCAAACACAAGTTCAAAAACCATGGGACCACACAGTCATCATATTGCTCAGGAAGGAGACGCATTCTGTATCCTAGAAATTAATATAATTTGGTGCAAAAAGTGGAAATTAATCCCACAAAAACAGCAAAGGACCTTGTGAAGATGCTGGAGAAAACAGGTAGACAAGTATCTATATCCACTGTAAAATGAGTACTACCTATATCAAAATAACCTGAAAGGCTGATCAGCAAGGAAGAATACACTGCTCCAAATCTACCATAGAAAATCCAGACTAGAGTTTGCAAGTGCACATGGGGATAAAGATCTTACTTTTTGGAGAAATTTCCTCTGGTCTGATGAAACAACATTTTTTTAAATGACCATAATGACCATCATTATGTTTGGAGGAAAAAGGGTGAGGCTTGCAAGCCGAAGAACACCAACCGTGAAGCAAGGGGATGGAAGCATCATGTTGTGGGGGTGCTATGCTGCAGGAGGGACTGGTGCACTTCACAAAATAGAGGAAGGAAAATTATGTGGATATATTGAAGCATCTTCTCAAGACATCAGCCAGGAAGTTAAAGCTCAGTCACAAATGGGACTTCCAAATGGACAATTACCCCAACCATACCTCCAAAGTTGTGGAAAAATGGCTTACGGACAACAAAGTCAAGGTATTGGAGTTGCCATCACAAAGCCCTGACCTCAATCTGACAGAAAATTTGAGGGCATAATTAAAAAAAAAGCATGTGCAAGCAAGGAGCCCTACAAACCTGACTCAGTTACACCAGTTCTGTCTGGAGGAATGGGCCAAAATCCCAGCAACTTATTGTGAGAAGCTTGTGGAACTCTACCCAAAATGTTTGACTAGGGCTGGGTATAGAGTTTGATTTTAGGCACCGACCGAGTTGCCTCTAAACAATCGAGTATCAAAAAAATGTCTTGTCCTTCGGTACCAAATTTTGATACCTGAGGGTCGTCAACTCGTCAACTTCAGTGATAAGCATGTAGCATGCTAGATGTACGCAAATCTAAAAGTGCTGGTGATTGGCTGTGGTTAGGCATCAAGGAAAAACACTAGTTTACGCCGTTAATGCCTAGAGATGCGGCTCACATGTGAAGGCAGTAGTGTGTATGCGTCCCAACCCACTTAGATGTAAAATAACTAATAATGAATGCAGCGGTGCTATGACTGGGACTCCGACAGGTAAGGTTAACGTTTAGCAAACAAACCAACAAACAAAATTGGCTAACACAAGAACACAATCAAGTAGTGGTACATGCTTGTTTACTTGTTAAATTAACGTTTCTGTGCGTGGTGACATAGTCCTATAAACTGGGACCTATCTAACGTTAGATATTTTTTGGATAGATAGCTAGCTAAATCGATGCTAAAGGTTGACAGTAATTGATCAAATTTAACTCACATTAAACTAGTTATCTTGTTAAACCGTGTTTATCCTTAGGGTTGGCTGAATTAACAGTTTAGCTTTCTTGTTTGTTTTTTTCCCTCTTCACATTAATGTTATAACCTCTGCCCCTGCCGATCCTGGCATGAGGAGACCAAGTGTCAATCCGTTCACACTGGCAGAAAAAGGAAAAATGATGAAGGAAAGGCAAGATGAGTGGCACATGGCAGTAACAAACTTCATTGGTAAAGGTTTGCGGCCTTTTTCTACAGAGGAGGCTCCATTGTGGAGGTAAGTAAGCTGTGTGGTGTTGTTGTAACTTTACCGTTACGGTTGTTGGCCCGGTGTCTAGGTAATCTCTTAACCAAGATAATGTCTTTTTGACCTTTTTATAGTAAGCAACAATGATAAAACAATGCTATTTTTATGTTTTAATGGGCTTGTCTGTCTCCTGAAAAAGCAGACATGCACATTTTTTGAAGAAGAAGAACTGCTGAGTGATTTAAAGATCTTATGTATGCAGTAGTGAGCCTCACATAATGAATTGAAACTGTTCATTTTGCACTGAAAAATATTTTAACTATATTAAAACTCTTTGCACTGATTTATTGTGTTTGTTACATTGTATTCCTTTGTGCCTTTTTGTTCCTTTGTTGGAGCAGCAGTGGCACAGGAGATGAGTCTTTGAGTCTGTAAAAAAAAGTCAACAAACTGAAAAAATAAAACCAAAAATGTTTTGAGGTAATATGTAATGTTTGTAATCTTGTTACAACGGATTTCATAAAATTTGTATAGAAAAAAAGTATCGTTTAGGAACCGTATCGAAGTCAAGATATCGGTATAATTTTTTTTTTTATGATACCCAGTCGCCTTACGTTTGACCCAAGTTAAACAATTTAAAGGCAATTCTACCAAATACTATCACTGTATGTAAACTTCTGACCCACTGGGAATGCGATGAAAGAAATAAAAGCTGAAATAAATATTTTTTTCACATTTTTCAAAGACATTTCCCATACTTAAAATATTGATCCTAACTGGCCTAAGACAGGGAAAGTTTTCTACAATTAAATGTCAGGAATTGTGGAAAAACGGAGTTTAAATGTATTTGGCTAAGGTGTATGTAAACTTCTGACTTCAACTGTAACTAACTCGATTTTTACATTTTTAGCAATGTATCTGCCGCCACAATGCTGGGGTGTTGTGATTACTTGCCATGACAATGCTATTCAGCAGTGTTCTGGTTGGATTTTTGAGTTGCTTGGTGGGTGTTTTCTGGCCACCCTAAGGCCACGTCCATGCTATGTTTTCAGTTGAAAACTGTTTTTTGTTTGTTTCCTAAATTCATCCTCTTCCAATATATAGAGAGCTTATGTTTTCGGTGGAGGAAAATGCTGTTACAGTGTGGATGAGTGGCATAACCGTAGCAAAATCAATCGAAAAAATGTATTGTAGATGTGGCCTAAATCTCTAAGATATTTTGTTCTCTAGATATTGCTCAGGCCCCTCCTTCAATGAGAGTACATTAAATTTGTATGGAATGTTTTATCCCAATATTAACATTTTTGCAATAGCTAGCAAAAATTTTTTAAAGTGACAAAGGCATCTGTATCCACACAAGATGAGCTTAAATATTTAATTTCCAACCTTCACATCATTCGACAAAAACAGGAAACAAACTTTCAGTTGACTAAATCCATAAGTCTCTTAGATGAAAGACATTCCTCGGAGTAACAGCATGTTTCAAAAGCCAGAGTTGAAGAATCAGTCATCTATGCCAGAATGGATCAAATGGATAATGTAATTGAGCTAAAAGCATGGAGATGCATGGTCGCAATATGAATATGGTGTTCAAGGGAGAGGGATTTAGATTTCAGGAAGAATTATGGGAGCCTGTGCATTTTCTGTAAATCTGCAATAACTGTAAATCATTTCACAAGACTGTCTCAGGCTCCTAAGTGTGCTTTCTGCGTGAAGTGTGTACTATATTTTATGAACATGAAGGAGTTAAGCTGCATCGGGCAGCTGAAGTGTGCATGTGATTTGGATTCATGAAGTAGCAAAAATAGCTTTTGCCTCCCCAGTGATAAAATGCATAAATAACAAGGTAGCAACATTAAAGTCTCTTGGCCAATACCTACCTTGCGTTGAGTGTTCTAATAATGCGAAAGCATTCTTGGGTGATAGTCGACTTCACAAACCATCATAATGGAAATGGTGTGATAATGTTTTGAATTGACTAATAACTTTTACCAATATCTGTTACATTACATTAGAAAAAATACTTAAGTCCAGTGTGCCAGGGAAGGTGGTGAACACAGGGCAAAAAAGTGGCATTTCACAGAATTTGATTAACATTTTGGATAAAATGAATCAAAAGCCATCATAAATGATTGCAAATGTTAGTTCGTGCTGTGGCATAATTAACTGTCTAATAAAATAATGAGCAGATGCATTTTGGATTGGAGAGTTATGCTTGTGTCAGGGGGACACATGCATGGGGCTATATTATTTTAAAAATGTTTTGGATTTTGAGAGGAGAAACAAACATGTTGAAAAGACCATGTGCGACAAACAAGTCAGCTAAAATAACTACTATATGAAATCAGAATGACTCAGAACAGCAGCTGTTCAGTAATGGAAAATGTTTTTGAATTCATCTGATTAGACACTTTTTGATGAAACTGTATTAAACCATAAAACAAAGAATATATACACTACCGGTCAAATGTTTAGGGTCACTTATTCTTTATTATTATTCATATTTAAAGGATAATAATAAAGTCATCAAAACTATGGAAGAACAGAAATTGAACTATGGGAATTATGTTGTGACTAAAAAAAAATCCAAAATAAATCAAAACGGTGTTATATTTTAGTATCTTCAAAGTAATCACCCTTTGCATAGAATTTGCAGAAACATAAGCTTGACATTTTCTAAACCAAATTCTTGAGAAATCACCCTGGAATGCTTTTTAAACAGTATTGAAGCAGTTCCCATCTAAGTTGGGCACTTTATTGGCTGCTTTTCTTTATTATTTGGTCCAAGTCATCAATTTAAAAAAAAAAAATTGTTTTAAATAAATTGTTAGTTTTGTAATTAAATTAATATGGTGGCACAATTATATTTTTGTCTACAAAACTAATTTCAAACATTTAAGCATACCAAATCAAAAGCTTTTTAAGATCATGAGAAACTTTTCAGTCTATATATAAAATATGCACACTGGCAGCCAAAAGTTTGGAATAATGTACAGATTTTGCTGTTTCAGAAGGAAATTGGTACTTTAAATTCTCCAAAGTGGTATTCAACTGATCACAAAGTATAGTCAGGACATTACTGATGTCCTGTAATGTTCAGCACTATTTGAAAAAAGTTATTTTTGATAAAATCTAGACTCTAGATTTATGCTAAATTGCTATTTTGGTACTAGAAAATCACTTGCCATTATATCAAACACAGTTGAAAGCTATTTGGTTCATTAAATGAAACTTAACATTGTCTTTGTGTTTGATTTTGAGTTGCCACAGTATACAATAGACTGGCTTGGCTTAAGGTCAATATTAGGACAAAAACAGCAAAAAATAAACAGCTTTCTCTAGAAACTTGTCAGTCAATCATTGTTTTGAAGAATTAAGGCTATACAATGCTTGAAATTGAAGATTTCATACAAAAGGTATACACTACGGTCTTCAAAGTCAAAGGACAACTGGCTCCAACATGAACAGAAAGAGATGTGGAAGGCCAAATGTACAACTAAACAAGAGGATAAATACATCAGAGACTCTAGTTTGAGAAATAGACACCTCACATGTCCTCAGCTGACAGCTTCATTGAATTCTACCCGCTCAACACCAGTTTCATGTACAACAGTAAAGAGAAGACTCAGGACTGCAGGCCTTATTTGAACCCGATTGAACATCTCTGGAGAGATCTGAAAATGGCTGTGCACTGACGCGAAAGGTCCTGCAAAGAAGAATGGGAGAAACTGCCCAAAAATAGGTGTGCCAAGCTTGTAGCATCATACACAAAAAGACTTGAGGCTGTAATTGGTGCCAAAGGTGCTTCAACAAAGTATTGAGCAAGTATTGATTACTAATGTACATGTTTTTTTGTTTTTTATTTTAAATAAATTAGCAAAGATTTCAAAAAAATTCTTTCACATTTTTCATTATGGGGTATTGTTTGTAGAATTTTGAGGAAAATAATTACTTTAATCCATTTTGGAATAAGGCTGAAATGTAACAAAATGTGGAGAAAGTGAAACACTGTGAATTTTTTCCGGATGCACTGTACACACACACACACACACACACACACACACACACACACACACACACACACACACACACACACACACACACACACACACACACGAGTACACCCCTCAAATTTTTGTAAATATTTGATTATATCTTTTCATGTGACAACACTGAAGAAATGACGCAGTGGTCGTCTTGGAGGTGTGTTTGGGGTCGTTAGTCTCCGAAGGGAGGGGATCATGCTCTGCTTCAGTATGTCAGAGTACATGTTGGCATTCATGGTTCCCTCAATGAACTGTAGCTCCCCAGTGCCGGCAGCACTCATGCAGCCCCAGACCATGACACTCCCACCACCATGCTTGAATGTAGGCAAGACACACTTGTCTTTGTACTCCTCACCTGGTTTCCGCCACACATGCTTAACATGATCTGAACCAAATAAGTTTCTCTTGTTCCAGTAATCCATGTCCTTAGTCTGCTTGTCTTCAGCAAACTGTTTGCGGGCTTTCTTGTGCATCATCTTTAGAAGAGGCTTCTTTCTGGGACGACAGCCAAGCAGACCAATTTGATGCAGTGTGCGGTGTATGGTCTGAGCACTGAAAGGCTGACCCCCCCACCCCTTCAACCTCTGCAGCAATGCTGGCAGCACTCATACGTCTATTTCCCAAAGACAACCTCTGGATATGACGCTGAGCACATGCACTCATCTTCTTTGGTCAACTATGGCGAGGCCTGTTCGGAGTGGAACCTGTCCTGTTAAACCACTGTATGGTCTTGGCCACCGTGCTGCAGCTCAGTTTCAGGGTCTTGGCAATCTTCTTATAACCTAGTCCATCTTTATGTAGAGCAACAATAATTTTTTTCAGATCCTCCGAGAGTTCTTTGCCATGAGGTGCCATGTTGAACTTCTAGTGACCAGTTTGAGGGGGTGTGAGAGTGATGACACCAAATTTAACACACCTGCTCCACATTCACACCTGAGACCTCGTAACACTAATGAGTCACATGACACCGGGAAGGTAAAATGGCTAATTGGGCCCAATTTGGACATTTACACTTAGGGGTGTACTCCCTTTTGTTGCCAGCGGTTTAGACATTAATGGCTGTGTGTTGAGTTATTTTGTGGGGACAGCAAATTTACAGTTATACAAGCTGTACACTCACTACTTTACATTGTAGCAAAGTGTAATTTCTTCAGTGTTGTCACATGAAAAGATATAATCAAATATTTACAAAAATGTGAGGGGTGTGAGACTTTTGTGAGATACTGTGTTCTCATATGGTATATATATATATATATATATATATATATATATATATATATATATATATATATATATATATATATATATTTATTATACACCAATTTCAAAGGGCCTAGATAAGGATGCACTCTGGAGACTACTATTTCCAACCAAAACTAGGTTTGACTGGAGTGAGAGAGTAGCAGGTCCAGGAAGTGGGAAACTGTCCAAGGTGTCCTTGAGGCCAGCAGGAAGCCAAGAGTTTTACATGTTTCTATGGGCTCAAGAATAGACATTCAGTCAGTTTGGGGTGATCAACAAATGTTATAATAGTAGCATCATAGGCAGCAATCACAAGGCATGAGTTCATTTGAAAAGCACATGACATGACTAATTGGGACTGATATAAAAGGCAGATCTGGACCAACTGGACCATTCAAGGCTGGAGTAAATCAGTGCTACTTCTCAGACAAGATCAAATAACAATTGGCCTCCAACTCTGTCTCTCCAAAGGGCAACTGAGTGGCCAAGTTCTATGCTCTAATGCACAGCAGTACACATGCTGGTGCAAAGCAGAATGTGATTGTAAATCTTCTGAACAAGTTGAGAGGAGGAACCAGCTAGTGAAGAATGCTGAAAATCAGGGTAGAGTAGGATCTATATAATTTACAGGCATAGCCACGGGAAGTAGGGGTGCGGAGGGTGCTGCAGCACCCCCTGTCGGCGTTCCAGCCCACCTTGTGAAGTGCTGTCAAAATAGTAAGTTATTTGAAAACCATCATGCTCCGTTAATCTTGTTAACAAAAATAATGAAGACAATTTTAGGGGTATTTTTATTTCATTAACGATAATGAGGATGAAGAGAAAATTATGACATAATTAAATGATTTTTAATTACACTTTTTCGAAAATGTGAGAAAAAAATAATACTGCAAGACATTAACAGTGCACTAACAATGTTTTCAAAAAGAATAATCAAGAAAGAATGTATTCAATAACAGTATTGGGTTTTCCCCGCTTGAGCTCCGTGAACTGAGCTGATGCCACAATCACCTGTCTAAAACAGAGAAAATTAAGAACAGTCCCTAAAATGATCAACACCATTACCACTTAAAGATAATACTAATACTTTATACTTTTTGTTTTCTATTTCAGGAGTGCAGTACATTTTTTATAGTGGTTTAATAGCGTTATAGTGTATGTGCTTTTCCCACTATTTCTATACTCCCCACTATACTCCCAGGAATTTTGAATTCTGTTTCCATTGTATTGACATATTGTTGGGCTCCATATTATGATCTTTGTTTTCCCAGTCTGTTCCACACATGTGCACTCTTCATACACCCATCAGAACACAGCTTGTTTATATGAGCACATTATGACACATATTCCAGTGTGTTAAACCACTTTCCCTTAATCCCGTAAACAGCGTAAGGAAATCAGCATTCTTCTTTACACAAGTGCACGTTAATATGGTCATTGACACCGCAGCCAAGCAGAACTACTGTGTGCTGTACAGTAGCAGAGCTTTTAAATCAACATTTGATCAACATCTCAAAATACTTAAGTGTATAGAGAAATACTTGTAATGGAGAGAAGGCATCAAAAACACCTTTAAATGTCAAATCAAATGTATGGGGACAAAACAGAATGAGGAAACTGGCCTATAATCTTAATTGTAGCATTTAAACAAAACAAGCTCAAATGAAAAGATTGCTTTTTACTTGGTTATAAGGACATGGCTACATGAGTCTCACTGTCACTGGATATGCACTAAGCCTTAAATACCATACATTTTTACGGTTGGATTATTGTTTGTCGGTGTTCCCTTCCGTGGGGTTACCAGGTCTTTATAGCTACATTAGTGACCGCTACACAAACGAATTACACTTGGTTACCCTACCCAAAAAATCATTTTGAGCTCATGATCACCCAACAAATAGGTCCACAAGTGTAAATAAAAATAAAACTACTTTCAATACAGTAAACATCAATACTGTAGCCAGAGTTACTTAATTCTGTGTTGGTTTAAACATCATGCAGATCGCAAACATTGTATTGACAGCTCATTGATTTTTAAGAGCCATGTAGGAGGGTTTGACAACCAACAAGGTCATCAACTGAACTGATCATGCTGGCAAATTCTGTAATATTTTGAAACCAAACTGAATTTATTGTGGCAGATGGAATCTCTGATGCCTTATATGCATTAAATAGAGGAATGGAGCAATAGTCATATTCCAGGGGTCCTCAATTTATTTAGGCCAAGCACCCCTTGATGGATAGAAAGATGAAAAATGGACCTGCACCATATTACGTATATTGAATATTTATAATAACAAGTGTTGCATTTTAGGCCAGGCCTGACCTTTAATTACATGCATATAGTAACATAATAATGTATTTGCATACTTTGTTGTTATGGTTGTGATTGCAAAGCCATTAAAATTATAACTAATGATGTCTAGAGTCTTATACCTGTACATTACATTTTAATTTTACATACTGTAATACATTAATCATTTCAAGTATTTTTGGTGAACAAATAATTGTATTTTTTCCCCACAAGAGTTCCCAAAGTTGTCTGATCTCCTGTTAAAACGGACAACCCGTCGTAACGGTTAAAGATCTAAAATGAAGATTCCCCCAAATTCAAAAGTTCACACCATGTTAGGTATGATCCATAAGCGAAAGAGTTGCTGTGATCGAGCCATCACAACTATACTGAAATAAACACTTAACTCTGAGATTCTCCAGGAAATCTGTCATTATAGTTAGTTCCTTTGGATAACAAGCATCTGCTAAATGACAAATAATCAAAAGGAAATATGGTATCCAAGGAGTGGCAGCTGGATGATGAATCTAATGAAATAATTCCCATTCTGTCTCCAGCATCCCTCCCTGGACAAATGGTGTGTAACGCTTGTTAGCTCAACAAATCCAAGCACTAAACTAAGCCCTAGCTGCTGAGTCGCCACAACAACAGTGTTCTCGACAGGGTGTGTATGCGTTGACGCATCTGAAGATGCAGACAATCTATCTGGTATCCAACCTCCAAACTTGAGTGACCAGAAATGCTTCAGGTGCTGTGGTGAAGATTTATTCAGTTTTCTGCTATGAACTAGGTCTATGTTCCCACAGGTAGAGCAAACTTTATGTATCTTGACAAACAGTCACTTAATCTTCCCTCTCACTGGTTCTGTGGAATTCTGCTGAGCGTGTATGTCCGGCCAACTTAAACAAAGTGGTAAAGCACACCCTCTGCAATGGCTCAGCTGGTCCCCTCTTGACGCCATTGGTCAGACATCAGTTCCAGACTGCTGGGCTAAAGAACAAACTGGGATACAATGTTGAGCCTATAGGCTGGGCCTCTTTACTGGAACCCTGTAGTTACAAAATATATTATCTAAGTTTAGCTTTTAGAAAGACCTGGTAAAATGGTCTTCACTACGAAAGCTTTAAAATGTTCTGTTGAACAACTCTGGGGTGTCTGGGTATTCCAGCTAATTAAAGAATGATCTGCAAGCTCATTTGATGCCAATTCATCCAACACACACATCTTAGCTAAGCTGGCTTAAGAAATGGCCACCCAACCTCACAGCAGCACGTCACAGGTTTTTTAATCTTCCAAAGACTTTCTAGAAAAAAAGAGGAAGCTTTCTTTTATCAATAATGTTATACTGCTCTTCTGTATTTCTGTAACTGTTAAAAGGATAGTTCACTCAAAAATGTAAATTCCATCATACTTGCATTACTGTTTTGTTTCTTTCTTAGAACACCTAAAGAGAGGTTTAGTAGAATGTCCAAAATTCTCTCTTTCCGACAATGAAATTGGATGGTGACCAGTCAAAAAGTCAAAGAGCTTACATAGTTCACAAACTGACAAGCCACAAAAATTACAAGCACACTGATTTAGATTCTCTATTACCAGTTACTACAACTGTTGGACACATTTTTGGGCTCTTATGCTGGGCATTAGACAATTTACAGAAGTGAGAGGCAAAAACACTTTATATTTAGTATTGTATAAGCAGTTTCTGTAGTAATATTATGTAGATGTTGAGTTTCTTTTCCATCCAGTGTCTGACGTAATGAGACCACGATCATTCTTTATACTCGTTAATATTCCACAGGACTTACAGTCCCAAAATGGCACCATATGGGGAAAATGTCAGTAGAAAAGACAACAAACAAGAAATACAATAGAATATTAAAAAGCTGGTTTAAGACCATGAGAGTCTGTGCATTGTAATGGTGTAAACTTCCACCAAGTTATTTAGTTCCATTAGCCTGTACATACACTGTAGCAATATGGATTCATTGCATTAATACATAATTCATTATGTGTGTGGCCACAGGTTTGTGCATGTGTGTGTGTGTGTGTGTGTGTGTGTGTGTGTGTGTGTGTGTGTAGGGGCATTTTTACAACAGCTTGGAATGTGGCTCATCCAATTTAGAGTTGGAACTATCAGTTTCATAAATGTATGTATTTAACTTTACATTTTCTTAGGATAAGGGCTTTGGTACAACCTTGCAAAGACCAATTTTAAGAAACTAGTGAGGAGAGAATGTCTCTGTAAAACAAGCATGTGTGAACCAATATGTTTAGAGAAAGAATTAAATGGAAATGAATTCAGAACGAGGGGCTACCTTGTCATGCCTGTTCCAGACGTAATGAGAACACGATCATGCTTTTTTTTTTAACCCGTCAACATTTCACAGGGCTCAAGGACCCAAAACAGCACCATACCGGGAAAATGTCAGTAAAAAAAAACAAACAAACAAGAAATAAAATGTGTTTTCAAAAGCTGGTTTAAGACCATGAGAGTCTGTGCATTCAATGAGTTTTCAATAGTTAAGGGATGTACTTTGGTACAAACAAGCTCCGATCTAGAATGTGTCATGCTTTAAGTAAAATCAGACATGAAAATATACATATATATTTTTTGATGTGTACAATAGAAAAGATGGATAACATTATAGTATATCTGTAACCTGGCATAACCAGTTTACAATTGAGCTAGAAAAAGAAGCCCTGATATCATCTGCTTTCAATGTCAGACCTATACCAATAATTCCAAAAAATATGAATATATCCAATACCAATAGTCACTAAAATGTGGTGCATCTCTAATGAACCCCAACACACTCACTTATATTGCTGGTGATCCTTTGTGCTCCTGGTCTTGGCCATGAAGCGTTCGGCCAGCTTCTCCAGGTTGCGTGAATACTCCATCTCGATCTCGGACTTCTTGCGGAAGAAGTCCTGGAGGTCCTGAAGGAGCTGCACCCTCATGTCCGTTTGCTGCTCCAGACATTTTTGCTGTTCCACCAACTGGGCTCGGATCTCTGAACAAACAAAATAAACACGGTTCATAAGAAAAAGAGCCTATATCTACAGGCACAAAATGTCTATTAAAAGCAGAAATTAACTTAATTATACAGGACTTTCTTAAAAACAATTAGTCAACTAGCTGTTCAGTCAAGTTGATTTTGAACATCACTAGCAGAGATCCTCAAAAGTGCTTTGAAAACCTATTGCTAGTGGCCTAGCAAAGTCATGTGGGGCAGGTAACTACCCTTGCCCTGTGTTTCATTACAGCCAGAATCAGGAATGGTCCCAGAAACAAACCTAATGATTCTCTAAAGCCTGTGTATGCACAGCTCGTACAGCCACGGGGGCACTCCACTTCATTTAACAAGCAAATTACCTCCGGTTTCCTTGTGTGATTGCCCCCTTATCATAGGGAATGGAGCTCATTAAATTTGCAGCACACTGTTGATGCTCTGCAGCTTCATACCATGATATACATTCAAACTTCCTCTCTCTGCCCCAAGTGACCCTGTATTTTTTCTGTATTTCTCATAACGTGGGATATCTGAACTATGAGTCCACTTTGGCATGCTGCACAAGCAAGGTGCTTTAAAAATAGCTCTAATATTTCAACAACAGCAAAAAGGGAAATTACTCCTATGGCTAGAACTTTAACAAGGTCAAAATACCGATACAACGCTGTTTAAAGAAATGGACTGGCAAGGGCAAGCACTAGAGCCAGATGTGAATTAGTCATTAATATATCAATGGGCTGACAGAGGCGCAAGGTAGTTAATGAAAAAAGGCACACAATCGGAGCACTAGCTCAAAAAATTAAATGATCCCTGACACTAGCTACAGAACATAATGCCAATAAGAACATTTTGGACAACTCTCGTGAGACATACTGTATATGCTTCCCAACTGCTGGAAATTTGGGATTTGCAAAACTACATATTTTAAAAACCGACTAGCTGGTGGGCTACCTGAGTAACTAGTCAGTGTTTAGGAAGCCCCGTATATTTAGGCCAATAGATTAGAAACTTTGCTTATATGGATGCAAAACACAGCCCTTCAAAAGGTTAAATGACAGATATTCAACAAATACGTATATATGCTAAATAAATAACTAATCATAGTCCTCACAAAAAAATATATTGCTCAAAGCAAGTTTTCCCTACCAGAAATTAAAATTTGGACTGTTATTTATTTTTATTTTTTTTTTGTATTCACTCACTTCTGTGAGAACTAAAAATTAAGCAGATTTCTGAATGACAAGTCTATCAATTCATTCAGAAATAATTGTATGAAATGCCAGGATTAAGATAAACAGGCACAAAACATACGTTAACTACATTACAATACACAATCTGTTTGGTCAACTGTTGCATTCAAAAGCCAAATATTTTTGTATAATGATAAATGCACTTCAGTACCAGATTTTTCCCATTATCATCAACTGTCTTTTTGAAGAATAGCTCTCTGAGGAACAATTATGTGCATTTCACAAACTGAGCATGTTTTCAAACTGCTATGGGCAATTTTCAACTATCCACTGAATGCAGGGTATCTCAATGTTGTAATCAGTGGGCGTTTCCAAACCAGGATGGGCATTCCTGAACAATGTGTGTAAACGGTTGAAAAACACCCATCCTGGTTTGAAAACTCCCACTGATTGGAAAACGCCAATTTTTGTTCTGTAGAGAAACAAGTCTTGTATATTTCAGTATTAATTTAGTTTTATTTATTTATTTATTTATTTATTCTAACTTTTCTCTCTTTTAACTTTTCCTCTTCCTCTCTCCTTGTCGCCAGTATCAAGTGACACTTCCATGATTGCAAAAGCATTCCTGGCCCTGTGAGGTCATGTGTATGGTAAACATCTGCATGGAGCCGGTGTATTAAAGCATGCGTGAGACTGTGTGTTGGATCAAAGCCCCTGTGATCCACTTCAAACACAAAGATAGATGTGAGCACCTGTGCACCTTCCGATACTACAAAAACAAGACCTGAAGGTGGAATCCAAGCTAATCAGCCTCCCTGCTGTCTGTCACTACAGTTAACTTCAACAATTCAGTTTCCACAGATGGGTTCCTGAGATAGCTAATGACTGGGATGAGCTATATGCAAGATTCCATGCTATTCTTCCTAGTGCTGGAAAGAATGTGAGCAAAGTCATGCAACAGGGACAGGGTCAATTTAGAGCTTACTGGGATAGAGTTGTTGAACTTGCACAACCTCCATTAAAAGTCCAGGGAAAGAAAAATGACTATCTCTCTGAACAAAGACCCAAAACAACAGACGTTCAAAGTAGATGCTATAGATGCATCAAAGATGCTATATCAAAGGTGAACAGTGTAATTCCTGTGCCAGCAGCATTACCAAATGGAAAAACCAAAAATATTGACTGCTTTCAAATAGGGCTGCAACTAACGATTCTTTTGATAATCACCTATTCTAGCAATTATTAGAAGGATCATTTGACTATTCGGGCAAATATTGCATTGATTAATCATTAGCTCTTAACCCTCAGGGGTCGACGGCGCAGTCGCGTCCTGCTGGATTTTCCCCTCATAACAGCGGGAACATCTTTTGTTTCATTCATTTTTGGGCATACAGATAAGTGTAATACATCATTAGAATAGAATATTCTTCTGCAATGTAATCTGTATGAAACAAAGCAATATACTGTTTCTCCTTGCTCAGCTAATTATCCCTAATATGATCACACCCACGCACAGTGGGCGCTATTCATATGGTAATGTACTAAGGCGATCAATGTGGATGGATGGATGGACGGACGGACGGACGAAATTCTGTTTCCAGGGGAGGGGTCTTTGTCACCACAGGTGTGAATTACATCAATATTCATGATCATTCACGCCTCCTCGCATATGGCCTTTCTAATACAAAAAGTGTTTTACAAAAGTTAAATTAGTATATTGTTTTGTAAGAATGAGTGATCAGGATGGCTTTCACATTATTTTGTAGCAAAAACTCTAGGCTACAAGATCCAGTTCTCAAAAGTCTTGTGAACAAATGTTTAGTACATGTTATATGGCCTTATTTCAGTGACTTAATCGGGACATCCACTGCTAAGCGTCGCTGTGTGATGATGACTATTAGCAGCCGGTGCCAGCCAAACATCACTTCAGTCTATTATGATGAACATCAGAGGATGAACTGATGCCAACTATAAAACATGGGATACTTTATATGCCATTGAATGAACCTTGGATTTAGGATAGAACTCAAACTTACAGGCCAGGTTGAACTGTGATGCACCAAACCGAACTCTGCCTGCATCACATCGGT
Source organism: Moxostoma hubbsi (assembly GCA_032164185.1). Classification (NCBI taxonomy): domain Eukaryota; kingdom Metazoa; phylum Chordata; class Actinopteri; order Cypriniformes; family Catostomidae; genus Moxostoma; species Moxostoma hubbsi. The sequence continues at coordinate 25,991,607 of JAVLUX010000027.1, read as the reverse complement.
CTATTGATGGACAACACTCTTGAAAATGGAATACATACTAACAATTAATTACCAACAAAAGCGTTCATCAGCCAACTAACAAAGGACAATTGCTATCTATGTGAACTTCTGCAGTTAATCCAGGATGGACTTCAAAGACATTAGTCATTAATCTTACAGTTCATTCAAAAACGGTTTAAACACGATCCCTTAACACTTACTTTGTTTAAAAATTTTAGCCATAACTTGCACTATACAGAAGTAATATTGGTATCATATTCATGATATTAGCCTGAGGGGACCCGGTCCCCACAGTGAGTCTGGTTTCTCCCAAGGTTATTTTTCTCCATTAATCAACAACAACTTATGGAGTTTTGTGTTCCTCGCCACAGTCGCCTTCGGCTTGCTCATTGGGGTTATTAATACAATTATTATTTAATTACTTATTTGAAACACAATTCACAATCATATTTAAAATCAAACTACACAATGATGACTAAGACAATATAGATTTTACAGTTTTATCTTCTGTCTGATCTTCTGTAAAACGGCTTTGAAATGATGTGTATCGTGAAAGGTGCAATACAAATAAAAATTACTTGATTTAAAATTTTTGTTTTTTCAAAAACAATGCATAAACGTTATTTTCTCAGAAATACAAACATGTACATAAATGTTGCTCACATATTAGTGTAGCCCAGTTTTTGCTGAATACAGTGTTATCAGACGTTAGCCATTAATATGTTTGTAAGCAACTGAAAAAAGCATAAATGTCAAGGTATGTCAAAACTTCTCCAGGGACCAAAAACACCCTCAGATGGTAAACAGACTATTCATCTTGTGCCCCGAGTTAAAAGGTTGTATTGAACATGCTTACTAACAATAAAGAGGACAGAATCCTCTTAAAATACCTCTAAATGGCATTCACTGAATTAAAGGATAAAAAATATTTGTATCAAGTTTAATGCAGTAAAAAATTAATTGCAAAAAATCCTATTGTTATCAAGTGTTTTGTCTCATTTTCCATTTAAAAATGTCTAAAAATCCTTAAAACAAGATACATTTACTTGAGAAGCAGCATATAAGATATTCAGACTTCTCCCCAATTTGTATTGCCCAAGTAGTGAATTGACAATTTTTTATTGTTGACGTTGTCAATAACGTTGACTAATCATTTCAGCCCTATTTTCAAACAAGTTTCCTGAACACTCCCCCATCTTCCATTGGACATACAAACAGATAGTCCCGCCCCAAACTCACACTAATGGTTAACCCAATGTTGCTATTTTGTGTTAATCAGTATTCTCAAACAAACTGCATTTCTCTGAATGTGCCACAGAGCCACAAATTTGACACTTTTTGTGTAAATCAACCTACAAATGGCTTACTTACAATTGCTTTTTTATATTAATTTGGGATAAGGGAAAGTTTAAAGGTCCTAGGTAACATTAATTTGTCCACTACAAATTTGAAAAAGAATTACATTTTAAATGTTTCATTGGATACAACTCACAGGTGTACAAGAGTATGATGTACTGTATATTGAACGGACTGTACATCTCACAGCAACGTTTTCCTTCACATCAAATTAAATATTCCATCTAATCCATGTGGCACTAGCAAAAAACACTAACCAGGGAAAAAGTAACAAGGGCAAAATGAACAACACATTCTGTGACCGTTAACAAGTCATTAAACAGATGTCTCCAATGTTCTGGTATCAGTTCCAGAAGCAGGCCACACTTGTTCTCCCACATACAGCTTGTGCCAAAAGCTATGTGGGACACACTGAACCAGTATCCCCATATGCAGAGCTGCTCATCAGAGGTACCTGAAATAGCAGTATTTGTCAGGAGACCTGTTTTAATGCACAAGGTTATTCATCACTGCCATGTGCTTAACAACTCAGCACAGAAAACATACTCCAGACATTCATATATGCTCAATTACCAAAGTGAGGTGCTGAAATTAATGACGGTAACTGACATGACAAAAATGTAATCGTCACACTGCTAAAAGGTCATTAAAATTGTGAAAAACTGTAAGCTGAAGTGTAAAACATTTTCAATGGTAAACTATTTTCTCCAAATCCAGCTGAACATGCAGAGACAACTACTGTATATGTAAGCCATAGGCCGATTCCCCAAAAACTGTAAAAACTGTATCTGTGGTGCTATAAAAAAACATTTTTTTTGTGCGTCCTGACTGCCCGACATGGCAACATTTTCTTAAAAATGAATATTAGAACATACATTCTAATAATAGCAATAGCAATATGAAAAAACTATAATTGTGCAGCCACATTGATAACTAGGAATGACTCAAGAAATATTTAGCTTTCATAAAAAAAAAAAATAAAAAAAATAAAAAAAATCAGACCCTCCTATGGGAACAAAACTTCCCTTTCATTCACATAACAGATACTGACTGTGCTCTTATAGGCAGGTGGTCAGTGGCCAAGGGAATACCCCATTTTCATACAGTTCAGTACAACTGGGAGACGTCAGTCGGTGGTCCTTACGCAAGGGATCAGAACATAGATGCATGAAATGTGATCGTCCATGGCCAGATTGATTGAAGTCCATCAGGGAGAGTCTACTCACTTCTGACAGCTCAAAAAGCAGATTAGGCTGCCTTCTACCTCTAACAAGCCATCTTGTTAAGTTGCACCCTGTGAACCACACCGTTCTCACAACAAAGCAACACAGGACGTAAACTACAGCCCCATCTCTGCCATGAAGCAAACAATAAATAGAAACTAAGTATAGTTTTGATAGTTAACTTTGATGTTCAGTAGGACGCCTACTTTCTGGAACATATAACTGCATAACTAAAACCTTGCATAGTAATAGTGATTTCTATCAAATTATAATTCAGTTATAAAGGATTTCTGTATAAGAGGCCAGAGTAAGTTGAACTAAGTCAAAGGGAGTTCAGTGTTTCTCACAGGATTCTGGAGACTTAGGTGGGTGGAACTTGGACCCTCTATGGGGGTCCGGGGGAATGCTCCCGGTAAGAACATTTTTGTACAGTTAATCAATCTGTGCACTTTGCGAGCAAAATTAAGATTTATGAAGAACTTTGTGTTCTAGTAGTAATTTAATCATAAACACATTGTATAGATATGAATGGTGATGACACGGCAAATCATGGTAAATGAGACAGAGTTTAATGCAGTTCACAAATGGTCAAAAAACAAAATTGACTAGAGCATACATTTGAGCTATCAAGGACATTTAAGTTACATGCTCAATTAACATGTCAAAATTTTGTTGTATGTTTCCTAAGATTACAATCAATGCCCAATCTAATAGATTACCTATGCAATCAACTTAATTCTCTGTGACAGAAATGTAAACTGCACTGGTAGGGGAGGAGGCTATTGTCATATGATAATTATTTTATGTTTGGTAGTCAAAGAAAGAAAAGCCTCCATCGACACCATTAACAGCTATTTAGTTCTATGGAATGAGATTGACTTTTTCATAATGTTATTTGCAGCAAGATCTACCATGGTATTCACTGTACGATTATAATACATGCATACTTTTTAAATCTACAAAAGTTACTCAGTCAAGCAGTGCGTTTTCTCATTTTCTTGTTATGGTTGTCTGATTAATATAATGACACACTAGACAGCAGCAGGTCTAACTTACACTTTTTTTCTCCAGTGTTTACGTTCACTTTAGACATTCCTGTCTGTGTTTACATGACGGAATTTTGAAATGTATTTGTCCGTTCAGGTGCATTAGCGCAAGCATTTTCAACACACACACACACACACACACACACACACACACACACACACACACACACACACAAACACACACACGTCAATCAAATAGAGCACAGCTGTTACTAGATCTCTTGCAAATTATAAAATGATGTGCTATTGATTACTCTCAACAGCAAAATAAAAATATTAACTTTCTAATAAGTGACACAGGCCTAGGCTAATCACAAATATATATTGTTATTTTAGTCAGAGTTAAGTTTTAATCGGTCCGCTTTTCCGGTGGGGCAAGTGAAATTCTCTTTCCACTTGCCCCGGAAAAGCGTTAATGTCGAGCCCTGTGAGCAATCAAAGAAATGAAGCAAAAGTGGATACCTGTATTGAACTTGCTCTTCAGATGCTGAAAATGGTTACATTGTCTTCCGAAGAGGGGCAAAAGGAAATGTTTTTACAGATCTTAACACTTTTCAATGTTTTCAATGGGGGAAGAGAGGCACGCATCAGTCTAGTGTTGGTGTGTTACGAGAAAGCAGCAAAAGAGTTACCAGACAATTGTGAAGTTTATGTTTTCTGTTAATTGTAAAGTTGTGAGCAATGCTGTGACCATTAAACCATTACTTGAGAAGAGCAATTCGTCTTCGCCTCCTCCTTGACCATCTTACCTCTTACAGTGAACTATTCCATATTTCCATTCATTATTCTACTTCATGTCATTTTGTTGTCTTAAAGTGTATGGCAGTACAGAGATGCCCACTCCAGGCTGGGCAGAAGGCATCATACAAAAAAATCCAAAAGGAGAGTCAGTTTAAAATAGGTAATTGAGAATGGCCATTTATTGCCAAGATGCAAGAGTTTCAGCACCATATTGCATGATCTAAATCAAATAAGGGATGGCAGAAGGAATCCTTTCTCTATGTGCAATACAGCTGCATTTATCAACTATTTGACATATATAAAAAGGCAATAAAGGCATAAGAATGTCATATCACACCACACTCACTAAAGGGCAAAACCAATTATGCGAGACCTCTTGAAATTTCGCCTAGTGGCTAGTAATCCAGCAACTATCCACATGAGATTCAGCAATAAATGGCCAAAAGACATCATTTCAGATGTCATTATTTCTTGTCCAGCACTGAAACTCAAGTTAAGAAAATATCAAGTGCACCTGTTAATTAAAATAACTGCAGATGAAAAATAAATAAAGACTAGAAGTTTGACATTTCATTCCAAAGTAGGTATGGGCCTTGGAGGTTGATTAATTCATTTATATTTTATTTCTTGGAAAAGTTGCTTCTTTATATTCATTGGTTTTTAAAACATCAATGTTACAGCTATTCACACATATGACCTTGGCCATTACAATGCATCATGCTGTTTTTCGAGCATCTATGAGTACTATGCTTTTAAGAAGGCATTATAAGTTCAAAACCGTCCAACATCACAAGACCCCTGAGTTCCATTCTGCTGAACTGTTTTTGCACCCCAAAAATATGTTTTTATGTAAACACAACAAAAGTAACACATCAAGTGAACATGAAACCAGCCTACTTCTTTTGACCACTTGGTAGACTAGTCGTTCAGGCAACCGACCGACAAGTCTGTTTTAAAAATATGTATTTTTGCCCATACCCATTCTAAAACTTAATTTTAAACCATTTCTTTCAGTCTTAAGAAAAATTTTAAACATAGGCACCACATTTGTAGTTATACTCTATAAAGCCATTTCATGTGGCGACAACACGAACATGGGAAGCCCATAATGCTTTATCTGACTGCAAATCTTCTTTAGACCCAGTAGGATGCCTGAACCTCAAAGGGCTATGTCCAGCTATTAGCTCATTTCCATTTCCTGAGACGGTCTAGAGGGCCTGCATACACAAACACACACAAGCAGGAAGAACTGTCCTGAAGGCATTTATCAGTCTTCTGAGTTTGGTCAGACTGTGGTCTACTGACCTAGTCAAGTAATTTTATTTGTATAGCGCATTTCACTACACACATAGTTTCAAAGCAGCTTTACAGAAAATCGGGGTGTATGTGATTCTAAATGAGAATGCACCCAAAGTTGTTACTGGGAGGGGGGGGTGCCACCACCCCCCGCAAGATGCTGCCCTGGACAACTGCCCATGTCACCCATGCCTAAATCTGGCACTGAACAAACCTATTAAAAAAATATGCGATCATGAGGAAAATATAGACAAACCAAATATATTTCCTTAATCGTACATTTATTCACAACATCTCTCCTCAGTGTAAATATTATTACACTTTACATTGAGTTTATAAGGATGAAAGTGAAGCAACGCAGAGCTCGTATAGTTAGAACAATCCAGGAGCAAATTGTGTTGTTTTCTGCCTTCGGATAACATACAACTGATCTGCACCAAAATCAGCACATAAAGAATGTTATAAATGCACATGGCTGTAAAGCATCTCACTGTTGAGAAGCTAGTTAGCCAGAGATCTTTTATACTGACACAAAAACCTCTGTGTTTTTACAATAGTAGAGAGTGTAACATTCAACCAGCATGTTATGGCAGTAAGTCACCATTTGCGGATACAATACAAATTAAAGGGGAGAGCTGTAAACATTAAAAAAGAACGGCCTCATCTCGTCTGCAGTTTACCGCTCATAGAATGTCTATGGGACCGCTGCGTTACGCACATTGTTGCTTACCTTTTAGGTTCCCCTTGTTGGAAGGGCTCCGAGTTTGCTAACGTCTTCGACGCTCTACTATGACACAAAAGGTAAACCATAAAACGTCCAAGTCATTTCCTCAGCTGACGTCCTTTCTTCACCAATAGATGAAATTACGGTTTACAAACAAACGCTTCGCCCCTTCTGGGTTCATTTGGTTATCCAGAAAAGAAATGCTGTCTACTGGCGCTTAGCTCAAAATGCGCTGAAACTGCCCAAAAAGTGCCGTTTGTGGGGTTGGAACACCCCTTTTCGCACAGATTATTGGAGAGTGGGGCTTCTTTTAATTTCCACCAGATAGTTGCATCAGGCAAAAACACAGGATTTTACATAAATGATCATTCACGGGTCACCGTCATTGTTATCGAGTCTGCTCTATTAGACCCAAGTGACTCGCAACAGCTGTTGTTTGATATTAACTTTTGAAATTATGTAAACTGATTGTAAACTGATTATTTTACTTTCAAAATTGCTGTCGCTGTGACAGATATGAGGTCAAATATGACCTAACAATGATCTTATGTGATCAAGCCCACCATATACGATATAACAGGAGCAACAGATCCCATCTCCACCACCGCAGCTACTGTTTCACTGTTTGTGAAAGGATTAAGTGAATAAAAATAATGTCATACTGCTAAAATTATTATTTTGAATGCAGTAAAGAAGATTGCTAAATCGAAAAACAGCTGTTAATAAGTTTTGATATAGAATATGATTATATTGAAAAATATGATTATCTATAGTATGTGGGTTAATAATTAATGTCTAGTGGTAGTTTTTATTTTTATAGATCACATTTCTTAGGCTTTAGAAGTGTGTTAAATGTGAAGATGTGTATTCATCAACCTGTTACATGTCCATAAAATCATAATCATACAGGCTCATTGAACCAAGTTCAAAAGTTTTTGCTGATATTTCAGAAAACAATCCAAATAATTTCTTCACTGTAAACCATAGATAAACCATTTATATATTTTATTAAAAGACATTATTCCATTCTATAATGCTTAAAAGATTATTAAAATGGCAGTACTGCCTATTTCCACCATTGAAATCTGCTGCTCGAAAGAACCCGGATGTGCCCTATTGAACTCACCCCATTGACTGTGCCAGAAGATGACATGTCAAACAAGCACTGTTTTGATTGAACTGCTATTAAGCTTTCTGATTGGTTAACACAGGTAAGCTTAAAGTATTTAATTGTTATCATTCCTGTAGAATAAATGAGTCACTTGCAGCAGCTTTAAGAGAAAGTTAGTTTCAGCCACAGTGACTACAACCTGTTTGTGGTAGAGAATAACTCCCTTTTGCATGGACTTTGTAACTTTAAAGTCATTTTACATGCACACAAACAGCCATATACACACTAAAGGAAAAATCCCCAAAAGCATCATAGGGCCTTACATAATAAGTAAGAGAAAAGACTGGACCCTTTCACTGTGATTCAGATCCAGACCTTCCTGAGCTACTTCATCTGCCCTCAGGCGAGGGGAAGAGCGTCACAAGAAACTCAATACAAGCATTCAAGCTACAGTTTCATACTGCAAAAGTATACCTTCACTATTTTTTTTTTGCACAGAAAAATACCACTATGTTGCAAGAAATTTCTTTGGGCTTGCTTTGTTCTGTTGTTTGGGAATGCCAACAAGAAGAGCTGAAAAATGAGAACCAGGGATAAAGTTTCATTCCCTTTCCCTCATAAAACTCAGTTTGATCGCCAAACTGTTTGAAGGAGCTGCCAGGACATGCCATTTGAAGACCAATATTTGGAGTAGAACCCTTGGAAATGTGCGAAATCCTGTAATTAGCTGGGGGATTTCCCAACATGTAAGAGATCAAGAAGAATTACAAACAAAACGTAATGTTTACCCAAGTCAGTTCACAAAGGTTCATACATTATTGCGACTTGGGATCAAGCAGATTGTAAAGAATGAAAAATGTATCTTCTGTAAATACCACTTCAAAGACCATGATAAAAATGCAGTAGTGAGTACAAATGCCCTCCAGTATAGTGTTTGAAGTGACAACTCTATTCAAGAAACTCATTCAATGGTTGGGGGGGGCCCCGTTGGAAGGGCCCCTACAGACCACACAAGGCAGTTCAATAATACACACCTGCACAATTCTAGTTGAATCCATACACACATCTGCACAGTCTAATATTCTACATGCAACAGCAAGAGTCTATATGACACACCTGCAGAATTTCATCCCTCAATAGTTGAAAGATGACTTAAGGTCGTAAATAGTTTTTCTGTGTGCCACGTCTCAATCATAGTGTGCACATCGTAAATTCCGTCATCAGCACAGTATGCACGGACTGTCCGTATGCAGCCTGGTTTTTGTAGACATGGGGACAATCCGCATCTTTGTGCATCTTAAGCAAATGCACCTGCCATTCATTGTGCTAAAAAAGAATCTCAAAGCAGCATAAAGCACATGCGTCTCACACTTCTGTAATGGCTTATGGTCAAAAGAGTATACTTTGAAAGACTGCATGCTCAACCTGGCAAAAGACGGAACAGCGTGCAGAAAAACTATACCCTAGCTTTAAGTTGCGTCATACAGCATCAGCTAAATGACTACTTATTTACTGAATTCAAAAATATTCCACAAAAACTTCAGCTAATAGGAATGTCATAAAATATTGCTACATTGATTGTTGATGTTTTTTCTTGATGTTTTTGAGGCATCAATATTAACATTAGCCAAAATTTTACTTGGAAGCCTAATTTGTTTGCTTTCCAATTCACTGTCAGTTGGACTTTTATTTAATGTAGTCTGATGCAATAGCTTTGGAGACCATAAGGGGTCGGCTACACATCATACGAGAAGCACCACGAGAGGACATGGCACAGGTATCACACAACGGACACATCGATAAGTGCAGGTGGCAGTCCAAAGTTGTGAATCTAGTGGCCATACACACAAAAGCTATGATGTTTTTTGTACTTCTTCAAGAATGAACAAAGTGACATTGATGAGTTTGCATTTTGCATGTAATTATATGAAATTGGAGTAACTGCGCAAACTGACCGTTTTGAAATGGCGACCACAAAGACATACTTTTAACTGAAAATACATTAGATACACATACACAATATATCATAATAGTGATGGATAAGAGTAAATCATACATGTCCTTTTGATAATGATTTTTGTCTAATTTAATGGAAAACTATGCCCCCCCCAAGTGCATGGAATTAACATGTTTTTGGGCATTGAACCTTGCAATAACATGGGTTTTTGGACATGCACCATGATAATTCTTTGAAGTAGCTTAGAGTGCCATGTAAATACCATTGAATGAATATAAAATTTAGGTGAATCTCACAAAAATGCTCCCAGGTAAGATATTTTATTATTTTGCATAAAGAATGAAGCCTATTTTTGTGAAAAAACAGTTAAATATATTTCTTCCACAAATTCTCATTGTAATACTGTGCTGTAGCTCATGTTGCTTTGTTATTGGAATCATTTATAACTTTGCTGACATAAACATGTAATACTACAGGCCTACCAAAACATTGTGAAGTAAAGGCAACTATATTTTACATGGGAGTGTCTTGGATTTTGAATAAGGCAACATTGAGATCTACATTCAGTGTGCAATACTAAACCCAACTAAATGTTTTACGCTTTAAAAAATACTGAAAAAGGCACTGTTTTGGATAGAGCCAACTATAATTCAACTAGCAGAAAATAACTTTATCTCTCCACTAATTGGATAGTGATAATTGAGTCCCTGTCTATCCTCCCATGACTGACTCTTTCACTTAACCTGGCCTTTAGGTGATACATAACGACTACAATCGCTAAACCCAATCTGTCTATATGCTGTAAGGCCAACTGTCTTTAATGAAATCAAGGCTAGCAGAACAGGTCAAATGCTCAATGCTGACAAGCTAATGGGCATTCTGACAAAGCAGCAATTCCTCTCGGTTTTAAATGCCACAGACTAAAACTTACTAATTACAGATTTTATTACCTGGTCCATCTTCATAAACCCTGAACACTCTAGCCTGACCCTACTGTGACATTTGCATTTAATGTAATGAATAGGTGTCTAATTTTACAAGAGATACTGACACATTACACACATTTTTCTCTGCCTGTAACCTGTAAAACAATCTCAAGATCAAGCTATAGCTTTCAATTCCCTTATACAAACATACTGTGACAGTACGAATGTAGGGTTCCCTCACTTTTTGACCAATGAATTTCCATGACTTTACCAGTAATTCAAGATTGCAGAATAAAACATTTTATTTATAGAGATTGGGCCGGATTGGGCCAAATCTTTGTAATTAACAGATCTGAACAATTACACATATTACGACTGATGTTGTCACCCTGGCTTGCAGGCAAGTTTTAGGCCACATCCATTAAAACATTTTCTTTTGAAAAAGCTACTTTTACACTACATCTCCCATCCACACAAAGGCACGTTTTCCTCCATCAAAACAAAGACTTTTGAAAGTGCTCTCTAGTCTGTATACTTTGGAAAACAACGATGTAACAAATTCACAATGTAAAAAGCAAGACGAATTGCAGACAAATGGCCCATTCACACCAAAAGCGACACAAATATGCACCATTAGCACATTAATTTTTACCAAACTAAACAAATCAAGGGTCTAAATCCAGACAGAGATGAGAACTATAACTGTCCGCAACACACAGCAGGACAACACATGTTAATGACAAATTACACAATGAGGCCCATTGTGACCAACTTCAGAGGAAAAATAGAATTTAAAAACAGAGGGCCACATAGCAGCCATAAGTCTACCCATCAGTGTTTGTCCTATGACTCCTATCCTAGATCAAACCGGGTTTAAAACATGCCTCCGATTTCCCCATATCCCCTTCCACCTTTTCTGAAAAAACTAAACAAAAAAAAAAACGCTCTTTAAAAGTGTGCTTTCAACTAAACCAGTGCATGGAGAGTAACCTTAGAAGGACAGCATTGACATTCAAGTCCAAGCCTGTTGTGCTCAATTATCTGACATGGTATGTTTGCTTTAGGGGAGAAGGATTCACCGTAACAAAGACATAATTAGAGGTAAAATGAGAAACCCTCTATCCCTCAGGGCAGCGGATAGTAGGTGCCTCTGTCAATCCAAGGTCTCTAATTGTAGTTCTGACGTGCTAATAAGAAGTTTGTGGGATGGGAAAATTTAGATACCACTACACAAGTCTGAATATGCCAAATATTTTGTAACTTCATCACCTTCTACAAAGGCTGTGAAAATAGCAAAAGTTTCACATTTGATAACCAAATCAACCTGTCGCTGAGGTAAAGAAAGCAGCTGCAATGCTCAAACGTAAACTACTATTCAACTATACAGGAAATATGTCAAACCTCCCTACTTAAACTAATCCTTCCTATAAAGAAATTATAGAGGAGTGCCATTGACTGAGCCAGTTTGTCTACCCATGAGAGAGCATGCATATTTACTATTGACATGTCATGCATTATGTTGTGGATGCCGATTCCTGTTGTTCTTTATGTCAATGACAGGATATTCTATGGGCTGTAGACAATGGCTACAATGTGCACAATGGCTCATCCACTACAAATACGAGGTCTTACAAATAGTGAATGGAAACGAAGCCTGCAGACTTTATAAATCTCCCACAACGGACATTGAAATAGACACTGGCAGTTAACATGATGTTACATCATGGGAACAGCACGTTATATGGGATTTGGTTGCTTTTTTGTTGTTGTTGTTTGCACTTCGAAAATTTAATTGAGAATTGAAAAATCCTACTTAAAAGTTTAAAGTATTCAGACAAATGTTTTTAAGTAATACTATAAATGCTTAAAAAATGTCTATGAATTATTGAGGTGATAGAATAGCTAAGGTTAAATTGATACTGAAAGTAATGAGTAACATATGGTGTGGCACTATAGTGTTGTTTTGAACATCCATCTATTTTGGATGTCTCTGTGGTGAGGTGGTCTTTGGTCAACCAGGAAAAACAGATAACAGCCATAAAGGATGAGAGGTCAAGAGGTGAGTTTGACCTTGCAATCTGTATATGCTACAAGGACACTAGTTGATCTCAATTAGTCCACAGATTGAAATAACCACAATAAGGTTACACCATATGACCACTAGGGATAGAAAATGTGAAATGAGAATGGAACATTGCCTATAGTAAACACCAATTCAATTACCTAATTGTTTCTGGATTATAGCCTACTTTCTCCAAGTTGTAGTGCATTTGCTGAATTCACAAAATGTATCAACAGTAGGCTATATCGTCATTCAGACTGGTCCTCATAACCTTTTATATTACATCAAATACCCACATTCACAAACAACGAGCCCATAAAAAGTGCTGTGTATTATGTGGAGATGTTCAAAGAAAGCAAAGTTGTGTGCGAGGCAGGGGTTGAGGCAGGGCTTTGAATATGGTTTGAGTAAATGTGAATGAAGCTTCTCATCTCAAATTAACAGCTGGGACCACATAAACATTCCATCTTGACAACCTCACAACAGATATATTCCACAAACCAATGTGTTATATATCTGTCTCTCTCTCTGCCACACTCTCTCACTTCTATAAACACACACACACACACACACACACACGTACACAAAACCATGCATTTTAAGGGTCACAGTTTATTTGTAAGTGGTATGTTATGCTGTAAATAAACCCCTAGTAATGACAGACTGAACAACATTTTTAAATCTCTTTGATTAGTCATTCATAAATGTCTTTCTTAAATCATATTGATATTTGAGTGTCTGTGTGGTCTCCCATTGCAAGTCAGAATGGAGCGCAAAAACAAACCACCACTAAACAGCTAATTAGAAAACAAACCTCCAACTTCTCATGAACAAGGATCAAGACTCATACTAGACTCAGCCCAAACCCACAAAAAATATATCTTATCATTGATCTGGATTCGTGTTTAGTGCACATAACATTTCATGTAAGCTTACGTATAGTTCTTGCAGGAAGATCTCAGGATTCATTATGTCAGGCATCTCATCCCATCACAATACAGCCTCTGCTTTATAAGCCTGCCAGCTGCCTCTCATTGTTCACATCTGTGTTTTCACCCCCCATCCCACCCCATCTCCCCCAGTTTAGACAACCGTGGGATGGGATGCCAAATGCTAAATATTTTTTGTTCGTTAATTCCAATAATCTTGAGTTTTTCTGATTCCTGTCCCCTTGTACTCCTTCAAAAAGAAGAATCCTGCTTTGTAAAGCATTGCATTTTATCAGTCCAAGACTTTATCCAATCTATTACCAAGGGACTACAGGGCAGGCCAAAATGTAAACATAAAAAAAGAGCTGAAATGTAACTCAAGACAAGGTACCATTGTTGCTGCATTATCTCTCGTTAAGGCATTTCAAAATCACACAGTACGTTCTGCTCTCAGAATCATAGTGCAAAGTTTAAAATTAAGTTTAAAAAAAATGGTCTTTAAGGGTTTCAAGAGTTAACGCCATCTATTATGTCAACCGCTAACTAATCAGGGGACAGATCTATTAGGAATACAGTCATTAACTAAAGGCCAAGGCAATGTGGCAGAAGCAGGAAATTTCCCCTCAGGGCATTTTACAGTCCTTTTCTCTCTGCCGTTGGCCCGTTCCGCCTTTGCTTCACATGGATCCTCGTTACAAAATCAATCACTCGGTTCTAGTGGAAAATTGTAGATGCATAAGTTGTCATTCACACAAAATTAGCAAATCATCTCTTTGAGAGCACAAGTCAATTCTAACCAGTTGCATCAAAACAGCCGTTTAATATTGACAAAATACATTAAAAATGTTAACAGATAAAATTCTGAGAACCTTGCTGCTAAATAAGTTATGTTGTATATTCAAAACAGATATGCATATTAAAGATAGATATGTTTTCATTATGTGTAATTAATGTTATAGTATTAATATTATGTATATTGTTATATACTTATTAAAATGGACTGATTCACATGGCAGTGAAAAAACCTCTAGCTCTAGAAAGATGAGATGTAACGGGTGCATAAGTCTGTTTTAAACGTTTCTTTTCACACAACAGATGGTTTTAATACACAAAGCGTTTTTGAAATTTCTGTCTTTCTTGCTGTATTATGAGGGAGCCCCACAATGTGACGAGACAAAATTAGATCTCTCCGGACAAACAGACACGTTAATGCAGAGCCCTGAATCTGATCAGCTGCACGCGTGGCGCTCGAAATGAACGTGACAGGTTAACAACTCGGAGACTGATATAAAAGACAGTGGTAATATTTCAATTACAATTGTACACACTGTGATTGTAGCTCCGCTTTGTCCATCATGCCGGTATACACCGGCTTAAGACCATAACTGGCCTCGGCATGCGCAAATTGATGTAAGGTATCTTTTCTTTTTATCCAAAAAAAAAAAGCAATAGTTACGTGACAGTTATGGGTGCTTGATTTCAAATCATGGAGAGAATATATATATATATATATATATATATATATATATATATATATGGGGAAAATCAAACATCCGCCGCTCCTTTTGCCACGATGATTCACTAATTATTGCTTTGTTCTGTGGCGTGTTTCAAGTGTTCTGCATCTATAGCCAACATTTGGCAAGCAATCATTTGGACAAACTTTGCTAGTTGAATTGTAATGATAAATTATTTCATATTGCTGCATTGCTCAGTGTGAACCATGTCTCTATCTGCAGTTTATGAATATACACACAAATTGTTTGATATACAATGAGTACTTTCTAGATAAACTTGATCATTTGTAAATACTGATTTCTAGATAGACTTGGTTTAGATAAAATGAATACCTAAACTGGCTAAGAATTATATAGCAGTTTTCTTATTCTATTATTTCTGAACTGGGTTTATTATTTTAATTTATTTTCAATTTACTCTATGTTGACAACTTCCCTCTGTGGTGCATTTGTACATTTTTCTTGCACACCTTTGTTTCCTATAATGAAAATAACTTGAACTTCTCCAACCAGGTTGCCTTGTATTCTAATAAAGAACATACAATTTGAATCATGTCTGAGTACATTTAAAAGTTGAAAAGAATTGAATTGTAAATAGTCCCAAGTTTGATAAAAACTATATTTATAACTTATTTTTAACCATTTTTTTGCCTTATCGCCAAGCCCTACATCTAGG
Organism: Moxostoma hubbsi; assembly: GCA_032164185.1. Classification (NCBI taxonomy): domain Eukaryota; kingdom Metazoa; phylum Chordata; class Actinopteri; order Cypriniformes; family Catostomidae; genus Moxostoma; species Moxostoma hubbsi. Next base: position 25,976,043 of record JAVLUX010000027.1, on the reverse strand, counting down.
CAACACTTTTTGGCATCAGATGTGCTCTGCTCTGTGGTCTGGTAACAGAGAACTGGTTCTTGTTTAGAACTAGTTCCATTTAAAAAAAAAAAAAAAAAAAAAGACTAGAACCAAATTATTTTCATGACTTTAACTGTTCTCAAACATGCATTCCATCACCGATGCAGACAGAGCACTGACAGTGTTTTCTTAAATCAGCAGAACATAACTTACAGGACTGACAGTCTGTAAGACTGACCGATTGCCTCATTCCAAACCAAAATGATCACACGGGAAGGAAGTATGTTGTTTCTGAGAGTTCTGGTACCCTAGGATCGGCAACATTATGCCGACAAGCGCAAAGTCCTATCAGACATTTTAGCATCGGCTCTAATGTGTTTAACTTCCCTGTGGTGTGAGCAGAAGTGTGTTGGGTCAGCAGAGTGGGAGACTCGGGTCAGAACGATTTTACCTAAAGAAAAGTTAACTTACCGTTTCCAATTTCACTGTGAGATTAGTCTGTCCAATCGAATGGCTTGGTTAATAAGACAATTCTTTTTAATCTACAGTGATAAACCAGTGACCAGTATAGTCAGATTCTGGAATGAGTGACTCGAGAACTCAAGGTTTAGAAAAGAACTATAGAGATCCAAAAGGACTAAGCAGTCTGAAATCAACCCCACTTAGATTCAATTCAACATGGATAAAAATGATTTCCTCTTTAAGGCCAATAAACACTTTACAGCAAACTCTCCATTCTAGAGCAATTAAAACCTCTCATCTAAGCTAGTTAACTCGTCTTGTGGTAATTCCTTTCAGGCAGTGCATTATGCAATAAGACCCAAGAAGATTTACTACAAGCTGCATTCTTGAAATGAAGCACTTCTTTACTGGCAATGGCAGAATGTCACATGCAAACATGCACTGCATCCCCATCTCAATTGCTCTCACTCAAGAGCTTCTCTTCTGGCTAAAAGGAGCAGCGGTACAACGTGGATATAAGTGAGCGCAAAAACATTTCAGCGTTCATAGTGTCAAGAGTGGTCTATTTTCGGTGCTAGCTGCTCTGTGTCCTTGAGTAACTGTTCTTTTAAGCAGAGCAATGCTCAACCAGGCTGTCAGCCCTGTTACTTCAAGCCATTATAAAACTGAACCAGGTCTTCTGGGAGACACGTCAAAGCGAGTGTGCGCCGGTTCCACCCAACCTGAAAAACAAAGACCTACATAGAAGCCCTACTGAGCAAAATACATTTTTCCATGAAATCTAGAAGCCCTACTGAGCAAAATACATTTTTCCATGAAATCCGCACTACCTTGCTGCCTTGTACAGCCAGTGCTGAGCCCAAATATTCAGGGTAGTTTTACACAAAAATCAGCAGAAATGTAGATGGGAAAACTTGATTAACACAAGGGAGACTAGCATTTCCTTGACCTTAGAAAACTCCACCTCACTGAAATATCACAATGCATTAGAGGACATTTTTGTAACGTGCAACATCCCGACGTAAAAAATGAATCAATTATTTAAGAGGATGACCATGGGATGTCCACAGTCACAGCATGCCAGAGGCTATACTATACCAGTGAGAAAGGAAACAGGCAAGGGACAAACCACATAAAAGGCAGTGCAAAATGGACAATCATCAACTAACACACTGCTCCCAAAGAAATTTAACCACTGCGGCTCTGTGGCACACATCAAAACCAGGGCTGTTTCTAGCAATAAGCGGTTGCTTAGGGCCCTTGAGACACCAGGGTGCCCCATAAAGCTAGTTCTTTTCTTTTTTTTTTATATATTCTAAAAGTTTCAAGTAAGACTCAGGCAGCTGTTATGTGACCTGATCAAAACCTCGCACTTTTAACATCCAATTAGCCCAACATAGCAACATTAGTTAAACCAATGACATGAGTTTAGAGCAGAACTACTTAGCAAAACTGCTCATACTTTGGATTAGGAATTTGAACAGTGATTTTTGCCTGGGTGATGCTTCATCCACACAAACTAAAATGATCATGAGGGTTGTTCTCTGTGGTTCGACTGCAGTCATAATGTTTTGATTTGAGAGGGTTTTGTATTCTATACATTAATGATGAAGCCTCATAATGATCACCAACCACAAGCAGATGCATGTATAGACCATATGTTGCTTTGCGCCTGGGTTAAAATAAATGACTCTGAACGAAAGAGATGAACTGCAAAAGATGCTGCTATATTAAGAAACTTTAACTTATGATGGATCTATACAAAACTACAACAGGCTTCTTAATCATCTCCCATATGTTAAAACAAGTGTTCATAATAAACTTCCTCCACAAGACTTCACTGCTCAGCGGGAGTCAGAAAATCACTGAAATATAAGTTGCAAAATTATATATATATATATATATATATATATATATATATATATATATATATATATATATATATATATATATATATGCCAGTCTTGATGAAAAACACAAAGATTATGCTTTTTATCATTTTATCAAGCTTTTGATCTTTTTAAACCATTATGTATTTTGTAAGATGAATGTACATAACCACTACATTACATCAGTGTATACATATTAATCACTCTCCTTCACACTTTTTGTTATCTGCTAAACTGCTAACATTTGCCTGTAAATTAGCTACTTTGTATGTCTCCATAATGGCGAAATGCACTGAAATGGATAAATTAATTTACTTGAAAAAAATATAATAAATAACATTGGGAGGTCTTCAGTATGGATTTATAAACTTAATAGTTTTAAAAACTTTTTAATTCCTTTAGTTTTTTAAATAAATCATACTTGTGGGCTTAATAGTCATGTGCAGAAGCTTAAAAAAATGTCACAGAATAGTAATAAAGCACCAATTTAAAAATATCAAAAAATGGTTTGAATAACAGGCTTTCCAAGTGTGACTGCTGGTGACTAATTTAGAAAAGAACTATGGCGCTCAGATTTGTATCAATAAATGGCCTTTTCATTGGGAGTCCCATACATCCATGGCTGAAACTACACCCCTGTCTAAAGTATCCTCCTCCAGAGAGGGAGCCGCACAGTCCAGGCCTTGACACGTGAGATGGGCCTGTGGCCCCCTGAATCTTTAAGACTACAGCTCACACCTTGACCACAATGAGGCTTTATCGTGTGGGAGAGCAAAACTCATGGCAAACAATTCTCCACATCAACTCTAAAACAGACCCAACCAGGGCAACATGATAAAATGGAAAGTCGGCATGATGTTTCCGACAGTTCCAGCACCCTAGAATCATCCACATTATGCTGACTCACAGAAAAGCGGCATCTCTTTTCACACATTTTTGCACCAGTTTCAGTGTGTTTACGTTCTCCTGTGGTACGACTATGACTATTCACGTGACAAACTTATCAATTTACTTAATAGACCTTATGAAAACTTGATAAACGTGCAGTTTGCACACACTCCCTCCACTGGACTTCAACCACCGTATAATACCATTCACCGGCGGGGATTGGCCCTTAACCACAGCGGCAGTAAAACATTGTCAACGTCACAGCCCTAGGCACAACTGAAAGCATGTTGCGTCAGCAGCCTGGGAGACCCAGGTTCGAATCATGCGTTGAAAGCATTAAGTACACATGTTCGCATAATCAGTGACAAGCGCAATTCACTAGCATTTTTACCACTTACATATTTTTACTCCACTGATGGTTACGTTTAGGGGAACAGTTTATAAATTATGCATTTCTCTTCATTGTATTACAGCCTGTACAGCTGAACTCAACTTATTTCACAATTCGCTTTTGGCGTTCCACTGTGAATATTTCACCCGGAAAATGAAGCTCACACGTGCTCATTCGCCTAACAACACTTACCATTTTTGGCCACAGACTGATTTCAGCAAAAAAAACTAAAAAGACTAGTCCTTCAGTTTCTTTGTTCATCCATGATGCAAATTTCATCATACTCCGAATGGCCTAGGTTTTCTCGACCCACAGTCCTCGTCTGTGTGCATCATCGGGCACATGTGCCGGACATACTAAAAACTAAATGTTATTTATTTCAGTTTGTTCTGAGCAAAAAGTTCAGAAGTTCCGGTTCAGAAGTTCCGCAGCCTCATTTCCAAAAGGTTACTGGTTACAACAAAATAAAAGAACAGTTAATAACGTTCTGTGTTGTGGCCTTGAAAAACAAGCCCAAAATAAGCCACTTGCCTCACCAAAATAAGTGAAAATAAGCCATTTTTTCCCCTTTGTGGTGGATTTATCGGCATAGAAATCATAAAAAAGTAGTTAATTAACAGTTACGTATCATTTAATTTACAGATCTGCTTCTGGCTCAAAACCTGGCAGCATCAAATCTGAATTAATACATCATATCTAACAATAATTCAGTGAAGACTTGGAAAAAACTGAGATAAGTATTTTTTACCTCTAATAATGTTTTCCTTGTATCTGGATTAAATGTGTATGGAATAATTATACAAAGTTGTTAAAAAGGTCTTCATTCACAAAGGGCAATTAGGAAAAGAAATGTGCGATTCAGCAGTTTCCTTCTGGTTCAAAGCAAATATTTCATTTTTCCGGGCTCCATGAAAAAATTATCGGAACAAAGTTAATCGGTTATAAACATTTACCAGCATTTAAAAATACATTTTTTCACGCCGGAACAATTGAAAAACACTTTGTTCCGGTTTTCGGTTACGTTCAGCAAAAAATTATGATCATTTTCGGTTTTGTTCCTTGAACTGTTTTTAGTCCCTGACTAAGACAGTATCACATAGCAGCTATAGTGGACATGGTCAGAAGAGTATACTAAGAAAGGCAACAGTCAGCAAGGCGCGATCCGATCCCAGAAAAACAAAGTATAACCAGGTGTGCATACATGTGTGTGTATGACTTTGCGTGACCAACAACAACCCAAGGAATGACAAGTGCTTTAGTGGGAGGCCTTAGGGAGGCAATGCAGGTGCTTGCAAGGAGACATGTTGGGTTGCATTGAACAACTGATGATAAACAGTATAATCAGTGTGGTTGCTAGGAAAACACATACAACCATCTGAGGCTTTTGATCTGTTGGGAGAACAGCAAGCAAGAGAAAGAGATTATAATTCATCTGTGGCCAAAACAGAAGAACAGAGGGGTGAAATAAAATTATCAAAACTTAGGTCAACACAAAAATCAAACATTTTAACCCAATATACACAATATACCTTATTCACAGTAGTGACATATTTGATTTTTGACATGAATGAAAACAAGGCTGTGAGGAAACATAACTTCAATAGCAAGGACTATATAAAGCTTATACATTTAAATAAATAAAGCTATAATTTTCCACAGCACTGTTTATTGTGCTTTTTTGTCAACTGCATTTTCTTTTAAATAAATTTGTATCATTGTTTTGTCAGCGGAACGATCCAAAACACTTTAAACAACAGTCCAACCCAATGAAGAGTTGGCAGTAAATCGATTCCTCACAGCCTCGTTGACATTCCCCTCAAAAATTCCATATGCCGCAAATGTGAATAAAACAAATAAAAGTGAAGCAGATTCTAACGAAAAATGTTAGTGCTGGGAAAGTAAAAAAAAAAAAGGCCTTTTCTAATTTAGTATCTTGCTTCAATTGGAAATGTATCATATTATGTTTTCTTCATCTTATTTGAATTTTTTTTTCCACCCAATGGAAGACAAAAGTGATTATCAGGAAACCTTTTTAAAACAAGGTTTTTTTATTCCATTTTATGACACTAGTGGCCCAGCAATAATACATCTTATGAATCTGATAAAAGAAACCATGCAAACTTGCTATGCCAAAGAAATGCACCGTCATCCGTTTCAAACGATTCTTCATTGAAGCCTTGATTCTTTGCTGCTTATCTTAATGGGCAATAATTGGCTTGTTGAAGCAAATCAAAGCTGACCGCACATTTCAGATCAGCTTCCATAATAAATGCATCCTGTTATGTAATCTAATACGAAAAATACAATCAATGCCATTAACAATTAGCGTACTTGATATGAAGCCTCATTCAACTTAATATATAAATGATAGCAATGATGCAGAACAAGGTTTTGCTTGGGGATCAACTGAGATCAATCCAGGCCAATGGATGGGCTGAAAGTGATAATTCAAGCTCAGTAAAAGTAGAATGACAAAGCCCAAGACTCGGTTTCATCAAATGTGTTTACGGTCACCTTTATAAAGAGCCACTCCACTTAACAACAAATACACTTCTCAGCTTCTAAGGTAGGGCTGCTTGATTATGACAAAAAATCATAAATCACAATTATTTTGGTCACTATTGAGATCACGATTATTTAACTTGAAATGTAAACTGCCCTGGTAGGGGAGGAGGCTATTGTCATATGATAATTATTTTATGTTATGTTTGGTAGTCAAAGAAAGAAAAGCCTCCATTGCCACCATTAACAGCTATTTAGTTCTATGGAATGAGATCGACTTTTTCATAATGTTATTGCAGCAAGATCTACCATGTATTCACTATACGATTATAATACATGCATACTTTTTAAATCTACAAAAGTTACTCAGTCAAGCAGTGTGTTTTCTCATTTTCTTGTTATGGTTGTCTGATTAATATAATGACACACTAGACAGCAGCAGGTCTATTAGCTTACATTTATACTTACAAGTCTGACATTTTAATACAAATCTGCTTTTTTCTCCACTGTTTACATTCACTTTATGAAATGTATGACCGTTCAGGTGCATTAGCGCAAGCATTTTCAACACAAACACACATACGCCCCCTGTCAATCAAATAGGGCACAGCTGTTACTAGATTACTTGCAAATTATAAAATGATGTATTATTGATTACTCTCAACAGCAAAATAAGAATATGAACTAATAAGTGACACAGGCCTAGGCTAATCACAAATACAGATGGTTATTTTTTCATTATTGATGTTTTGATCAGTCTGGTTATCCAGTCGGACAAGTAAAATTAACTTTCGCTTGCCCCTTCAAAAATCCATTTGTCCCGGAAAAGCGTTAATGTCGAGCCCTGATTAAATATTGTATTCAACATTCTATGATAAAAAAAAAAATTAATCTGCAGGATAGCTGCAGTATAAATGTACATTGTTTTAAAGGAGTTTTAGATGTTATTAAGACTAATCAAAAACGTAATTTGTTCCAGTGTATATTGGGCTAAGACTGCACTCTCTCACCTTTATTTTCACTTCGATCCATCTTTAAGTCACAAAAACAAACTTTCTATTCTTAATAGAAATTGCCGATTTTCTTCGTGAACGTGACACATACAATGCATCCGGAAAGTATTCACAGCACTTCACTTTTTCCACATTTTGTTATGTTACAGCCTTTTTCCAAAATGGATTAAACTAATTTTCCTCAAAATTCTACAAACAATACCCCATTAATGACAATGTGAAAGAAGTTTTTGAAGTCTTTGCAAATTTATAAAAAAATAAAATAAATAAATCTCATTGTGGCAGCGGGGGTGTGGTCAAGCGTCCGTCCGGGGAGAGAAAGCGGTAAGGGCACTTGCACCTGAGCCAAATTATGTCTAACACCTGTCTCTAATTCCAGTAAGCATGGGGAGAGAGAGTTCTACATGTACACGGCAGCCCAGCGTTGTTGTTTATGTTCATGTTTAGTTAGAATTGTGTGTGTCATAAAAGTGATTATTTTGAGAAGTGCTGTATGAGACTGTGGCCATTAAAGGAAGGAATTATCAGAACCCACATCTCTGTAACTCTTTACACTGGTGCCGAAAAACCCATTTGAACCAGCTACAGTACGCCCCATGGAGCCCTCCCAGCTGTCCGAGATCCTCCAGTCCCTCGCCAGCATGCATCAGACGCACCAACAGTCCCTGATGGAGCTACGCCAAGACCAGGACCGGCGGTTTTTTGAAATCCTGCGGGCGCAATCAGAGGACCGACACGCGATCCGGAGCCTCCTTGCCCAGGAGAGTGCCCCGACCGCGTCCTCCGACATCCGCTCCCAGCTGACCCCCCAACGCTTCTGAAGGTGGGGGCGGAGGAGACGCAGAAGCCTTTATCGATCTCTTCGAGAGGACGGCGGAGATCTGGGGCTGGCCGCGTGACCAGTGGGTGGCGAGACTCCTACCACTGCTGTCGGGCGAAGCGCAACTCGCGGCCCAACAATTGCCGGCGGCGAATCTGCTAAGCTACACGGACCTGAGGAAAGCTGTCCTGCAGCGGGTGGGGCGCAGTCCCGAACAATATCGCCAGCTGTTCCGGTCGTTGAAGCTGGGGAAAGATGATCGCCCCTTTTCTTTCGAGCAGCGGCTCCGAGACGCGTGTCGGAAATGGCTGCTGGCGGGTAGCCCGGACGTCGAGGGTGTGATCGATCAGGTGGTACTGGAGCAGTTGGTCCATGCACTGCCAAAGGGGACTGCGGAATGGGTCCACTGCCACCGCCCGTCGTCGCTGGAGGAGGCCGTCCAGCTTGCGGAGGACCACTTGGCGGCGTACCCGAGGGCGGAAGAGCCCTGTTCTCCCTCTCTCTCTCTCTCCCCTCCCCTTGTGTTCCCCCTCTTCCCCTCACTCTGCTCTCTCCCCAGGGCCCGTTCCTGCCCCGCGGAGGCGAGGAATCCCGCCAACGCAACCAGTTCCCCGCACCAGGCAGTGGACGACCCCCACCCCTGTAGCGTATCGCCGTTCTCCCCCTCAGGTGGAGGCACCCGCCGACACAGGTGCGGGCGGGACGTCTGGGCCAGCCTGCTGGCGCTGCGGGGATCCGGGGCACTTTCAGGATCAGTGCCCGGTGATGGAGATGGCGACAGTGGTCCGGATCCCCAAGGCTCCACGGGCTGCCCCCGATCGAGCCGGAGCGTACTGGATTCCGGTAAGAATCAAGGGGGGTACTTACCAAGCATTGGTGGACACCGGTTGTAATCAAACCACCATCCACCAACGCTTGGTTCGGCACGGGGCATATGCACAAAAGGGTGGGGGGTGAAATGTGTGCATGGCGATATTCACAAATACCCTGTGGTGACTCTGACAATTCATTTTCGCGGTGCAAAACATAGAGTGGAGGCCGCGGTTAGCTCCCGCCTCACCCATCCGCTGATTTTGGGAACTAATTGGCCCGGATTCAGTAAAATATTAAGGGGAATATGTGCGGATGGGTCCTGCATGAAGGCAAAGGGATGTGTTATGTGCGATTCTCTCGCGGGGGGAGGCGGAGCCGGGGCCGTCTTCGTCTGCTCCATCTCGGGATGATACGAGTGAGGGGGAGGTGACAGCCCCTCCCCTCCTCAGAGCATTTCCCGAAGGGGATTTCCCTCTGGAGCAGTCACGAGACGATACCCTCAAGCACGCCTTCGACCAAGTGAGAGTAATTGATGGTCAACAACTCCGCCCGGGTGTCGCACTTTCATATCCCTACTTTGCGATTATAAATGAGCGGTTGTATAGAGTGACGCAGGACGCTCACACAAAAGAGGAAGCAGCCCAGCTCTTGATTCCACGGAGCCGCCGGGAAATGCTTTTCCAGGCGGCTCACTATAATCCCATGGCAGGTCACCTAGGGGAAGGAAAGACACGACTCCGTCTAATAGCCCGTTTTTATTGGCCGGGCATTGGCGGTGACATACGCAGATGGTGTGCGGCGTGCCGTGAATGTCAGCTGGTAAACCCACCGGCCACCCCAAAAGCGCCATTGCGCCCCCTTCCACTAATCGAGGTCCCATTTGAGAGGATTGGAATGGACCTCGTCGGGCCATTAGAGCGGACAGCACGCGGACATCGCTTTGTATTAGTCCTGGTGGATTATGCAACGCGATATCCGGAAGCAGTGCCTCTGAGCAACATCTCAGCACGTAGTGTTGCGGGGGCACTCTTCAAGGTAATCTCCCGGGTGGGGATTCCGAAAGAAATCCTCACCGATCAGGGCACAACATTTATGTCACGAACACTTCACGAGCTTTACGAATTGCTGGGTATTAAGTCGATTCGCACTAGCGTGTACCATCCGCAGACGGATGGGCTGGTGGAGCGTTTTAATGAAACCCTGAAGAATATGATTCGTAAATTCGTGCACGAGGATGCTAGAAACTGGCATGGAAACTGGAAAGTGGCTCGACCCCCTGTTATTTGCAGTTCGAGAGGTCCCGCAAGCCTCCACTGGCTTCTCTCCTTTTGAGTTACTATATGGGCGGCGCCCGCGCAGTGTACTAGATGTGATACGCGAAGCCTGGGAGGAGGGGCCTTCAAACAGTAAGAACGAAATTCAATACGTCCTTGATCTCAGAGCAAAACTCCACACTCTGGGGAAACTAACACAGGAGAATTTGCTCCGAGCTCAAGAACGACAATGCCGGCTGTATGACAGGGGCACTCGGCTCAGGGAGTTCGCACCGGGAGATAAAGTGCTTGTATTACTCCCAACATCGAGCTCCAAATTACTCGCAAAGTGGCAAGGGCCCTTTGAGGTCACACGACGAGTGGGGGATCTCGATTATGAGGTGAAACGAACCGATAGAGGGGGCGCGCGTCAAATATATCACGTCAACCTCCTAAAATTGTGGAGGGAGGCGGTCCCTGTGATGTTGGCCACGGTAGTTCCGGAGAGGGCGGAGCTCGGACCGGAGGTAAACAAAAGCTGTGATTATAACACTCCGGTCATTTGCGGGGATCACCTCTCACCGTACCAACTTGCAGAGGTTGCGGAGTTGCAAAAAGAATTTGCAGACGTGTTTTCCCCTCTACCGGGACGTACGAATCTCATCCAACACCATATCGAGACCGAGCCGGGACTGGTAGTACGTAGCCGGCCATATCGCTTACCCGAACACAAAAAGAAAATAGTTCGAGAGGAATTGGATGCAATGCTCGAGATGGGCGTAATAGAAGAGTCCCACAGCGATTGGTCCAGCCCGGTTGTGCTTGTTCCCAAGAGCGACGGGTCGGTGCGGTTCTGTGTGGATTATAGAAAAGTCAACGCGGTGTCTAAATTCGACGCGTACCCGATGCCCCGTGTTGATGAGTTGCTCGATCGGTTAGGTACGGCTCACTTCTATTCGACATTGGATTTAACAAAGGGTTATTGGCAGATCCCCTTGACACCAATTTCCCGTGAAAAAACAGCCTTCACCACGCCGTTCGGATTGCACCATTTTGTGACACTTCCGTTCGGTTTGTTTGGAGCCCCGGCTACGTTTCAACGACTTATGGATCGTACAGTAACGATTGGCAGCGGCACAAACAACAACTGAGGGCGGTCCTGAGGTCGCTGCGCCGGGCCGGGCTCACGGCAAACCCTAAGAAGTGCGCGATTGGGCGTGTGGAGGTACGGTATCTGGGGTTCCACTTGGGTCATGGCCAGGTGCGTCCCCAAATTGACAAAACCGCAGCAATTGCGACATGCCCGAGACCCAAGACCAAAAAGGGGGTGAGGCAGTTCCTGGGGCTGGCTGGCTATTATAGGAGGTTCGTGCCTAATTATTCGGACGTCACCAGCCCGCTGACTGACCTCACTAAAAGGGGGCTCCAGATCCGGTCCAATGGTCGGAGCAGTGCCAACAGGCGTTCATGCAGGTTAAGGCTGCACTTTGTGGGGGGGTCGCTTTTACATGCACCTAACTTCTCTCTTCCCTTTCTATTGCAGACGGACGCTTCAGACAGAGGACTGGGGGCCGTACTCTCGCAGGTGGTGGAGGGGGAGGAGCGCCCAGTGCTGTACACCAGTAGGAAGCTCTCCTTAAGGGAAACGAAGTACAGCACCGTAGAGAAGGAGTGTCTGGCCATCAAGTGGGCGGTCCTCACCCTCCGATATTACCTGCTGGGGCGGGCCTTCACTCTCTGCTCAGATCACGCCCCACTCCAATGGCTCCACCGCAAGAAGGATACTAACGCCCGGATCACCCGTTGGTATCTGGCTCTACAGCCCTTTAAATTCATGGTGGTCCACAGACCGGGGGTGCAGATGGCTGTCGCGGACTTCCTTTCCAGAAATGGGGGGGGGGGAGTGGTAGGCAGGCCGGATGGCTCCCCGGCCTGAGTTGGGCAGTGGGGGTATGTGGCAGCGGGGGTGTGGTCAAGCGTCCGTCCGGGGAGAGAAAGCGGTAAGGGCGCTTGCACCTGAGCCAAATTATGTCTAACACCTGTCTCTAATTCCAGTAAGCATGGGGAGAGAGAGTTCTACACGTACACGGCAGCCCAGCGTTGTTGTTTATGTTCATGTTTAGTTAGAATTGTGTGTGTCATAAAAGTGATTATTTTGAGAAGTGCTGTATGAGACTGTGGCCATTAAAGGAAGGAATTATCAGAACCCACGTCTCTGTAACTCTTTACACTCATGTACGTAAGTATTCACAGCCTTTTCTCAATACTTTGTTGAAGCACCTTTGGCACCAATTACATCCTCAAGTCTTTTCGTGTATGATGCTACAAGCTTGGCAAACCTATTTTTGGGCAGTTTCTCCCATTCTTCTTTGCAGGACCGCTCAAGCTCAATCAGGTTGAATGTGGAGTGTTGGTGCACAGCCATTTTCAGATCTCTCCAAAGATGTTCAATCGGGTTCAAGTCTGGGCTCTGGCTGGGCCACTCAAGGACATTCACAGAGTTGTCCCGTAGCCATTCCTTTGTTATCTTGGCTGTGTGCTTAGGGTTGTTGTCCTGTTGGAAGATGAACCTTCACCCCAGTCTGAGATCCAGAGCGCTCTGAAGCAGGTTTTCATCAAGGATGTCTCTGTACATTGCTGCATTCATCTTTCCCTCGATGCGGACTAGTCTCCCAGTTCCTGCCACAGAATAACATCCCCAAAGCATGATGCTGCCAGAATTTTGAGGAAAATAATGAATTTAATCAATTTTGGAATAAGGCTGTAACATAACAAAATGTGGAAAAAGTGAAGCGCTGTGAATACTTTCCGGATGCACTGTATATTATGATTCACTACATCACGAGTCATCACGTTATAATCTAGCAGCAGCAATAGATAAGCATCCCCGCGCCAGATTGTGCATCAGCAGGGACAAGACAATCTCTTCCCCAGTCACTCCAAGCAACTCCGACGTGATGCTGAACGCACAGAGAAATGCCAGTTTCAGAGTTTATTTTCATAACCCACTGCTTTATTATTTGAACTTTAATAAAGGATGCTTTAAAGATATAACACCAGGGTGCTTCATTGCGAAACAAAATGCTGCACAATAATAGTTTTATCTTGAATATCTTGTTTTCAAAATCGTTGGAAGCCAAAACCGTAATTAAAAATAAAATGTGATTAATCGCCCAGCCCTAATAAGTGGAGAGAGTAGATTAGAAGAGATTAAAGCAATTAGGTTAAACTGGAGCTGGGACCATGACTTGTGACCTTCTGTGACCAAGGAGAAACCTCTCACCTTCTGCTTTTTCTCATAACAGTGCTTTACTCAACAAAAATGTATTTAGGTCTGAGGCCAAAGAAAGCTCACCTGATCTTTTATCTGAATATGAGCTGCGGTGGCCAATTGATGCTCAAAAACAGGTCTGTACTGATAAAATCATAAATTAATGTACTGTGATTCCTTTTCTCACAATAATGCACTGAAACTTTAGATCTAAGTGGTGACATTTTAATGTATTTATACATACATTCACAGGTCGTATAAAGCACAGACTCTGAAACTTATAGTGTAGTCAGACTTACATCTATAGGCCCTCTCTCACCTACCTACAGTCCTGGTACTTTTCCCTCAGAAACTTTCCAGATGAGAACTCTCATGAAGAACTGAACATTCGAGGACAATTTTCCCCTCTTGTATTCGCAATGACAAAAGGAAACTCCGTAGTGACATCATTTATGATCAACAATTTTTTTCTGACAATGTTTGCACGCGCGTTTCAATAGCAACAACAACAAAATCAACAAAACCGATGGAGGATGCCGGTATCAGAGCTACACTTTTGCTTGTTTTCCAGTTTTCTGATGCAGTCCGAGTCTTCAGGTTACAGTTTAAACTGGGTGCATGAAGAGTCCATGCAAGGCTCCGTGCTGCAGCCAGAGGAGGCGCAAGCGTGCTTTAATAATAATTGATCTACTGTCACACATTATACATACATTTCTGCATATATACAGTGAAATAATTTTTTTCACATATCCCAGCTTAAGCTGGGGTCAGAGCGCAGGGTCAGCCATGATACGGCACCCCTGGAGCAGATAGGATCAAGGACCTTGCTAAAGGGCCCAACAGTGGTGTCTTGAACCCCCGACCTTCTGGTCAGTAACTCAGAGCCTTAACCGCTGAGCCAACACTGTCCTCAAACAGAGCACACGCTGAACTCGGAGGACAACATGTTAAAAATACACTATAAACCTATTTATCAACACAATCTTTTACAATAAAGGCTTTTATGACTCAGCATAAATTACTGAAATATTCTCTAATTGACTTTAAAGACATCTTAATGCAGATTAAGCATGCAGGAATAGGCACGCAACACTTCTCTCATGTAAACTAGATTTAATGACGGTTTAGTGTATAATAAAGTTCAATTACCCACTCTCGATAAACATCTGATTATTTATATCGGTCACCCCAGAAAAAAGTCAGTGAAGTAACCCAGAAATCACTTTATTTTCTGGATAGTCACACAGTACAGATGCAATAAAAACTCAAATAAGTGTCTCCCGATGATGTCTCACACACACACACACACACACACACAAACGAAAGTCTGCGATTCTCTTTGTATACTTTGTTGTTTCCATTAAGAGAATTTTAAAATTAGCGCAATCCTCTGAGTAGCAGGCAAGCAGCTAGTTTGTTTACTAGCGGTGGCTGTGGAGCTCCTCTCTTTTCTCAATGCATGTTTTTGACCAATTACAGACTGCTGCATCTCCCACAGTCACACAGTTCCTAAACACTCCAAAAGTATCTACTCCGGAGTAGGAACTAAAAATGTCTCCTAAAATGTCTGAGGAACTATAGTTCCTTAGGTCTGAAAGTGACAAAAAGCACTAGACCTGGGGAAAAGTACCAAAAACGGGCTTTAGTACCACCAGTGGGTCAGGCCCTCATGAGGCGCCATACTGACAGTGTCAAAAGAGTCACAGATATTAAAACTGGTCCAATTCCAGCAGTTTCACTCTCTGTGTCTGGCAGTTTTGCAATTATGATGTTGTGATGCATTGCTATGCATGGAATCGTGTCATATGTGGAGTAATTTTCTTAAATACTACAAAATTACCACTGAAACAAAATAATAATCTGGCACTTTAATGTTGTTCAATAGGTTTACAAGTTAAACTTTTAAACAAAAGCTCTTTTGTTTTTGTCACAAAACAAAAGAGCAAAAGTTTTTGTTCCATAACAATACTTTGACTTGCACTGATATTGTTAAGGTTTGAGATAGTGGACTCAGGGTGTGACATGTGGGTGGAGAGAGCAGAATTTGTATAGGGTTGAGAGAAAAGCCCAGCATGCATGGAAAGACCAGGCAGGAGACAGGTTTAGTCTATCAAACAAGAGAGAGCGAGAGTGGACACAGATGGTCCCATCAATAACCCCCACTCTTTCCTCCACCACCAAGGGTGAACATCCACTATTTGGGCACTAGAATCAAGCACAAAGGCTGGAGCAGATGGCAGGTATTTGGGGACCTGTGGGGAACAGTGGTACAGGATGCCTCAGACAGGAAGTGTGGGAACTCTAATGAAAAAAGAAAAACACTTCTGCAAAGAACATTTGGGGCAGTAAATCCGAATGACGTGTGTGAAAAGGAGGCATTGTTTAAATAACTTGAAACAGATTTTTTTTAAGGTTGTTATTTGGAACATGTTTAGAATATACAGTACTGTGGAAAAGTTTTAGGCACTTGTGGAAAATGTTGCATAGTGAGGATGTCTTCAGATATAATGACTAATAATTTTCATTTATCTCTAATTGTCATACAAAGTCCAGTAAACATAAAAAAGCTAAATTAATATTCGGTGGGACCACCTTTGCCTTTAAAACAGCCCCAATTCTCCTAGATACACCTGGACAGTTTTTCTTGTTTGTTGGCAGATTGGATGTTTCAAGTTTCTTGGAGACTTTGCCATAGTTCTTCTATCTATTTAGTCCGTCTCAATTGCATCTGTCTCTTTATGTAATCCCAGACTGCCACAATGTTCAGTGGGGGGTATGTGGGGGCCATGACATCTGTTGCAGGGCTCCCTGTTCTTCTATTCTAATATTTTCTATTAGGAAAAGTAATGTGTGGAGTCTAACATTTATATTACTTATTGATGCAGATCAAAATAACCATCTTAAGACAAATGCTTTTGTGAAACATCTTATATGCCCAAGACTTTTGCACAGTAATGTAGACTCTAAAAGCCATTTTCTGAGACATTCTAACTGCCACTGGTCGGCCAAACAAAATAGCTCCATCCCAAACTCACACCTTTGGTTGAGCCACTGTTGCAGTGTCTAGCTGGTTGTGATGCTCTGACAAAAAGGAGTGATTTTTTATTTTTTATTAACCAAAATCAATAAAAGTGATCCCTCCCTTATTAGCCAAAATAAATCCCTCAAAAGAGAAAGACCGGGTGCCTAAATATAATATATTGATAAAAAAAAAAAAAATAGTAAACAGAACTTTCTTTGCAACTTCGCAGACTACACACAAAAACAAACAAAGTGGCAAGTGGCGTTCAAGTTGCTAACAAATTGATCAATGGAAAGTCACTTCTTTACTGAATAGTCTTGGATTACTCATTCAGGACTCAGGAGGTTATTTAAAAAAAAAAAATAATTAAACAGTCTGTATTTTTGTTCATTTTATATATGAATGGGACTGATGGCATTAACTAAAATGCCATTAAAGAACACATGATGATGTTTTGATATTAACGACTGGCTTACACTCATTTATGCTCTTATTAATAAAAACAAATCAGAGACTTATGGTGAAGCTCAACTAGAGAAAATGAATAATATACTGTACTGCGACAGCGAGCGCTACTCTGTGTTCAATTGCATTGAAAATTACACAAGCCTCAGGACAGCCAAAATAGTGATAGAATGTCTACAAGATTGCTTGCACCTCATTGCTCATTACTCAGGCCATTTTTAGACAAGGAACTCACAGCTCTTTTTTTTGGTGTCACTGTGATTCAGTTAAAGTGGCATAACATACACCCACTGAAATAATACAAGATGTCTAACTGACTAGCAGTGATCACATTTCAAATATTTCTAAACAGTGGTTCTGAAGTGGCGAGTCGTGAACCTAAATGGTCTATTGTTGATAATTCGATTATCAAATTATCAATAATTGAATAATCTAGCGATTATTAGAACTATTATTTGGCTATTCTGCGATTAATCACTAGATCTTAACAGATTATTCATGTTGCTTGTGCCTCGACTTAAATGGTTGTATTAAACGTGCTTACTAACAATAAAGAAAAAAAAAAAATCAGCTTTTAAAAATACCTCTAAATGACATTCACTGAATTAAAGGGACAAGACTTTTTATTAAGTTTAATTCAGCAAATATCCTATTGCTACCAAGTGTTTTTGTCTTGTTTTCCATTTAAAATTTAAAATTAAGGTTTTCCACTTTAAAACAAGATACATTTACTTGAAGCAACATAAGATATTTAGACTTGCTTTAAGAGAATATATATTAAACATAAGTGTATTTTGTATACAAGTGTTTTTTTTCACTTGGTTATACTTCTGCCAGTAAAGACAAAATATACTCATATTCAAGATCTATTCTCTAAAAGCAAGTCTATATATTAGTGCTGCCCCCTAATAGTCGACAAATCCTTAGTTGATGAGAAGAGTCTTGGTTGACCAAGTTGATTGGTCGGTTGGTCGCAGAAAAAAAAAAAAAAAAACTCCACAGGAAACCGACGAACTATTACCACTGGTTGGACGCTAGGGGTGAAATGATTAGTCGACGTTATCAACAATAAAAAAAATTGACGACAAACATTTTCATTGTCGAATAGTCGTTTGATCTCATTTAACGAAACATGATATCATATTAAACTCAGTTCGCACCTGATTGAGGAGGAAGAAAACACAGCTCACAGTCCAGATGCACTCTAAACTTTCCAAACAGCTCATGTAGATCGCAAAGTACAAGGGAATTATACAAAAATACCAAATAAGTAAATACAGAAGCACTCTCGTTGTGGAATAAGTGGAGTCGGAGCTCTTTAAAAGGAAACACCCTGGCGTTACATCTTAAATGCAGTTTTAATGCATTATAGCTTTATTAAAGTTCAAACAATACGGAAGCAGGTCTTGTAATTAACTACAAACTTCGACTCTGGCATTTCTCTGTGTGGTCGGTGCCTCTTCTATGAGTTGCGTGATTGTCCCATCTAAGGGGGATATACACTGTCGCAGGGACGCTTGTCCCTTGAGCCCGCACTTGCTAAAGATAGATTATAACGCAATGGCTCGCAACTTATTGAATCATAATATATGTCACTGTGCATTTCTTATCATGAAGAAAATTGGCAATATGCAGCTTTATTAATAAGAGTGTTTGTTTTTGTGAGTTAAGGAATAAGGATGGATTGAAGAACAGAAAGGAAGTCTTTTTCCCATTATACACTACAACAAAATTGTATGATTTGTTTTGGCTTGTTTTCCAATAAAAATATCTAAAACTCATTTAAAACACTGTACATTTTCTTTAGCAGCTATACTGCAGAAGAAAAAAATTGATATCTAAGAATGTTGAATATAATATTACAAATGCAAATAATCGCCGAATAGTCAAATAATGGTTGTAATAATCGTTATGTTAATCGATTATTAAAATAATAATTAGGCCTAGTTGCATTACATATTATGGGGTAATATTCATTAAGCAGGGATAGGGTGAAGCCTACACAATAATGCAATTTTTATTTATTTGACCTAAAATTTCAAATGAAACTGGAAAAAAATTAAGTGCACATAAAAAGATAACAGTTATGAAGGACAACATATCTTTGGAAACTAACCTATTTCATCTGTGAATTCTCTACCGGTCAGGTATTTCATTGTCCGGGAAAATACATCATGTGTGTGAATAAATTAATTTTGTTCCCTCCTTCACGATATATATATATATATATATTCATTCAATTACATGGCAACACCTGGAATGAGGGATCAGTGAATATTCTTGATTTAGTGATTTTGCATTGAAAATTAAATAAATATTTTTAAAAAAAAACTAAAAGTTTAAACTAAGGAGTTTATAATCCATTTCTAAATTCAAATTGCACTCCAAACTAAACGAAAAATTAAATTAATGAAGATTGAAAAAGAATAAATAACCACCTTTTCATTTACCATCAGGCAAGTATAAATATCTAAACAATAAAATACAGAAAATTACTAACACAAATGAAGACATAAAAACATATAATTCTAGTTATTATAATAATCACTGAAATATAAATCATGGTTGTGTTTCATGATTTTGTATTATTTTATGTTTTAATCACAGATGTTTAGGCAGCAGAGTTGCGTTCACAATGAACTGCTCTGTGGAAATAAAGTGAACTGAACTCAAAGCACTTCCTGAGATGATATGTATGAGGCAGGGCTGTTCTGGGAAGAGAAATCGGCCCAGGATTTTACATAGCAACTGGCCCAAAATTTTTATATCTTTTTTTTTTGTGGTCCGTTCTGCATAACGCGGTGGCTCATTTTAGCTTATCGCGGCCCATTCAGTCTGTTTTGCGGCAGACCCACCGGCCTGCTCGGTTCTCATGATGGCCAGTCCGCCCCTGATCGGCCTAAAAGTGCATCGGCCCACTGGGAAAATGCCCGGTATACCAGATTACCAGTCCAGCCCTGGTCTGAGGTCATTTGCAGCACTCATAGATACAGTTCTTGCAAAAAAAAATTCAGAAGACATCAGCTATTGGCGATCACTCTGACCATCGTCGATCCCAGAGATCATCGTCTGTCGGCACAACCCTAATGTGCATTTCTCTCTATAAATTAATAAAATGTTCAGACAGTCTCCTTTCTGTTTTTTCTGACACATTCAGAATCATTACTGCTTTTGCCGATGTTGCTGCGGCTCGCTTCGTGCTTGCGCTTGTACAATTTATATCTGAAAAGCTCATTATTACGGTTTTATATTTCTCTGTAATGTAGAACAGTGTTAGCAATGTTACTTATAACATTCTTTCTCAGCCCTGGAACTCAAACCATTTCTGATGCCCCCAAAATATATATTGAAGTAATTAAATTAATATAATAAACGTGTGACAACTAGTCGACTAATGGCTTATACTAACACCTACTAGTCAACCAGGAGAATCACGGGCGGCCCTACTAAATATCGCATGCTGCTTCTCGGGTGAATGCATCTTTTTTTTAAGGATATTTAGATATTTTAAAATGTGTGTGCTTTTAATATTTTATAAAATATTCTCAGATAACAATTTTTTCTTCTGCAGTATAGCTGCTAAAGAAAATTTACATTGTTTTAAAAGGAGTTTTATATATTTATATTTGAAAACAAGCGAAAACGAAAACAAATAAAAAACAAATAAAAAAATGTATTTTGTTGCAGTGCGTAATGGGCCAAAGACTATCCTCTCTCACCTTTCTGTTCACTTCAATCCATCTTTAACTCACAAAAAAAAAAACCTCTCTCTTATTAATAAAGATGTGTATTGCCAGTTTTCTTCACGATATGAAATCCACAGTGACATTTATTATGATTTAATAAATCGTGAGCTATCACGTTATAATCTAGCTGCATTAAGCGTGCGCGCTCGAGGGACGAGTGTCCCCACGATCGTGTGCGACTCAGCCTGGTGCAGTTTCAAGCTTTCCCCCTTAGGTCGGGACGTTCACGCAACTCACAAAAGAGGTGCTGACCGCAGAGAGAAATTACCGTTTCGGAGTTTGATTTTATTTACATGACCTGCTTCCGTATTATTTGAACTTTAATAAAGCTATAACGCATTAAATATAACTGTATTTAAGATGTAACACCGGTGTTTCCTTTAAAGACACTCAACATGCAAGTTTTGCTCAAGCTCCACTTATTCCAGAACGAGAGTGCTTCTGTATTTTATTTATTTGGTATTTTTGTACAATTCCCTCATACTTTGCGACCTACATCACCTGAAGCTGTTTGGAAGGAGTGCATCTAGACTGTGAGCGGTGTAATTCTTCCTCTCCTCAGTCAGGCGTGAGCTGTAGTCACGCATCATCATTAGGGTTTTATATGATCTCATCTTAAGATAAATGACATCAAACGATTATTCGACAACGAGCATTTTTGTCGACAATTTTTCTATTGTCGACAAAGTCAACTAATTGTTTCGGGCCTAGTTAGGATAGCAAAATAAATAGCCTTTCTAATTTTTAAAAGGGAGAAAACACTTCCCTTATCTCCCTTATCCTTACCCTGCGTTCAGACCAGAGGCGGTGAGAGCGTCAAAATTTGCTTTGGCTGCACTGCCAACAACGCTATCGAAGATTCGTGGATGCTCTGACGTAGTTGAAATAGGCATCAATGTTCGTTCGGAATGCTTGGTTTTGTGAACTGTATTTAAAGTGGCCACAAAACATCCTGACCGGTATCTTTTTGGCGACTTATCACAAGTAGCGTTTATCCTCGTGAAATCTTTTAAATGTGAAAGAAATCGATCGATGGCAAAATTAAAATGATGGTTGTTACCAAAAAAAAAAAACCCAAAACAAACAAAAAAAAAAACATATCCCTGTAAGCAAACAGGGACAGATTGTATATATTATGGGAAAACCCACCACGGCAATAATTACTTTCTCCTCCATTTTGTCTTCAGGAACTAATGTTTGGTGAGAACCAAAGTTTACACTGTTGTGTTCTCTAGATTTTGCTAGAGAGGAGCACCTCTATATTGAAATAGGTTGCCGCCGAACCGCGTCAAAGCTCATTACCGTAATGTTGCCCACACTTGAACGTTCCTCTGACGTCCACAACACCAAAGATGCACCGGCCACAGACACGCCACTTCTCCTCACCGAGAGATGCTGGCTGCCATAGAAAATTAATGATTTTTAGTCGATTTGACACTCTCGACGCCTCTGGTCTGAACGCACCATTACACTATCCTTACACTTCCCTTATCCCTTATGGGGCAGCTGTGGCTCAGGTGGTAGAGCGGGTCGGCCACTAATCTCAGGGTTGGCGGTTCGATTCCTGGCCCACATGACTCCACATACCGAAGTGTCCTTGGGCAAGACACGGAACCCCAAGTTGCTCCCAATGGCAGGCATGCGCATTGCATGGCAGTCATTGGCGTGCGAGTGTGCATGAATGAGTCAGTGTAAAGCACTTTGAAAACCACTCCGCTTAAAAATGCACTATATAAGTGCAGGCCATTTACCATTTATCTTTTGTTGTTGATGACAAGGCTATGCATCCAATAAAACTTATTCATTAATTTCATCATCACTTAGACGGTAACTGAATTAGGCAGATACCAACATAGACAGGTTACTTGACATGCCCTCAAACTCAAAAACCTAACTTTAATATTTCATTTTTAAGAAAATCTTTGAATAGTTTTGTTCGAGAAGCACATGATGTAAAATCTGGGTCCTGAAGTAATACCAGTTGATAACCCTGCTCTGAACTCTATGACTATTTCTAAGTCACAACTCGCTAGAAATATTATAGAATAATGAACATGAACACACTACTACTCAACTGATGCCTCATTCAGCAGTGCATGAGATGCCATTTGTGTCTTATTGGGAAGCTGCGTTAGATGTAATAACATTTATGGGGGGGAAAATATTCTTGCATGACAGGTGACAGCAAGTAGAGACAGAAAGTAGGGGACAGCAAGTGAGATGTGACCTGGTGCAATGAGAGGAATGCCAACTGTGCAGCATCAAACGAACAATCCGGCAAGAGAAAACAATGGTATTGTGCTTTCCCAGCAGGCCCAGTGACCAGATTATATGTTTACTCATCTCTGCACTTGCAATGAAGTATCACCACTATGCTTCACAAAGTACAGTATAAATACACGTGTATTGTTTAGGTTATACTTTGGATTTTCAATAAAAACAATTATGTAGTTGAAATACACTTCTATTTTGCATGGCATTTCAGCTCAGTTGTGTATGGCTGAATACAAAAAAAAAGAAGAAAACATTGCTCTTTACTTTTAACGTTTTCAAAGTTTTACTCAGCTCCCCCGACAGCCCTTACATCAGTGTAGCATCTTGGCACCTTTTAATGTTTTGTTCTGTTCCTCCAACATTGTTACATCTATATAGTCAGTGTTGCACAGAAGACTTGCAGGGTTAAGGGTAAGGCAGGTTTGTGTTGATTAGACTGTCTGCTGGGTTCTCCTGCAGTTCTGTGTGGAGTGAGAAGAAAACATACCAATGGGGTCCTCATGCCTTTCCTGATAACTCTAAAAGTTTCATGTGACTCATAATGGTGCTAAGGCAAAGAAGAATCAGAGTTAAAACTGAAGATGATTAAACATTTAAAAATTTATAGACCATGGGAACTAAGCACCAAAAAAAATGTGAGTCATCCAAGACTGTGACTCATAACCTTTGTATTGAACAACTTTAAAAAGGTTTAATGCTTGATTAGTAATAGGAAGCACTCTTAAAAGTGATAGTCTAGTTCTGTTATCATTTGCTCAGTCACTTTATTGTCAAACAGTATGACTTACTTTCTTTGGTGGAAGACAAAAGGTGCTTTTTACAAAATAAAAATGGTGAATGAAGATGTGAATCCCAAAAATTCTGAACAACATATCCTTGGAAATGTGTTCCATGGAAGTAAGAAAGTCATACATGTTTGGAAGAAATCGATAATTTTCAAGTTAATTAAAAGACATATCCTTTTAAAATTAAAATGAAATCAAAACTGACCCTACTGACTTTCTTAATACAAATGGTTGGTTGTTTTTGTGCACAATTAGAAATTTTAGAAATAGAAGACATAATGGTTTGTTTTTGCCATTTTTCAAAATGTAAGAAGTTGGTCCACCACTCAAATGTCTTTCCTTTCCAACTGATGTCACCAAGCCCCTGCCCATTCAAACACTCAAACCCCTCCCTTTCCAACCACCTAGATCCATTCTGGTAGATAACACCCACTTTTCACAATCCGTTCTCAACTGTTAAAATCAAGTGCCACTCTACATTATTCTTGTGATCCATTGTGGTATCCTGTTACACTCAGAAATCCATCAGAATATGGAAGTAAAATGGGTTTGAATGTCGTTTCATGTTGACTTTAAAGCTGGGCAATTAATAGCTGGTATTGACTCAAAAATTTAGAACCTAAGCACAAATAATATGATGCATGATCTCAAACAAATGAAAGATCTGGAGATAAGAAGGCTGAGGAATATGCAAACACTAAGAGCACTTAGGACACAAGAACCTGGCATAAGCTGATAAAGAGGGATTCCAGGCACAGTTCAGAACTCTCCTCTCAGTCACAGTATCAAATTTGCAACAACCACAATGCCGCAGAGGAAGTCTATCCCAAAACATCCCAAGTCAGTTTGATGACTTCCTAATGGAATGGCCAAGTGACTGAAGCATTGTGACCATGCACAAACTAGTAGACATAATTTGAAGTCACGTTGATGGCATTGCTGTGTACAAATACTTCGAAAGTGCATACAGCTTGCAAATGAGAAAGTTCATAAAAATGTTCAACTACGCAAAAAGTTTCATTCATCTGTATCGGATATGAATGCCAACCTTTGGAACACAATACCACTGCCGTAAAACAACTGTCAACACGACAACACCAAACCTTATATGTTTGTGCATGAACAGGTCTTCTTGCGGTAGTTGTAAAAAAAAAAAGAAAAAAAGGCATGGCTGTAAATCTGAGGGGTGTATTCGTGGTACAACCCCATTTGGCTTGGCTGGCAATGTTAATGAGTTGCTCAGCATGGGAGGATTCTGTGCATCATGGTGCTATAACAGTCTTAGTCATCATCATAGCAAGGGACTGAACATTCCTGCCAAATGAGCACTGCTGCTCCAACCAACACCATGTCATATTACCAGCACACTTCTCTCTCAACATAAATAGGCATTTCTGTCTGCACACAGCCCTGGAGAACTCAGCACCTTGGCATGATGCCAAATCCCCATGGTTACTCCAATGCAGGAACTGACTCTTTCCTGCGATGATGATGTTCATGAGATTAAAAGGAAATAGATCATCCAGCTTAGTATATTGGAAAGTAAAAAGGTAAGTATTTAAAAACTTTGGTTCAACGGTGACCTCAGTAGCGTAACTTGGATATTGTGGGCTCCTGTGCAAAGAAACTCTCAGGCCCCCTCTTTGGCAGGCCTTTATCGTTTTTCATCACCCCTCCGGCCTGCGGTCATTATTATGGTTTCTTTTGGTCGACCGTTGCGGGCCCCCTCTCCCCACAGGCTCTAGGGTGACTGCTCACACTGCCCTCCCTCTAGTTATGCCCCAGTGTGACCTTAAAGGAATAGTTTGCCCAAAAAAATGTAATTAGCATCATTTACTTACCCTCACGGTGTTCCAAACACCTATTTTACATTTACATTTATGCATTTGGCAGACGCTTTTATACAAAGCGACTTACAGAGCCCTTATTAAAGGGACAATCCCCCCTGAGCAATCTGGAGTTAAGTGCCTTGCTCAAGGACACAATGGTGGTGGGTGTGGGGATCGAACCAGCAACCTTCTGATTACCAGTTATGTACTTTAGACCACTACACTACCACCACTCCATATATGGCTTTGCTACACCTTTAACTAACACATTTCCATTACTTTTCCAGTTGTTTGTGATTCTTACTGGATAAGGATTTTTTTTTTTTTTTTTTTTTTTTTTTTTTGCTGCCAGAGAACAATTTCTGACCAAAATATTTTTAAGATCATCAGAGCCAAAATCAACTTCAGAATATTCTCTTCAAAAACATCCATGATTTTTTTTTTTTTTTAAAGACCTGGAAAATAAAAATGTGACTTTCCCAGATATTGCCAGGTGTTCCATGACCATGCAGTGATATTTCTGCTACTGCCACAAATAAAAAAAAAAAATTGCGTACTCTCAAAACAAGACGAAGGCACTTTAACCCCTGTGCTGGTTTATGTTTACTACATGCACTGAACACTGGTGCTTAACGCAGTGTGTACAAACCCTAAATCACCAGATTACATATTTGAGCACGGGAACAACATATGATAAGCTTCTACCAAACCTGTTGTTTGCAAAAACATGATATCTTATGTGCATTCTTCCAATTATTTGCTCAAAACGTTCAATCTGTGCAATCACATTATCTGCATGACGCTTATTTCCCCTCACTGAGCTGTTGCAGATTTGCTCAATGATTAAATACTTTCACTGCACCACTGCCTCACTTACCAGCCATTCAACTACGTTTTACGGAAAAAGGCTCATCGAGACAAGCGATTCTTACCTTTGACTTGACTCTCGTACTCTACAATGATCTCCTTATCCTTTTTGAACTTCGGAAGAGGACTCGACATTTTTTAAATCGTCCCACGGGGTGATCAATATTACAGTTATCAGGGTGTTTAATTTGTATTTGTTTAATTTCTCCCCAAATTTTTCAAAGTTGCTCAGGCTGAAATTCCCCAAAACACAACGCCGTAAATGTTCAATGTCCGCGCGCTCGAGTTCTGAATGATTCCGAAGAGTCGCCGTCAATGGAATCAAAGCTCAGAGTTTCCTGTCGGCGCCGCCACATGAGTCGCTCCCAAGCAACACTTTCCTTCGGCAAATGTCCACGGCTAGTTCCAACAACAGGCAATCCAACCCTCCGGGCTGTCTTTAGTTACCCGCCGACGGATCTGAACAGACAGAGTAACAACATAATGACATGTTATTGAGGGCTGGCGTGATTTTCAGCACCCTTCTGCGCGTCCGTGAGTCTGGTCGCCCGGACAGTTTATACGGATTCTGACTGACCTCATAGCAGCTGGATAAGCAAGTGGTTGGAAATGGGAGGGATTGAAGGTGGAGGGGGTGCACGTTCTTTTCTAAACAGTTTCCTCTTAAAATACTTTTTTTGTTGACAGTAAAACTAAACAATCGCAGATATTGTATCATAATCTTTTTATTATTGTAAAAAAAATAATAATAATAATAAAAAGATTTAAAACCGTTTCTCGAAATGTGTATTTGAGATTGATACATGCAAACGCTTCAAGACCATTACTCTACAGTCCGAAAGTGCAGATAAGTTCTGACATAGACGTTTCCAAGTTTTAAAACAGGCCCCGTGTTTGTAGTTTTGATGGCTTTCAGCATCTCACTTTACGGTAGTAACAACACGGAGCAATGCATTCCAGTGTGTTGTGTGGGGCACCTACTGGCAGGTATACGCTATTACACCTAAATGCGATTCTTAAACTTCGTGCGTCATATAATAAATAAGGATCCGACAGCATCAAGTAAAATGTAATTATTTTATTATAATGTACTGTGGTGAAGACAAATGACATTTATGACCATGTAAGGACAGTGAAATATATATATATATAAATCGAGGTTACATTGAGGCAAAATGAGGCACTTGAAGTGGAAATGAATGGGGCCAATTTTTGGAGGATGAGGGTTAAATGTGAAGCTTATAATTTTATAAAAGCACATACATAAATTCTTCTGTTAAAACGTGTGTATTATTTGAGCTGTAAAGTTGTTTAAATTGTCATTTAATATGGTCATTTAGGGTTTACAGCTTTACGTAGTCATGACAACGAAGTTGTAAAATTGGATATAAATTTACACAGAAAAGGTTAGGAAGCAATTCTATCACACTAAAATGTTAACATGCATATTGTGTACGTATTGTGGCTATACTTTGAAACAGTGAGTATTTTAACATTGATGGATTGACCCCATTCACTTCTATTGTAAGTGCATCACTGCGTAACCCAGATTGTTTATTTTTTTAAAGCAAAGGAGGGACTAGTCAAAATATATCAACATTGGTGGTAATCAACAAAATGCAATGAAGGCTTTCAACAGAGCTTAACTTGTATTGAACCCGGAATATTCCTTTAAAAAACACCAACCACTCCACTGATGATGCCATTACATTTTCACTACACACTGCTCTTTCCCACATGGAAAGAAGGAAAACATATGTGAGAATGCTGTTTGAGGACTACAGCTCAGCATTCAACACCATAGTGCACTACAAGCTTGACGTGAAACAACGGGATCTGGGCCTGAACAGCTCGCTGTGCAGCTGGATCCTGGACTTCCTGTCAGGCAGACGTCAGGTGGTTAGAATGGGCAGCAACATCTCCTCATCACTGACCCTCAACACTGGAGCCCCGCTGGGATGTGTTCTCAGCCCACTCTTTTATTCCCTTTACACACATGACTGTGTGGCAACACATAGCTCCAATGCTATAATCAAGTTTCCTGATGATACGACGGTGGTATGTCTAATCACTGACATTGATGAAACAGCCAACAGAGAGGAGGGGCACACTATGACATGCTGGTGTCAGGAGCACAACCTCTACCTCAACGTCAGTAAAACCTAGGAGCTTGTGGTGGACTTCAGGAGAAAAAACAGAGAACACCATCACCCTCAATGGAGCACCGGTGGAGAGGGTCAGCAGCTTCAAGTTCCTCCGTGTCCACATTACTGAGGAACTCACATGGTCCGTCCACACTGATGCCGTTGTGATGAAGGCTCACCAGCACCTCTTCTTCCTAAGATGGCTGAGGAAGTTTGGAATGAACCCCCATACCCTCACAATGTTCTACACCAGCACTGTAGAGAGCATCCTGACTGGCTGCATCACTGCCTGGTACGGCAACAGCACTGTCCTCAACAGCCAGACACATCATCGTAGGTGAGCTTCCCTCCCTCCAGGACATCTACACCTGGCAGTGTGTGAGAAAAGCTTGGAGATTCATCAGAGTCTCCAGCCACCTGAGCCATGGGCTGCTCTCTTTGCTACAATCAGGCAGGCAATATCGCAGCATTAGCCAAATTCATGACAGCTTCTTACCCCAAGTGATCATACTTTTGAACTCTTGAGCTCTCACGATCAATATACATCAGCGCTGCACTTTATTAGTCTCACACTGGACTTCATACTTTATACTTTCTCTTAATAACACACTGGCTCCTGACTATCAACCGACAGCCTACAACACTATACAACACCTTACTGCATCTTAATTCCCAACTGATTACATGTGTATATTTATTGTATACTGTGTATTTTATATTGTATGCTGTATATTATTAGTTGTATATTGTGTTATGTGTAAATTAGATGTTTATTATAGATTGGTATATGTCTCATCACTATCATGACTACTACATTGCTTGGAACTGCACCCAAGACTTTCTCCCACTGTTGCACTTGTGTATACACTAAATGTCTCTAAAGTTAAGTGACAACCAAAATGGATGTTGGTGCATAGCATCTGCATTATCAACTTTTTCATTCTTTATGAGAGACTACATTAACTTTCCTCCAAACTCATCCTAGATGACTTTGAAAAAGGCATCCTCCAAAACCTCTGTGAATTTCTCCTTCATCTACTGAAGGAAGCCTCTGTACCACTCCAGCAGTCTCATCCTCCTCTCAGTTCTTTCTTTCTGACTCATGCCTCTTTCCTTCTCCAGGATGGTCGACAGCTCCCTCCAGTCCTTGAGGATGATGACGGGTGCTCCTGCATCTTTAAGTAGTCACAGAGGGGACCGATTGCCAGCTGCACAACCTCCAGGAGTCAGTACGTCCTCCACCACGGGCACAGAGCCATTGGCTCAGGCCTCATAGATGCAATAGCACTCTGTGTTACCTCCCACTGGACAAAGGGTGAGGTCACTTTGTGCAAGTGCTATCTGGTACTGTTTGGAGGTGTCTGCTGTCTCCTGAGGAAGCCACCTGAAGACACAGCATGCAATAAGTATTAGAAAACAAAATACTAGCACAATACAGCAATGTTCAATATACAGATTTTTTGGTTTTAGAAGTAAACAAGAGAAATATTGTTAGATGCACTGGCTCAAAATGTAAAAACATTTTATAAAATATACCAACTCATTAACTGATCACCTAGCATAACTTAAGGTAAAGAGTGTTCTAAGCAGTTCTGAGCAGAAACAGTATTTTTTCGTTCCAGTTCTGGTGTTCTGCCTCCTCCTTTCCAATTGGTAACCAGTTAAAATGTAGGGGGGAAACGGTTAACAACATACTTTTTCACAGACAGTTCTCTGTACTAAGGGTGGGTGATACATGTGTTGCAGCGTTTCCAGATCTCACAAGAGAACCATACCCAACACAAAGTGGTATAATTCCGAAAATGTACTGTGATAGATGCTTTGGTTTCATTAAAAAATGATCAGAACAAAATTAACCAATTATTAACCAGTAATCTACATTTAAAAGTAATGTCACTCTGGAACAATTAGCTATATGCACGGTTACTTCCGGGTTTAGATAAGCTAGCTTGGGCATTTCCGGTCAACTGTCATTCCTGAAAAAGATGTCAAAGATGTTCTATACTTGCTCCCTGCAGGATCTACCTCGAGTCAACATATATGATGTACACCAGTATTTTACTCAGTAGTACATAGTACACTCTATGTTTACTGTGTAGTAGACATAGGGGACACAGGTAAAAATTCCCAGAGAGTAGAGGCGGGTAGGTTGCCAGCATTTGACATTGTACACAGTGAGCATGTTTAAAAGCATCACTAGCTACACTGTGACTCCATGTAGTCTCAGCCACTCTCAATAAAATAATTTACCTGAACCTTAAAACATATAAGCTACAGTATCAATTGATAATTATTATTTATTTTTTTACAGGTTGTTCTTAAAGACTCTGTTGAGCTGTTGGCCTGTCGTTGCTCATGTGTGGCAGGACTTGCACTATGCAATCATGTTACAGCTTTGCACTACCAGACCTCACATTACAGCCAGCAGGGAGCAACGGCTGTCCCCCCTACTCACAGCTGCACAGGGTCTGAGCAGCAGTGGCACAAACCTAGAACCCTGGTGATGTTTTCAACACTACCACAATTAACATATTATGTTACATTATGTGTCTCACTTCTTCCTGGTTATGTCATGTAAATCACATTAACTTTCAAGACTCCATGCAGCATCCTTCCTTATGAAAATGTGATCGTATGAGCTAAACATTTTTTACACAAAGAAAATAAGGACTTGTACAACATTTCTTTACAGGGCTTTAAGCCTGGTCCAACAAATGAGATGGTGGCGTTGTCAGCTAGGCCCAAGGAGAAGATTGGCTGAAGGGATCTGGTAATCTCTAGAAATGGGCAGTATGTCTGATACATGAATTAAAATATGTACTTGAAATGTAAAATTGTACTTTGTATTTTATTAGTCTTTATTAGACTTAAGATGAACCTCTAATTGAACTGAATGTCCATACACAGACAGACATACACACACACAACATCCCTGTAGCGTAGAGCTACACAACACTGAAGTAGAATTTGACATGAAAAGCATTAATTTATGATAATAACAAACAGTACATAAAAGCTTGTCTAACTGTTCAGTTGTGTATATTTTCAGGAGTAACTTGTACAAAGAGGCCGTTGACCAGACCTGTGACCTTCCAGACATGTCAGTTCTGCGTGTGAATGAGATTTACCAAGGAATGCCAAGGGAAACTGCTCTACCCACAACAACAATGGGAATAGCATTTATTGATTTGTTTATTCAAAGAATATTCAGAGATGATAATAGATCATATTCAGAGATCATAAAAACAAAAGTTTGATTAGTTTTACTTTTACCTACCTATGCTTTTGGCTTGAAAATGTCCATGTTCCATCAGTTTTTTTTTTTGCAAAGTTCAAATAGTTTGTTTTTCATTACATTTCTGAGCAGTTTTCATGTGCTCACTATTGTCATCTGCCACAAATATATTCTAATAGAATAGAATTCTAGTATACAATGTATACAAATGATGTTATGTAGTTGAACATGTCATCATTAATTTATTAAATTACATATTTTCCTATGAAAGTTAATTATGTGAGTGTTTGAGCTTATATCTAATTAAAAATAGTATTGTTTAAATGCTGTTTGTAATGACCACAATAAAATACACAATGCTTTGGGGAGCCATTTAAAAAAGGCAGTTACAAACAAATGTAGGTTTATTCACTGGAAGCATGAAACTGAAGATGAAGGAAAAATACAGATCCCTGTATGAAGTTGTAGAGATGTAAATCCATTCTTTATCATGAATAAAAGTAGTAGCTAACAACAATAAAATAGTTTAAATACTAAACAGAACTGCGCACTGGTCTTGATGCCTCTATTTAGACCAAGCTTTTACAAGTGGGCCACTCTGGTAATTTAACAGAAGGCATGCAACTACATAGAGCTGGTTAATACCAAACATATTTAGGGGGATAACTGTGTCAAAGAATCTGTGTTCCTTTAAACGGCGAATAAGGCGCTCAACATGCACTCTCAGATGTGCAATAGCCTGGGTCTCCCTGACCTCGTGTGCTGGCATCTGAGGTCTCCCAGAAAGAAATGCAGGCCTGTACAGTTTACAGCGCACACAGTCATCCACAAGAAAGCCTCTGTCCACAATTATTGCCATATCCTGCCTAAGTAATGCAAGTATTCCTGACTCTGCAAAATTCTGCTTGTCACTTACTGAGCCAGCAAAGAGGGGAGAAACAAAGGTTTAGCACCATGGGGGGCCGTTGTTGGAGGGGAAAGTGTGAAAACTAACAGCCGAATTGAATTTATCTGAGGATGAACACTGAGGGACGCAAAAGTGATCAGCTGTCGTCCACTCACAACGCTGAAATTCAGGTGGATTGAGAGGCCCCTCAAAAATATGTTCCTACAAATAAAGTCCTAGGAAAATGTAAAAGGGAAACATGCCTTATTACTTTTCTCATATTCTCATAACTAACAACACTTTAACATCCCCAAAGCCACATATTCTATTCCACACAGTTGCATGTTACAGCAGATGCCCCAAGCCTAAAACAAGCAATGACCAACAGCTAACAATTACTGGCTAATTCAACGCAATGCAATCTACAAACAAATACTAGCCTATGGCTGCTTTGCCTCAGATCTGAACATTATATCGTTTTTGATCTTGGAATGGACTGAAAGCATCCACTTCTGCAAAACTGAGTAGGAGGCGCTCTCGTCCTCTCCACATAGGTTCCATTCTTCCTCTCCTGCTTTTCCACTATCTGGAAACAAGGACAAATATTCAACAAATCATTTCCATAGGAAATAATGCACAGCGCAGAGATTTACAGTTTCCCTGCTGAAAAAACAACAACAGCAGCAGACACCAGCTTAAGCTGGTTGTCTGATACTCCCAGGCCGGGCAACTATCAGTTGACTGTTTTTAGAGGGTTTGGGGGTATTTTTAGCTGCTCGGGCTGCTCAGATCACCCAATCAGCTTAAACTGGTTTTAGCTTTTTTTCCAACAGGGTTATTATATGCTTATTATTACATTTACACTATATGTGATGTAATATATGTAGTGTACAGCTACTGTAGTAAACAGCAATCACGTGACATGGTTTTGGTCATCCTTATCATTCATGCTCTTACCTCCCATCGCAGATGTGGAGGTTTTTGTTTCCCCCCCCCCTCGGAGCCTGCATCTACAGTCCCGCACCCAGAGTCCCGCATTCTCAGACCCCTCGTTTTTCGAGACAGCACCTCCTGCTAAATGCCACTGAAAACAATAGGATGCAATATTACGGTCGCGTTTTATTTAAAGTTATCCAAATAAATATTTGCGTTCCCTGCTTAATGCATATGCCAAAAAAACTCATTGTTTTCTCTGACTAACAAATTACCCAGTAGTTATTTTTTGAGCATAGGTCTAATTGAAAGAAAATTACTGATGGAAGGGATACAATTACAGATTGAACTATCTTCTGAAAAATATTATGTGACATTATATAATGTTTTATTTATTCAAATTCCAATTTTTCTTTCAGTTCAACCTATAATGGTCTAATTAAAATTATACCATGCTAACATTACAAAACCTGTTTTTTGATCATTTGAATGCAAAGCAAAACTCAAATAAGAATAGACAAAACACCAATAATAAACAATTCTGTACTTTATTTAACGATCACCTAAACATCATCTTGCTGTAAACAGGACAAAGCAAAGAAAAAAGGAAGAAAGAATTGTATTAGCGACTTTACTCAATTGCATTAAAAAAAACTCCTCATTTATAAGTCGCTTTGGATAAAAGCGTCATGTAAAATGTAAATGTAAATGTAAAAGTAAATGCATAAGGTAAATAATTACTTTCTGGTAGGCGAATGTTCCTTCTTTTTTCATTCTTTTTGCAATCGCTCTGTCAAATTCCTCGACTTCACTAAAATAAAAGATGAATGCCATTGTCAAAAATATTGTGTAATAAGAAATAATATATTTTTTTGCAAATGCAAATTACAAGCATACCTAGGGTGATAAGTAGGGCCACGGTGGAAAACCTCCTCAGCCTCCTGCCAGGATAATGCCTGCATCTCACATAGGCCATGAATGATGGCCTGTCCATATAAATAAATAAATTAATTAATATATAAAAATTGCATATATGGCAATAAAAGAAACAATCCAATTGACAAACATGTTCGGACCTACCTCAGGAAAAAGAAAACTACAGATGAACTCCACTTCATCTGTGAAGTTCAGTTGAGTTTTAGAATTATCCAGCAGAGCTTTGAGGTGTTGAAAAAGAATGGCACACTGCTGCTCACTGTCCATGTAGACTGGCACACGTGGCTTTAGGGGGAACCACTTTGATGGTTTCCCATTGAGAACATCCTGTGGAAAGTGTTGTTTTATATATACACAAGCCATCAATGAATAATTGGCATAACCATTAAAAATATAGCTAAGAGCATATTGGATAATCAATTGACAATGTTGAAGTTGACAATGATCACAGCAATGATCATCATTTAGGAATGCTAATCTTTTAATGGTGAAAAAGGACCATTTCAGTACCACTAAATGCTGCTCTGTTCCCTTTGAAGTCACAATGCAGTCCACCAGTGTTTCTTCAGTTCTTGTCCGATCTTGGACTGCTTGGACGTGCTGTGGGACATCATGTGTGGTGCTTCTTTTTAGCCTATACAGAGGTTGTGTTTTTGCCTCTAATAAGCATTTTGCCTCGTCTGTCCAGAAGGCAAACCTGCGCCCATAGCTTGCAAACAATAATAAAATAAAATAAAAGTTATAGGAGCAATTAAAGGAACAAAATAAATAAATAAATTAAATTGTCTCTTAAGAGAGTTATTAAGGGTGTTTTGTTACTCATACTAATTAAAATGTTGTATTGACAAAATATTCAAGTAATATGACAGATTTAACTCCTATATGGGATCTCTGAATAATATTTTACCAAAATGTACAATACTTTTTGACATACCCGTCAATTTGAAATCGTTCCATTAGCACAAGGCACCACCATTTTCTAATCATGGGCATGTCAACCTGTCAAAATTGACGATACTCACGTTTCGGCTTAAGTTCTTCACATGTTTATCTGATCCAATTTGATAGGAGGCGCTGTCTCGAAAAACGAGGGGTCTGAGAATGCGGGACTCTGGGTGCGGGACTGTAGATGCAGGCTCCGAGTCTGCAGCTTCATACTACTCCTCCAACTTTCCAACTATTTAGCGCTTCACACTCCAATCCAGTAGGTGGCGGGAATGCACCATTTAAGTTGGATTGCCAACCGCCATAAAACATCAACAGAAGAAGAAGAGGATGAAGGCGGGGTTTCCTTTGCACAAGCTCTCTCCTCAAAGGTCGGTGTGACCATAGACATTATTATGTCTATGGGTGTGACCGCACGGGCTGTTAGGAGTTCGTGAAAATGATACCCATGGCCGCTCGTTCGGGGGCTCTGTTCCCTTACCTGCAGGCTTGTGGCCCGCTAAAATCTTTAGTCTCCGGAGCGGTGAACACAGGAGATGTGCTGATGAAGTCTGTCCATCCTGCTGCACTCAGAGGTAGGGCGAACATTTAACGTTTTCATGTCAACTGACACCTTGGTTATGCTCTAGACATTGCAAATTATTTCTGTTACAAATACTAATATACATTGTAATAGTAGGATTAGGATGGTGTATAATTATTAATGTAGACAATTATATTTACCTGCTTTGCTTAATTTGAATCTCTTCAGCGAGGTTAATGTCATTGATTTTTTTTTCAGTGTATATACGTTTTAAGAAATAGTTCACCCGAAAATGAGAATTCTCTCATCATTTACTCACCCTCATGCATCCCAGATGTGTGAATTGATTTCTTCTGCAGAACACAAATGAATTTTTAGAAGAATATTTCAGATCAACTGAATGGTGATCAAAACTTTGAAGCTCTAAAAAGCACAAAGGCAGCATTAAAGTAATCCATACAATTTCCATGTTTTAATCCATGTCTTCTGAAGTGATCCATTTGGTTTTGGGTGAGAACAGAAACTCCTTTTTCACTGTACATCTTGCCATGGCATTCTCTAGGCACAATCATGATTTCAGTCTCATGTGCAGAGTGCTAGATGTTGCTGGGAAGTCTAATTGAGCTTGAAATCATGATCGCCAAGGAGACTGCTGATGTCTAGATTTATACTAAAAGGAAATATTTTGGTCTGTTCTCACCCAAAACTGATTGGATCATTTCAGAAGACATGGATTAAACCACTGGAGTCTTATGAATTATTTTTATGCTGCCTTTATGTGCTTTTTTGAGTTTAAAAAAGTTGGTTATAATTCTTTTGCATTGTATGGACCTACAGAGCTGTGATATTGTTTAAAAAAAAAAAAATTACCTAAAAAGAAAGTCACACACATCGGCTAGCATGAGGGTGAGTAAATGGTGAGAGAACTTTCCATTGTAGGTTATCTATCCCTTTAAGTATTTGGTGGACAAACAAGACTAATTTTCCCATTTATTGGCCTTATCAGTGTGGTTTGTGTGTATATCTTTATTAAAAGTTTAGTTCACGCAAAAAAATAAATAATAATAATCGTCCTCATTTTCTCACACTCATGTTGTTCCAAACCTTTAAGACTCAAACACAAAAGGGAATGTTAGGGAGAATTGTATCTTTTTTCCCCCATACAGTGTTAGTGAATGATGACATTTTCATTTTTGGGTTAACTGTTTATCAAAAAAGAGAAGTCCTTTACGAACTTGTTTTTTTACTTTAATAAGACAGTCTCTGCAATTACTTTGTGATTTTTATGTCCTTTCAGGCAACTTAAAAGCCTGTTTCGCTCACACTGATATCAAAGTCCCTGACTTCTCTGATTATCGCCGAGCTGAGGTGTTGGATCCTAAGAAGTCCTCTCAAGAGAGCGGCGATGCCAGGAGGGCCTTCTCTTACCTGGTGACCGGATCCACTGCTGTGCTGGGTGTCTATACAGCCAAAACTGTAGTGACCCAGTTTATTTCCTCAATGAGTGCTTCTGCTGATGTCCTGGCCTTGTCCAAAATAGAGATCAAGTTGTCCGATATCCCAGAGGGGAAAAACATGACATTCAAGTGGAGAGGCAAGCCGCTGTTTGTTCGTCACAGAACAGAAAAGGAGATTGCAGCTGAGCAGAACGTAGATCTCTCTGAGCTCCGGGATCCCCAGCATGACCAAGATCGCGTCACCAAGCCCTCTTGGGTTATCGTCATTGGTGTGTGCACTCACCTTGGCTGTGTCCCAATCGCAAATGCTGGCGACTATGGTGGGTACTACTGCCCCTGCCACGGGTCACATTATGATGCCTCGGGTCGGATCAGAAAAGGTCCTGCACCCCTTAACCTGGAGGTGCCTTATTATGAGTTTCATGATGACAATACTGTAATAGTTGGATAGACAATGGATGTTTTCTCTGTGTGCTTTTATGTGTCCTGCCAAATTCATTAATAAATGTATATTTTAAAGCAACCAAGAGTCTATGTTTTTTATGTGGGCATGCGAATCGTGGTTCGAAATAAACAAATCAACATTTATTGGAGCAAAAACAATACATTATCAGCATTCGACAATATCATATTCACATATATTAAAACTGTAAACTGCATTATCCTTTAAGAGCTACACGCCAAACCACCATCATATACTGTAGTTATTACTGATATGTCCTAAAAACAAACCACACATTATCCTAGGAAAATATTTTCAAGAAAATATACAGTTTTTGTCATATATACCATATATAAATTAAAAACATTTTCATCTGCCAACTTCAATTGCTGCCCTCAAGTATTCAATTAACAACCTGTATTGCCTCTGACTATAAGATTTTGAAATTCTGGCATAAAAAGGTGTCAGTCCACATAACGTAACTCAGCTTGAAGCTCCCTTTGAATATAGCCAAGAAGGGTAGCTGTCACCTGTTGCTGGAGTGAGGCGTTTCCCATTACAAGTGCAGTCAGCTGTGCTACATCAGTCCATGTTATTGAGCCTATGATGCCCATAACATCCTCATAAAGCCTGCGCTGCTGATCTGGTGTCAGTTCCATTATAACTTGGGGAAGAGGTTTAAATTGTCCACTTGTCATCCAGCATCCAAGCAGACCTCCAACAGCCCCACCTTAAAAAGACAGGAGTGCACATGTATGAATGGAATATAACTATCATAAAGTGTTGGATGTAAGGTTGACACCTAAAGGTATGAATGCTATTGGTACTTGCCTACTGCAATTCCCAGAGGACCCCCTATTAATCCTCCTGCAAAAGCAAGACTACCAGCTGCTGCTGCCCCCTTTCCAGACTGCTTCACTGCTGTCTTTATTTGTTGATTTGCAGATAATTTGCAACATAGATTCATCACATCATCGATGCGTGGCGGCATCTTGGAAATATAACTGTATACCCTGCAAAGTGCAAACAAGGTTTTTTAGGGACATAGTCTAAAGATATATATGTATATATACAGTACTGTGCAAATGTATTAGGCACTTAAGATGTTTCACAAAAACATTTGTCTTAAGATGTTTTTTTTATATATATCTTCAACTTTAGTGTGTCAATTGGAAAAATACATTTTAGACTCCCAAACATTACTTTTGCAAATAGCAAAGATTAGAATAGAAGAACAGGGAGCCCTACAGCAGATGTAATGGGCCCCACATACCCCCCACTGAACATTGTGTCAGTCTGAGATTACATAAAGAGACAGATGCAATTGAGACGGACTAAATAGATAGAAGAACTGTGGTGAATTCTCCAAGAAGCTTGGAACATCCAATCTGCCAACAACCAAGAAAAACTGTCCAGGTGTATCTAGGAGAAATGGTGCTGTTTTAAAGGCAAAGGTGGTCACACCAAAAATTGATTTAGCTTTTTTTTTATGTTTACTGGACTTTTATGATGTTAATCAATGAAAATTATTTATGGCATTATTTTCGAAGATATATATATATATATATATATATATATATATATATACATATATACATATACACACACACACACACATACATACATACACATATATATATATATATATATATATATATATATATATATATATATACTGTGCAAAGGTTTTAGAATCATATATATTATATATATAATTTAAAAAAAATTCGTGATATAAAAAAAACTGCAGATCCTTTTAAAAAAAAAAATTGGTGCCTCATGTCTCACATATTTATACATTTGTATACAAAATATATACATTTAATTTATATATTTATGCATGCATGTATAATTAGCAACTCCTTAATAATACGTTTACAAGTCAATTGTCTAGAGGGTAAATTAATAAAATTAGAGTGGTAGGCCAACGATTACCTTCAAATTCAGTCTTAAGATTTCTTATCAATAGAATGAAACCAAAAAAATGACATCAGACGTTCCAAAATCGGTCTCGCATCAAAAAATCAAACCAAAAGTTAACGTCACACCAACAAGCATGCTTTCTGTCCGAAGTGTGAACCTAGAAATATATTTTTCAAAATAAAAGTCATTGTACTATTGAGGGTTTGTGAGAAAAATTGCCTTGGAAATAGTCATGTTTGAACAATATGACTTAAGTTATGTGTAAGGACAACATACCAATCCATCATACCATAATATTAAAAAAATAACACCACTAAATAACCAATCCATTATGATCTTATTAACTGATGAAATATTAAAAAAATAACACCACTAAATAACCAATGCATTATGATCTTATTAACTGATGAAATATTAAAAAATAACACCACTAAATAACACCACTACTACGTTTTAAAACAACGTAATTTTGGATTTATGTAAGACAAGTGGGATTTTTGTCTAAAAAAACCCTCTTTTTTTTAAAGAGAGATTAAAATTTTTCAATATCAAAAAATTAATTTAACTATTTATCTTTTTTTTTTTTTTTTTTAAGAACTTTTGTTTGATGACTAATAATATTGGCCAGTATTTGTCTTGTATAGGGAAGATATGAATCAAACAATTTGCTTAGTTCACGGTAAAACACAATTTTATATACATTTTAATCTGTAGTTCAAATGTATTGCCCGCTTTTTGTACACTTTCACTTTCTGTTGCATCAAATTATTTATTTGATTAATGATACACATTAGTGATTATCACAGACACTAATTCAATTTCAGCATATTTGATCAATATTTATCTATAAAGTCAAATTCCACAATGTGTTCGTGTTTAGAATTATTTGACTTTATTACGGACTTCGACACAACAACGGAAATGTAGGCTACTCTTACTTTTGTTATTCCAGCTGGCCGTGTTTTAAAACATTAAGGTCTACAATGTCTTTTTCACACAAATAGTATTTTTTTTTTGACTGACCTTTGAACGCTTTCTGCAATCGCTGTAACAGTGACGGCAGTATTTAATTATTCCACGATTTATCTTGATGTTTTAATCTGTCTAAACAA
Organism: Moxostoma hubbsi; assembly: GCA_032164185.1. Taxonomy (NCBI): domain Eukaryota; kingdom Metazoa; phylum Chordata; class Actinopteri; order Cypriniformes; family Catostomidae; genus Moxostoma; species Moxostoma hubbsi. The sequence continues at coordinate 25,935,217 of JAVLUX010000027.1, read as the reverse complement.
CAGTTCCACCTGAAACATAGGCTTGCCCGGATATGCCTGTCTGAGTGAATTTTACTTTTAAATGAGTTCATCCCACAAGTGTCAATAGCCCACCTTTTGCGCTATTTTGTTATTGACAAATTGAAAATGCGAACAATAAAATGTTTTTTTATTTTTTTTTATTTTTAAAATTACTTCTGTCAGTTTCCATTCAAATTGCCTTTTATCGATAAGAATGGTTTGCGTGATGACGTCATTCCTAAAAACCACTTTGTTGCGTAAGTTTTGGTTTAGCGCAAAATAAATCTGCCCGGAAGCCGTTTCCATTCAGAAATGTGTTTTTATCGCTAATTTTATCCTCCCAGGTGTCCCTTATTTTTATCCTCCGAAGTTTTGGTAAAATGGGGAGAGTATTGTAACAATTCATTAAAATGTGCCACTTTACTATAATTTTAATTTCACAAATAAAATCAATCTGAAGATGAGGAATTGCAATCATAAGGGAACAGTTGCCCAGTCTGGACTGTAATATTGGTCCTGATGTTGCACCTATCGCAGGTTGGCACCGGTTCCGACCCGAAAGCAAATAAAACTTTCAGTCTCAGTATAAGGACCATACATCGATGTGTAACTGTGCAGAAACATTCATGTTTAAAGAAACATTGATGTGGTGTTTCAGGGTTTACATATGATACATTCCTGATGATCAATATTTTGAACAAACATCTCATCAAAAGCATCACCATCACAACTGCATTATGTCCCGCAAATTTCTCCAGCAACTTTTAACGACCAACTGAACTTTTTACCTAAAAATGTATTTTAGCTTCAAAATGCAAGATTAAATTGTCTGAAGAAGCAGTAAATGTGATCTGAGTTCAGCTCTATATGCCGTAAAGATCAATTCATAAATCACAAAGAATAATTTGGCTTTCAATACTGTTGTCATGATTTACACAGGCTAACGATTATGTCATGTGTCATGTGACACTACATTTTGCGTTAATGCCAATTTTCTCGACAAAAAGTGTTTCCAAGCCATTTTTTCGCGACATCTGATGTATCAACATTCCTGTTCGATTCCACAAATTTGGGATTCCAAGAGTCGATTCAGACCCATTTAATCGATTATTTTTCAATTCCGAAAAAAACGGGAGGTAAAGTTAAATCTCATAATAAACAGTTCACTACAAAGCGTTCTTTGCACTGTTTATAATAGCATGAGTGACATTTACTGTTAATAGTTTCATTCTAAGATTAAATCAGGGCCTGTATGCACATACCAAAGCGCGATGTTTCAATCCCATGAGATCAAATATCTATCTATCTATCTATCTATCTATCTATCTATCTATCTATCTATCTATCTATCTATCTATCTATCTATCTATCTATCTATCTATCTATCTATCTATCTATCTTATTAGATAGCATTTATGTTACTTGATTATTTGTTTAATCCAAAATAGACTATCCAGGTCTGGAAAGCAGTTGTGTTGAATTACTTCATACGCATGAACAAACGGAGCGGATTTGACTCAGAGTCAGATTGATGATCGCTAAAATGCAGGTTAGGCAAATGGATGATGGAGTTCTTAGAAGGTAATAACTTTATTTTTTCATTGCTTTTAAGAAATGTGAGCGCAGCGTAGTTCTAGCGGGAAGACTAGCAGCTGTACATCATCACACTATTAGCTGGGTAATTCCTAGCCAATCGCAGGTAAGCCATTGCTTTATGCTCCCAATCTGCTCCCAATATATCACATTGCTGTTTCAGTGCGCTAAGATGGCAACCTCCACCACCCCACCACCACCAGTTGAGCCCTGTCCCACACGGGGGTAGGCTCCTCGCCCCTGCCTCCTATCTCCGGCAGGATATGATGTTCCGAGTACAACTCCCTCGGACCACCAGACGGGGCCTACGCCAAAGAGAGACATTACTTTTCTGTTCTACATTCATCAAATAAATGGCATCATAAACCTCACTCAAGCCTGCAAGTCTTCCCGATAGAACAGTATAACCCATTAAATCCAAGGGTTTGCGTGTATTCGCAGTTATTAAAGACTTGTTACTCTGTTTTCATCATGAGTTGATTGCACACCGCACAGTTGGTGCCATCCAGGTAGTTGACCTGGATGAAATACTTTTGGGAATTTGATATGTTCTCATATTCATGACCCATATGAATTAATTAATTGAGATACTGCATGGAATATTTGTGCTTTTAAAAGTTAATGTCTCACACCAAGTGGAGGCACAAATGTAATAAAATTGATGAAAAACTGAAATGGCGAGCAGTTACAGCACCTAAAATATAAGTTTTCCCATTGTGCATATAGCCTAAATTAAAGCTAAAGTCTTGATACAAATTTTATTTTAGCTACCCGTCTTCAAATGGTGGATGTGGATTATAAATGAGCACATTTATTTTAATTGCTTAGGGTTTAAAATGTCTTGTTAAATTGCTAAGGCCAGTAAATCACATTTGACATAAAGGAATAGTTCACACAAAAATGAAAAATTCTCTCATCATTTATTCTCCCTCATGTCATCCCAGATGTGTATGACTTTCTTTCTTCAGCAGAACGCAAACAAAGATTTTTAGAAGAATATCTCTGCTCTGTAGGTCCATAAAATGCCAAGTGGGTGCCAACATTTTAAAGCTCCAAAATGCTAATAAACATCTTAAAAGTAATCCAGGAGGATTGGTGGTTGAATCCATATCCTCTGAAGTGAAAATGATGTGCTTTATGTGCTTTTTGGAGCTTCAACATTTTGGCACCCATTCACTTGTATTGTGAGGTCAAACAGAGCTGAGATATTTTTCTAAAAATCTTCGTTTGTGTTCTGCTGAAGAAAGAAAGTCACACACATCTGGGATGGCACGAGTGTGAGTAAGTGATTAAAGAATTTGTATTTTTGGGTGAACTATCCCTTTAATGAGAGATCACGTTTTACTTTGTTCAGTTCTAGGTCATCCATCATGGCTAGAAGGCGGCTGGAACATTCTGAGTCTTGAAGAGCCATGCGGTATCCGTGTGGTGGTGACAGAGGTCTGGAGGATTGTGAAACCAGAGTCATTGAGCACTCTGTGAGAGTCATTGAGTTTCTGGATCCTACGTACAGGCTTGTGCCATGTTTGGTGACTCCCATCAAACACATGAAGATCATGTTTAGTCTGCAGACACTGGTGAGACATTGTTTTGATTGAAAAGGTCCCTTGGAAATGAAAGTCTATTTCGTAAATCATTATTTGATGTACCTTTCATGGCCTTTTAAATTTATGAATAATACTAATCTGGTTGATATGAGAGTATTACAGTTGTATTATTGTGTGTTGGTTTTAGGTTATTTTGTGGATGTTGTGGAATGACCAGAGCACTGTTAAAGTCTCTGAAAAGATTGAGAGCCTGTTCCCCAAAGACCTGCCTCTGTATCACAAATATGTAAGTAAGGTTCAATCTCCTTCCACTAGGGGTCACCAAAATAACATAAAAAAGAAATGATAACGGATCAATGGCCCCTTTTCATTGTGATGGAGTTTTTCCACCTTATTTAGCAGCAAACTTTTTTATAGCTTTGTTTCTTTCTTTAAATTTCTTTCTTTAAATTTGTAACATTATTCTTTGTGTTATATAACCCTGGCATTAGTTTTAAAAATAACACTGCTGAGGGAGTGACATTACATTTGACATCTTTCTCCATCTCTTTCTCTCTTTTCTTTTCATTTATTTCTTTTGGAAAGTCGTTAAAATGTATTTTTGTTTGCTGTTGGAGCAAATGGGAATGCAAAAATAACATTTGCTATAGTCTCCTAATCACTGTAATAGATTTTGCCCTGCTTTAGTTTTCTTGAGTTTACTGAAATATAAACAGGGTCCATTCTGTGTGATCTATGCTTGTTTTGGAGAAATTAATGAGTGAATATTTAAATATGCATAGCTCAGTTGTGTGTGTATACAGTGTGTATTTGAATGCAACAGTATTGCATTCAAAATCAAAAATATTGTCTCCATCATGTAAAGGATTTTTCTTGAAAAAATGGGTTTTTAACATTTTTGGTCATTACAGAGCTAGAGGCACATGAAGCTAATGTAGAAGAACAGAGAATATTTAAATTCCTTTGCCCTCGTTCTAGCAAAAAAACAGGGACATGCGTGCAGGCATACATCATGGTTTGTTCAATCGTCAGACCTACAGTGTTTACAATATTTTTTATAGCCTCATAGTTGTAATTATTCTGACTTGACATCATACTGTTATTCTAACATCTTGGTTTAGATTTTTTGTTTAGATTTTTAGTCTGTCTGTCTGTCTGTCTGTCTGTCTGTCTGTCGGTCGGTTGGTCGGTCGGTCGGTCAGTCACCTCTGTCTCTATCTATCTATCTATCTATCTATCTATCTATCTATCTATCTATCTATCTATCTATCTATCTATCTATCTGTCTGTCTGTCTGTCTGTCTGTCTGTCTGTCTGTCCGTCCGTCCGTCCGTACGTCCGTCCATCCATCCATCTATCCATCTATCCATCTGTCTATCCGTCCATCCGGCCGTCCTTCCGTCTGTCTGTCTATCATCTATCTGTCTGTCTGCCTGTTATATTTAAAGTTATTAAAAAATTATAATCTATATAAATTTCAAGGGGTCATATGTTACATGATGCTTCTGTGTGCATGTTTGTTTATGTGCTTTTCAATCAAGATTTGGTGCATTTACAGTTGATTCCTAATTCTCTAATCTGCCTGTATTTGTATGTGAATATTTCCAGGTACTAAAACAGACCTACCCACAGGGAAAAGGAGAGAAGATTCTGAACCAATTACTTTCAAGTGATGTTGCCTCTCAAACCACAGCTCCAAAGAGGCTCCTACAGAAATAAAGTGAGAAATAATGTTTTGACTCAAAATATGTCATATCATATTTTAAATTATCACTTTGATTTAACTTCATCTATGGTATCTTTATCTTTAAGCTGTGACAGCAAATCTAAACCTTGATTACAGTACTACACCATCACTCAATTCAATCACATTTGAGGAACATTGAAGTTGTTAAACCATCCCATGTAACCCTATATGTGGCTTTCAGACCATCTCAGGAAAAGAAGATAGACTCCCACAAACAAGCTCGAAAGAGTTCTGTCTGTCCCAGGGCTTGTGGCAGAATAGTGACAGAGAAAATACTTTTCCTCCGTAAAGCTCAAAGGAAATATGTAATGAAGGCTTATGTGTATGCAGGTGTCAGCTCTACTTGAGCCTGAGATCAATCAGATTGACTTTAGCCCATCTCTGCTTGAGGAGAAGGACCTAGTATGGAGCAGTCGGCAGGAGAAACATACAGACATCTAGACATGGCAAAAAAATGAAGAGCATCCTTCAGGAATGTTCTGAAGAACTTGACTTGGAGGATGTTCATGCAGAACTCCTGCATCACCCCAAAATACTCCACCTCTTCAAACAGAAGCCCTTAGGCATTTACAGAGTTCATCATCTCCAAACCAACACAGCTTAAAGAAATACTTAATCCAAAAATGATCATCCTCACATCATTCCAAACCCGTAAAAATTTATTCACAAAAGATGTTAGAGAGAATGTTAGCTTCAGTCACCATTCACTTTCATTGAAACATTTTTTTCAAATAAAGTGAAAGTGAATGGTGACTGAGACTCTGTCAGTGTTCTACAGAAGAAAGAAAGTCATACGGGTTTGACAGAAGTGTCATTTTGGGGTGAATTATCACTTTAATGGCACAATCCACAATCCAACCCAGTTGAGCATGTAATCTTCATAAATCAACTTCATTAATGCTTATGTTAAATACACTTTTTGATTATCAAATCACTGATTGCACCTGAATATTGCTTAAGTATTATTTACTACAAATCCAATATGCAGGAACTATGCTAACTCTGAAACTGAGAAAAATGTCTTTAACGTTGTCCTGCCAAATATGGATCGTAAAATATTGTTTTCTCTGAAATTGAGCAGAGTTGAGCCTCAGTCTCAAGACAGGACAGATAATAGGAATGTGTGCGTGTAAGATTTTTGAAGTTTAAGCATGTGAAGACAACATGATAATGCAGGATGTTAAACAATGATATGCCGAAACTCAGTGTAGGGCATCAATTTGGCCAGCGGCGGCCCTGTTTATGACTATTTGAATCAGGGGCGGACTTAGCACTAGGCAAAGGTGTGCAAACACCTAGGGTCCCTAAAAGCTAAGTGCCCCTTAAAACTACAAATTATATTTGTATTTTTATTAATGCAAAATAACATATGCTAAAACTTGAAATATTGCTGTTATAACACCAATATAATTAATATGACTGTTATTTTCAGCACCTTCAGTGAAAGGAACCCACTCAGATCAGTCCATAATGGAATATTCCAGGGTTTTACACAACTACAAAGTTCACGGAGGTAGTAACAGGCAAATAAATATCATGTGCTCCAACTTCAGCACGTGGTCGTGCTTTCAGAGTTTAGGTAATGTTACCTCTGCGCTGTGCACTGGTCACACGGCTGTGTTCTAGATCCACAAACCACAATTTTAAGTACTGCATGTAAAAAAGAGCAGCAGAAACTTACAGGTGATCACTTAAAATGTGAGGTATTATTCTTTTTGCCCTGAAACTTCTAGAGGATAAGATTTTGTCATGATGAGCTTGTGACTGGGAAACAAACATCGTGTTTCTCAAGTGGGATGAGTTCCTTTAGCCTATTCAGATTAGTGGTCTACTTATAAAGCACCACAATGAATATGTTAATAAAAACATGTATTTATCAAAGTATTAGTGTTTTAATTACAAATCAGGGAATAAGAAACTAGGCCTACATATTCTGTGGTGTGTCTGAGTTTTAGAAATTGCAATATTAATGTTAATAGTTAATATTAATATTTATAAAACATAATTTTATCAAAATGTGTTATGGATAGGGGTTTAATTAAAATACCATTGTTTATTTATTATGCTCTTCCGTAAAAGTTGGCAGAAAATGCATTCTTATTGGCTGGCTGCTATCGGCTGCTGTTGAAAGATAGAGACGGACTCCTCTGGTAGTTCGGTTCATCTGGGAACAAAGTTTTGTTTAAAATTTACCAAGCTGCTACAATGAGCACCACTGAGAAAGAACAAGTCTAAAACTTTGTTATTAGATGTGCCAAAGCTTGCAAAATTTATGGCATTGAAAGAAATTAAATATTGTTTTTGAGGAAAATTGTGTGATTACATGATTATTTGAATGAGCTACTACTTTTTTTTCATGGCTTACCACAATAAATAATACAATAATAATAATCAAAATTAATAACAATGGACCCCATTCCTCTACTTTGCCTTGGGCCCCCAAATCCCCCAAACCCTGATTTGAATACATTGAAATTTGACAAGAACAGTCCTCTTCATTATCTGCTAGACACCAACTTTATATGTTTGTGTTAAGCTTAGAACCAATCAGAATGAAGTAAACAAGTATTATGTGAGTTATGCATGCAATAATGTATAAAAGCTTTTCAAAAAATTATTTTTTTTGGTAGAGTCTATTCAGAAAATAAATCTCTCTGGCCATATACTAATTAATGAGACGAAGTTATTATGTTGCTGCATAAGTCTAGATATGACATTGGCATTATGGTTAAATCACTAGCGTGGAATAGCAAAATACAAGATTCTCTGGTCTAAGTGTGATTGCTGGGCAGGACACTGCCAACATTTCATTGGCCTCTGAGTCATAATGGCTGGGCAACTGTGAAACCAGTGTAAATTTAGGGAATTAAACTCTGCATGGTTCAGTTTATAGAATTTCCTTTACAGTAGTTACTGCATTTTGGCTTTGCAGAACAATATCTGTGTCCAATATACAGTATTATCTGCCATCAATCATGTCATGAAGGCTTGAAGATGTTGTGAAGTGTATATACAGTATGTAACTCGCAAACAACAAACGAATGGGTTCCTAACATCACGTGCTGTTGGTTTAGTGACGCAGATGGTTTAAAGTGAATCAGGGTTATCGTTGTGTTTCTGGATGGTGTATTTCAGTGAATGTATATTGACATACTTCCTCTGGTTGACCTGTAAGGATTATGTAAGGACAGATGTTACAGGTCATTTTCTATAGGGAAGTTTTGCAAGATAAAGCACACCCTATGTTTGTGTCAATGTCCAGGTTGCATTGACCCTACTTTCAGTTTAGAAATTGGTGGAAGTTTGTGTTAATTCAGTGTTTTGTGTAGGTGTGCTGGTTTCATAAAAAGTTGAAAAGAAAAACCTGAAAAAGATTTGCGGGTTTAAAGTTCAAGGGTAATGCTGTCCAAAACTATGCACATTCTGCCTTGTATTTACTTGACTTTTTTATGTTTAACCAAACTACTTTGTCATTATTGAGTCACATCACACTCATCTGTTCTGTATTATTGTAGCTACTGTTTTGGGCTCGATAGAATAGCTTAATGAATACCTGTAAACAAGATAATAAAGACTTTAGTTTTAGCGTGATCTTAAGATCAGGATGCTACGAGATTACAGAATAAGGGTAAAGTGACAGCTTTATTCCTATTCAATTTGAATTCATATGAATATGTTCTCAGTGTTCTCAGTTGTCTATTGATCACAGACAAGCAGATCAAAGCACATTTGTTGTGATGGGGTTTCAAGATTATGTGCACGTACCAAATGTCTGAAAGTCATTGTGTGCTTATTTGGTAGATAGGTCAAATCAAGTTTACTTATGCCAAACAAATGAGGTGATGAGCAAAGCCAACAAAGTTGTTACCTAAGCCTTTTCAAAGAATTTAGACCATTACTAAAAACACATCTAAATTCGACAGCAATCCCAGACTTTTTCACAAGACATACAGATCCTAACACACTCTTCACCCAAGTTAATATCTCCCTTGACATGTATGGTTTTAACACAATAGTTTATAGATAAAACAGTGCAAACATTCACTGAAAATAAGAATGAAAGAACTACGGTGCCCTGCATGATTTTATTTATATATTTTGAGGCTTAAAAGGTTTAACCCTAAACCATTGACTCTCCATTTGGGATAGTCTCCCAAAAGCTTTGCACAGACTAAACCACTTAGCTTACATAAATGCAGAGTGGCCCAATAGATGAAGCTTTGGCACTAATAAAATGGTACAACTCCAGCCCCCAAAAAACGTGAGTTTCACTTACATAAGACAGATGTGGAGGCATTCAGCCTCTTTACTCATTACAGATGCAGAGGACTGAAAACTGGTCAGAATACTATAAAAAAAAAAACTGAAATATACCACAGTGTTCGGTCCCTAAGCTCTGCAGGAGCTACTGCTGTAGGTACGTTTTATTGATTTGACTCAAGGTATTCGGACGATTTCTCTTTGCTCCTCTTACTTCGTTGCGTAAAATGCGCCCTGGTGACAGGTGCGACAAAACACTCTCTTTGAAAAGATTGAAATCGATTTGAAAAGATTGATTGATGTATGGGAAATTATGCAGTAATAATAGCTTTGAAAGAAGGGAAGAGACGCCTAATATCCAGAGAAGCGCAGTATCATAGGATTAACACATGAGCTGAATGGTTTGTGAGGACAGAACGAGGATTGCGCTTTTGCGCATCAGTATAACAGATCTCGTGCATATATCCGGTGCATCGCAGGATCACCGCAGTTTATAGAAAGAGATGTTTGAGGTTCAACCCCCCCAAACGGAAGAATTTTACACTTATGATGTAACAGGGGAGTTTTGGACTGCCCTCAGTCTCCGCCAATGAAAATATGGGCAGGGTTCAACAACCATTTTGGGGGGTTCAGTATAAAGCCGGTCTATGAACTGACTTTTTATCTCATTCCCTGCCATTTGGAGCGTGATATTTTTTTCTCATAAAAACCCACAATAAGGTATTTATCAAAATGATATTAATTAGCATAGATACTATCATATTTATTTCTGTGTTATTATTTGAAAAAAAAAATAGATTGGTATTTATGCAAATTATTTATTTATTTGTAGTGCTCTTTGTTATCCTGTATTAGATTTGTACCTATCATTACAATTCTTAAGTTGTATTGATCAGATAAATTGATATTAACTGTACATTGATGATAAATTGATCTGGTGACTTTGAGGGGTGCATGCACAAAGTTTTGTGTGTGTGTGTGTGTGTGTGTGTGTGTGTGTGTGTGTGTGAGTGAAATGCTTTCTTTCTTTCTTTCTTTCTTTCTTATAATATATAATGCCATGTAGATTTTTGTTTAATGCAAATAAAAATAGGATATATTTATCCATGGAGTGTTGCAAACTAATTTATTTGGGAATATCACAGCAAGTAACATCAATGTAATATCTAAAGTCGGCATATGTAATCAATGCTAATTTTTTTTTTAAATGTATTTTTTTCAAATTTGATAGGTTTCAATTGTCAGAATTTGTTGTCTGTTTCAACAAGCATGAATGGGAAAATGAATGGGGTCCAGAGCAATGGCATCCACAGTAATGGTATTAACGGGAGCTTCATGAACGAGAACGGTGTGCATCATGTGAGTGTGAGGACTCATGTCAACCCAGCCAAACTGAAGAGCCACAGGCAGAGATGGAACGTCAGAGCCTCAGAGATGTCCAAGAACACACACAACCCCATCCGATCTATTGTGGATGGGATGAAACTCACCCCCAATCCTGGAAAACCAATGATTGCTCTATCCATTGGTAAGTTTTAATAATATAGTATGTATGGATTTAAATACTAATACATTTTCAATAATATAATGTGAAATTGTTTATTAAATATAATAAATTAATAAATACTAATATACAGTATATATATATATATATATATATATATATATATATATATATATATATATATATATATATATATATATATATATATATATGTACATTTTATATATTTATTTATTTAATTTATTTGATATATTTTAGTTAGTTAGTTAGTTAAATGGTATATTTGCCCAGCTATAATGGACAGCTGAATAATTTGTTGTCAGTATTATGTAATATATGTAGCTATGCGTTTCAGGTTTGGAATAATGTTAGCTAAGTAAAAGTATGGTGTCTTTGTCTACAATACTCCATATGTTCTTCTTTTTTTTCTTGTCTATCTTTTTATTTGCCACCAGGTGACCCAACCGTGTTTGGGAATTTACCAACAGATGACTCTGTTTTGCAGGCAATGAAGGAGGCCATAGACTCGCACAAATATAATGGTTATGCTCCTTCAGTAGGTGAGATTTGCACATTCATTGCCAGCTCAAAATCTGCTAATGCAATGTTTTTGATTAATGCAAATTGTGATGTAATGCTGAATTTTGTGTGCAGAGAAGTTAAATGCTGCATTTGGGATCAACAACAAAACACTTCCACCCTTTTCATTCTAAATAAAATGTGTGTTGTGTATATCGTTGTGATTTGGTCTCCATGAAAAAAAAACTTAACCAAAGATAATGTTACTAAATGTTTGTTACTTTGTTTTCATATAACATGCACAGGCTACCAAAATAGCAGAGAGGTTGTGGCAAACTTCTACAGTCGTCCAGAAGCTTCACTGGAAGCCAAAGTGTGTCACGTCTCATGGTTATTTTATCATTTAAATGTTTGTTGGTAAATTCAATGCTTCACTCAAATATTTCATAGCTATATAAATACTTAATTTCCAAAGCAGTTTAATTAATTTTGGAAATAGATGACAAATATATATATATATATTTAAATATGTCATTCATTTTATACAATTGTTATATTTATCTGTAGGATGTGATCTTGGCCAGCGGCTGTAGTCAGGCAATAGAATTGGCCATCAGTGTGTTGTGTAACCCAGGAGATAATATATTAGTTCCATGTCCTGGGTTCTCCCTCTACAAGACTCTGGCAGTGTCAATGGGCATACAGGTCAAGCACTACAATCTTTTGGTGAGTAAATCATACATGTATCATAAGTGAGAGCTGGTCTGTAAATCAAACAGACAATGGCCATTACCCTGGTCAAGTTGTGGACTGAAAATAAGAAAAGAGCAAAACTGTATAAGAAAAAGTTAATGACAAAGCTAGACAATTGTTTTTAGAAGGGTCTCACATTCACCTTACTATTTTTTTTATTATTTTCAATGCACAAATACCATTTTGGTGATCATTATGAGAACTCTATATAGACATAATTATTTTTATACTGTGAAAACTATAGATTCTGACCTCTAACCCTACTTCTAATCCTAACCCTCACAAAAACTTTCTACATGTTTACATTTTTAATTAAAAAAAAAGTTTAAGTGATTTATATTATGAATTTCATAAACCACATTTATAGAATAATGCCCTTGTAGTTACCAGTTTGTAATCTAAAAAAAGTCCTTGTAAATCACGTAAACCTGACCCTTGACCATCCCCCCCCCCCCCCCCCCCCCCCCCACAAACAGATGCAAATAACAGAGAAAGACAAAAATAACAACACACTTATTTTGTAGGATTTAAAAGATAAATAAAAGCCTTGATGTGAAACTGATGACATGGATCATGATAAATGTACTGTTTATTTAGCAAGTTCTTACACAAGTGAAGTAAGCAATTATTTTATTTGCACATACTGAACAGTATAGGGCTGCATTTCCTATTGAATGTAAAATGGCTTTAATCTTTTCCAGTAGCATTTATGCAATCCCCTTTGCAGATAGATACAATTGTGAGATTCTATGATGATACAGTAGATGCATCATCCAATCATATTTTGCAAATTCAAATTTTTTAGCAAAATTGTTTCAGATATATTTACTCAAAGCTTCTAAAATGCAGTCCTGTCATAAGAAACGACTCATGCTTAAGACAATTTTCTTTAAACTGAGTTGATGTTTTGATCCGTTAGCCTGAGAAATCCTGGGAGATTGATCTTCATCATCTCGAGGTTCTGATTGATGAAAAAACAACTTGCCTGATTGTCAATAACCCATCCAATCCTTGTGGCTCTGTGTTCCCCAAGGAGCACCTGCAGAAGATACTCTCTGGTGAATGCACTTATTATTTACTGTCTTATATGAACTAACTCTGAGCGAAGATTTATTTGAAATGTCAGAAAATCTCAAGAAATTAATCTACTAATTTTCTGTGTGGTCTAGTTGCCTCAAGACATTGCATCCCTATCCTTGCTGATGAGATCTACGGAGACATGGTGAGCACACATTCAATAAGAAAACATCTACAGATGCAAATATATTGAAATTACTGGTAAAATGGTAAAAACCATTCACATCTATGTTGAACTGGTAAATACAATCTGGAACTCTTATATTTTATGAATGACCATTGTGACATCATGTAAAAACAACCAAAATGTCAGCGGCTTCAACAGTTTAAACCGAATGTGTGTAATTTCGGCAACATTAGCATCACCAAACAGAATGGCAAAAATGAATATTGTTTTCAAACAGATGTCCAAATATACGGCCATATTTTTGCGCTAAAAAAGCTAGGCCCACTGCAACAAATGGAACAGAATGCGGATGTCTCAAGACATATTTAAAAAAAATACGTTCTTTTAATATGAAACAGTATCTTAAACATGCTGCGCTCATGAAACAAGATGCTGAAAAAACAGTGAGACGTGCATGGCGCAATGGTCAATAATGGCTAGGTAGCATATGTTTAAGTATGTTTATGTTTAACATCCATTGTGAACCGCACCTTACTCATACAAGTAAGGGGTGCAATATTCAAGCTCTTAGGGTTCCCAAGTTCCTGGATTTCTTGCTGGCATGATATGAAACACACCCCTGGCATTCAGGGCCTCACAGTCTACCAGTGAAACACATTCTTTGTGACAGGCAGAGAAAGAGGGAAGTTGGGTGGCATGCTTTTCCCTGGCTCAGCTCAGTCCAATGCAGCATTGGAGACCACATCAGCACTGTAGGGATTAGAGCTGTGTACAGTAAATGCAAGCCTGACAGCACTCTGAGCTTTAGGTCATGAAGGACAAGTGAAGTTAGAGCTGGGGGCAACAGGTCCACAACTCTGTACAGAGAGAACTGTTGTTATGAGGAGATGGTGCCTACAGCATTGTTTAATCAGCAGGAGGTAGTCTGAGGTGTTTCAGGCCCAATAAATCAGATGTCCCACTATTTACTAGTGAGCAGCTTCAAAGTACATAAGTGACTATGCACTTTCATCGCATATGTTTGTGATTAGCTCATGCGTGACACTGACACATTATGGTAGAGAGTAAGGAGAGGGACGGACCCCTCACTTCACTGCATGTAGCGTGTTGACTGGCTGCTTTGAGACAGGGTGTGTTTTTGCTCTCGTACAGCATTAGGCACCACTTGGTAGCCCTGCTGTCTGGACCCTGTTAAAAACAACAACTTCTTAAAAAATACTTCTGTGAATGAGTTTGTGAGAGAAGGGTGGGCCAGCACTGCAGATTATCGTATATTAGCCAATAGGAGAAGGGGCGGATCCATCTACTAAACATCAAGCCATAAGCGTAATTAGAGCCAGGCGGACGTCCACAAAAATTATAGGGAACTCTCCCTCTCTCTCACTCACGTTCTCTTGTTAACTCTCTCAGGGCCTGTATTTCCTATAGGCTTTTCTGGCTCTTCTTTCCATTGAATTGTTAACAGCATGCAGGACATTCTAAAAATGTTTACTAACGAAAGAAGCTGTATCCTTAAAGGAATGTTCCAGGTTCAATACAAGTTAAGCTCAATCGACAGCATTTGTGGCATAATGTTACAGCATAATGTTAATGTTACAAAAATTGAGGTTACAGAGTAAGGCACTTAAAGTGAATGTGAATGTTGCCAATTTTTGGAGAACACTGGAACAGGGCTAGACTAGGAACTGGGAAATAAAACAAACAAGATAGCAACCAGAACATGAACTGGAGAAAAACACAACAGCTGACATAGACTGAACAGACATGAGGGCATTATATACACAAGGATTAAAGAGGTAATGAAAAACAAGTGAGAACTATTGGGAACAGCTGGCAGTGATGAGGGCAGTGAATTATGGGGAATGTAGTCCAGGGAAAACAGAAGACAGACCCTAAACACAAGACAAAACAACTGAAAATCATGTTTACACACATATCCTTTATGTCTTGTGGCTATTCTTTTGAAACAGTATTTTAACATTCACTTCCATTGTAAGTGCATTATTGTAATCCAGATTTTTGCCTATTTTTCGGAAAAGGAGGGACGAGTCTAAATACATTTTTGTGGCAAATGCTGTCGATTGAGCTTAACTTGCACTGAACCCAGAATATTCCTTCAAAACCATTTAAATGATGTCTGAGAAATGTAACGTGAGAGCAGATGCATAATTTTGCTTTTAAATATTAATTATGTCAACAAAAAAAAAAGTGAATATTAAATAATTTCTATTTTGAAGCACAATTTAAGTACTGATAGTACAGAAATAACACTGAAATTTTATTGTTAATAATAATAATAATAATAATAATAATAATGTAGATATTTATATTCATTATGCTATAAATAATAAGTATGTGCATTAACAATTTATAATATAATATAAATGATATATCATATAATATTTACTGTATTTGCATATATATATATATATATTATGATTTGCAATGTTGTAATAGGTTGACTGAGATATGATGTGTATTTATATAATTCTGCAGGTGTTCCCTGGCTGTGACTTTCACCCAATGGCACCTCTCAGCATTGATGTACCCATCCTGTCCTGTGGTGGTTTGGCCAAGCGCTGGTTGGTGCCGGGATGGAGGATGGGCTGGATCCTCATCCATGATCGTAATAACATCTTTGGAACTGGAGTAAGTATTAGCCATTCACCTGCATCTTCTCTGAGGTAACAGAAAAAACACACACATACACACAGATAAAAATATTAATAAATACAATTCTATATACAATTCTTTAAAGTAAATCTGTCATTCTGTGCATTATGAAAAGAACTAGACCTACAAAAAGTATGGTAGTACCATGATGTCCTGTACTAGTTTTTCAGACATAAACCATGGTAATACCGTGATATGCTTTACTGTGTAATGTTCCACAAAGTACCATATTATATGAATATTTGATCATCAGAATTTGATCAGTATCATATTACCATAAAGGGATGCAAATACAATTGACTGGAATTAATATTAACCTTGTAACCATATTATTCGCCCTAGATTCACGAGGGTCTTGTAAAATTAAGCCAGCGAATTTTGGGACCCTGTACTGTGGTCCAGGGAGCATTAGAGGTCATTCTGAATAATACACCACCAGAGTTCTACCAAAGCACCATCAGCTTCCTCAAGGTAAAAGGAAAATCATTTCAGAGAACAACTCTAATAGATTTGGATCTGACAATAACACACTTTTGTATGTTTCCTCTAAGTCAAACGCGGAGATTTGTTTCTCTGAGTTGTCAACTGTTCCCGGACTGAACCCAGTAATGCCGTCCGGAGCCATGTACATTATGGTGAGTGTATTTCCTGCATTATGCGGTTGATTTCCATGAAGATAAGAATTGATGAAAGTGAAGTGTCATTGTTAAAAAGCATAATGTGTGAATTTTTTTCTGTGATAAAAAGATTTCTCCTGTCTCAGCTCAATATGCAAAAACAACTTTAAGTAAGCCATTTGTTGGTTGATTCCCCCCAAAAATCTAAACATTGTGGCGCTATCAGTATTGCTTAAAATTGCTTTGTTTATTTGAACATCCTGACCAGCCTGTCATAGATGCTATGGCTCAACCAATAGTGTCAATTTTGGGCGGGACTATCTTTTTTGTCTGACCAATGGAAGACAGGGGACAGTGTTTAGAAAACTTGTTTGAAAACAGTCATTATTGCAACTCCACACAAATAGAGCATAAAATTACAAACTTCACCTATTAAAAATGGCTTGGAGGAAACTTACCTACTGTATACTTGGCACTTACTTAGGATATAAGTCTGTCTCAATGTTTACCTAAAAGAGCAGGTAAAGAGCAACGATGCAAGTTGGCAGAGGGTTAATATGTTTTTTGTGGGTTCATTCTTAGGTGGGGATTGAGATGGAGCACTTCCCAGAATTCCAGAATGATGTGGAGTTCACTGAACGGCTGGTCACTGAGCAATCTGTGTTCTGTTTGCCTGCTACGGTAATTCATTTATCTTCCTTGCTTACCTTAATCTGTTACTGTACCTTTGTAGTCTAATATATTATTTGTTACAATGATATGTCACACATTTTGTAAAACACATCATAAAATATCTATATTATATTAAGGGCTGTCACTCGATTACATTTTTAATCGAATTAATTACATGGTGTCCCGATTAATCACATATACAAATATTTGCTGAGAAAGCCCCTCATATAACAATAATTCAATTTATAATGATGAAATAATTATACTTAGTTATCTTTAAATATTTTAAAATTCTAATTTTATATATATATATATATATATATATATATATATATATATATATATATAAATATTCAGATAAATAAAATGCTTTACATTCTTGTAGCAGTAGAGTTAATCATTGATAAGACAATACAAAAATCGGCTTTAGAATACAATATATTGTTTACTACCATATTATTGATCATAAGTCAATCATTAGCATACAGTTCACAGCAATCCATTACACAAGTGAATTTGTCAATCAGTTGGAGATTTATTATGAGGGCTTGTTTAAGAGCCCGTCAATTTACACCTGCGTCAGACATGCTTGTGTAGCGTCTCGGGTACATTGCGTCATAATCATAAAATGCTTAGGTCACTGTGTCAAGTTAAATAAAGTTTAATATTTAGAACACATCTTGAGAACACTTAGTTCGGATCTGTGCTCCATCAAGTGTTTTGAACGTAAGAACGTAACGCATGTTTGTGTTGTGTGTCTGCTGGATGGTTGTTTTCTTCACTGTATAAATTGCACATAGACCACACGGCTGAAATTTTACTTACTGCCCTCTGGAGTAAACAGGTGGTACTACAAGCTTGTATTTCTCAGGAATCTTCCTTATTACGGTCCGGGGGCATTGCGATTAATTGCATAAATTTTTTAACGCGTTATTTAAAAAAATCGACAGCCCTAATTATATTATATTATATTATATTATATTATATTATATTATATTATGTTTGTCTCTGTAGGCATTTGAATATCCAAACTTTTTCCGAATTGTGGTAACAGTACCAGAGGAGATGATGGTGGAGGCGTGTATTCGGATCAGAGAATTCTGTGCATGCCATTATCGACCTCGCAGTCAAGACAGCAATGAACTGGACCAATGAAATATACAGACATAAAAAAACAGACATATAGAGACATAGTAAAAGGAGGAAAGCAGAGGTTAAAGTGCTGACTGAAGTGGTGGACAAAGCTGCAGAATGAAAGTGTAGAAAGAGAGGAGACATTTATGTGCACTACATAAGACATATGACTGGGTCTGAGTGAAAATCTGGGATGCAAAATCTATTTTAAACCAGGAAATAAACTTAGTTTAAGGTTTAGATTTGAAAAATGTTACACAATCCTAGGTCACTAATCAAATTTGTTACATTTGTGACCATATTAACTCCAGATTTACGTGCTTCCATTGAAACACACAGGATGTTCTGCGGATCATTCTCAAATCATTTTAAAATGGATAAAACAAACTTGTGGAGTCAATGCCAGCTTAAGTGCATGCAATCATTAAAGCAAAAGAACAACATACCGAAAAAAAATTCTGAAATACATGCAAATTTTCCAGTTAACTTTTCACTTAAATAGTTAAGCTGACAATATTCTGTGTAATGAATAATATATTAAATTATACACATGCAAAATAGAAATATGGTCACTATAGTGATCTCAGACTTTTTAATCCCACAGTAGTTTGATTTTTTTCCCTTTGAGGAAACTCAGCTCTATGCAGACTTTATATTTATATTTTTTGTATGAGCCAGTATTATAATGGGAAGGGGTACGGTTTGTTGCCTTTTTTCTTTCCTTTTTTTCTTCGCTTTTTAATTATTGTAAAATATTTAAATCTTTGTATTTTTCTTATACTGTAACATACATTGTGTCAAGTTTGGAAACCATCATGAGCAAACCATAAAGCCATTTCATCTGTAACCTGCATGATGTGACATATTTATGCTATACATATGATGTGTTAGGAATAGCAAACATTATTGTACTGTAGCACATATTTTTCACTTGCATGCTTAACCACTTTGAGTTTATATATCATATATGGTACATATATGACTATGATATTCTTTTGATTTTTGTTTTTACTTGTCACATATCAAATGCTATTTAAATACAAATTTAAATAAAATTAAAAAAGTTTTGTTGTTTTTCTTAGTTCAATGTCATGACAAACATGTCTTTTTAGACTTAAAGTGCAAACCAATTATAGACATTCTCTTCAATTAATACTCAGATAACCCACTTTAAACTTTAAATATCAGGCAGGGACATTGCTTGGATTCATGAGGCCCAGGACAAAATTAGAATGATATAAAGATGCTGCCTTCATGTGCTATTGGAATTATCCTACTTCCCACTTCTGAAGAGGTAATTACGAGTATGGCGCGTTTCGGCTACACGAACTGGAAACATGGACGACACCAGGTTCATTCATACATATTTCTTGAGGAACATTTATTTTGACACCATAACGCATATCACTCAGTTAGCTCGCAGACAATAATGGAATTTTTGTCAAGTACAAGCTATTTTCACTGTATACAAATTTACAACATACATAGAATGGTTGCTGATATGCATAAATGAATATGACCAAAACAGCAAATGCTAACAATTACCTGACTTAGAAAAATTAACAAAACCTGACATTCACCTCAGTAACTGTACTCGCCTCCGCCATGTTGAAAGTTTAAGACTCCATCAGTCTCTTTGTGTGTGTGTGTGTGTGTGTGTGCGGGGTTTAAGAGGACATTTCTTTAGGTTACAAACTGGTAATTACAAGGTTATGGCACTATAAATGTGGTTTAAGAAGACATTTCTAGTGTCCCCACAATTCAAATCGCTTAAAAAAAAAACATACTAAATGATGTTTTATTGGAAATGTAAAAATGCAGAAAGTTTTTTGTGAGGGTTAGGTTTAGGGGTATAGTTCGTACAGTATAAAAATCATTATGTCTATGGAGTCAAGTCATTTTTATTTGTATAGCGCTTTTCACAACTCACATTGATTCAAAGCAGCTTTACAGGAAATCATGCATTAACAAAATTTTTTTAATAAAAATTAAAATGTAATATCTAAAATGTCTTATAGTCATCATTGTGTAGTTTGATTTGTATAGAAATTAAATAATAATTGTATTTAGAACCACAGTGAGCAAGCTGAATGCGACTGTGGCGAGGAACACAAAACTCCATAAGATGTTGATTAATGGAGAAAAACAAACTTGGGAGAAACCAGACTCACTTTGGGGGGACCAGTTCACCTCTGGCTAATATCATGAATATTATGCATGGTTTTAAATATGTTAAGTGTTAAGGTTCAGTGTTAATAAAATATATTTTGAATGAACTTTAAGATTAATGACTAATGTCTTTGAAGTCCATCCTGGATTAACTGCAGAAGTTGCCCCTGTCCTTTGTTAGTTTGCTGATGAAGGCTTTTGTTGGCAATTAAATGATAGTCTCTGTATTCCATTTCAAGAGTTTAATCCATCAATAGACAAAGGTGATGCAGGCAGAGATCAGTGAGGTGCTTCACAGTTCAACCTGCCTCACAAGGATTGCCACACCGACATGTGTGTGTACAAAATCTAAGCTAAATCGGACATGACCAATTATTTAATTGATTGACAGAAGAAATTTAGGTATAAAAGTATGAGTACACTGAGACAGAAAGGGACTGTTTTGGCTTCCTGATTTTCACACTGATCTTGACGAAGTAACAGAGGGTCACATGTGCCTCCACATTTGTGCCAACAGGCTGTAGTCTCAGGAAACACACATAAGGCTCAATACTGGTACTGGTAAATTATCTGCAACCACATGCACACCCACACTCCTTGTCAAGTTCAACGATTAACTGCAAAGTTAAAGAGAAGGCAGTGCTATACAGCAAAAAGGAAGATCTGAAAAAGCAAAAATTGTAGAGCCATAAGAAAAATATAGAAAGGACAAGTCAGTTCATTTATCTGCTACTCATATTACATAGTACAAATCTTCTTAACATGGAAGAAAGCACTGGACAACCTAGGAAGATTGAATTAAATGATGGCATGTACATGCCACTGTTGGGACTTGGAACATGGAAGCCAGAGTTAGCATTAAATTTCTACAATAACCTCATTTTATACACACATACATATCAGATACATGTCAATATACAAATCTTTATATGTATGGCATTGCACTTTTTTATACATATACATACACACACACACACGCTGTATATCTGGTAAATATATATATATATATATATATACGTACATACATAAATATATGACTTTCATTATAA
This sequence comes from Moxostoma hubbsi, assembly GCA_032164185.1. Lineage (NCBI taxonomy): Eukaryota > Metazoa > Chordata > Actinopteri > Cypriniformes > Catostomidae > Moxostoma > Moxostoma hubbsi. The sequence goes on along the minus strand of JAVLUX010000027.1, from coordinate 25,913,776 downwards.
TATATATACAAACTACTATATACTGTATAAATGTGTGTATACTGTATATATATATATATGTGTGTGTGTGTGTGTGTGTGTGTGTGTATATAAATGTATTAATTTCAATCTGTTAGTTCATAATTATTTTCTTACAGTGATAATCCTGTACTATGTAATTGTGTAATCGCAATAGAAACAAGCAATGATTTAATATTTGGCTACATTGATAACAGCCTTTTACAGCTTACACTATAGATCAAATGAGGTTTAAGTGTGCTGCTGAACCAGTGATACAACTTAAACAACTAGATGTGTATTCAAAGATACAATCAATGATTTTTCACCATTAAAAAAAACAAACTTTTACCTCTAAAGAAATTAATTGTAATTTTAAAACATATGTTTAAAATCATGCCCACTCATATGAGATGATGACTCTAGTCATATTAGTAACCTTAGAAAAGCTGTTTTATGCTACATAAAGAGAGGTTCCCCACATGAGGGCTGCCATTTTAGAATCACATGACCAGCTGAATACTACTTGTTAAATCTCAGCAAACTGCCCTGTTATTGGACACTTTTACTCATGAATTAAATTATGACTGACTATGAATAGTGAATCTCTACAATGGCATCAGTAACTTAAAACTATTGCTTTTATATAATGCAAAATGGTGGTGGCATAGTGGGCAAAAGCACTTAACTGGTAATCAGATCGTTGCTGGTTCAATCCCCACAGCCACCACCATTGATCCTTGAGCAAGGCACTTAACTCCAGGTTGCTCCAGGGGGATTGTCCCTGTAATAAGTGCACTGTAAGTCGCGTTGGATAAAAGCGTCTGCCAAATGCATAAAATGTAAAATGCTCCTAGGTGTCAGTATAAGTCCAAGACGACATAAAAATTACTAAGTGCACCTTTAACTTGAGAAATATGGCATCTAGATATAATGCAATCAAAAATAAACTTTTTTTTTTTTTTGTGCATGTAAATATATCAATATATCTCCATCTACAGGTGATTTCACTGATCTCTGTAAATCCAAGAACAATGCTCTTACATCATACAGCCCTTTTGGCTCACCTGGGAGACCTGCTCAATAGTAAGTTCAAACCATATAGAAGTACAAGGACCTTCTTATCAAATACATTGAAATCTGAATATCATTTCTCAACAAAGCAAATGAGAATGCTGGGCACTTAATAAGCTGTATATATACTATATATACTGCTTTTCAAAAGTTTGGGGTCACTGATTGAAATGTTTCTCATGATCTTGAAAAACCTTTTGATTTGAAGGCGGATGCTTAAATGTTTGAAATTTGTTTTGTAGACAAAAATCTAATTGTTCCAACATATTAATTTATTCTACACAGGTCATACCTCTTCACACCTCTGTCAATCTGAGTTCCACACATCATACATCCACAATCCATTTCTTTTTGTTTAGAAACCAAAATCACTATTTGGTTATTCAGCACGTTTAGAGGTCGTCAACCTGATCAGAGTCCGACGGTACCCGACAAACCTAAAGTTTTGAGCCAGGTTTGGATAAGTTTTTCAAGGCTCTAGGGACGAGTTTCATTTGTTATTCTAGGCTATGTAAACACGCACTGGACGGACGTCTTTGATCATTGTGTCATAACTCACTTTTTACCGCATTGGTTGGTTGCATTTGTTTTAGACACTGATATATTTAGAAGAACTTTAAATGCAAGACACCTGCGTTCTGTTTTACAATTCATTGTGCAGGACTGTTGCATTTTATTTAGAGGCTGTTAACTTAAAAAGAACTTCAATATTTATTAACATATCTCGAGACACCTGTGTTCTGTTTCACCATGTTACGCTGCATCAAGGTTTTTCAGAGCTGGTGTCACAAATCAACATTCTGAAGAAGTTCAGATTGCAAAGAGAACCTAACGTGACAGACACATGATTTCAGATTGTTTCTCACCTGGCAAAGTTTCAGCGCTTGATAAATGTTGAGCCAATGTTTTTTCCCCATTTTGTTCTGGTGTGCAGACAATAATTACAGAAGTTAAATGCTGAATCATTTAAAAATCAAAGCATCCCGAAGAAGTCCTATAAACCGCAGCATTCGTGGCGTCATGGAAAGTGAACCTGCCCGGGCAGAATTACGAATTTTCCATCGGTTAAGAATAGGCCTACTATGTTACAGGCAGTGACAGAGATTCTTTTTGTTCAACTTTAATGTGATTTTATAATTTGAAGATTATGTATTGTGCTATTTAGGCTCATAGCTCACTGTGCACTTTATTCCCTGCTATCTGAGATTGTGTTTGACGCATCCATGGCACTAAATGTTCTTTACCCCGCGTCCCGACAAATAACACAATAACTGTTCATGAACTTTCAAGGTTAACCAAATATTACAAAAGGTTACTGTGCATATATTTATGGTATTAAAGCATTGCTCGCTTTATCATAAAAAAATGTAATGCATGCAGGACTTAAACATTTTAAAGTCCTACATACTGTTGCACGGATTCTGTCACTTGAATTTAAACCATCTGCTTTGTACACAGCCAGGGTAAAATGCACCTTATCTTTGTGTTTGGAAGCATTTTGTAAATCAGACACTATTCTGATTTACAGTTCTCTGCAGTCCTCCAAACAAAGGCTCTGCACCTGTGAGACGCAGATTCCTTATATGCACACTCGAGTGCCTGTGATCGAGCTGCTGTAGTCCAGCACGGTTTCGGTCGGATAAATGGTATTTCACATAAGGCTGACATTTACATGGATTTATATAGATACACTGGCCGCCAAAAGTTTGGAATAATGTACAGAGTTTGCTGTTTCAGAAGTAAATTGGTACTTTAATTCACCAAAGTGTCATTCAACTGATCACAAAGTATAGTCAGGACATTACTGATGTAAAAAACAGCACCATCACTATTTGAAAAAAGTCATTCTTTATTAAATCTAGACAGGCCCCATTTCCAGCAGCCATCACTCCAACACCTTATCCTTGATTAATCATACTAAATTGCTAATTTGGTACTAGAACATCACTTGCCATTATATCAAACACAGTTTAAAGCTATTTGGTTCATTAAATGAAGCTTAACATTGTCGTTTTGCTTGTTTTTGAGTTGCCACAGTATGCAATAGACTGGCATGTCTTAAGGTCAACCGCTTTCACTAGAAACTTGTCATCAATCATTATTTTGAATAATGAAGGCTATATACATTGATTGAAATTGCCAAAAAACTGAAGATTTTACACAAAGGTATACACTACAGACTTCAAAGACAAAGGACAACTGGCTCTAACAAGGACAGAAAGAGATGTGGAAGGCCAGAAGTACAACTAAACTAGAGGATAAATACATCAGAGTCTCTAGTTTGAGAAATAGACACCTCACATGTCCTCAGCTGACAGCTTCATTAATTTCTACCCGCTCAACACCAGTTTCATGTACAACAGTAAAGAGGAGACTCAGGGGTGCAGCCTTATGGGAAGAATTGCAAAGAAAAAGCCACTTTTGGAACAGGAAAACAAAAAGGAAAGGTTAGAGTGGGCAAAGAAACAGACATTGGACAACAGATAATTGGAAAAGAGTATTATGGATCTTAACCCCATTGTGCTTTTGTGGGATCAGCTAGACTGTAAGGTGTGTGAGAGATGCCCGACAAAACAGGAAGCATAGGGTGAAATGTAACCTGAGAATCTGGACAAACTCGACAGCTAGAATACCAAAGATCTGCAAAGATGTCATTGCTGCGCATAGAGAATGTTTAAGTTGTTTAAGAAGTTCATTAAAAAAAAAAGTCTAATTTGAATAGACATTTTTCATGTTATTAATGTCCTGGCTATCCATTGTGATCAGTTGAATGCAACTTTGGTGAATAAAAGTATCAATTTCTTTCCATAAGAGCAAAATCTGTACATTATTCCAAACTTTTGGATGCCAGTGTATATAAAAATAAATACATAATTGATTTAGAGCTTGGGGTTCTTTGGGTTTTGAGGCCCCTGGGCAACGGCCCAATCGGCCCGGTGTTTAATCCGTCCCTGCATTGAACTCTTTGGCATGTTCCTCAAACCATTCCTGAACAATTTTTGTTGTGTGGCAGGGCACATGATCCTGGTGAAAGAGGCCATTCCCATCAGGGAATACCGTTGCTATGAAGGGGTCTACGTGTATATATTTGTATATTTATCACCGGCCACATTATTAGGTACACCTGTACATCTACGTATTCATGCGAATCATGTGGTAGCAGTGTAATGTATAAAATCATGCAGATATGGGTCAGGAAATTCAGTTAATTTTCAAATAAACCATCAGAATGGGGAAAAATGCAATCTCAGTGATAGCATGATTGTTGGTGCCAGACTGGCTGGTTTGAATATTTGTGTAACTGCTGATCTCCTGGGATTTTTGCACACAACAGTCTCTAGTGTAAAGAGAATGGTGTGAGAAACAAAAAACAACCAGCAAGTGACAGTTCTGTGGACGAAAATGACTTGTTGATGAGAGAGGCCAACGGAGAATGGCCAGACTGGTTCGAGCTGACAGAAAGGCTATGGTAACTCAGATAACCACTCTGTACAATTGTAACGAGCAGACAAGCATCTCAGAAAGCACAACATGTTGAAACTTGAGGCGGAATACTAATACTCAAACCAGCCTGTCTGGCACCAGCAATCATGCCACAGTCTAAATCACTGAAATACATTCCCCCCCCAATCTGATGGTTGATGTGAACATTAAGCTCCTGACCCATATCCGCATGATTTTACACATTTCACTGCTGCCACACGATTGGCTGATTAGATAATCGCATGAACAAGTAGATGTACAGCTGTACTTAAAGCGGCTGGTGAGTGTATATAAAAGATTTATCTGACATAAATGTCAAAAACTCTAATTTTTTATATCCTGAGATAATTCAAACATTTAAAATCGATAAAAGAATCAGGGGGAAGAAAATAGACTGTTGATTAAGATTTAAGGATTTATTATAAAAAGTATGTCACTATTGTGTGTCTGAGTGCAGATCATTGATTTCACTCTTAGATCTCTGAAGCGTGGCTGGAAAGCCTGCATCATAACACAGTAAGTGTACTTGTCATCTACCACTGCATCTAGAGCTGGGATCATGCAGATCTACTTTCTTGATGAGTTTAGTCCTTGTTTAACACAAGCCTGTAATTTTCAAATAAACCCAAAGACCTTAATTTAACTGGTTCATGTGTTTGATTTGTCAAGCTGGAGCAAAACTCTGCAGGAAGGTACATCTCAACAGGACTGATATAAGATGACTGGTGTAATTGTCAAACTAGGGTTTTGCTCAGAATGGAAAACTAGTATCCTACTTACTGCACTCTCACAAGTACACTGTATCCAGTCTACTTAAAGTAGTAGATGGAAAAAGTATGCAATCCGCACAGATAAATGTTTTAAACGGTGCCAATAGAAGGTCAAATTGTGGTACACATGGTATACGGTGTTGTAAGTTGTATACTGCACATTTTGGCAAATAGTTCATTCAGATATTCCATCCATACAGAGAATTTGCATACTGTGCACAATATACATACTACAGAGATAGTAAGTTGTATAATAGTCATTCTTAACAAAGCCTAAATTACTTTGTCTTTTTTTCGCGAACACAAGTTGTTCATGTGTTATAAAACTCTGATGAATAATTTCCAGAGCACAAGCAGCAATTCATTTATGGAATTGATATCTTACACACTATTGCTAGCTTACAACTAACTGGTCTGTGTTGTTGCTCAGACTGGAATCTCATCCCTTCTACCCCTACAAGTGAAGTAATACCAGCCTTGAATGTTCCTATAAAGAAAAATATGACCAAGCACATGAGGTGGATATAGCAAAGAAAACATTAGTTTGATTGTTAGTTTCAGCTCTTCATTTTTCAATTGCTAAACTGAAAATAGGCAATTCAATTTGTAACTAATAAATTATAATCTAAATACAATCAATCTAATTGTAATTTTAAGCAAAATTTCACCCAAGATTGGTAATTTTATATGGACGGGATAAGTCATCCAAAAATGAAAAATCACATGATTACTCACCCTCACATCATTCTTAAAGGATTTGTTAACCCAAAAATTTTAATTTAGTCATTGTTTTCTCACCCCTGTGTAATAACTTTCTTGTTATTAACACAAAGGGAGAAATTTAAAAAATAAATGTTGTGCTCAGTGATGTCATACAATGACAGTTTATGGTGACCACCTCTTCAAGCTTCAAAAGGATGCAAAGTGTTACTCAGTTTAAGTATAATTCCGAAGTCTAATAAATTATTCCATGAGACTCATGATTGTTATGAAAGCAAACAATAAGGTTTGGTGAAAAAACCCCCGAAATCTACTGTATTATTTAGTGAAACCATTGATCAACGATTACTCTCCTCTGTGCATACATGAGATTGCACAAGAGTCCTGCTCGTGAAATAGGCCGTTCAAGTCACATGTTAAGCAGAATGTAAGCCTTGGTAACCATTCACTCATTGTATTTAAACAAGATGCAAAACAAAATGGTGACTGAACCTTTCATTCTGCTTAAAATCTCCTTTTGTGGTCATCAGAAGAAAGAAAGAAGGAAACAGGTGAATAACAAAATAAGGGTGTGTAAAAAATGACAGAACTTCATTTTTGGTTGAGCTATCCTTGAGGCATTAAGAATACTTCCTGTAATTAGACACAATCTAGAAAAACACTAGAAAGATTCATGTAAAATGGTCACTTCAGTTTTAATTGTAACGCAGAAGGACTGATCTGCCAACACGACCAGCTGATAACTTCAGAAATGTTGCTGGCACCCCTGCTTCACTGTAAGGATAGAGAGGGGCTATTCATGGTCCACTGATCAGTCTATGGGTCAAAGATTACACCCCCCAACACATCAAAAACGTTCCATACTGTCTTCATGGTCATTACTACCCCCAATAACATAGATCCTGTCCGGTCATCCGAAGATGCCATACAGTGCCAAACTCATGCCAGGATCACGGTCTGTCACTTTGTCCATTTGTCCCCAGTGTTTAGGCAATAACTTAACATGTTTGTATGGCCGATCTGGTAATCATGGCCCACTTATATTTAGACAATATCCTTGTGAATTGTGCCTTCATGACCAGATCTAAATCTATGGAAAATATATTTAAAAAAATATATGTTTTTGACAAACTTGATTGTTGATTACAAATATTTAATAAGCCAAACTGACAGATAAAATGTCTTGTGTGTGTTAAATATTTAACTTAAGGATTTTTCCTTAAGCCAAGGTGACCCAAAAAAACAAATATCTTGACACTGGTATATCACAAAAATAGTAATTTATTAATACAAATAAATAAACCTAAGATACAAATAAACATACAACAAATATGTATTCCCACTCAAATATTAATAGCCAACCAACACTCCAAAAACCCCAACAAAACCCCAACTTCTTCATGCAAATTAAAGAAACAAAAATCAAAAATCACATCAAATATATAAACACAGGTTTACCAGAAAACCTACTCCCAACCAAATGAATTCCACAACAAACACAAACCCCATACAAATGAAAAGTTCACGTGTTTCGAAGCATCGAGAGTATGGAGGCTGGCTGGCAACACAAGACTGTGAAGGTATAGACTATCATACAAACAAACAAAAACATCAAACGCCCCGCGAACCAGTTCCGTTTACAACAACCATTAAAGACACTAGCACTGGAGGCACACAGGGCGCACATACAAGGACGGGCCTGCGAGGAAATGCAACAAAAATAAGACACAAGAAGAACAGCGATTAACTTAAACCTGAAACACAGCTATCTCCATATTTAACTGCCAAGATGAAATGAGATCGAGCGTGACCAATGGTCTACCAGACCATCCACAATGTTTGCATCTGCTCACCCAGATCATGTCTATGCAAAAGCAAAAAAATGAAGTGCTATCAGACAGCACGCTTCAATGCATAAAAGCAGACCCCATCTCAATGTCTCTTTTTCGGGTGCCTGCTTAAAAACCCTCTCGTTGCCTAACTGGCCACGCCCTCTACTGGTAACCACATTACCGGCTACAAATAGTAACACGACTACGACTATAAGACAGTCCCCATTGCCCAGATAGGTTCATAGGGCACCCCATTAATAAGATACATATTTTTAATGAATTTTTAAACTATGGCACCATTTTCACCAGTCTTACATAAACAAAATATATTGTATTGCAGAAAAGAACAAGATGTTATTAGATTTGACATTTCCTGAACATCCTCTAGTTTCTGCTAGTCTTGCTTAAACATAACCTGTTTGTTCTCCAAAATAACATTAGAAAGCAGTGGCACTGGTGCCATTAAGTTCTACAGATGGCGGTACCAGCATTACCAGATTTGCTAGCACTAGTCGGCGGGGGCCTCTAAATGGATTGTTCACCCAAAAATGAAAATTCTCTCTTCATTTACTCACCCTCATGCCGTCCCAGATGTGTATGACTTTCTTCTTCAGAACACAAACAATATTTAGAAGAATATATCAGCTGTGTGTGTGTGTGAGTGAATGAGAGAAACAGATAAATATTTACGTCCTTTTTTACTATAAATTCTGCTCCCTGCCCAGTAGGCGTGCATGAAGAATGCATATGTATGAAGAATACAAATCGACAAAAATGAAAGAAGAATGTGAAGGTGAAGATTAATTGTAAAAAAAGGACTTAAATATTGATGTTTCTCACCCACGTCTATCAAATCGCTTTTGAAGACATGGATTTAACCACTGAAGTTGTATGAATTACTTTTTATTAATGTGCTTTTTGGACCTTCATAGTTCTGGCCACCACTCACTTGCGTTGTAAAGTCCTACAGAGCTGAGATATTATTACCAAAAAATCTGAGTTTGTGCTCTACATAAGAAGTCATTCATATTTGGGGTGGCATGAGGGTGAGTAAATGTTGAGAGAATTGTAATTTTTGGGTGAACTTTTCTTTTAATTGTAATGGAAATAATCTCAATGAAAAACATTCCTTAATAAAACAAACCGTTTAACATGAAAATGAAGGAACAGAAACCAATAATAACAGTGATAATATTATTGCATTGCACCAATTACCAATAATTCTGTATTTTATCTCATGGAGAAACACATTTGATAGTAAATCATTATTCTTGTGTGGTGGCGGAGGGAGGGTTGCAGACAGTTTTCCTATCAGCATGCACTACACAGACAGCTTTCACTGTTGTGCAGCGTATCCATGTTTAATTCAGCATCTCCCACTTTTAGATGCACTGTACATGAGATAATATCATGAAATAGCCTTTCTATGGGTCCCCCCTCCAGTCAGGGCCCCTGTAACTCATGTTCATCTTTACCCGCGGTCCGACACCCTGACACTGGATCATAGTGTGTGACATAACTGTGCCATAGCATACCAGTTAATTTGATTAATTTGACGATTGTGTGAGTCGCTCACTGCAATATTGGTAGGCGCAAGGAAAAAGTCACAACAAAAATATTGAACTTCCAAGTCTCCACTGATCAATAGATATAATACAGTAGCCTACTGATTCTTTACTGAGAAGGGTTAGCCATATTATTTATGTATTATTGTGTAGTAAGATGGTTTTTAAAATCTAAAAGTTATCCAGCCAAAGAGTGTTTTTCTCTGCTACTTGCTGTCAAATTCTGCCCCACCAAGGCGAAATGTAGTAACTACGCCAACACTGAAACTGAGAAAATTGGCTTCAAAGTTTTTTTATTTTCCAGCAAAATGTTAATTGTCAAATTTTCACACTTTGTTTTCACTGAATCTAAGGATAGTTAAGCCAAACCCATCTGTTGTAGGACAGATCACTGTAAAAAGTGGTAACCTGCAATTGTTACCTTAAGAGCCATTTCTAATAGATCTAACCCCTAAAGTTGGCTTTTTGTTATGTAATCTGATGTTAAGTTAATTTAGTTATGTTAAATAATATTTTTTACATTAATCAAACTGTTATCGGTAATTTAGAAATTACCACATTAAGAACATTTTTTGGTAAAATGTTGCCCCTAAAGAGTTTAAAGAGACCACAGTCATAACTTAATTTTGACAAGTGTTTTGCCTTTGAAGGGCAGTGTTGCTGTATAACACAATTGTATTTTTGTACCAATTTCGTACACGCTGCATATTCAAAAATGTTTTGCAGGGTAACTAAAATGTGCTTGATATGGTTACATCTAAATTAACTGCTTTTTATTAGTGAAAAATATAATTTAATAGGACTAAAACAACTTGATTGCTTTAAGGTATACCAACAAAATATATACTTTTAAAGGTCAGGTAGAAATAGATCCTCAATGTTAAAATGACCCCTTATACAGTGTAGGCTATATGACATCTAAAGCTTTCTGGTAAATGAAATTAGTAAATTCCTTGTGCTCGCTTTTAATTTTACCCAATATTGGTTACATCAGTCCCTCATTTTTGAAATGATTGCTACGCCCCTGAAATTACCTTAACCTACAGGTTACTGTCATATTCCCTGTTGTCTCTTGTTTTTGTACTTTTATGTTGAAATTCTTGTTTAGTTCCTGTTTCCTGTTAGTTTTGTAGTCCTATGTAGTTTTATTCCTTGATTGGTTCTCCCTGATTATTTCTCATTCCCTGATTGTTTCCCCAGGTATTCCTTGCTTCCTTGTTTGTTCCCTTGTGTATTTAAGCCCTTGGTTTCCCTGTTTCCTGTGTCAGATCTTGTATGTATGAATGATTTGTATATGCGCTGTGCCAGGTTCCCTGTGTTTTGCTTTTCCTTTTGCTCTGAGTTTAATTATTGTTTGTTTTTCAGTTTAATAAAGCTGCGTTTAGATCCTTATTCCTTGCCTGCCTCGTCACAGTTACTTTGAGGGTTATATCAATAAAGCAAGTTGCTTACAGAATCTCCCCCGTTGTCTCGTGATGATGAATCCACCCAGAACTGCAACACAATGGTGATTCCTTTGAGCTGTGTGAAAGCAATACATTCAGGTCTTTGAGTCAGCCACTTTAAAGTAACTTGCATAAGATCTTGCTTGTTCTCATGTTGCACCTGCTCATCTGCCAAATAAGCACAAAGGTTGGGCAGCCGAACATCTGCAGGAACTCAGGTGTGAAAGATAGAGTGGAAAATGCTCCAGAAAGAAGCAGCCTATATAGGCATCCAGCCTATCCAGGGTATGCAGCAAGACAAGCTCCTGTAAATACAGGTAATTGTCATCACGTACCTCTTTTTCCAAGTACTGTCAACAGAATTCCACAGCTTGCCAAAACTGCAGCAAGTGAGCTGTCTCCAGGAGATGGTTTTCCACCATCACCGGTGGCCACTGGATAGCGGTCAGAGCACTGGGTGGCAGCCGCTGGACAGGGGGCAGTGAACTGGATGGCAGCCGCTGGACAGTGGGCAGTGAACTAGATGGCAGCCGCTGAACAGGGGGCAGTGAACTGACTGGCAGCTGCTGGACAGGATTCAGAAGGGAGCGGCTCATGGGGCGGAGCTTTGGAAGGCTTGGGCACTGGCCACAACTGGGGAAAGGCTTCCATTGCCGTGAACACTAGCAGAGGGTGCGGAACAGTCTCCTTGGTCATGGGCACTGGCAGGGAAAAGGAACAGTCCCGGTGGCTGTGAGCACTGACAGTGACAGGGGAACAGCCTCTGTGGCCGGGGGCACTCGCAGTGACAGGGAAACGGCATCCGTGCTCGGAGGCGCAGACAGCAAGTGGGGAACAGACTCCGTGGCCGGGAGCACTGGCAGCGACTGGGTAGCAAGAGCCCTTCTCCTCTTCCTTTTCTGGGCAGATGAGAGCACTTAATTAGAATTACAGTATAATTAAAAAAAAAAAAAAAAAAGAATTACAGCCACAGGCTCCAGCCATTCTAAGTATGCATGCTTTAATCCCATACTACCATTCAGATGAAACAGAGTGGTATATTTACTACATTTGACACATAGGCTTTTTTTTTTTAAGGAATTTACAAGATGTTTTGCATTGAGATTATTTCCATGTCAATTAAAGGAATAGTTCACAAATTAAAATTCTCTTGTAATTTACTCACCCTCATGCCTTTCCAGATGTGTGATTTTCTTTCTTCTGCAGAACACAGAAGAAGATTTTTAAAAGATCTCAGCAGGTCCATACAATGCAAGTGAATGGTGACCACAATTTTGAAGCACATAAAAGTAATCCATACAATTCCAGCTGTTAATCCATGTGTTCTGAAGCGATCTAGGCATGTACATCTTGCCACTGCAGTCAAGGCACAATCGTGATTTCAAGCTCGATTAAACTTCCTAGAGCTTGACGCATGCAGTCTGCATCCGAAAACAGGAAAATATTTTGAAGTACTTTGGATGCTGTATATGGAGTTAGGAAGGTATGAAGGCATGTCCGAATCCAATATTTGTGTCATTTCCTGTCTACTGAACTAACTTTATCTGATCTATTTTTAAAGGCAACATAGATGTAGGCTATCCTTCCCTGCCTATGAAATCCCACAATCCTGTTAACTCTAAATTGAGCATCAATTTACAGTTGGGCTGCAGTACCCATTTTAAACGCTTGATGTCAGTGGTACATGTCGCTCCTTTATATGGTAAAATATATATAAAACATGGTAATATTTTTAATGCTGATTTTAATCAAAATCATTGTGCCTGTGAACCTTTATTTTCTTTATGCTAAGAACATTTTTTGTTTATTTTTGCCTTTTGATTTGAGGTGAAATATAACCCCGACATATTTCCGTGAGATTTGGACATTCATGGCCGTATCCAGCTATGAGGTCACCGAGGTCTGGACCTTGGTAATTTTTTTCTTATTCAATTTTTTTTGATGCTATGTACAACTGAATAAAAGAAAAATGCCTGCATGTTTTGTTTGGACAGTTGGATGGATTATTTAGTGTGCGCAAATACTACAAGAGTGAGATAAAATGGCACAACCTAAAGCTGCACAGCGCATTTTGCGGGGCAGAGCTCACTAATCTGACGAACCTGCGCATGCGCATGCGGCGTGCTGTCCAGAGGTTAACACAGTGCGAGTCTCGTGCGACCCTTTTGAATTTGACGCAGAATTCTCTGTTATAAACCCATCTGATATGAGACACGTAAATACTCTGTGCTGATGCTAGTTGAAACAAGATTAAACAGCCCGTAATATTAAACTACAGTGACGAGGTAAACAGGAAAACATTGTTCCATTCACAACAGTAATTACAGCCTTTTCATTCCACAAATCAGCACTCTTATAGAAATATACCTGATAGTTACTGTTACTGTTATTAACTGTTACTACATTGTTGTTTACACATTATTGTTAACATAGTAACTATGGTATTTTGCCAGAAATAGTGTATATATTTGTAATAAATGTTAATATTATTAGCCTACAAAAATATTAAATATTGTATATTGGGGCAATAAAAGTAACTTTTATGGAGGTTGTTTTTATTATTTCTACATGTGTTTAGGATGTTGTTTTTTTATTACAAATTCCATAGATTATTATTATTTATTTATTTTTACAAATTAATTACATACAATAATTACATCTAGCCATGGTGTACTTTTTACATTTATTTTGTTACTATCTTACTAATACCAGTTAAACTCTGGATACTATGCACAAACAATGATAAATTGTCATAAAGGCAAATACAAAGCAGAATTTAACAAAAAAAACTTTAAAGTATGGACACTCGTGAATTAAGTATGAAGTTATTACTTTTTCTCCTTTGTAAATATGTTTAGTTCTAATGAACTTTAATTGAAAAATGTGAATTAAAGGTAGCTACACTCAATAACTCTTTGTTCATGACATCTTGGATTTAAAGTGACACCTAGTGGTGTGGATTCAGCATAATTCAAAATCAATAGTTTTCAGTTACAAATGCCATTGCAGAAATTCACTTTTTGCAATCAACCATGATTAATTGAATCCAGGAATGAAAGTGTCCAATAACAAGACGGTTACCGAGATTGAATAGCATTCAGCTGGTCATGTGATCTTAAAATGGCAGCCCCCATGAGGGCGCCCCTGCCCCATGTAGAATAAAACAGCTTTTGTAAGGTTACTGATATGACTGATAGGAAGAGTCCTCATCTCATGTGAGTGGTCATGATTTTATACACATGTTTCAAAATTATAATTCATTTTATATAGAGGGAAAAATAACAGAGTGCACCTTTAAATAATAATTAAGAGTCTGGCAAAAGGAAAACAATTGATTGTTTTGGATAATATTAATATGTAACAGTATCCTAGATAAATTAGTTGTTAATAAACTTTTGCGGTTTTTCTGTAGTTATTATGTGTACATTTTGCAGCCCAACTCAAAATCAATGCTTTATTTTCAAATGTGCCTTTCGGTGTGACAAATCAGTATTAATATTGTTAAACATATTTGCGATAAAAAAAAAATATTTCAGTATTATTATTGGTTTCTGTCCTTTCATTTTTATATTTAATTGTGATGCATAAAGAATATGTTGCATTTGTAGGTGTCATTTTAGTAAAATCTTGACACCCCAGTATGCTAATTGCCATTTATCCAAATATTGCATACCTAATGAGTGCTACCCTTTGTGCTCGTGCTAAGCAGCGACATCCACAAGATGGCAGAGTAACTCATACAAACACTTAGAAGACGTCAAACAAAACTGGGTGGATTTAATTTAGCACAATACCCAGGTTGGCCGTTAGGAGGAAGTACTACTACTGCCTTATTCACTGGAACAGTTACCTGACGGACTATCGTTACTAACGCCCATTAAGTGGCAATAGGAAATGAATCGAGTCGTGAAATTACTTGCTACTCCGCACTACTGAGAGAAGACATCTCCCTGCCACACCAGCCTGTCTTCATCTCAGTCACACTTTGGGATTTAAACTACGTCAGCGTCTCGTTCCTGCTGGCTTTGTTCTGCATTTAGATTAATTGTTTTTCCTTTTTATCGTCGCAATGGCAACGCGAATCGACAAAGATGCTTGCAGAGAAGCATACAATCTGGTCCGAGACGACGGCTCTGATATCTGCTGGTGAGTGAAGCTGCAGTGGATTGACTTGATTTGACTAGACCAGTGCTCTGTTTCTGCGCGCTTTCGCTGAACTCGTTACATAGGCTATACATCAAATTAAATCTCTTTAAGGATACATTAGAACAAGCCTATAAAATGCCGTTTTGATATGAATATGACTGCATGGCTCTATGGCAACACGTAAGGATGATTCTTGAACACAGCCCTAGTGCGCAGTCTGCGTAGACGGCATTTTGGGACAAAGATGCGCATATTTGGCACATGCATGCTGTTTAACTAGGGCGCTCGCTGTTAGCGTAACAGCCATAGTAGCATTTTGGCAAGAGTTATAAACTATCCGTTTTGCTGTTTTAAAGGGCATCTTTCAAGTATGACGGATCTACCATTGTACCAGCGGGTCACGGGACCGACTATGTAGAGTTCAAGAGTCAGTGTACAGGTGAGTCCAATCTCTGCATCCATTGATTATTGTTGAGGAAATTTAATGAATTTATGCATACTTTTTGCTCAGCAGAGGCAATTAATCAATCAATCATGTGTTAAAGTCTACGTCACATTGACCACAGGAAGTATTTCATTAGTTAGACAATACCATATATGGATTCATACTTGTCCTAGATGAAATGAAAGGACTACAGCCTTGCCAGGGTGAGAAACTGGTGATAAGTTTAATCCTTGGCATTCGAATTCTTACAACATATGTAGTGAATTAATTTGTTGAATTATCTTTCAACTGATATTTCTTTAAATGTGTCTGTGGTATGGGGGACGTATTGAGCTACATTGTGCAGTAAACAGAATAAAGTGGATTTTATAACAGTAAAGAAGACCTGAGAGTCAGGTTGCCCTGAGAGAATGACAATGATGTAATTTCTCACCACTCATCCTAAATGAACAGAGATTTGGGCGTTGTACTCAGTCTCCAAAGATTATGTTGAGCAGCCGCTGGAAGACAAACTTACGGAAGTGTTGAAATACTTTGGCTTTTGCCACTGTACTTCCACAGATGAACAAGGATGTCATCCTTTATGAAGCTGCTTAACATATATTAACTCTTCCATTGCTGGAGAATACTTTGTAACATCATTTTGTCGTATAGCTCACTTATGACGTTTTGTAGTCTATTTCCTATATGTTAGCTAATGTGACATCTACCCATAAGACTGTTAAATGAATTGCATTGAATTCAGCTGAATTGCATTACCTTTATTATGTGTTATGATAGAATATAGAAACCCTGGCACAAGTGTAAGATTTTACACAGTTGACATATGTTCAGACAAGACATGCATTCTGAAAAATTTATTTTGCACTGAAATCTGATGCTCACGTCAAACATATCTGGCAAATTTATCTTTATAAGGCTTTAAGAGTGGTCTAACAGTTTACATGTACTATTTTTATTTTATTTTTGCTACATCATCATTGTAGTCTAGCTAGCATATACTGTAAATAGTCATGTACTGTAATTAATCAGCACAAATACTCGTACTTATTGGAAGTTAGACCTACCTACAAGAGGAAGCCTTCGTGTGGGCAACTAGGGTTCCCACCTTGAAAAAATGACATTGATTTCAAAGAATTGTAAAAGAGACAGCGCACATGTCTTTTTTACTACCGTCCATGCTTTCCTGCTGGTGAATTGGTATGTTGACACATGGGGTGCTGGTAGGCTTTGCTCACTTCCCAAATTTGAGGTTTCAGTTCTGTAAAATACCCTTCAGATGTCTTTGTAATGTGACTGATTTATCGCCCCCTTTTTTAATTACATTTTTATTTTATTTTCTCTGTCATTGAGGAGAAGTGTCACACATACAACTGACAGTATCCCTGACTAAGGTTCTGAAACCTTAAACCAATTTAATCAACAACAAAACACACCAGATAATATCTGTGTCAAGAAGTGCCAGGGGAATTCACCTGGGCATTAGTTTTCCAGGAAATCCTGTTAAGATCATTTAACTATTGTAAGTCATACACTACATTGTTATAAGTAAGGATGGAACTAGAGTGTGATGTTTTTTGCAGCCATTCTTTTTATTATTCTTTAAAAATTATGTTGCTCCATTAAATGCATATAAATGCAACATTCATTCATTCATTCATTCATTCATTCATTCATTAATATTCAGTATACATCATTATACAGTTGGGGACCACAGTGAATGGTTTTCAATGTGGGTCAAAAATGACTCGAAGGACAAAAAAATGGTGCAGTTTCTTAACACAGTAGGAGGGTTAAAACAAATTAATACTGCCCTACAGAAAATGCTTTATCTATATAATATTTATGTTTATGTAGTATAGGCATAAAGGCCTGGTTGTAACGGACCTCTTGAGTTAAGAAAACCTTTAGTTATAATTGTAAGGGTATTACTAGGTAGGGTTTTCTTAACTTTATGGATTTGGTTAGACTGGCAGTAGGCTATTATTATTGTTAGGGATAAGCAAAGCATTTTTATTGATTTTTTTGCTTGGAATAAAGATCACGATTCTCTCATGAGTCTCAAGAAAAAAAAATGCTTACGTGATTTACAAAACCTGGATATAAGTGTACTAAACAATGTAAAATGTAATGTACTAGAGGTTCTGTCTTCAATCTATGCAAAAATGCTATAAAGTTGTAAATCAAATATGTACAGTTTGAATGTTCTAAACCCACAAGAGGGCGCAACAAATAGATTGCACACTATACAGCGCCTTGCTATTATTGCAAAATAAATAAAGAAATAAGAATAATAATTTTGTAAAAAAAGTGCTTAAAAACTAAATAAACCGATTTAACGCACGTACAGACACACGCATGTGAGCATTGAAACAGCCAGCTGTAATCAAACAGGTAACAAATTTAGTCAGATCTGGGTAATTGCGTATTTTTAATTTTTTTTGCATCGGTTGGTGGCTTTTAAAATATTGAATTGAGCCGAGATTCCGTCACACTCCTAGCTAATCGTGGCTGCACCCTGCAGTTTGAAAACCACTATGCTGGACATATGACTTTGGCTGTTGCGTTTTAGTTTATTCAGCATCTCATGCAGGAGTGCTGTTTTGTAGATGCCATTTAAAGTTTAAAAGATCAATATTTAAAAACGTGTCTTGAAGTGAATTTCGCATTTAAATTTGACCACTTTAAAATTGCATGCAATGTGAACATTAATATACATTGCAGAATCGTTGTCATTTAGAAATTAAATTTTGTGGATGTCTGGATCGCAATATTTTACCGATTAATTTATCATTAGAAAAGACAGTTAAAAGTTTCAGGGAACTTTTGAGGAGAGCGAGAGGTAGAATGTAACAGTTGAGCACTTTAACATTATGAGCTCAAACTAGTCTGTTGCGGCTCTGATATGTGGACTATTTAAATTACGTTGTGTTTCACATCGGTCTATTATTGTAGTAACACGATCCATGCAACAACAAAACGAACCATGACTGGACGTTTACATGTATCAGTCTCTTCACATGCAAGCAGGCGATTTTCTGTGCCCTCAAGAAAAAAATCGGCCAAACAGGAACCTATATCAGCATCTGCGATATATCGGTCGACCACTGTTGTTAACTAGAACACCTCCTATCCTCACCCACAGTCTCTCTGCCTTGTTTTTCCACATGCGTTATGATGTTATAGTAGCTCAGTTTCTTGCTAGGTTTCTTGCCATCACTTGCTAGGGCTGGGCGATATGGCCAAAATTGTTATCACGATAATCTTTTTCATATTGTTCGATATCGATATTTATCACGATACACATTTACACATTGCACTTTCTTTTTTTATTTAAAAGTTGGCGGAAGAAATTATTATTCTAATTTCTAAAGAAAAAAATTATTCTAAACAGTCAAAATAGTCTCTAAAAAACTGCACAGGGTGTCCAGAGACGGCCAAAGCAGTGGGGTCTGCGGGATCTTTTACCAATTTTACCATCTTTTACTGTTTATCAATTAAAAATGAATGTTAAAAGATGATTTGTTTGTTCTGAAGCATAGTGACAGCAGTCCAGTATTTGTTGGAATATTTTTACATTAAAATTAATAATTTTTTATATTTCTTTAGATTCAGACATCCAAGTATGGGCATACATTTTTTTTGTATATTTTCAATAAAGTGAGAGACTAGATTGTATGATTGGCAGCAGTGCTGAGCAAGCTCTCTCCTAGCGCTGTGAGCGCCTTTGAGCAGATTTCGTCCGCCCCAGTGGAAACGCAGCCTGAGAAAGCCGAACTGCTTGTTTTTTAGCGACACGATGTAAATATCAAAAATTCCTCAAAAGCTTATCGTAGATTTTCTTTATCATTTTATAGCCAAGCCCTATCACTTGCACATTATGTTCTCAGATTGCATTTCGTATTATGACTTCTTTCTCTGGAATTGAAAACATTTCCCACAATAGGGATATTGTTTATTCAAATCAGAACTTGACCTTGTCATAGTTCAGCTGAGCTTTTAGAGACAAAACAATGGATAACATTGTAATGTTGATATTAAAGACTACATTACAATTGACACCACATTAAAATGAACCTTGTTTACTTTCTTAATGCACATTCAGTGATTGAGACACCAGTCATTGTGCACATGATTCCACATAAAACAATGTCTTAGGAAAATCAGGTCCAACACTTCCATAAAACTGTGAAACGGCATTCCTTTTTGGCTGATGTCATAAATCTTTCTTAAATCAGGTCCTGCCCTAGATTATTATTTCCTTGCTAAATATCATGTTTCACTTGGAAATAAGGCCGCTTACAGAAGTACAATGGTTTGTGAAAAAAACAAATCCAAGAAAATGGCAACCGTTCCTCTTTATTTCAAAGCCAGTTCTCTTTTTTTCAGGATTGCTTTTTCTTTACATTTCAGATGATGCCCGTCTCTTCGGGTTTGTGAGGATCACGACGGGTGATGCCATGAGTAAGCGAGCCAAGTTCACCCTCATCACCTGGATTGGTGAGAATGTCAGTGGACTACAAAGAGCCAAGATCAGCACTGACAAGACACTGGTAAAAGACATTGTTCAGGTGGGTTTTCAGTTTTGCATTTCCCGATTACACCATGTGTACTGTATGCAAAGTCTCAAACTTACAAAATAAGACGTGCCCAGGCACTCAGATCATTGTGGTTTTCACTGACACTTTGTTGCATTCATGCACAAAATCTTTCTTTTCCCATCCCTGCATCCCACATCAGTAGAATCATTCCCTCTTTTCCTTTCAGAACTTTGCCAAGGAGTTCATGATCAGTGATCCCAGGGAGTTGGAGGAAGACTACCTCCGCAATGAGCTGAAGAAAGCTGGTGGGGCCAATTACGATGCCCAGGCTGAATAGAACTTGGAGGGGGGTTTCCATGGGGTTGGGACATCCACAACTGGATGAGAAGGAAGGGGAAAACTCATTTCATACATGCACCCACAAACAAACACATACACACACACTTAGACAAACACAAACATACATACCTCATCCCCCTCGGGAACTGTGATTTTGCCAGGTAGGATGTGTTCAAAATCTACTGACATTTCTATGAAGCAATTAATCTTCAGGGAAAGGGGTAGGGTTTAAGGTAGGCTTATTGTTGGCATTTAGGGCTTTTAAACCATTTAATCTGTCATTTCCCTCTAATTGTATTGGTAGTTAATGGATAGGTTAAAATGCAGGTTAGTAATAGGGTTTTTTGGAGGATTATTTTTCTTATCCTATCTTGTTCCAGCCAGGATTCAAAATATGTTGATCCAAAATCACATCTTACTTGGCAAAGTCAAGTTGACCCATCCCTCTCACCAGTTTGGTCATTGATTATTGATCTACTGTACTGTGCATCATCTCACTGTCATCTCATCTAGTGCTATGAGGTTATGGGTTTCTTCAGTGGCATTTTTGTAACTGTAATTAGAGTTTTTGAGGAAGCTCCCTTGGCTTATGTTCAGAGTTGCCATCACTGTGATACGCTTTCATAACATTCTCAATGGAAGCAATGAAGAGCATATGAGTCCAGCATTGTATAGGGGTCTAAATTAATGTTCATCTGCCTGCTGACTCTAATACAGACCACTGTGTTTACTGTCTTAATCTCCCATGGAGAGGAAGGCATCATGGAATGTGTGCGTATGTGTGTGTGATTGTTTGCAGACGCTGCACTGTGACTGGCTAACTTGCATGCAAGGGGGTATAGACTTAAATACTACCCCAAACTACTTTGGCTGTTTCACTCTCCACTTAACCAAGGAGCAGCCATTTCTCTAGTGTAGCTTCAATTTCATTTTGAATTAAAAGCCCTAAGAATGTTTTATTATTATTATTATTATAGGCTTTATTTACATTAACATTATGACCTGTGGTTCTTCCTTGGGAATAAAAATGCCTCCAGGTGCCAAGAAAAGAAAAGATGAGCACAAAAGCAATCATTTCAGAATAAAATCATTGTTTTTTCAAGATACTTTGTCCTTGTGTATTCCCTTTTGCTTTTAACAATATTTTGCATGTTTCTGTGAATGTTTGACTCTATTGGCTTTGAATGATTGGGCCTCTTCCACTTAGGTAATACAATCCACTTGGCACAGCACTGCTTTTCTACACAAATACTAACAATTCCAGGGGGCTTTGGGGAGTCCCAGTTGTTGTCATGGCCACCACTGTGGTCAGACAGGCTCCAAACTGCTCTAAAGCTCGTCACCCCCCCCCCCCCCCCCCCCCCCCCCCCTCTGTTCTAACCCCTATTCTTCTCTGTCCTCAATCTCTCCTACTCTCCCATTCTGCCATTTAGTCCAACAGATGTAAACCCAACTGCTTAATTGCTTAATCCATAATCTATAAGATTTTTCCAGGCTGCTTTTATGATGCTGCGTTTTGGTGGCAAGGGAGCCACAAGGAATGTAGACATAAGAGAGCACTCTGAAAGAAAGCAGAAATTGTGTCCTGTGAAAGATCTGCTTTGTTTGGTGTTTGCATTCTGCTAATAGATTACTCAATTGGGTCGGTAGAGCTTAGAATTGCTATGGCAGAGTTGCAACAGGCGACAGTAGGTTGGAAGGTGTGTTGCGCTGCAACCTCATAACCCTATATGAGTGTATTTAGTGGTGATTTTTAAGGCCACCATCACTGTTATCATTGCTTATTCATAGGGTTAGGGTTTTAAACCCCAACCCTTAACCTTAAGTATAACACTTTTGCATGTGGTAAGACATGAATAATACCTTAATTTGTGTGGTTTGAAGAGGAGAGGCATTCTGTTGCTTTTCTTAGCAGTCAGATTTATGATTTTTGCATGATGGACAATAAAATGGGCAAAACAATCCCATAAACTTACATTGTAGGAGGGACCCAAGCCATATCTAAGGACCCGAATATCATAGAGACAATTAGGGGTTAGGTGGGGTGGACTCTTTTGTCTTGGGATTGTAACGCCGGGTTCACACATCCTTCGTGAGCAAGGCATGAGCGGCAGGTTTTTGTTTCAGTACCCACAATAACAGATGACACCATTTACACTGCAAGCATGAGTTGCGAGTTGACATGTCCCAGAAGTGTCCCAGATGTGGCAGTGAGTAGTATCAGCGTTCAGCCTATTTTTGCCATGTGGCTCACGATGAGCTCCGTGGCTCTGGGTGCAGTACAACACTAAAATAATCAGGAGATTATTGAAAATACAAAAGCAAATCAAAAGTATTCAAACCAGTCCTATAGTACACTACAATTTATATGTCTGCATGCAAGTAAACTCAATGAAATAACTAACTAAATAAAGGAAAGAATTAATAAACTTCGTGACCTTTTGTCATTCTGTGACTGCTGTGGCTCAGGTGGTAGAGCGGGCCGGCTGCCAATCGTAGACTTGGTGGTTTGATTCCCAGCCCACATGCCGAAGTGTCCTGGGGCAAGACACCGAACCCCGCGTTGCTCCCAGTAGCAGGCTAGCGCCTTGCATGGCAGCTCTGTTGGTGTTTGAGTGTGAGTGTGAAAGTGTGTGTGAATGGGTGATTGGGACACAGTGTAAAGCGCTTTGGTAACCCCTCAAGTGCAGACCATTTACCATTCTTTGTACATGGGTGTACAGTAGAGACACAACACTAACCAATCACAACCAATGTGCTGATAAAGATGAAGTGCACGTGACGGCCCGCTTTGTCCTTGAAGCAGCAATAACCTCATCTTATTATGACCTTATTAATGAAGAAATTTGTCATCTGACCCCTTAAATAACTGTATTTTCTACGCTGAGGTGCTGCTGCTTCTCATTGAAGAGACACGCTGCCTGTGTGAATGTCCAACGCGACTGCCCTGCTCACAGAGGATGTGTGAACCCGACATAAGTAAAAACCTAGCAACCGCTAAGCAAAATGATAAAAAGACAATCAGAACACCACTTTAGCATAGGCAAAACATTTTAAAATATAGATTAGGTGTGTGTGTTTTTAAATGAGCTTAGTTTAAAAAGCATGCATGGGGAGGACAGGTGTCGCTAAGTTACTGTGGGGCTGCTTTAATGAGATAAATTACACATGAAGGTTAATTAAGTCTCCTGCCACAGAGAAGGACTAGCTTTGTATTGATTCTTGCCATCAAGAATGCCTTGTTTAAGTCAAACTCACACACAGTCATGCAGGATGGTCCTTTTTCTTATTTCCCAGTTTATGAGGCGTGCATGTTCTTAAAATATCTCAACTTCAGCCAAGAGCATTGCTCGCTTGCTTTTCTAGGACTCTCTGTCATACAGACTGTGTTTTGACAGAAAGTGTGTGTGCGGACATGTTTCAGTGGATTCCTTGGCATCTTGTTCACGAAGTTACTGCCAGCTATTCTGCTCAGAACTTTCCTGCATTCCCGAGGCCTCCCAGTTCAAGCGTAATTAATCATAACCCACGCACATTTCTGAAATCATGGGATCAGTTTGTGTGTGACTATTATAGAAAGTTAATGTATATGTATGAGCCAACCACGCACATGACATAATAAATTTGTTAGCAACAATTTTTCCTATCTTGTTTTGATTGCCAGTTATGTCAAGTTGTGGAGGAGGAGTCTGCCAAGAACAAACATAGTGTGCTGTGAACTTTCTGTGGAAGAAACCAAGTTCTGCTGTTTTAGCCTTATTACAAAGGGTTAGCTCGCTGACTCTACAGAGATACTGTTCAAGGGAAAGTTGTAAAATGTGTTTACATCCAAACTTCTGTATTTGCATCTACAGTGCCTAATACAGTGGTTATTTTTGATTTAGTCTGGCTTTGGTGGATGGAAGATGATGGGATTGAACTGGGGCGAGAATGGGGGTCTTTTGAGAGTGAGTGAATGGTTCAATTCTCAATGTTCCTCTGTACCATTCAAATTCTGGCACAGTGTTGTCATTGTCATGGGCTAACAAGCTGTGCTCCAACTAGCCAAACCTGGCTCATTGGTTCCATCGTCACTAACCTGCCAGCAAAGAGTACGATCCCCATTATCAGTGGGGTTCCCAACAATTCAGACAGTGTTCTCTACCCATGTTATCTTACGTTGTTGATCCAAGTCCATGTGAAAGAAAAACATGTCTTTAAATTTCTGGAGATATTTGAAGACCAAATTTATAAAAACGGCTGACTGTTTGTCAGAAAATAGACATAATATTTGACTGATTCAAAAGAACAACAATATTTTCACACATTTGCAAATACAGAACACTCTTTGTACAGTCCATGCATTCCCAACATTCAGTGACCGTATGTTCATTTGTGGGTTGGATTCAGCCCCCTTTTGAATGTTCTAGAGCTATGAGAAGGCTCAATTTGTAATGCTAATTAAGTGATGGTGAACAACAAAATATAGAAGCTGACAAAACTTCATAATGTAAATGGAGTAAAGCAGGTACCATCTCAATTTTTTGTGCTGAAACAGGAAGTATGCACCCTTCCCAGAAAGCCTGTTATTCTAAATCTGAGACGGCACTAATATATTCTTCCAAAACAAATGTATGTACCTTTCTGAATTGTTGATCCGTAAGAAATTTGCTTTTAATTGGGCTATAACTCTTTTGAATATAGGTCAACAAGCTGGGTAACAAAGGTATTTATGTATTGATCAAGTACGCTTATAGGAGCCATGTAATCCAAAATAGAGTAATTTGCAATACTATGAAAGGTCAAGCGTAGTCCCAAACAAATTAGAGTGTTTGATGATTACTGATTAATTATTCAAAACTCATACCCCCCGTTATAAAATACATGATATCCCACTTGCCCTCACATTTTATTAAGACATAATTTATTAGATTTTAGTGCTGCAATCTTACAATATCTATTGGAAATTAAAAGTCAAGTTAACGTAGTACATTTTATAGCTATATTATTATGAGAACTGGATTGGGTGTGCAAGAGGTCTGCCAGAATACTCTGCTCAGTTACTCACATAGATGTCTAATGTTACAACCAACAACCGCAAATGCACTCAAGTACTGAATGAGTGAATGAACACTTGATTCTGTTGCATTTAATAACAGATGATCAATGCCCTTTTCTTAAAGGAATAATTCAAACAAAAATTGTTCTCTTAACATTTTCTCACCCTCATGCCATCTCAGATGTGCATTACTTTCTTCTATTGAACACTGAGTTTTAGAAGAATATTTCAGTTCTCAAACATTTGAAGCTCCAAAAAGCATTAAATTAATCTATATGACTGCTAACCCGACTCTAACCCACTTCTGATGCGATCCAATCGCTTTTGGCTGAGCACAGACCAAAATGTAACTCCATTTTCACTATAAATCTTGACATCAACAGTCTCCTTGGTGATCATGACTAAGCTTGATTATACCTAGTGCCATCTACAGCTCTGTGCATGCGTCAAGTACTAGGAAGTGTAACAGAGCTTGAAATCACAATCAAGACTAGAGACTGCAATGACAAGATGTACAGTTAAAAAGGAGTTACATTTTACACACCATCTGGATTGTGTCAGAAAACATGGATTAAACCACTGGAGTAATATGGATTACTTCTATGCTGCCTTTATTGTTATTTCATACCAATCAATCAAAGAATTTAGTTTGCTTTTCCTTCACACGTAATGAGCAAAGCCAAAATAATTTAAAACAGTCCCATTAGAGAAGACATTATTGAGAATAAAGTCACACATTACAAGGACTGTTGATTTCTTTTAACACACAGAGAGTCCTTGAGATTTTAAAACAGATAGGTGTCATGTGTCACACATAAAGCCACTCTGAGAAATGGTTGTGCTTGTGACATTGTTCAAATGTGTGTGTGCTATGACATGCAAATTAAAGGGCAGGATATGTCAGAAAAATAAAGATAGCAAAAATTACAACAATCTTTTGTTGGAATATTTTAAATATTACATGTTTAAAGGCCTCAGTGGAAACATTAATAAGGTGAAGCATAAAAAAATGAACATCAAATAGACAGAACAGTGTGTGTTTGGATGAGTGCATGCACTTCTAGGAGCGTGGGTTGCTAGGTTTTTCACCATTTCCTGTACACGACTGTGCTGAAAGACTTTTACCATATAAGGCTGTGGAAAGAATGTAGCAGTCAAGGGAAGGAGAAAGAAGAAGCAGAGAAAAGAAAGAGAGAAACCTCATGTCTCAACTTGCATACAGGACCTGCCACAGAATGTGAATGCACTTTTTTGCATAGTCTCCACATGTTCACATACATTGAAAGTGAATAGTGACTGAGGCTAATCTTGTTTTGTTGTAGAATAATGAGAAGATACAGCATGTGTTATTACAGGAAAGCATATATGCTGGCTAGGAAACCAGTGCGGGACACTGCCATAGCTTGTTCAAATATTATAGTCTATAAATACTGTACCTCATAGTTCATCAGTAATTCCTGCAAGAAGTAAATGAGAATTTACTTCTCTCCATAAGTGTTCACTGATTATGCACAGTACTTCCACAGGAACAACAAATCGAAACTGACTAGGTCTATGCATGTTCATACCTTGAGCTGGTTGATTTGCTGTAATCATCAGAACAATAGCTGCACTGTTGCATATTTCACCTGCTCATAGAGAGTGCACTGTTAAAAGAACAATTCTTTTCTAACCATTTAAAACACAGTGTGTCTACCATATATGTCAAATATATAAAACTAAACCTGATATAATATAATTAAAGGTTAGCAAATTTCAACCCCACAATATAAATATTTGGGCCATTTTTGCCCCAAGCCCTGTTCATTTCTGACACTGGAGTAAATATGTGTCCTGCTCAGTGATGATCTGGCTGCACTGACTTCTGAGAAGCAAGGAATCCTCTCACAGCAGGAGACAGAATCTCATTTTTAATCACTGGCTCGGCGTTCAAAATGACAGCGTTCTGAGCGGATGATTACTGAGCATGCGCAATCAGCTACTTCACCAGTTTATTGTTTCGCCACACACGATTCTCCCTCCATGTTTCCGTGGAATCGGAGTGAATACTATTCCTTCAGGTCATCTGATTTACCTATTTCCATTTCCCTATATTTTTTATATATAGTGTATATATATATAGTGTCATTGTAGATGGGAATGTCCTTAAACGGCTTAATTTCAAACTTCTGGTGAAGACTGTTGAACGTCAGCAGGCATCACGCCCAGCTCTCGCTTGAATCTCATGCCCTTAAAAGGCGTTTTTCACCGCCTGCTAAGAGAGATCCATAAAGCCCCACTGCAAAGAAAAGGCTTCTGGTTTAACTGGCTGCATGAGTCTGCCCTCTTCTGATCAACAAGAGGAACTGCATTACTCATCTCAATAACCGTCAACATCGTTTGCTAAACTAATACATATTTGGAATATTAATAAGGACTATATTCATTAGAGGAATGTATGCATTTATGATGAATCAATGCAACAAAGTTGTCTTTGTTATGAATTTCTTTCATAACAAAGAAAAATTAACTACCTGTAATTTGTTTTGGAGTTTTTTATTTGTGTCTCCCAAAATGTGTGTAGAAAAAAATTAGAATTGTAGTATCTGTCAACTTTATCAACTTTTCTTTCATAAAACATTTCTTATTATTTATTTCAGATTATTTATCCATAAAAGGAAATTATATGTGAGATGTTTTTCTCGCATAATTTCCCTGTAAAAACAGTTGAATTAAAAATATATCAGTATATATTAGGTACACCTGTGCATTGACATATTCATGCGATTATCTAATCAGCCAATCATGTGGCAACAGTGTAATGTGCAAGATACTGGTGAAAAGTTATTTTCTCTGAAGCCCCCTTCTGACTGTTTGGGACATCTGGAAAATCGATATTCTGGAGAACAAAAGGTGAACGCTACCGTGTGTCATGCTAACAGCAAAGCACCCTGAGACCATCCATGTGCGGGGGTTACTTTTCATCCAAGGGAGTGGGCGCTCTCACAATTCTGCCCCAAAACACTGCCATGAATAAAGAATTGTATCAAAACGTCCTGCAAGAGCAACTTATCCTAATGATCCAGGAGCAGTTTGGTGAGGATCTGGGAATTTTCCAGCATGATGGAGCACCATGTCACAAGGCAAGAGTGATAATGAAGTGGCTCGGTGATCATTACATTGAAATTTTAGATCCGTGGCCAAGCAACTCCCCAGATCTTAATCCCATAGAGAACCTGTGGCCAATCCTCAGTTGTGATCAACTCCGAGCACTAATAAGGCAAGAATGGATCGCCATCAGTCAGGATTTGGCCCAGAAGCTGATATCGAGCATGCCAGATCGAATTGCAGAGGTTATGAAGAACAAGGGTCAACACTGTAAATATTGACTCTTTGAATGTTTTTGCCAATAAAAGCTTATGAAATGCTTATCATTGTTTTCCAGTATACCATAGACATATGTGAAAAAATTATCTACAAATACTGAAGCAGCAAACATTGCAAAACTCAAAATTTGTGTCACTGCCAATACTTTTGGCCACGGCTGTATAAACTCATGCAGATATGGGCCAAGAGCTTCAGTTAATGGGGATTTTTTTTTTTTTTTTTTATCTCAGTGATTTAGACCATGGCGTGATTGTTGGAGCCAGATGGGCTGGTTTGAGTATTTCTGTAACTGCTGATCTCCTGGGATTTTCACACACAATAGTCTCTAGAGTGTAAAGATATATATATATATATACACACAGGGTTGTGAGGGTTACTTTTGAAATGTATTTCACTACAGATTAAAGAATACATGCTGTAAAATGTCATTTGTAACGTATTCTGTTAGATTACTCAAGGTCAGTAACATATTCTAAATACTTTGGATTACTTCTTCAGCACTGGTAGATTTTTTTTTCACTTGTTTTGACTATAAAAACTCTGCCAGTACTGTAAGACAAAATACACGTTAAAAATACATTCTCTGAAAAACCTAAAGATCTTATGCTGTGTTGTTTCTAAAACAAGATCAATATAATTTATCTTGTTTTAAGGATATTTTGATCTTTTTACAGGAAGACAATACAAAAATGATCAAGAATACGATTTTTGCCCTAACATCAAAGGTCTTACTAGAAAAAAATAAATTATGATCTAATGTGAATTTTCTTGATTAAAAAATATGATCGTGTCGGGTAACATGTGCATGTAAAATGGCTAGAAATAGCATTTTAGCTTAGCGTAAAGCTGACAATTTACTCTAGGTTTATTTCTATTTCTTCTGCTCTTAACTTACTTCAGACTTCCCTGTTTGCTTGTAAACACATCATAAGAAAGTGTTTCTCTGCTGTTCAAATGCACTTTGGATCACATAATTTATATGTATAAATGTTTTCAATCTGAAAGGACTGAATATTAAATGAAACAAATTACACTAAAATGCAAAGTAATCTCAGTAATCATAATATATTATGTAGTGGAATACAATTACTTGATGACGTCAAGGGAAGCTTTTCAGCATAAGTTATTTATTATAATCAGATAGTGAAGCATGTATTTATATCAGTATAAAGTATTCAACATTATATAATGTGTTTGGGATGACTTAATATCAGCATCATAATTACAAAATATTATTTATGTGTATATTTTTATACCTCTTTGTTAAAAATATAAATAATTAAAAATGTATTAAGTACTACCACGGGTTCTTTCTCATCTTTATGTATTTAAACTATATGCTTTAATGCTTTTTATTTGTTGGATGAAACCACATACTGATAAGTCGTGTAAAGCAGTCTTAGGTTGTCTTATGACAAGACAAAGCATATCATTTAAAGTGTCTGTATAAGTAGCTATTAATGGATCCCACAGGTTTATAGAATAACGTTTTTATTTTGTTAAATTAAGTTTTATGCAGTGTATTGAGAAACAAAGTAGAAATAATTTGCTTATATTCCATATTTTACTAGTTATGGAGGATGCAGTTTTACAGTTAAACATTTGTTAATGTGCACAGTATTGAAAATCTAAATGAGTAAAAATAAGTACCTTTTACAATTATTTTACTACAATAAAAACATAATTTTTTTTTACTTTCATATTTTCTACAACACAATACATTTCTAACAAGTAATGAATTAATAAATTAAAAGTTGTGTAAAATGTTCAGATGTATATTATTTTAAGTAGGCTATAACAGTCACCGCTACCAAAAATAATCAGTCTTCAGATGAGTTAAAAGACAAAAATAACTGTCTCAACCACCACCGACAAGTCTACGAGCGTCCCAACGTGCTATCAAACAATCAAAAGTCATGCACGCTTCACGTCTACTTGCACGCTCGTGGCCAAACACCGGAAATACGTAAGAGAAGTGGGTAAGTGGGCAAGACCAAAACCGCAAGCGTTGAATGTTCTCAGCAATAATAATACAAAAAAAAGGTTAAAAAAAACAACAAAAAAACAACAACAACAAAAAAAAAAAACCGCAAGCGGGGTATATTGGTACAGGACCAAAAGGTGAGTTGAGTTCAAAGGAAATGTTCTGGGTCAGCCAATCAGAGAACAGTTTAAAGATTCTCTCCATCAATTGGTCTTCTGCCTGTGACGTTGGTTTGCAACCCGGACATGTTTTGTATGTTTTCATTGCGGCCTCTTTGGTTTTAATGCAAAACTGAACTGCGGGTCAGTTTTGAAAATTCTCACTTCACTCTTTCATGTTTCAAATGTGCATTATGTTTCATATTTTCCCATGAAAATTTGTTTAAGGTGGCGGCTAAACTAAGCATATATGCATTTATTCCTTGATGTCCTCTGATTTAGTTTTTGCCACTTAATCTTTTATTTGTATTAATTTGTGTTAAATTCCCTGTAGGGTTATGGGGAACACCGACAGTGTTGTAGTGCAGAAACGACTGGCTCGTTTTCGTCCGGATGAGAGACCTGTTATAGATGGGGTTTTTGACAAGCTCCTTGGAACTGGATCCTCTATTTCCTTTGGAAAAACAGGGAAGGTTTTATCTGTGGACATGCTAAAGGTGAGCTGCTCTGACATAAACATACCTTACACTAGATCTGTTATACTTAGATTTTAATTATAGATTTTATATTCAGATTATTTAAGAATATTTAGAGCAGTCAGGGAATAGCTAATTTGCTTAAGAAGCATGCAAATTCTGGTACTATGATGATGGGTTGATATTTCTGACGTTATTATTAGTTAATAGCCTATAATAATTAAAATAAAAAATACCAAGGAAGGCAGCAAAATGACTGTACTATTTAAGTTTATGTTGCTATCCAGATTGTATTGGATTTTATTTTAAATCTGCTAATTTAATTCAGCTCAATTAAATTGTATTTGCCTAGTGTTTTCTCAACGTATATTGTTCCAAAGCAGCTTTACACAGAATTGTGCCATAGTAATTATTTAAGACAAACTTAGTGGCTTTGCATTTCCAGTTGATCGGTTAAGTACGAGCATTTAACATTCATGCAACTGTTATGGTGAACAGAGGCAGCTCTCCCTAACCTTTACTATTGACATTTGATATCTGTGCCAACACTTACAGCATACTTGGATTTTTTTTTTTTTTTTTTTTTTTTATTATTTTATGATTTTATGTTGCAGATGTCAATGGGTAAGATGGCCTCAGAATCAATGATAAAGAGAGTATTTCAGGGCATACAAAGTGTTGATCCAGGAGTGCCACTGCCCTCTAGTGGCGGGGTTAGTCAAGAGCAGTTGGTGATTTTCCTGGCAGATATTCTTCGGGGAACTGCAGAGGAGCGTGCACCTTTGGTCTTGGCAATGGCAGAGGAAGCAAAAGCTACTGCTGCCACAACTGAGCAGATCCAAGGTGTAAGTATGACCAAAGTTTCATTATTCATAGTTTAGTAATTAGGCCTGGAAAAAATTAAACCGCCCTTGTTTGCTGATCCATGACCACCTAAACACAATTCCTAAGTCAATTCCTAAATCATTTAACAAAAATGTATTTCAATTACAGCCTGTGATCTAATCTGAAGATGGTGATTTAATTTTTTTTTTTTATGTTTATTGCGTAGTTAGTGGAAGACCTGATTTCAGCTGCAGTCCAGACTCTAATCTAC
The DNA here is from genome assembly GCA_032164185.1 of Moxostoma hubbsi. Taxonomy (NCBI): domain Eukaryota; kingdom Metazoa; phylum Chordata; class Actinopteri; order Cypriniformes; family Catostomidae; genus Moxostoma; species Moxostoma hubbsi. The sequence continues at coordinate 25,881,301 of JAVLUX010000027.1, read as the reverse complement.
AGGGGACATCTGCGAGCTTGGCAACCAGATCGCATGGGTGATGGCACACAAGGCGCTAGGTTGCTAGCAGAACAATTGACTTCTGAGTTGAAATGTTCAGGTTTGTATCGGTATCATAAGTAACTAAAGCAATGGTGTTTTACATTAAGTTCAAATGACAATTAAGTTCATGATTGGAGAAGAGCTTCTTCTGTACAGTAGAGCAGATGTGTATGCTTTGTTGCACCAGTTTAATTATTAGCATTGTGACAAACAGTAAGTTAGTACAATGTGGCAGCATTAAAGGAAATCATCCACAAAATCAGTTAAGTACTAAAAGGAATATTCTGGGTTCAATACAAATTAATCTCAATCAACAGAATTTGTGGCATAATATTTATTACAACAAAAAAATAATTTTGACTTGTCCTTTTCTCTAAAAAAATATCTTTATATCTTGTGGCAACATTTTTGAAACATTAACTACGTTTCCATCCAAGGACATTTTGCAAAAATGTTTTAGCGCTTCAGAATAAAGCTGATGATTATCACTAAAATGTCACAAATGTCAACATAATATAATGTAATATTATTAATATACATAATAACTCAAGTGCATAAACTCTGTCGATACATCAAATGTTGCGAAACACTTGGCTTGGAAACACTTTTTGCAGATAAAATTGGCATTAACGCGAAAATGTAGTGTCACATGACAGAGTTTGCCCCAATCGTTAGCCTGTGTAAATCATGACAACAGTATTGAAAGCCAAATTATTCTTTGTGATTTATGAATTGATCTTTACGGCATATAGAGCTGATCTGCATGTGACACTTCCAGGAGTGCCAACACAAATATCTTGTGCATGTTGAACAAATGAATGGCCACTGTTTGTGATTCATTTAATTGCCGTATTCATCCGTTAATTTATTAAAGTTTCTTTTCCACACCATTATAATTATTTTATTAAATAATTGTTTAGTTTACTTTTGAAGAAATGCCGGCAAAATCCCTTGTATTAAATTAAATAAATTACCAAACGAAAAAAGCATTACAATAAAAAAATTATTACCAAAAAAAAAAAAAAAAGTGAACTTTTTTAGACCTATATATGCCTTTTATTTTCTCAGTTTAGCTTTACTCTGTTCTGTAGAAGAATAAAGTCGGCTGAATTCTGCAAGACTATAATCTATCAGAACTATATTTGTCCAATGCTGAGTTCACTTTCAGAAAACAAGCTTTTGAACATTTTAAAACGTTTAAATATTTTAATAATCATATTTTAAATATGGAATACTTATGTACATGTGATTTTTTTTTTTTTTTTTCCGTTTTTTTATTTTTTTAGTAAATTTGCAAATATTTCAAACAAACTTCTTTCACGTTGTCATTATGGGGTATTGTTTGTAGAATTTTGAGGAAAATAATGATTTTAATAAATTTTGGAATAAGGCTGTAACATAACAAAATGTGGAAAAAGTGAAGCGCTGTGAATACTTTCCGGATGCACTGTAGGTATATGTTTGAGTAAAATTTTGTTTTATTCTATAAATTACTGACAACATTTCTCCAAATACAAATATTGTCATTTAGAGCATTTATTTGCAGAAAATTACAACTGGTTAAAATAACAAAAAAGATGCAGTTTTCAGACCTCAATTAATGCAAAGAAAATGTTCATATTCATTTTTAAACAACACAATACTAATGTTTCAACTTCAGAAGAGTTCAGAAATCAATATTTGGTGGAATAACCCTGATTTTCAATCACAGCTTTCATGTGTTCTGGTGCAAAAATTCAAGCAGCTCAACTTTGTTTGATGGCTTGTGGCCATCCATCTTCCTCTTGATCACATTCCAAAGGTTTATAATGGGTTTCAGGTCTGGAGATTGGGCTGGCCATGACAGGGTCTTGAGCTGGTGGTCCTCCATCCACATCTTGATTGTCCTGGCTGTGTGACATGGAGCACTGTCCTGCTGGAAAAAACAATCCTCAGAGTTGGGGAACAATGTCAGAGCAGAGCAGTTTTTTTCCAGGATAACCTTGTATGTGGCTTGATTCATGCGTCCTTCGCAAAGATGAATCTGCCTGATTCCAGCCTTGCTGAAACACCCCCAGATCATCACAGATCCTCCATTTGGTCATCTAATGGTAAGACGGAGACCTGAAAAGGCCTTCAAGCCACAGTGTCACACACCCACTATGAAATTTAGTGGAGGATCGGTGATGATCTGGGGGTGCTTTAGCAAGGCTGGAATCGGGCAGATTCATCTTTGTGAAAGACTGGTAGAGAGCACGTGAAGATGCATGAAAGCTGTTATTTGAAAATCAGGGTTTATTCCACCAAATATTGATTTCTGAACTCTTCATAAGTTGAAACATTAGTATTGTGTTGTTTAAAAATTAATATTGAACTTGTTTTCTTTGCATTACTTGAGGTCTGAAAACTTTTTTTGTTTTTTTGACCAGTTGTCATTTTCTGCAAATAAATGCTCTAAATGACAATATCTTTATTTGTAATTTGGGAGAAATGTTGTCAGTACTTTATAGAATAAAACAAAAATGTTAATTTTACTCAAACACATACCTATAAATAGTAAATACAGACAAACTGATAATTAAGGTCTCTTAATTTGCACTTCCATAAATCATATTTTTAAGATTATTTAATATCTATAGAAGTTTACTATCACATGATATATTTCTTTTTTCATTACAAGACAAATGAGTACTTTATTCATACAAATGACTACTATGTCATGTATCTCATGTGTGTGTAAATATACATGCTATTTCTTACTCAAAATGTTTCAGTGATTCACTTGATTTACTTTTGACATTGCTATTTGACAAAGCAGCAACATGAAGGAACACTATATCAAGTGTAACACATGAACAGCATGATTTAGCTGTTGTCATTTGGGTATATTACTAAAAATTCTGTAAGTGGTGCGTCTATTTACAGTAGATTAGAAAAAATAAATTTGTGTAGCTTATGTGTAATGTGTAGCTTATGCATAATTTATGTGTTACGTGCAGCTCTTTATGTGTTGGACAAGACATGAAATTTCAGTGTGGAATTAATGAATCCGGTTCTATATTTGATGGATCATCTCTTTGATGTATGAATAAATAAAAAATCGAAATATATCATAATATATTCTATTATTTTCTAATTGTCTTGAAAATGTTTTGAAAATTTGACACTATCTGGGCATTTTGTAGGTCCATTTGTGATAGATATATCTGCCAAGACACTAAAGACCTGATTACGTAATAATGTTTGGCGAAACACCCATGCATTTAATTGTTAAAAAAAAAACAGCAAAAATTGCAGTTACAGTAAGACACCTTCAATGGTAGTGTATGGAGCCAGTCCATAAATGGTAATATATATTTTTTCCAAAAGTATAACCACAAGACATAAACATTATAACATGATTTTAGTGAAATAAAATAAAAAAAATTCTACCAAATTTGGAATTCCCAAATTTCATGGTGGCGTAGTGACTGAGTGACACCTCAGTCCAGGTGGTGGAGGACAAATCTCAGTTGCATCTGCATCTTATCAGGTGGCTTGTTGAGCGCGTTACCGTGGAGGCATAGTGCGTGTTGAGGCTTCACTCTACTCTCCAAGGCATCCACGCATAACTCGCCATGTGCCCCACCGAGAGCGAGAATCACATTATAGCGACTACGAGGAGGTTACCCCATGTTACTCTACCCTCCCTAGCAACTGGGACAACTTGGTTTCTTAGGAGACCTGGCTGGAGTCACTCAGCACAATCTGGATTCGAATTTGTGACTCCAGGGGTGGTAGTCAGCGTCTTTACTCGCTGAGCTACCCAGGCCCCCAATCAAATATTTTTTATCTTTATCTGTGTAAATTTACTGCTTTTTTTTTTTTTTTATAAACGAGGGGTGTCAAAATAATGTTTTGTGATAATCTTCATTATTCAACAAAAGCTGTTCATTGTGCTTGTATTGAACCTGGAATACTGTATTCCTTTAATGAAACCCCCATCAAGACCATATTCAACCATCACCCCATGCTGCCAATGGATATATTTATAACACTGAAAACTAATATATTTACCTCACAAGATAAAAAAACAAAATATTTTATTTCTTAAAGACATCAATCAAATGTCTCTGTGTATGTCTTTAACCAAAATATTCCTTATTACTTCTATAGACCAGAATATGTGTGACATTCCTTGTCTGGAAGACTGGCTGTTCCGGATCCCAGCAATGGCTATGTTCTTGGAGCTCCTGATTGGTGAGGGCCTAGGAATTGGGCTGCCCTCCCGTCCTCCCCCAACTCTGTTGCCCCAGTGTCGGTATGCTCCTTGGAGTGATCTCCACTGCCTCTTGCATCTACCTCTTCTGATGTTCCTGTCACCTCAGTTGCCTGCCGGCTACAGTGCCCCCTGGAGGTTGTTATTCTCCACAAACTTACATGGGGAAAGCTTCACCCGACTGGTGGGCAACTGCAAAGGCCGGGGTCCCACTGTCTTGTTGATAAAAGACACTAAAGGCCATATCTTTGGAGGCTTTGCTTCTCAAAGCTGGGAGGTCAAACCTCAGTTCCAGGGTGAGAGTATGGAAAGAATTAAAAGATATTCTTCAGCCACTTTTGAGAGTTGTTGTTTATAGATGTGTATGACTTTCTTGTTTTGAACACTTTAAAAAAATAAATAAAAATCTACTCTGTTTGTTTGTTCAATGCAATTGTTGTATGGATTACTTTTAAGCTGCCTTTATATTTTTTTCTGGCATTGAATAGACCTACAGAGCTAAAATGTTCTTCTGAAAATCTTAATTTGTGTTCAACAAAAGAAAGAAAGTCATACATGTGAGATGGCATGAGGATGAGTAAATGATGAGAGCATTTTCACTTTTGGTTGAACTATCCCTTTAACATTACCCTTCATTTTCAACTAGGTGATTCCAGGTGCTTCCTCTTCTCCGTGTTCCCTTTCATGCGAGTATTCACTTGCACAGGTTACAACAATCATTATATGTACTTGAACCAGGGTCAGCAGACTATGCCTAATGGCTTGGTGAGATCAATACTCTAATTTGTTCAAGACTTTATGTGCAGCAAATACACTATGCAGCTATTTGTAGCACTGTTTTTAAAACAAAATGGCTCTTTAAAATGTCTTTTTTTAGGGCATGGGTGGTCAGCATGGCTATTTTGGGTTGTGGCTGGACAGCAATTTTGGCCATGGACACAGTAGGGCTCGACCACGCTGCACCACATATGGCAGCAATCAGCTGTCAGGAGAAGAGGACTTCAAAGTGGACACCCTGGAGGTGTGGGGTGTTGGTCAGCCTCCCGAGGAACAGGAGCAGGTCATTGATGATGTTACTTATTTAATTCTCAGAACATGGGAGTATGAAATGTTACATATTTCAATTCAGTGTTTTTCCAAACATATACTTTTATTGCACACATAAGAAAATGTCAGCCTCAGTCACCATTCACTTTAATTGTATGAAAGGAAAAAAAAAAAAGATGCAATTAAGGCGAATGGTGATTGAGACTGATGTACAGCCTAACATCTCCTTTTGTGTTCCAAAGAAGTGGATTTGTTTCCATGTAAGATTGTGATGTTGGTTCCTTGGGTTCACTTTCAGGATGAGAACAAGAAAAGCATACTAGATGCAGATCCTGAAGTACAGGCCATTATGGAAATGACAGGGAAGACTCTGCACAGCCAAGGCCTCAGAGAACCAGAGGAGGATGAAGGATGATGATGAAGAAAAACAAAACAATGAGGAATGGACGATTGTCAATGTCTCAAAAAGAAGTGTAAACCAATATTGTTTCTTCTCAGTGTGTTTTTTTTGGGGGGGTGTTTTTTAGACTGACAATTATGGCATGTGAGATATGACATAGCCTGAAGGAAACCACACTCTTATAAAGCACATTGTCAAGTCAAAGTGAGTATAGTCTCATGGTATAGTTTTTATGCTAGAATGCAAAAGCTAGGAGCTGGTTTCCTGCCTTCTGTAAAATATTAAAATCTGCACACAAAGACATAACTGACAAACACTGTTTAACACTGGATATTGACAACGTGTGACTGGAGCCTACATTTATCATCAGATATCTCTAATCTTCTTTATATGGCTGCATTTTGCCTCGACTGAGTTTTGCGTCGATATACTGACAGTATAGTCCCCAATAAATGGAAAATGAGCAAAAAGTAATGTTTACTCTGAATTGTTTGTGCACAATTAATTTCTCAGACTGAAAGTGTAAAAGAAAGTCAGTATTTCTCTTTGCCACTTGTCCCACATGTCTAGATTTCCTCAGATATGTTTACTACAGTTTAATTAGTTCTGAAAAAGCTTTTAGAATCTGCTATTTTAATTGGTTACTGTTGTAACTGGTATATTGTTCTAAACCTTGGTTACTATGGGGCATTTTTGTGAGGGATGTTTACATATGTAACCCGACAGCCTCTTTTTATCGGTGAATTTTTTTCGCGCTTTCTGTATGCAAATGAGCTGGAAAGTCAAGTTAGATATGTAAAGCACGAGTATCATGAGTTAAACACCAAATTTATATTTGAGACTGTAAGGACTATTTTTCCTACTGCTATGTTTAAAGAAATGCAGATCTTTTCGGGAGTCGGTTGCTAAAATAATTTCTTACGACTCATTTTCTTCAACAATTTGACAGTCAGCGCCCAGCTCCCAACAACAGATGTTTGCTTCGTTTTCACATCTCCTGAAACATTGTTTTAAAAACTGCTTGGATTTATTATTTTATTTATTTTTATACTTAAAAAATTGACAGAGTCGTTATTTATTGTGTAACGGAATGCAACTGAGGGAGAAAAGGGCAAATGTTGTTACGATGACAGTGACGTCAACAATGAGTCAATTTGAGTGATTGTCATTCAAATAAACGCTTCTGCGAGCCAAAGTTGCGCTTTGGACATCGTTTACATTAGGTCAAGTGCATAAAAGTAATCGCCCTCTCTTCCTTGGGGATTTTGCATAGCTAATATTGCTTCCGGATTTTTTATTCTCATAATGCACTCTTCACTTCCTTATGTTGAGCGAATAGAGGAACTGACTACATTGTGACTACTGATCATAGAGGTTTCCCCCCCCCCCCCAATACTGAATTACTTTTTTTCTGTTTTAAATTGAGAATTTGATTGTTTGCGAAGTGGAGGTTGATCTTATTCTTTAAACTTGGGTAAGTTATTTATTTATATATTTCATCTGGATGATAAAATGTACAGGGTAATATGTTTGCTATTTTTGTGTATAATACTTTGGACCTAAAGAATTAATAAGTTTCCCCCCCTACTAAATATACATGGTTAAAGTTTAAGGGATGTTTGTTTTTCATAAAAATAACAAAGTGTCATATTATGCTTTTTTAATTAATCTTTTGTCCAGGAAAACCGTGGTAGTTGAAAACTGCATTTGCTAAAGTACAAACAAGATGCGCTATAAAAATGTGCAAAATTGTACAATACTGTTCTGTGGTCTATAAAATGTGTATCCTACTCGAACAAGTGTGCCTCCACAGCGTCCTTTTTGTTGTTGTTGCTTCTTGAACAAAAAAGGCTAACTCAGTTGTGGCAGAGGAATTGTGTAATCACCTTATATTGTAGAATAACAGGTCTTCACGCAATAACGCTTCTTCGTTTGTTTCAAATACATATTATTATTATTTTTTGTAATATAAAAAGTAGTTAAAGCTTGGTGCTTTTGTATTAATGTCATGAAAGTGAGCTCTTATTCTCTTTCACAGAGAATGCTCAAAATGGAAGGGAGAGGGTAGGGTTGATGTACAAAGTTTTCTGAATTGAAACCACGTTGAATTTTTCTAGGTTAATACATCACTTTTAAAGAGGGACTTGGGTCAACTCTCTGGGAAGCTCCACTATACCCAACTGTACTCGCCCATTTGCAATGCAAATATGATCTTCTGTAGGGAACGAGACTTGAAACATTCTATTTTGCTTGCCATGCATCATTAATTGGGAAAACTGGCATGTATCTTAACACAATGAATGCCGCCACACTGTGCAGTCACAGATAACTGCTGGTGATATTCCTTTGAAGGTGTTGACAATTCCATTATCTAAGATGAATGCATGACTGGGACACTGCAGAAGTAGTAGTAGGACAGTATTGATATTGTCATCGTCTTCTCCCAAATGGTTATTAGTTTTGTTTTAAACCCAAAACTGATGTGATGGTAAACTCATGCCACTGTGAAACCATAAAGCATTCGGACAAATTCAAAATTATATCAGCGGTGCGTAGAGCATAGGCCTACAACTTTTCTTTTATCCCCCTTTTCTCCCAATTTGGATTCTAACTCCAGGGGTTGTAGTCAGTCAATACTCTATGAGCTACCCAGGCCCCCATAGGCTTACAACTTTATAGGATTGAGTACATTTCTTTGCATTCATCTATAGACAGAGCTCACTGGTAGAAATCCTACACTATGCCAGTTCCATGACTCTCACATCACAACGCACTCACTTTTATTAAATGCAAATTAAAATGTAATTTCCATTTATAGTTAACTAGTGTACACTGTTACTTACCAAATAAGTAAATTATATACAGTCAGCCAGTCATTATTGCAAATTATTAGATGCCGCTCTGAAATATTCTGATTGGTCAATGGCACCATCCAGTGTTCTGATATCTCTGAATAGCAACCGCAAATCCACATATCAGACCACTCATCCGTGTATTGTGATTAATCTTTCCTGCTTCTCTGATAATTGTGTGATCTCTCCAAGTAAGCTAATAAAATAATTTAAACTCAAATAAATGTTTCATGCCCATTTATTTATTTGGAAAATAGTCTTGTTGTAAGGAGTCAGATGGTCATTATTTACAAAAAACTAAAAACAACAACAACAACAAAAAAAACCAACACTCAGCAATATATTTATTCTCACATAATTACATAATTTCAATGCAAGTAAATATTGTTTGTCATTTATTTGGTTAGCAACCATGTAATAAGTGGGATAAAGTATGGTCAGCCAGTTGTTATTTGCAAAATAAATCCCATCAGGTTGATACAAGACCCTTCCGCTTCACATCGGGATGCTGATCACCTTGTTGCTGTTTATTTTGCAATAACAACCAACTGACTGTACTTATAAAATTGATTATTCTGATCCTGGATGCTGGTTGATCAATAGCCCTGCTTTATTCATAATAAAGCACAGTTATGACCTCTTCACTGAACTACTATAGATGATTGTTATTTTTGTTTTACTGTCAGTGACACTGTGGTCCTCAATGTGCATTCTTGTGTGTTGTATATTCTTGTGGACCAATTCAACATCATCATCTACTGGCAAAAAAGAGAAAGAAATTAGATATGAGGTTGTTTAATCTACATACTGCAGCATCTCAAAACATAAACATAAAGCGTTCAACATCCTATCCTCCAATTGCTTTTCACTCCTAATCGACAAACAAATAGCAAAAAAAAGTTTATCCAATCAGAATTTATTCCTCGATGCTTACAAGCAAAGTGTGACAACTGTTTCACAAATTGCATGCCCGAAGCCTTGACCCTTAGCCGAAGCAGAGTGTGAGTCTGAGCTCCACCCGTCAGGCCTTCAGAATTTCCACAGAATCCCTCAACACTGGAGTGAATAGGCATCTAAAGTCAGATTGTCAGAGTCATCAGCCAATCAGATTGATTTATTTGTTCTTGGTGGGTGTGATCTTTAGGATATGTACCAGTACAGGCCTTCTAGCTGGCTGTGAGTGACGCAATCACACTTTAAGTGATGTACATAATTTGAAAGTAAAGAGTGTGAGATCATGCTGACGAGTCAGCTGTCACTGCTGTTATTGCTGTTAAGAAAGAGATCCTTATGAATTTAAAAACCTGAGATGTTCTGCATGATCGTGCGATTGATTAATTAAACAGTAAAGGAGGACTGATTATCACTTCAATTAAATTGGTAAGTGCTTTTTGCATTGTTATAGCAACATCAAGAGTTTTGTAAGTGTAAATTAGGCTGCTTGAGCATTCAGTGTCGGATCAAGTTTTGAGAAGTAACCGTGTACTCTGACGAAACAAAATGTATTGCAAGCAATATTTAAATCGCAACTATTATGCTGAAAGCTTTGGATGTGGAGGGGGAGTCATGGATGACACGCCTCTTCAACATTGCGTGGAAGTCTGGGACAGTGCCTAAGGAGTGGCAGAACAGGTGGCCTTCAAAAAGGGGGACCAGAGAGTGTGTGCCAACTACACGGGTATCACACTTCTCAGCCTCCCTGGTAAAGTTTACTCCAAGGTTCTGGAGAGGAGGATTCGGCCGATTGTCGAAGCTCGGATTGAAGAGGAACAATGCGGGTTCCGTCCTGGCCTTGGAACGACGGACCAGATCTTTACTCTCGCATGGATCCTGGAGGGGGCCTGGGAGTATGATCATGTGTTTTGTGGATCTGGAGAGGGCATATGACCGGGTCCCCCGGGAAAGACTGTGGGAGGTGCTGCGGGAGTACGGGGTGGGGGGGGGTCCCATAGGGCGATCCAATCCCTGTAAGTCCAAAGTGAGAGCTGTATCTGGGTCCTGGGCACGAAGTCGAGTTCGTTCCATGTGGGGGTTGGTCTCCGCCAAGGCTTTATTTGTTTATTTATTTCATTCCTATTTGTGATATTCATGGACAGGATATCGAGGTGTAGTCGGGGTGGGGAAGGTGCGTGGTCCGGTGGGCTGGGGATCTCATCACTGCTTTTTGCAGATGATGTAGTCTTCATGTCATCATCGGTCCGTGACCTTCAGCTCTCACTGGATCGCTTGGCAGTCGAGTGTGAAGCGGCTGGGATGAGGATTAGCACCTCTAAATCTGAGGCCATGGTTCTCAGCAGGAAACCGATGGAGTACTCTGGGTAGGGAAGGAGGTATTGCCCCAAGTGAAGGAGTTCAAGTAACTCCTGGGTCTTGTTCATGAGTGAGGGGACAATGGAGCAGGAGGTTGGCCAGAGAATCGGGGCAGTGGGGGCGGTATTGCACTCGCTCTATCGCACCATTGTCACGAAAAGAGAGCTGAGCTGGAAGGCAAAGCTCTTGATCTACCGGTCAATTTTTGTTCCTACCCTCACCTATGGTCATGAAGTATGAGTACAAGTGGCCGAAATTGGCTTCCTCAGAAGGGTGGCGGGCTTTTCCCTTAGAGATAGGGTGAGGAGCTCAGTCATCCGTGAGGAGCTCTGAGTAGAGCCGCTGCTCCTTTCCGTCGAAAGGAGTCAGTTGAGGTGGTTTGGGCATCTGGTAAGGATGCCCCCTGGGCGCCTCCCTAGGGAGGTGTTTCAGGCACGTCCAGCTGGGAGGAGGCCTCGGGGAAGACCCAGCACTAGGTGGAGAGATTACATCTCCACACTGGCCTGGGAATGCCTCGGGGTCCCACAGTCAGAGGTGGTTAATGTGGCTCAAGATAGGGAAGTTTAGGGCCCCCTGTTGGAGCTGCTGCCTCCGCAACCCGACTTCGGATAAGTGGTTGAAGATGGATGGCAAATATTATTAGATAGCTTTTTCTTGTTATCAGACCTCCTTGGTTCTGGCTTTCGTGCGTAGACAGGTTTTTAAAATGTAAGTTGGTATTATTAGTTGCCTGTCACATACGTAATATATGGCATATGGTGTCTTATTCTTTGTGAAACTGTGTTTTCTTAATGGCATGAATCTCACTGAAGGCCTCAAATGCTTCAGAGTTTGTTTTTTCTAGGTAGCTAGGCAATAACCATCTTCTGGAGAAAGCACATCCATTATTTATGTTCTTAGCATTGAGCAACTGTGTTCTAATGTAAGGATGGCATTTCATGTTTTTACTTAAATAATAAAATTTTAAGAAACATTTGTCCTCTTAATATTTGAATCATGTGGTAACCGTTTTATGAAAGCAAAAAGGCATTTGAGAATGAGCCATATTTTGAATTTCATATAAATTTCAATGCCCATTTGTCTTGCAGAGATGGCGGGTCACACTCAGCAGGGAAACCTGACTGAGTACAAGAAGAGTCTGATTAAGCGGGACTTGGAGATGGGGATCGTGATGACAGTGTACAGACAGAGAATGGAGAGGCTAACCGTGCAGGTAATCACGGAGACCAGACAGGTGGCCTGGACACGTACCGCTGACAAGACTGAAGGAGTGTGTGAGTGTCTTCCCTCAAGCTAAACTTAAAAGGGATAATTCACCCAAAAATGTACATCATGTTGTACATCTTTCTTATGTGGAACACAAAAGGAGACATTGGGCAGAATGTTTGCCATTGTTGCCATTCATTCTCATCATATGGAAAAAAATATAAAAGTGAATAGAGACTGACTCTATGGCGAATTATCCCTTTAATAGTTATTATGATAGTAATTACATTTATGCATTTGACAGACACTTTTATTCAGCCTTTTATCCAGCTTACAGTGCATTCATGCTTAACGTTTTATGTGTACATGCATTTCTTTACACTATCCTCTTCTTCTTATTTAATCATTTAAAGTAATAGATCAATTAGTTAAAAGCAATAGTTACCTTTGGATATTCCAAATATGTGGCCATATATGCAACAAATCCATGTCCCTCGACATCCAGACCAAGACCAAGACTAGATCCCTCAAGACCGATATCCAAACCAAAACTTGATTTATGAGAACGTTTATCTAAGACCACAAGACTTGCACAAGCGTTAGCCCTTTGAGAGCATTTCTAAAAAAATTTGTTGGTATTAAAGAATTATGTTCATCAACGAGTATTGATGCTGACTACAACCCCTGTAGTCACAAGTTCGAATCCAGGGCGTGCTGAGTGACTCCAGCCAGGTCTCCTAAGCAACCAAATTGGCCCGGTTGCTAGGGAGAGTAGAGTCACATGGGGTAACCTCCTTGTGGTCATGATTAGTGGTTCTCGCTCTCAATGTGGCACATGGTAAGTTGTGTGTGGATTGCAGAGAGCAGCATGAGTTCTTGCATTCAAAAGACTTGATGGAGCACAGATCTGAACTAAGGGATCTCAAGATGTGTTCAAAGTATTAAACTATATTTAACTTGACACAGTGACCTAAACGTTTTATGATTATGACGCAATGTACCCGAGACGCTACACAAGCATGTTTGACGCAGGTGTAAATTGACGGGTCCTTAAACAAGCCCTCATAATAAATGTCCAACTGATTGACAAATTCACTTGTGTAATGGATTGCTGTGAACTGTATGCTAATGATTGACTTATGATCAATAATATGGTAGTAAACAATACATTGTATTCTAAAGCCGATTTTTGTATTGTCTTATCAATGATTAACTTTACTGCTACAAGAATGTAAAGCATTTTAATTATCTGAATATATATATATATATGTATCTGTACATACATAAGATTTATGTCCACATTGTGCACTAAACATTTAATATCTTTTGCTCTTTTTATAGTTTCTATAGAAATTTGTATCAATCCCCTAACAATTTTATATAAAGACTATATCAGTGAGATGAATTGGTGCTCAAAGTTAATATTCCAGGAGGGTGCATGTAATTATAGAGAGCTTGTTTCAAACATCAATGATGGGTTGTGACTCAACTTGGTGAGCTGTCTAATGCCTCAATGGGAAGCTGTGTACGCACAGACAACAATCCTATCCGAAATGGAACTGTGAAGTTTTAGGTGAACACTCTGGAGTTTGACCAGTGAACTGTAATTGTGTTGTCAGTAGTTTTGGGAGTCTGCCCTGCCATCACACCTAATGTCTTTCTCACCCTCTGAACTTTTTTTGGAGAGTTCCGCACACTTTCTTGGATACTTTTCTTTTCCTCACCTTATAAACTTTGTTTTGTTCCTTCTACTGTAGATGATTCCTATTTTACCATGTTTACTTTTACCCTGAACCCTTTTCTTTTTTACTTTTTGTGGATTCCTTTTTTGTAACTTGTGTTTCAGTACATTCTATTTTCTTATTTTGCATCTTTTACGTATTTACATTTTTCATGGTTATTGTTTTTTTTCTTGTTTTTGTATTTCAATAATCTACTGTATGCACATTGGAAAATAAAAAAATCAAGGTGTAAAGTATTGTACATCTATGTTATTCTTCTCCATATTTCACTTCAATAAAACTATACTTCACTTTTATATATATAATAATAAAAAAAGCCCCATCTTTTGTTTTTTTTGCATGCATTCGTGAAAATAAATATTTACTTCAAAACTGTTCAAATTACTGTTCTCCAGTCTTTTTGATCTGATCTGATGAATACCTAAATTTGTTGGGTTATTTCTCCAGTATCCTGACTTATTTTCTGCATCATGTTTGATTAATGTAAACTAGTCAGTCAGTTGGTTATTCACATGAAAATCTCTTTTTCCAGTGGACCTTTTTGAGATCCGGGAAGTACGACCTGGAAAAAACTCCAAGGACTTTGACCGATTCAAGGACAGAAATACAGACGCAAACACATGCTTCACCATATTCTACGGCTCTCAGTTTGTTCTAAACACTCTCAGTCTGGGTGGTATGTGTGTCTTCTCATACATGTTACATAAACACTCAAATCACTTTATTTGCACCATCTTTATTGCTGAATTTATTGAAAAAGGAAGAACAGCGTGTGGTCATGTTCTCCAAAATCATTCGATCATTTGATTCTTTTCCTCAGCTGATTCAGTGGAGGATGCAGAAAAATGGCTGACAGGACTGGAGTTACTCAGACAGGAGACACTGGCGGCTCACACACCCGAGATTATAGAGAGGTACACACACACACACACACACACACACATACACACAGATAATATAGTTGTGTGTAACTGTAAAGTCCTAACACAAACAATTTGCTTCATTCACTGTTTTTTCCTCTGCTGTAGTTGGCTGAGGAAGCAGATGTACTCTGTTGGTCAGACAAAGAAAAACAGGTTCTTCTCTTTCTTTTACACTCTCTTCTCATCCACTGTCACAGAATATTCATTATAGTTCCTGTCTCACACCATTACTACTCTTTCATGCTGTCTGTCTCCTACAGTATCTCCCTGAAAGAGCTCAAGTCTCTTTTGCCACAGATGAATATTAAAATACAAAGTGGACGTTTTCTGAAGGACAGGGTTGCGGTATGAACGTTAGATTTTGCTGATATCTTTGCTTTACACTTTGTGTTATAAGCAAAATTTGTGCATATTTAGATTTTAGAAACATGTTCAGTTTAGCTCCATACCGTGCACTAAAACTCTAAACATCATAATTCAGGCGGTGGGAGCGAAGAAAGAAGTCCTGGATTTTGAGCAGTTTCACAAATTCTACAATCTTTTGACATTTGAAAACCAGAGGATAGTGAGTGGAGTTTTGTTTTTCTGATTAGAAAGAGTTTTGAGTTGGATGTGAGATTGCATGCTTGATTTTAACTGTTAGTTACGTGTGTTGCTAAAATAGCAAAACATGTTAATTAGATGGGGGTGTACTTTTGAACATGTAGTACTTTTCATCCTTACTCTTTGTTGTTTTTGATTTTATTAGATACTAGATGAGTTTAAAAATGAGTCCTGTTCTTTCATCATGGGGTGAGAAATTGTGCTTTGTTTTAATTAGTGCTTTAAAGGTCTATTGTGAGCTCATGCTGAAGATCTTAGAATTCATTTAAGACTGTTTTTGTATGCATTTCTTTGCAGTAACAACAATCAGCCTGTGCAGCTCTCCGATTTTCAAAGATTTCTTTTATATCAGCAGAGAGTAAGATGAACATCTTGCTATGCATGCTTTCTTTACATCCCATCCATATTTCATTCAAATCCTATTGCATCTGAAACGCATTTTAAATCTGAAATGTACTGTAAATGTATTGTGTTTGTAGGAGACATGGGCCAACAATGTAAATCAGGTGCGAGAGTTGATGACCATCTTCATCGATGATACCATGAGAAAAACCAATGATCCAGCCTTTACTGTTGAAGAGGTACCAGCTGTATAGTTTGATTTCATCAACATTTTCAGGTATCACATTTACGAACTTTTTCTTTCTTTCTTTGCTGTAGTTCCTCGGTTTTCTCTTCTCCAAAGAAAACTCTATTTGGGATGAGAAGTTCTCCGAGATATGTCCACAGGATATGAACAACCCTCTGTCTCACTACTGGATCAACTCTTCACACAACACGTCAGTACTGCTGTTCTGCATGCTTGCACCTAACACACATGCAGCTCCTCCTTTTGATGATGACTTCCTGTGTTACTTCATGTGTTTATTTTTTTTTCACAGATATTTAACTGGTGATCAAATTCGCAGTGAGTCGTCAACAGAAGCTTATGTACGCTGCCTGAGGCTGGGTTGCCGCTGCATTGAGTGTTAGTCAGTTACATCTGTGTTCACCTGAATTATTCTGTAAAACTAATGCATGTCTTTTTATGCTTCAGATTATGATGTTACATTGAAATATGCATAGTAAATGCAGTGATGAACTACATGGTTGAGCCTAATAACCTTCATGTTTACATGTTTTGGCAATACAGTGGACTGCTGGAATGGTCAAGATGAACCAATCATATACCATGGCTGGACCAGAACCTCGAAGATAAAGTTTAAGGATGTGTTGAAGGCCATTAATGAGCATGCTTTTGCAACATCTGAGTCAGTATCTGACAACATGCATTCACATGTTTAAGTGTATATGGTTAAAGGGTGAATCTCATGAAGCCTGTTAAGAACATGTATGTGTCATATTTCACCTCAAATGTTTTTTTCTTGACCATTAATATATTTTGCATTGAGACATTACTTTCAGGACAGTTAAAGCACCAAAGGTGCTATAGCCTCTATTGTATCTGTTGGTTTTCTTATTATTATTATTCTGACTGGGAGACTATGGCAATCCTATGAACCGTACATAGTACAATTATTACATTTTTCATATTGATAGAGGTGGGTATTAATAGCCCACAGACAAAATTTGGGATCTCTAGGACAAACTCTATTACGGCACCATGTCAAATATTCACATCTCTTTTGAGAGTATCTTTTTGTCTTAGAAACTAAATTATTTTTGCATCTGATACAAATACAAATGACCCCTAACATTAAAACTATGCCCATGACAGTGGCCAACATCGTGGATTATGACTATTCCTTCAAACTTCTGATTTGCCTAAACAATGGCTCAAAATAATCTCCAGACAGAGTGGAACATACATTTTTATATTCATGTATTTTTTTGAAAAAGAAAAGAAAAATTAACACTTTATTTTTTTGTTTGGTATTAGCAATTTTATTGATTCCAAACATAAAAACATACAAACACAACATTAAAAAATGTAATCAATTATTCAGATTGCCCACCTACTCACATCGCTCAAATTATTTATCAATCACATTGATTTATTTGTTGTTCGTGGCTGTGGTCTTTAGGATATGTCCCAGACAAGGCCTTCTAGCTGATGTACATAATTTGAAAGCGAAGAGTGCGGAATGCAAATTTGTCTGATGTGTGGTGTAATGGTTAAAGCACTGTACAACAGGCTCAAAAGGTTGTGAATTCAAGCCCTGCAAAGAATTGTTTTAAAAATTGTACTTCTGATGAATTTTGAGTCTTCACATTGTGTTTACAACTATTTAGGCTGAACTACATTGCATAATTCCTGCTTGAATTCAAAACCCATTTAGCTCTATCAACAACATTTTCTCAGCTAGCCTTTTGTACTCTTAACTAGGAGTACATCTTTTGCATTATGTAGTTTAGTCAGTTGTGTAGTGCAGTAGTTAATGCTATGGACTGCTGAACAGAAAGTTGCAAGTTCAAACACCACATGGGCAAACTGTTGAACTTTTTTTCTATGAATTGTACTTAGTGAATGTTCAGAGACTTTTTTTTTGTAGTGAGCTACTCACTATATATATACATACACACCACCGGTCAAAACTTTTGAAACACTTGACTGAAATGTTTCTCATGATCTTAAAAAGCTTTTGATTTGGTATGCTTAAATGTTTGAAGTTAGTTTTGTAGACAAAAATATAATTCTGCCACCATATTAATTTATTTAATTATAAAACTAAAATGTAATAATACAATTATTTTTTTTTAAAATCGATGACTTGGACCAAATAATAAGAAAAGCAGCCAATAAGTGCCCAACATAGATGGGAACTCCTTCAATACTGTTTAAAAAGCATCCCAGGGTGATACCTCAAAATTTGGTTGAGAAAATGTCAAATGTCTGCAAATTCTATGCAAAGGGTGATTACTTTGAAGATACTAAAATATAACATGTTTTTATTTATTTTGGGTTTAGTTTAGTCACAACATAATTCCCATAGTTCCATTTCTGTTCTTCCATAGTTTTGATGACTTTATTATTATCCTTAAATGTGAAGAAACAAAAATTATAATAAAGAATGAGTAAGTGTTTCAAAACCTTTGACCGGTAGTTTATATTTATTTTATTTATTTATTTTGATTTTGGGGTAAAATATTGGGTGAGATTATCCCAAAAGCTGCTTGTCTGTTTCTTGAGTTGTTTACTTTTTAAATACTGTACACAGTTTTACATTTGTATAAGTACTTTTTAATTAAGCATTTTACATGCAGTTTTTTGTGCCTGCACAATATTGTATTGTTGACGTGTTTATGAATGTGGCTACTGTTGGCAGGTACCCTGTGTTGCTGTCCATAGAGGAACACTGTGATCTCAAGCAGCAGAAAATAATGGCTAAGGATTTCAAAGAGGTTTTCCAGGACAAACTCCTGACTGATCCTCTGGAACCAGAGGCTCAACTACTGCCCTCACCAACCCAGCTAAAGGGCAAGATCATTATCAAGGTAGAAAAAAAATCATAGTTGGAAGCCTGAAGTTCCATTCACTGTCAGTCATCATTGTAACCCATTGTCACAGAATATGGTTTGCTACTGACTTTTCTGCACAGCACAAGAAACTGAATATTGATGAAACCATTGGCAAAAAGGATCTACGGAAAGGTGATAAGCAGGGAGAGCTTTTCATCTGGGATCCAATAGATGAGGTACCAAAATTCAATCAACAACTCAACCATGGGCTTGTGTGATTATATCATATGTCTGTTGATAAACCTTTAAGCATTTATTAAAATCTCAATTCATTTGTTTAGGAATACCATGCTATACTATTTATACAATTCCTGCACTATATACTGTATGATGCATACTGTGCACTGTGCAGTGCCTTATCATTAAACAAATAGCATGTGAAACAGTGTGATGTAGTATGCATGATAATGTTTCAAACAGTATGGTACATTGTTCTCACATAACCTCAGTTATTTTGAGTTATTTTGCATATTTAATCAAACTATGTGTAATAAGGGATATGTTCAAAATAGCATACTATATTACTAGGCATATTATAAATACAGTACATCTAAATATCAGTCCTCTCACATATGCTGTTTGTCTACATTCCAGTAATACCTGTATATTTTGGATTCAGCATCAGATTTTAATCCTAAGAATATGCATGTCAAATACAGACTCAATATATTCAATACTGTGGATCTGTGTACCAAAGCTGCACGCAACTTTCTGACACAGAAAGACACAATAATAAATCAATAATATAAAGAATACACAGCATACACTTCATTATTTAAAGATTTAAAAGTTTTATATAAAACCCAGAAAAGTGTAAAAATAAATAAATAAATAAATAAATAATAATAATGAATAAAAACATGCATCCTCTCTGGGTACCTTGTGTCACTGTTATAAGTACTCCAGCTAAATTGTTTTAATATTTTTGGAAAATTTCTATAAAATACCATACTATCTCTCCAGCCATGCAGGATTTCCATAGACTTACAGTAGAAAATATCATATTATATATGAGCATTATTATATTTTCCTAAGTTTGTCAGATAATATAGTGGACGGCAATAGTTGCCATGTCAGGATGGGTCAGTAATGTTTATAAGGTAAGGCTTAACAAAGGGTTAATTATGCTGCTTGTTTAATCTTACTGCAACCGTCCTTCTTGATTAACTTTTCTTATTTGGGTGTGAATGTGTCTGTATTTAGAGATGGTATAAGCACTACTGTGTGATCGAAAATAAGATGTTGTACTATGCTGAAGAGAATGAACTAGAAGAGGACACTGGAAAGGTAAATCACCATGATTCTATTTCAGAATGTTATTCATCATTTACTCACCCTCATGTTGTCCTGAACCAGTACCAGAACAGTCTCAGTCACCACTGAATTCTTATTGCACCTTTTTTCATTAAATGAAACTGAATGGTGTCAATCAGTCAGTCCTTTTGTGATGGGTTGGAAACAACATAAGGGTGAGTAAATAATGGCAGAACTTTAATTTTTGAATGAACTATCCCTTTAAAGACTAAGTCATTCTCTGTCATTCCAGAGCACAGATCTTCATCAGTCAGAGCCCTGGTTTCACGGCAGGATGTCAGAGGGCAGACAGACAGCCGAGAGACTGCTGCAAGAATATTGTGCAGAATCAGGGGGGGTTGACGGAACATTTCTGGTGCGAGAGAGTGACACGTTTGTCAACGATTGCACCCTGTCATTCTGGTAATGTGAGCCTGCTCTTACACTCACCAGCGGGTTTTATCTTTTATTTAATGTATCTTCTTTTGTTCATATTTAGTTCATGTTGTTTTTATTCTTTTTAATTTTGTAATGAACAATGCAGTTGATTTTTTAAAGGGTCATATCACCAACATGTCAAATTCTACAATCATATACAGGAGTCAGATTTTTCTTCACTGTACTAGGAAAACATACTGTCAAACTTGCTGAACAAAAACTTCCCCAGTTCAAAAAGAACATTTATTGAAGCCAAGCTACAAAAATGTATTTTTCCAAAAGTGTTTCTCAGGCAAAAAGGGCTGTCCTTTTCTGCATATTGATTCCCCCTTCTGCATTTCGCAGCACCGTTTTGTGGCCCCCTTCAGCCTGTCGTGGCCTGTTCGGCATAATGCGGTGGCCCATTTCAGCTTATCACAGCCCGTTCGTCCCCATTTTAGCCAGTACTCCCCTGGTGTATTGTATGTTAATAAAGTGGCACAAAGTGCAATTTGCTATTTTCCTGAGAAATAGGTAATTGTGTTAAGACACATGAGAAGCACATCTAATCTCAGCTCTAGGAGCCCTAGTTACTCTGGTTGGGCACAAATCTCTGGTAATGTTAATGCATAGTCAGGAATGTTTTTTTTTTTTTTAAAGAAATGTATTTGTTTAGACTGTTAATGTTATCATGTTACCTAGTTACTTTTTAAATATTTTTTCCAAAATTGAGCTCAAAGATGGTGGCGGCATGGAGACGCCATTCAGCAGGTGCTGCGGATCTACATTTCTTACTACACCAAGAAGGCCGTTCATCTTGTGATAAAACATAATTGTCAGAAGTCTTATCAAATGTTATCTGTATAGAAAAATATCAAAAATATGAGAAAATCAGGGCTGAGATTCACAGCATGTTTTTCACACCATTACTCCTACTCACTATTCCAATACTTGTGCGCATCTTGTCCAGAGCAATTCATGTGGATCACCTGTGCCATAGAAATCAGCGAAATCATCACACTGGGCCAGGTAAAAACTGGCCATACCTTGGTAACTGTCCAGTAAATACTCATGCCGAATGTTTCCACCACATCCTGCTGGGCTATTATGTAATCTATTCATCTGTTCTGCATTATGGACTTTGGTGTTGAGCTTAATTTTAGTAACTCCGAGGTGGCATCTCCTATGTGTTACTGGGGATTATCTGTAGGTCTACTTGGTTTCCTGCTTAATGGATTGAGCTTGATCAAAATCAGAAATAATATTTTAGGGAATATGTAAAGAGGATAAAGGGAAAGGAAGAGGCGAGAACCGGCTTGAGAATATAAATAATATTTGAATAAGAAACTTAAACAAAAAGACAAACACACAAATGTGTCGGACAGCTGTCTGTAAATCTCTCTCTCTCTCTCACAATGTCATCTTCTGTTGGCCTTTATACCTCTCGAGGGCTAATTAGCCTGATTAGGGGCCGGGTGTGCGGAATCACAACCCGGCACTGCCCTCCCTCGTTCTCTCAGCCCCGCCTTCCTGAATCTGGGAGGGGACAGGGGGAGGGAAACAACAATAATTAAAACACAGGGGGTACTCCCTGTAACAGTGCAGTACCCCCTAAAATCCACCAAAGTAAAATTTAAAAGAGAGAAACATCAATAATTAAAAACACAGGGGGTACTCCCTGTAACAGTGCCGTACCCCCTAATTACCAAAGTAAAATTTTAAAGAGAGGGAATGGCCAGCACGTAGGGGCTGCAAGAGAGAGAGAGGAGAGAGAGAGAAGAAAAAAAACATGTACAGGCCGGTTTTCTAATACGCCGTAACTTAGTCCGCGGCCACTCGTCCACCCTCTAGTGGACGACAGCCACGCCCCGGGTGGATCGGAGGCAGTCCTCCGGCACCTGGCAGCGGTAACCGTTCCAGGTGGTTGGTTGGGAGCCAATACTCCCCTCGAGGTCGGTGGCTGTTCCTCCACTTCCAGGCGGCCGGGCTCCTCCGTCCTCCGGCGGAAGGCCGCGGATGCTCCTTTAGGGTGGATGGTAATGGCGAGAACTCCACTATGGCGCATCCCTCCTCCTTTCCGGGTTTTGGCACCAGTGTAAAGGGGTTAAAGGGAAAGGAAGAGGTGAGAACCGGCTTGAGTATATAAATACTATTTTAATAAGAAACTTAAACAAAAAGACACACACACAAAGGTGTAGGACAGCTGTCCATAAATATCTCTCTCTCTCTCGCACTGCCATCTTCGGTCGGTCTTTAACACTCTTGAGGGCTAATTAGCCTGATTAGGGTCCAGGTGTGCGGAATCACGACCCGGCACTGCCCTCTGCCCAGGCACAAAATAATATACCATGGCTGCTCTCTGGGGATCTTAACAGACCTTCTCACTAACATCTAATATAAGCATCTCATTGTGTCAGAACCCTGCTGTGTGAAAGCAGAGGCTATTTAAAACCCTTCAAACTGTCAACCATGTGAAGGTCCTATGGGGCCCGAAGTTGAAACCGAGAGGACTTTTTGTTGGACACTTGAACGTTGTTTTAAAGGGCGAACATGTCTAACTCAAATCTGGTCTTTCTTGGTAAATCAGAAACATGGTTACAACAGTCAACTCCCACTAATGTATTTATGATGCCTGGATATCAATGTTTCAGATGAGATAGAATCTTGCGAAGGGGGGTGGGGCGGTGTGGGGTGCTAATATATGTGAAAAATGGCATTGAATGTGAACATGTGATTAAAACGGTTAACGCTCAAGAATACGTTGGGTTAAATATAATCTTGTCCCAGCAAATGTAATTTACAATCATAAGTGTGTACAGACCCCCTTCAGCAAATGAAACATTTTATGATCAACTTACTGAAATCTTGAAAGAGTGCAATCACAATAAAGAGATCATTCTTATGGGGGACTTCAACTTGAATTGGGAAGATAAGTTAAAGAGAAAATGTTTTTAAATAATTACAGACAAATATCACTTAGATCAGTTAATAAAAACTGTGTAAGAGACAGATATGTTGATTTATAAAGGCATGAGGAATAAAGTTATTCAAGAACTTGGAGTAGCTAAATCTAGTTTTTATCTTCATGTAATGAATGAGGCAAAAGTTAATAGTAAATTAATTTGGAAAAATATTAATAATCTTACAAGAAAGGAACCACATTTTTTAGGAGATTTACAGCTCAAAGCTCAGGGAAAATTAATTGAAGATAATGTTTCCATTGCTGCTATTTTTAACAGTGTTTTTATTGAGTCTGTTCATGAGCTAACAACAAATTTACAGAAAGGGAACTGGATATAGTTCCGATAGATGCCAGAGGCCACGTTTTTGACCTGGCTATGACCAACAAGTTACAATTGAACAAAGTTATCAGCTCCTTAAGAAACTCTAAATGCAGTGATGTTTTTCAACTTGATACCATACTCATACCACTACATATTTGTACAAAACACAAAGATATTTTAACGCCCACTATTACTCATCTAATTAATCTCACTTAAATATCGTACTTTTTCTAGTGACTGGAAACAAGCCATTGTCACCCCTGTATTTAAATATGGAGACCGCCATGAGGCCAGTAACTATAGACCCATAAGTATACTGGCAGTACTTTCAAAGTTTGCTGAACTTATCTTAATACAAACAATTTTGGTTTACATCATATGAAGTTTGGCTTTAGAACAAATCATTCCACTGAATGATTCCACTGAATACAGCACAAACTACTCCTTTGTCAAGCCTAGATTTTATTTGCTCAATCAGGTACCTGATTGAGCAAATAAAATCTAGGCTTGACAAAGGAGTAGTTTGTGCTGTATTTTTAGACCTGCATTTGAAAGCATTTGATACAGTTAATCACAATGTTCTTATTTCTAAACTTTCAAAGTTTCATTTTTCATCTAGAGCACTGGCATGGATGTCTTCATATTTATCTAATAGGACGCAATGTGTTAAAGTTAAAGATGCACGGTCCAGCAACATGAGGTACACAATGGGTGTACTTCAAGGATCAGTGTTAGGCCCCCTATTATTTAGTCTGTATATTAATGATCTTCCACAACAGTGTCATGGTATATAATTGCACATGTATGGCGATGGTACTGTTGTATACACACATGCAAAAACAGCTATGCTAGCAGCTGAGAAGCTAACAACTGCTATGAAATGGATCACAAAGTGGCTTGGTCAATCATGTCTTAGCTTGTACATTAGCAAGACAAAAGGTATGTTCTTTTCCAAAACCAATGTGCAGCCTTCTGATGTTGACATTTTCATAAAGGGTGATAAGATTGATATATTTATTGAATTTAAATATCCTGGTGTGATAATGGATCCAAATCTTAATTTGAAGAATCATGTCAAAACATTTATGAAAACCATTATATACATCTTGGATATAGCCAAGACATTTATGCACACTACAATCCTTTTCCACGTGTCTTATTGTAGTACATATTGGAGCAGATGATGAAACAACTACAATCCTTGTACAAACAAACCTTGAAAAATTCTGGATTAAAAGCCATTTCAATATCATCATTGTAGGATACTGGAAAAACAATGTCTTCTGAGCTTTTAGAATTGTCGGCTTTTCTCAAATCTGTGTCTTGTGTAACATTTTTAATGGTCTGGCCCCTCCTACATTACGTGAATACATTCGGAAAACTCTGCACCCTTTTGCTGCTGGACAGTCAGCTTTCTCTGTGAATATAATTTTCCTTCCTCATGATGCCATATATTTTGTGAAGTGCACCAGACCCTCCTGCAGCAAAGCACCCCCACAACATGATGCTGCCACCCCCATGCTTTACGGTTGAGAAGGTGTTATTCGGCTCGCAAGCCTCACCCTTTTTCCTCCAAACATAACGATGGTCATTTTGGCCAAAATGTACAATTTTTGTTTCATTAGACCAGAGGACATTTCTCCAAAGTGTAAGATCTTTTCCCCATGTGCACTTGTAAACTAGTCTGGCTTTTCATTTCAGAAGCTAATTGGCTAATTGTCTAAAGACTTGAGATAATTTTCAGGAATTTTTCAAGCTGCTTAAAGGCACAGTTAACTTAGTGAATGTAAACTTCTGACTCACTGGAATTGTGATGAAGTCAATTAAAAGTGAAACAATCTGTCTGTAAACAATTGTTGCCAAAACTATAGTTTGCTAATATGAAATCTGAGGAGTGGTTAAAAAATGAGTTTTAATGGCTTCGACCTAAGTGTATGTAAACTTCTGACTTCAACTGTATGTGTCTGTTCGACCAGTGGAATATTGCATGTGTAATCGAATATCTGTTTATTTTTAAAATTTCGTTTAGTGACTTCAGTGTCGCAGAAACAACACATGTCAGCTTAACCATTAGAAGCAGCCGCAACCCATGCATTTTAAATCTAGAAAACACAGTTTCACAATGAATAAGACGTATCATACATTACTTTTCAGACAACTTATAATACCAACTGACATTTTAAAAACACATCTACACATGACAGCCAGAAATAAGGAGGTCTAATACCAAGAAAAAGCTATCTAATAATACGTTTAAATTTGGCTTGCAATACATTTTGTTTCGTCAGGTTACACGGTTACTTTTCAAAACTTGATCCGACATTGAATTCTCAAGCAGCCTAATTTACACTTAGAAAACTCTGGATGTTGCTATAACAATGCAAGAAGCACTTTTTGCACTGAAGTGATAATCAGACCTCCTTTCCTGTTTAATTGATCAATCGCACGATCATGCAGAACATATCATGTTTTTAAATCCATAAGGATCTCTTTCTTAACGGCAATAACAGCAGTGACAGCCGACTCGTCAGCAAGATCTAGCACTTTTTGCTTTCAAATTATGTACATCACTTAAAAGCGTGATTGCGTCACTCACAGCCAGCTAGAAGGCCTGTACTGGTACATATCCTAAAGATCACACCCACCAAGAACAAATCAATCAATCTGATTGGCTGATGAATCTGACAATCTGACTTTAGATGCCTATTCACTCCAGTGTTGAGGGATTCTGTGGAAATTCTGAAGGCCTGATGGGTGGAGCTCAGACTCACACTCTGCTTCGGCTAAGGGTCAAGGCTTTGGTCATGCAATTTGTGAAACAGTTGTCACACTTTGCATGTAAGCATCGAGGAATAAATTCTGATTGAACTTTTTGATTTTTACTATTTGTTTGTAGATGAATTAGGAGTGGAAAGTGATTGAAAATACATAAGAAAAAAGGTCAATGAGAATGAAAGGATGAAAAAATATTTATTTATTAGGCATTTTACGCCAGCAGAGAAGGCTTTGCTGGCCCTGAGAAATCACCACTGATTATAAGCGGACCTCTGAAAAAAATTAATTGATGAAAATTTTTTAAGATGATCTATTTATTGTATGTATGATATGTCCTTGTAGGCGCAGTGGAAGAGTTCAGCATTGTCGAATCCGCTCCTGCATAATTGGAGGACACACTGTCTATTTCCTCACAGACAACCTGCATTTCCCCAGTGTGTATGCGCTCATCCAGCATTACAGAGAAAATCTGCTGCGCTGTCAGGATTTCAACCTGCATCTCACTGAATTTGTAACTCGACCAGACCAGCACCTGCATGAAGGGTTTGTCTACACTTGCCCACACACACACACACACACACACACACACACACACACACACAAAATATGGTAAAAGACCATGCCCTTGTTTCTTTCCTTTCCCCATTAATAAAAAAAAGTGGCTCTTAATGAGCCATTCAGGTTTGCAGCCCCTTATGATGTAAAAAAGGGAAAGGTACCACCCATGGCTGGTGAAGAGATCCACCCGAGTAGCTTAGATCTGCCCTCATTAAAACCTGAGCGAGCAGCGCGCAGTCTGACATATTTATCTCCTCGCTAGAGCCGCTTGTGCCAATTCCATAAAAATGAAGCTGTAGCTCTGTTTCAGTTATGATATAAATTGCTTGCCGTCCTCCACAGTTCAGCTTGAGTGGTCATCCAATGAAGATTTTCCGTGTAGTAATAAAACGTTCATTATTTCAAAAATTATTATGAAACGGTAGTGGTATTTTTAGACAACTATAGCTGTTTTTCATATTTCATAACTCTTCCTTTGTTATGCAAAATACAGTAAGACGATTGACTTGGTGTGTTATATATATATCCTGCATTGTTGTTGCCGGGGTATCCACCAGCAGGAAAGGCACAGCCCACTTCCACAAAGAGATGTGGGGGGCAGCAGCTCCTTTGCATTTAAAGCTACAGACACTAAAACAGCTCACTTGGAGTAGGGCTACAATCAGGGGTATAAAGGCATGGTAGAATAAACAATCTGTGGAGTATTTTGAGCTGAAACTTGACAGACACATTCTGTGGACACCTTACACTTATATTACATTGTGTAAAAGGCGCATAATATGTCCCCATTAAGTTGTGGTTTTCTCGGCTCTAGGTGGTTTTACAGTAACCTGAGTCGAGGTGAGGCAGAAGACTATCTGTTGAGGATCCCTCGGGATGGAGCCTTCCTCATTAGACAAAGGGAAGATTCAGATTCTTACGCCATCACATTCAGGTGCTGCTCCTTATTTTCCTTGTCCCCATTAGTGCCGCTTGCTAACCAGAAGAATTACATTTGTCATGTAACTAATTTTTGTGCTACGAACATGTAGGATACCTCAAATTTTGCAGCTTGCTATTACTTTTCTAAGTGATAAGATTGCTTTTGTTTCCTGGTGGATGATACAATTGGTATCAGATTCACATTGATGGAGGGATCTGAGCCATATCTAGGGACCAGAAATCATAGAGAGTGAAGGTGGGCTTTTATGGCCTGGGCCAATAAATAACCAAAAATCAACCACCCAGAAGCAACTAGGAACTTTAGCAACCAGTAATGCCCTTAGAGAAGGGAGATGTGCAGTTTTGAAGGGCTCCTAGGAGCAGAATATACACTGGCTGTGCACAAACTCTGATAATTTTCATGCAAAGTCAGGTATGTATATGTAAGTGTATTTGTTTAGACTGGGGCAATGTTATCATGTTACCTAGTAATAAAGATTTTGGCTGGTATGACTCATGGGATTGTTCATGTGTTTTGATCATTGTGCCCTAGTATTTTATTGTGCTATAGAGGGACTGACCCTTCATTAAGTGTGCAGTAAATCGCTTTGGAAAAGGAAATCAGTTAAATAAAAATCTCTAACAGTCTTTCTCTGTGCCGACACATAGAGGTGAAGGGATGGTGAAGCACTGTCGGATACACAAAGATGGCTGTATGTATGTGCTGGGGACCTCAAGTGAGTTCGAGAGCCTGGTGGAACTGATTGACTATTTCAGAAAAAAACCTCTTTATCGGAAGATCAAACTGCGTTACCCTGTGACGCCAGAACTAGTGGAACGATTTAGTTCGGTAAGAAAAACAAGCAAAACAAGGTTCCTTTACAAGCTCCAGGCAATACTGCAAAACACAGTGCAGTGATTGAAAAGAAATGTTATTCCTCTGCATGTCAAGTCTGCATAGATTCTTCAAAGTTGCGAACAAAGGCATGAGTTTGCAGGTGATGCTTGCATGCTTTCATCTCTAGAAGCTATCTTGGCTCAGTTACCATGATCGCCTCTCATTGCCCCCTTTTCCAGTCAAAGCTAAGGACAAACATTTAGATTAACCAACATAAGCATAATATGTGCAGTATCCTTGTCCAAAAAAATAAAAATAAAATAATAATTTTATATATATATATATATATATATATATATATATATATATATATACACATACACACACACTGATCAGCCACAACATTAATGCCTTATATTGTGTAGGTCCCCCTCATGCCACCAAAACAACGCCAACCCGCATCTCAGAATATCATTCTGGGAGATGCTATTCTTCTCACCACAATTGTACAGAGCTCTTATCTGAGTTACTGTAGACTTTGTCAGTTCGACCCAGTCTGGCCATTCTCTGATGACCTCTCTCATCAACAAGTCATTTCCATTTGCAGAACTGCTGCTCACTAGATTTTTTTTGTTTTTGGCACAAGGCTGTGTGCGTGAAAATACCAGGGGATCAGCAGTTACAGAAATAATCTAAACAGCCCATCTGGCACCAATAATCATCCTAATCTGCCAATCGTGTGGCAGCAGTGCAGTGCATAAAATCATGCAGATATGGGTCAGGAGC
This sequence comes from Moxostoma hubbsi, assembly GCA_032164185.1. Lineage (NCBI taxonomy): Eukaryota > Metazoa > Chordata > Actinopteri > Cypriniformes > Catostomidae > Moxostoma > Moxostoma hubbsi. Next base: position 25,851,608 of record JAVLUX010000027.1, on the reverse strand, counting down.
TTGAGTTAATGTTCACATCAACCATTAGAATGGGGAAAAAATGTTATCTCACGTACAAGAAGATCAAGCACAACAGTCTCTAGAATTCACTCTGAATGGTGCTAAAAACAAAAAAAATCCAGCGAGGGGCAGTTCTCTGGATGGAAATGCCTTGTTGATAAGAGAGGTTATCAGAGAAAGGCCAGATTGTATTGAACTGACAAAGTCTACAGTAACTCAGTTAACCGCTCTTTAAGATTGTGGTGAGAATAATATCATCTCAGTATGCTATAAATATATATTAACAAAAGTTCATCTTAACTGGATGCATTTTTTATTCGTACAAATCACATTCAGAGTAAAAATGCATAAATCATGAGCTATATTAATAGATATATTAATAAGATACACTGGCAACCAGAAGTTTGGAATAATGTACAGATTTTGCATTTATGGAAAGAAATTGGTTCTTTTATTCAAAAGTGAAATTCAACTGATCACAGTGTATAGTCAGGGCATTAATAACATGACAAATTACTATTACAATTTGAAAAAATTTAAACTACTTTAAAGAGTTCTCATCAAAAAATCCTCCACTGGCAGCAATGACAGCTTTGCAGATCATTGGCAATCCGGCTCACAGTTTGTCCAGATACTCAGGAGACATTTCACCCCACGCTTCCTGTAGCACTTGCCATAGATGTGGCTGTCTTGTTGGGCACATCTAACACACCTTACAGTCTAGCTGATCCCACAAAAGCTCAATGGGGTTAAAATAAATAACACTCTTTTCAAATTATCTGTTGTTCGATGCCTGTGTTTCTTTGCCCACACTAACAATTTATCTTTTATTTTCAGTTTCAAAAGTGTTTTTTTCTTTGCAATTCTTCCCATAAGGCCTGCACCCCTGAGTCTTCTCTTTACTGTTGTACATGAAACAGGTGTTGAGCGGGTAGAATTCAATGAAGCTGTCAGCTGAGGACATGTGAGGTGTTCATTTCTCAAACTAGAGACTCTGATGCATTTATCCTCTTGTTTAGTTGTACATTTGGCCTTCCACATCTCTTTCTGTCTTTGAAGACTGTAGTGTACACCTTTGTATAAAAACTTCAGTTTTTTGGCAATATCAAGCATTGTATAGCATTCATTCCTCAAAATAATGATTGACTGACAAGTTTCTAGAGAAAGCTGTTTCTTTTTTTTGCCATTTTTGACCTAATATTGACCTTAAGACATGCCAGTCTATTGTATACTGTGGCAACTCAAAAACAAACACAAAGACAATGTTAATCTTCATTTAACGAACCAAATAGCTTTAAACTGTGCTTGATATAATGGCAAGTGATTTTCTAGTACCAAATTATCAATTTAGCATAATTACTCAAGGATAAGGTGTTGGAGTGATGGCTGCTGGAAATGGGGCCTGTCTAGATTTCATAAAGAATTACTTTTTTCAAATAGTGATGGTGCTGTTTTTTCATCAGTAATGTCCTGACTATACTTTGTGATCAGTTGAATGTCACTTTGGTGAATTAAAGTACCAATTTCCTTCCGAAACAGCAAAATCTGTACATTATTCCAAACTTTTGGCCACCAGTGTATATTAATATACTATAATATTCTTAACAAAAGGGCATATTAGACAGTACAACATGACATAGATTTTAGAATAATAGATTTTCAAAGAATGATTTTGAAATATTTTTCAACCATTAGTGAATAAAAGTCAAATATCTCAGAATTACGTTACAAAATTGATGGAGAATTTTTATGAATTTTGTCATTTTATAAGTATATTTTTTTGCCTGCATTGACAAAGTAACTGCTTTTATTGTATTTTATCACTGCACTCTGTTTTAAGAAGTTTTGAACTTCAATCAAAGCAGTGCTTTAGGGCGACAGAATCAACTGTTCAAAATCAGTAATATCACTGTAAATGTGAATTTTAGATTCACCTTTTCAGGATAAAAATTTCTTGCAATCAATAAAACTCACCTTCTTGGTTCAAGTAAAGATATGTTGTTACTTTTGCATCAAGAAAAGTCTAAGAAACGTTTTGTGTTTGTCTTTTCAGATAAATGTATCTGCTTCACTATATGAATCGAAACAGTATGTGGAGGCCAATGAGATAGAGCCGTCTCTGGTAAGCACTTTGAAGATCAAACACAGTTTCTGCATGTATGCATATAGTACATTAGAGGTCATCTCTTGTTTCTCTTTCATAGGAAACTGATCCTCTCAAAAGAGGAAATGCACCCTGACTATTACAGCATTGTCATGTTTAGCCTGTTATATATGTAGCACTGTTCATGTTTTAACTCTTTCAATTCCCTTTAAAGGGAAATTATTAAAATAACTAGAGCCTGAAAGACTCAAATTAACTGCTGTGACGTTGCTTGCTTTGCCCCAGTGCTGTTGCAGATCATAGCAAAATTGTTCTCATGTTGATTTGTTGTTGTACTGCAGCCTCAAAGCACAGTGAAAGCCGTATATGACTACAAGGCCATGCGACCAGATGAACTTAGCTTTTACAAGGGTGCTTTGATCCATAATGTGAACAAGGAGGCCAATGGATGGTGAGATTCTCTCAACATAATCTATTTAATGAAACATTGTAATAAACTGTATATTACAATAATTAACTGAAATACTGTAACTATACTGTAATTTAATTACCAAACCACCATTTCATTTCCTTCTGTGTCATTCTCAACAGGTGGAAAGGAGATTACGGAGGGAAACTGCAGCACTATTTTCCTTCAAATTATGTAGAAGAAGTGACCAATTCCTCGTCTGAGGCCAATTTCCAGGTAAACCACATAGGAAGAATTTGTATGTTAACAAACATGGCGTTTTGTTCTTGGTAGTCATTTGCATTAATGCTTACAAACATAGAGTATACGCACTAGGGCTGCATGATATGTCGCATTTTATCGAAATGGCAAACGTACATAATGCAAAATAATTTTATTACCTATGGCAACCCAAATAGAATAGAATAGAATAGAATAGAATAGACTGAGCACATGATTGTCACTTGGTGTCTGTGCATGCAGTGTGCAATTGCTCCAATTCCATGAGTGCTCCAGGGCTCGATCAGCTACTGAAAAGCTTGATATACTCCCCATTAATTTTCTCCATTGTCATTTTAACAATAACAGATTGGGCGACTACGCGAACGATGAGTCATTTCAGTAAGTTGCACTTTATCTTTCAACATACCCTTTTAATGTTCATTGTTTTTTAGTGCTATACTGTAAGTTGGAGCGAGTGAGAGAGCATTGCACCCTCTCCGAATGGGCAGCTTCCGCGATCTGTCACACACAGCATTTAAGAGCATCAAAACAACATTTATTGTTTGAAATTCATCATAAAACATGACAGTGTTGTAACCAAAGTGCTGTACAATTCTTTGCAAACATTAATAACAGAAATTAAATAGAACTTATATAATGTTAAAAAAGAACAAATTAATAAAACATTATAAAACCTACATAAAAAGCTGTTATAATTCTCAACCAACATTATAGGCTAGAGAGAAAAAATGTGTCTTCAATCTAGATTTAAATATAAGCAATGAGGAAGAAGACCTAACGACAAATGGGAGTGCATTCCACATCCTGGGGGCCGCAACCACAAATGCCCGAACACCTTTGGTTTTCAAACGGGATCGGGGAACAGAGAGGAGTAACTGATTTGATGATCAAAGAGACCTAGGTGCCGAATGTAGATGAAGTAAATCGGCAATGTACTGAGGGGCTAAACCATGCAAGGCCTTATAAACATACAGCACGACCTTGAAATGAACTCTGTAGCCAAATGAACTGGAAGCCAATGTAGGGAAGCGAGAACTGGGGTAATATGCTCTCTTTTTTTGGTACCCGTTAGAAGTCTAGCTACTGCATTTTGGACTTCTTGCAGTCGTGAGAAAGAAGATTGAGACAGACCCACATATAAGGCATTGCAGTAATCCAGCCGTGATGTAATAAGAGCATGAATCACTATTTCCAAGTCCTTCTGTGAGAGAAACTGTTTTAATTTAGCAATGGACCTTAGATGAAAAAGCTTCCTTTAACAACAGCATTTATCTGCTTATCAAATAATAAGTCAGAATCAAAGATGACACCCAAGTTCTTAACTTTATTGTGCATGGTTAAAGACAAAGTACCCAACTGATTTTCAATGTCAGCGATACGTAACGAAGAGCCAAAAGCAATAACCTCGGTTTTATCCTCATTAAGCATGAGGAAGTTTTCAGATACCCATAATTTAACTTCCTCAAGACAGGAGATGAGATTAATGATGGAACAACAATCATTAGACCTGACAGGAAGGTAAAATTGTATGTCATCAGCATAACAATGATAGGCTACACTGTACTTCTGAAAGATAGAGCCTAAAGGAAGCATATAAAGAGAAAAAAGCAGAGGACCCAACATGGAGCCTTGTGGGACACCACATGTGAGCAGTGTTGGAGAAGAGAAGTAATTATCAATACTGATAGAAAAAGTTATTTCCTTCAGATATGAGGAAAACCAGCTTAATGCAACTCCCTGGATGCCAACCACCTTCTCAAGACTATTTAAAAGAATGGAGTGATCAATCGTGTCAAATGCTGCACTGAGGTCTAGAAGAATTAAAATGGCCCCGTTGCCAGAATCCAGGGAGACTAAAATGTCATTGGTCACCTTTAATAGTGCAATCTCAGTACTATGCAGTGACCTAAAGCCTGATTGAAATTTGTCAAATATGTTGAAGGTGGTTAGATAAGAATAGAGCTGTGAATAAACCACCTTTTCCAAGATTTTGGACAGAAAAGGCAATTTTGAAATAGGCCTAAAATTCTTAAAAACTGTAGGGTCAAGGTTAGGGTTTTTCAGCAGAGGCTGAACCACAGCATGTTTAAAGCTGGCAGGGACTACTCCATTTCTCAAAGAACTGTTGATTATGGCCAGCATAATGGGGGCAACAGAAATAAAAACATCTGTGAGAAGCCATGATGGTATGACATCAATGGGAGAATTAGTAGGTTTCATTAACAAAATTATATCCGACAGTTGAGCAAATTAAACAGGGTCAAAGTGACTAAAAGAACTGGAAGGCAGCGTGGGTTCAGAGTGTATCACAACTGGGCCCAAAACATGTGTTCTAATGTCTTGAATTTTGTCAATAAAAAATTCAAGAAACTTTTCACATGTCTCAGGGGTTGCATCTGGATAGCCCACAGGGGCAGGGTTCAAAACGGAATCAATTGTATTAAAAATTATCTTAGGCCTATGGGCATTTTTAGCAATTCATTCAGAGTAGTAGTTTGATTTTGCAGTCTTGACAGAGACTTGATACTGCTTTAAGGAATCACAGAACATTTTAAATGAAACTGTAAGTTTATCTTTCTACCACTTACTTTCTTGCCTTCCTACATTCCTGCCTAACAGAGCGAGTATGCTCATTAAGCCAAGGCTGGCTAATGGATGTCTGACTTATTTTTACATCTCCGTGATTTCAAAGGAGCAACCCGATCTAAAATGGCAGTGCAAGTTGTGTTAAAGACTTCAACCAACTGTGAGGTGTCTGAAGTACAAGTAGTGACATCAGAGATATGAGACAGATAAGCAGAAGCATACACCTCTGAAAACTGCTTAACTGTGGAAGAATGAAACGCACGAGTGAGGTGCCGGCGTACAGTGGGTAGAGGTACAGAATGTGGCTGCACAGACTCAAATAAAACAAAACTATGGTCAGAGATTCCAGAATCTACTACTTCAAGATTGTTCACATGAAGACCTGATGTTAATACCAAATCAAGAGTATGACCCTTTGTAGGTCCTGAATCTAACTGTGTGAGATTAAAAGAATTCACCATACATAAAAAATTCCTGACTAGAGGTTACTTTTCACAGCACACGTGAATATTAAAATCTCCCAGAATTAACAGCTTGTCAAATCGAGGTACCAGAGATGATAAGAGTTCTGAGAATTCACAAGTAAAATCCTTATTGTATTTAGGAGGTCTATACACTAAAGCACAGAGAACAGGACATTTTAGATTAATTTTCACCAGCTGCACTTTGAAACTTGAAAATCCATTTACCGGCAAAAGTCTGCAATGATGATGATTCCTGAACACAGTAGCTAGACCACCACCACGGCCAACAGACCTTGGAGAATTATAATAGGTACAGTTAGCAGGAGTCAGTTCACCCAAAGGGATGACATCGCCATTATTAAGCCACGTTTCTGTCAGGAATAAAAAGTCAAAATCCTTAGAACTAAAAAAGTCATTCAAAACAAAGGATTTGTTAAAAAGAGACAAATTGACAGAGACTTGCTGCAAATTCACCACTCATTAATTTTCACATGCAAATGAGCATTGCGGTAAACTCTTCATTGTCGCCAAAGGTTTGCTGCAGGCTCACCACTACCAGTGATGTGCTGCAAACTTCTGGCAAACATTTTTGGCAAGTAACAAGCTCATTTGCAGTTGAAAATTTGTGGCAAGTTTCAAGCAATTTTGCAGCAACTCTAGATATTTTATAAGGGAGACTAAAATTCCAACTTAAAGCATGACACATTTGTGGATATGTATCCATTAGTTAAACCGTATATATTAAGCTGGCAGCATGCTTTCAGATTTTTCCCGAGATTTTTCAGCTTCATTAACATAATTGCAGGCCATGTGGAGGGAGACGGAGCATACATAACCATCTACCAGCAGGCGGTCGTAGATCACTTGACCAACAGGACTCCCTGCTGAATTAAAGGAATAGTTCAAGCTAAAAAAATTCCCTCATTATTTTTACTCTCTTGCCATCCCAGATGTGTATGACTTTCTTTCTTCTGCAGAACACAAATTATGATTTTTAGAAGAATATTTCAGCTCTGTAGGTCCTTACAATGAAAGTGAAAGGGTGCCAAAATGACGCTCCAAATGACGCCCCAAAAAGCACGCAAAGGCATCATAAAAGTAATCCATATGACTCCAGTGTTCTAATCCATATTTTCCATATTTGTGATATGATAGGTGAGGGTGAGAAACAGATCAATATTTATGTATTTTTTTTGCTTGAAATTCTTCTCCTTGCCCACTATGGTGCAGTATGCTTGAAGAATATGAATCACTAAAAACACAAGAAGAAGAATGTGAAAATGATCTGTTTCTGAGATATACTTCTAAAATCTTTATTTGAGTTCAGCAAATGAAAGAAAGTTATACACATCTGGGATGGCATAAGGGTGAGTAAATTATGAGATAATTTTCATTTTTGGGTGAACTATCCCTTTAATGATTCCAGCAGTGGGGAAAAAAGGATCCAATATGAAAAAGTCGTTCTGTCTTCGGGACGAGCTCTTGTGTTCTCTTCAAGTGACCAATGAGCATCTTCTTTTTCTGAAGAACTGACAAGACATCGAGCTGATCTGTACATTTTAATTTGCAATCACACTCAACTGCATGTCATCACAATTATTAATTGTAATCTATAGTGATTCTGTCACCATTTTTTTCCTACACTAAAATTTCTAATGATTTAAAAATGCAGAGACACAACAGTCGTTTTTTATTGAACGTAGTTTCTTTACTCACTAAAGTTGCAAATGGACATACGCATTCTACGGCAAGCCTCGAGGGAATATATACACAAACACACACTTTCACAAGGTCAAGTTACCCCATGAATCATATTGTTAAACCCTCCATTACAATTGTTTTTGCTCACATGGAACTCCTATTTCTGTGAGCACCACGTGACAGGAAATCAGAGAGAGAGAGAGCCAGTTGTGGTGAGTTGGTATGTCTGTCACCCCTCCTTTATTCTTAATCTGCAAGTGTGTCATACCTCTCATGGTGCGAAGACACACTGGAAGGAACCAGAGACCCCCCAGAGAGAACCAAAGACCCCCCACCCGAACAGATGTTTTGCAAATAACCTGATTGGAATCTGAGCTGATGCAGATCTGAGCAGATCCCTTCCTGTTCGCTGTAACTCCGCCTCGGCACACGCTTCAAGCACCGTAACTTTGTGCTTCAAGCCCTCGCAAAACCGCATTACAAAAATGTGTAATTCACACAATCATACCGTTGACTGAATGGAGTGATATCTCAGCAAAACAGTCAGTGTGTGTGACACCCTCAGCCAAAATCTAGTTGTTTTGAGACTGCTAAAAAGTGGTGCCGGCTATATATATGCAATTTGGAACAAAACACAACTATATTCGTGAGCTGTGGGATAGACAGCCCTTTTTCCCTAATAAACTTTGTAATATTTCGGCAGTGGGTGTTCCAATGTTCCGTGTGCTCCGATGAAGTAATCACAGGATTATTGCATTGCATATCACATTAAACAACATCACATTACCTTATCGCATATCACATTTTTCCTCCATATCATGCAGCTCTAATGCCCACATTGATAGCACAGAACATCTTTATGAATGCATGTTCTCTTTCAGACTGATGAGGAGAATCCATTAGGTGACTTATGCAAAGGGATGGTGGACATCTCAAAGTGTACTGTTGGTAAGATTATCTTCCGAGTCATTTAAAGGGATAGTTTACCCAAAAACTAAAATTGTATCACCACTGAGGCTAACATTCTGTCTAACATCTCCTTTTGTGTTCCATAGAAGAAAGTCAAACACAGGGCTCAAGACTAACATTTGAGAGTGCCACCAAATTCTACCATTGGTGGCACCAGCACCTAATTTGGTAGCACCGGTGGGGTCTGGGGCCTATAAAATGAAAATGTAAAAATAAATAATAAAAGTGATATTTTTTTATATTACAAAAAGAAGAGCAATTACCAATAATATTGCATATTTTGCCCCACTAAAGTGCTCATTCAATGGTTAGGCATTGATTTTGAGTTGTTATGCAGCTGTAAATCTCTGTTCCCTGATGGAGGGAACAAGACATCGTATCGATGTAGTGACACTAGGGGTCACACTTGAGAGCTTCGAGACACCTCTGATCTTTGATAAAAGGCCAATGGGAATTGGCGAGTGGTATTTGCATGTCACTCCCCCGAACATACGGGTATAAAAGGAGCTTGCATACTTTAATATGGTACCGGAATTAACAATAAGATGATATCGTACCATTTTTAAATGTTTAGGTATCGTGATATTTCGTTAGTACCGGTATACCACGCAACCCTAGTACACGAGCAAAAATATCATCTTAACTACGTGCGTTTACAGTTGGAAAGATGCCAGCAGACAAGTACTGTTAAAGGTTTACTCTGCACGCTGCAGTTGAGAGCTCAAAACCGGTCTGCGAGTAAACGCACCTGCTCTGCACTTGTGCAACTCTGTCTGTTAAACCAGGTAGCACATAACACTGTTCCCCGTCTGTCGCTCACTTCGACGTCGTGTCGAAGAAGCGACACTAGGGGTCTCTCTTGAGCGCCGAAAGATACCTCTGATCTATGAAAAAAGGCCAATGAGAGTTGGCGAACAGTATTTGCATACTCCGCCTCCGGATACGGATATAAAGGCGAGAGAAATACGCTCGTTCATTCAGTAATTTTCTTCGGAGCCGATGGTCGTGTGTATGCAGTCAGCTGCGAGTAACACAACTGATCCTGCTTCTGATCCTCTGACGCTCTGCTTTGCTGTTGGATTTACGGCGCACTACAGCGGCTTTTCTCTTCACTGCCGGCGTGCAGTTTGCCCCTGGGCGCTTCGACAGCGCAGAGTTAAAAGAGTTGAAAGAGTGATTTTCTCCGTAAAAGAGTTTATTTCTCTGAAAGAGCATTACACAGCGGCGTTGAACGTCCTTTTCAGGACGCGTCTTTATAAAGATGTAATTTCCGCCCCTGTGTAGTTTCTGGATGCGGTGATTTCTCCCCACCTCTCTCGGTCATAAAACACTGTCTTGTATGCCTGGGCTGCGATCACACGCAGGCAGTGTTTTGTGAATGGTTCATGTTCTCAGTGCGAGAACATAGCCATGGCAACATTGCGGTCGTGTGGCTTTCTTTTGTAATGAGAGAAAGCCGTTTCAGCCGCCCCCCGCGCCTCGCCTCCTTCCTACGGGATTGACGCAGGCGCCGCGGGCGATGAACATGATTTGGGGACAATGACGGGCTCTGTTCGCCGGGTAAACCCCCTCGAACCTCCCGACTCCCCGGCACGCTTGTTTGCTTCCGTCTGAGCTCGGGATGAGCATTCTCTCCAATGGTTCATCTTCTCAGTGTGAGAACATGGCCGTTATAGCATTGCGGTCGCACGGCTTTCTTTTGTAATGAGAGAAAGCCACTTCAGCCGCCCCCCGCGCTCCGCCTTTTTCCTATGGGATCGGTGCAGGCGCCGCGGGCGATGAAGGCGATTTGGGGAATATGACGGGCTCTGTTCGCCGGGTAAACCCCCTCGAACCGCCCGCCTCCCCGGCACGCTTGCTTGCCTCAGAATTGGATGACATCACCGCTGCATCGGAGAGCGTTACAGCGGCATCGGATGCTGATCGCTCGCCTGGGCCGCCACCTTCGGGTCTGCCGCCCAGCCTGAGCCTGACGCACGGAGATCCGCTATGCTTTCCCGGGCTACTTGATCGGTCCCGCGGGCGGGTGCGCCACTCACAGCCACGCCCCCCCGTTCCTTTCTTCCCGGACGTGCACGACGAGTTGAGCAAAGCCAAGGCTTCTTCGCTCCTCCGCTCTCACTACCCTCGCGGTGGAACGGTCCCAGACCGCTTCCACTCTGCACGCCACGGCCCTTCCTGCAACCAACGCCAGGCCAAGGCACTTCAAAACTTGCACCTTGGGTAGTCCTGTTCTTGATGTGCTGCAGGAACTGCGCTGGATGACCAACCTCGCCCCCGGGCCACGGAGGTCAGAAGCGCCGGCACTCGAACAGGCGATGGCCACCCCTTGTGGTCCAGAAACGCACCTGTGGACTGGACCTGGTCGAAATGCGGGAGGCAGACAAGGCACACCTTCTCTCACACCCCCGTCTCCCAGCTCCGTCCATTCGGCGCCACCGTTGACGACTCTGCCCAGCAGTCCTCAGCGGTGAGGCAGACGGAGGCCACTGCACATCCTGCCCCGCCGCAAGCCTGCCACCATGGGCCATGCCCCGTCTGCTCGCCGACGGGCGTCCTCCTGCGGCTATGAAACACCCTGCTCCGCCTCAACGGGCCCAGCTCTCAGCCCCAGCGTCGAGCACTCCGCAGGAAGCGGACGCCCCCGTCTCACGGACCCCCTCGAGGACCCGGAAGGCTCCCAGGCTGTCCGTAGACGTTTGACCCAGGGACCAAGATGTTAGCTCCGGACGCTGGTAAGACCGCTCCGTCCCCGGTGGAGGGCCAGGAGGAGAATTTTTTTCTTGTTGAATTAATTTTCACATTCTCATATTCTCTGTAATGAGCTATTTCCTTTTGTCTCTGGGTCACCTGGCCCGCAAATGCCGTTCTCACGGCACTTTGCCCCCAGATATCAACAGTCCTGGCTTCCTGGACACGGACCACCCGTCTTCAGCCCCACGACTGTCCCCCGGCCGGCCGGTTCCGACGAGTCTAGAGGACGCCTACCCAGGACCTCCTCCTCAGTCGCTAACCCACCCCCTGCCGGGTGTGCGGAGCAAGGTAAGTGCTTTGAGTCTTTTCTCAGCACCTCAGCCGCGGGTCGCCTCGTCGCCGCCCAACGCTGCCCTACCTGCTCCGCCCCGCTGCGAAGCCCCGCCGGGTACGTCAAAATTAATCGTCCCTTTGGTGCCCCTAGCGCAGAGGTTGGACGCGTGGCTTTCACTTCCCAACCCGTCTCGCTGGCTGGCCCGGACCATCCGACTGGGTTACGCAATTCAGTTTGCCAGGCCCCCGCCCCCCTTCATGGGCGTCCGCTTTTCCGCAGTACACGGCGAACACGCCCACTCCCTGCGCGCGGAAATCGCGACTCTTCTGGCCAAAGACGCGATAGAGCCTGTCCCTCCAACCGAGATGAAGAAGGGTTTCTACAGCCCTTACTTCATCGTACCCAAGAAAAGCGGCGGCTTACGACCAATCTTGGACCTGTGAGTTCTCAACAGAGCGTTGCACAAACTCCCGTTCAAAATGCTCACGCTTAACCTGCGTCCGGCATCTAGATTGGTTCGCAGCGGTAGACCTGAAGGACACGTACTTCCACGTCTCCATCCTGCCCCGACACCGCCCCTACCTGCGGTTTGCGTTCAGGGGCCAGATGTATCAGTACAAAGTCCTCCCCTTCGGCTTGTCTCTGTCCTCTCGCGAGAGTTACTATGCACCCACAGAGACCAGGTGCTCAGGCACCTCAGCCGTCTGGGGCTTCAGGTCAACTGGGAAAAGAGCCAGCTCACTCCAGTTCAGAGCATCTCTTTTCTTTTGTTAGACTCGGTCTCAATGTCAGCACGTCTCACCAACGAGCGTGCCCAGTCAGTGTTGAACTGCCTCGCCGCCTTCAGGCCAGGCACAGCGGTCCCCTTAAAACTTTTCCAGAGGCTCCTGGGGCATATGGCATCCTCCGCGGCGGTCGCGCCGCTGGGGTTGATGCATATGAGACCACTCCAACACTGGCTCCAGACCCGAGTCCCGAGACGAGCATGGCGCCACGGCACGCACCGGGTAACAATCACCCCCGCCTGCCGTCAGACATTCAACCCCTGGACAGACCCCTGTTTCTTACGGGCTGGAGTGCCCCTACAGAAGGTGTCCAGACGCGTCCTGGTCACGACCGATGCCTCCAGATTGGGTTGGAGCGCCTTTTGCAACGGGCACGCCGCCTCAGGCCGTTGGAAAGGGGCCCAGCTGCGTTGGCACATCAACTGCCTCGAGTTGTTGACTGTCCTTTTGGCCCTGCGGAAGTTTCTCCCGTTAATTCGGGACGAACATATCCTAGTCAGGTCGGACAGCACCACTGCGGTCGCGTACATAAATCGCCAAGGCGGCGTACGCTCCCGTCACATGTCACAACTCGCCCGTCGTCTCCTCCTTTGGAGCCAGCACCGACTCAAGTCGCTGCGTGCCACTCACATCCCCGCAACCTCAATGTGATAGCGGACGCGCTGTCATGACAACGCTTGCCTGGCGGAGAGTGGAGGCTTCACCCCCACTCGGTTCAGCTGATTTGGGAACGGTTCGGCAAGGCCCAGGTAGACCCCTCTGCCTCCCGAGAGACCTCCCACTGCCCGCTCTGGTACGCCCGTTCAGAGGCTCCCCTCGGGGCAGATGCACTGGCACACAGCTGGCCGGCTGGGCTGCGCAAGTACGCATTCCCCCAGTGAGCCTTCTTGCACAGGTGCTGTGCAAGGTCAGGGAGGACGAGGAGCAAGTCACTCTCGTGGCTCCTTACTGGCCCACTCGGGCCTGGTTCTTGGACCTTGTACTCCTCGCGACAGCCCCTCCCTGGCGAATTCCCCTGAGGAAGGACCTTCTTTCTCAGGGACGGGGCACACTCTGGCATCCACACCCAGACCTTTGGAACCTCCACGTCTGGCCCCCGAACGGGATGCGGAAGATCTAGCTGGTCTACCACCCACGGTCGTAGCCACGTTCAACCAAGCCAGAGCCCCTTCTACCAGGCAACTCTACGCCCTGAAATGGCGTCCATTCGTAAATTGGTGTTCTTCCCGGGCAGAAGACCCACAGAGGTGCGCAGTTAGGTCTGTGCTCCTGTTCCTACAGGAGAGGTTGGGGGGGAGGCTGTCCCCATCCACCTTGAAGGTGTATGTTGCCACTATCACAGCTCACCACGACCCAGTAGACAGCAAGTCTCTGGGTAAGCACGACTTAACCGTCAGGTTCCCAAGAGGTGCCCGGAGGTTAAACCCCTCCCGGCCAAACCTGTTCCCCTCCTGGGATCTCTCGGTGGTCCTCGCCGGTCTTCAGAGATCCCCCCCCGAGTCGCTAGAATCAGTTGGCTCAGGGCCCTCTCCTGAAAAGACGGCCCTGCTGATCACGCTCACTTCCATCAAGAGGGTCAGGGACCTGCAAGCGTTCCCTACTAACGACACTTACCTGGAGCTCGGTCCGGCAGATACTCATGTGATCCTAAGACCTCGACTGGGCTATGTGCCCATGGTTCCTACCACGCCCTCTGGAGATCAGGTAGTGAACCTACAAGCGCTGCCCCGGGAGGAGGCAGGCCCAGCCCCTCTCACTGTCGTGTCCGGTACGTGCCTTGCGTGCCTACCTGGAACGCACCCAGAGCTTCAGGCGCTCTGAGCAGCTCTTTGTCTGCTTTGGAGGACAGCAGAAAGGGAACGCTGTCTCCAAACAGAGGTGTCTCACTGGGTGGTGGATGCCATTCAGTTGGCCTTTCACACCCAGGCCATGCCGCCCCCCCTTACGGGTTCGACCCCACTCCACTAGGAGTGTGGCATCCTCATGGGCACTGGCGAGGGGCACCTCCCTAGCAGACATTTGCAGAGCTGCGGGCTGGGCAGCACCTAACACCCTTATGATCTCAGGGTTGAGTCAGTCTCGTCCCGTGTTCTCTCAGGTCCGAGCCCATAGAACTCGGTACACGTCGACGATCTGACCGGGTGAACCGCTTGTTCCAGCGCCGTTTCCCTCTGCCAAGGCAAAACAGTGCGCTTTTGTCCCAGGGGACCTAGGTCCCTGGTTGATTCCTCCCTAGACCTTCGGGCCCGCAGCAGTTCAGCGGAGGAACGTGCTGGTCCAGTCCACTACGGGTACCTCCGGCTACCCCTACTGGAATAGGTGCTCCACAGATCAGGCCTCCTATGGGACTCCTCCTGTGTGTATTTCCGCGGTACGGTCACCTTACGAGCTGACCCGCGTCTCCCTTAGGCAGTCCTTCGCTGCCCTCCGGTCGCCGTGTTGTAGCAACTCCCCCCTCCTCGAGGTTGGATCTACCACCGCGCCATTTCCTCCCACATGCCTAAAGTGGCCATGTGATGTATTTTGCCACCTTTACCTCCCCTGCTGGGCGGGTGTGGCCTCCGCAGGGTCTTTTCCCCCTGAAAGAATAGGAATAAGACCCCCTTCCCTCGATGCGGTAAGGGCCCCGGCTGCTCTTGCTCTATGCCGAGAAAACATAGAGAGAAAAGAGGCCCAGCCAGGCGTGGCCCGTTCCCTAGTTGGAGTGTCACCTTGTTCCCCCCTGGGTAACCAAAAGGATGCTGACGCTTTTTCGGGGCATTGTGGAAGAGTACGTGCAGCCTGAACACAGTTGGTCGCTTGTGCACGTGCAAATACCTGCCCGCTTCTGTGTCAGCAGTACACGTACACGGCTCAGCGCATGGCGAGTTTTGAAGTGGACCCCTAGTGTCGCTTCTTCGACACGACGTCAAAGTGAGCGACAGATGGGGAACGTCTCGGTTACGTATGTAACCTCCGTTCCCTGATGGAGGGAACGAGACGTCGTGTCTTCCCAGCCACGTCGCTGAGCCGAGCCGCTGAGGTGCCCGGAACACTCCTGGCTCCTCAGAAAAATCCTGAATGAACGAGCGTATTTCTCTCGCCTTTATATCCGTATCCGGAGGCGGAGTATGCAAATACTGTTCGCCAACTCTCATTGGCCTTTTTTCATAGATCAGAGGTATCTTTCGGCGCTCAAGAGAGACCCCTAGTGTCGCTTCTTCGACACGACGTCTCGTTCCCTCCATCAGGGAACGGAGGTTACATACGTAACCGAGATGTTTTGTTCCACTTTTGATGCATTTACTGGTTGATATTGCTTTATAGAAAGTGGCAGCTTATAAGAGGAGAGTGAGTGAGTGAGTGAGTGAGTGAGAGAGAGAAAGAGAGAGAGAGAGAGAGCGAGAAAGTTGGCCACTGAAGTTGCACCAGTGTGACCTATAATAAAATTTTGTCGCACCAATGGGAAAAACGTTTGGTCGCAGTCTGGAGCCCTGAAACGGTATTGGAACAACATGATGGTAACTAAATGATGGCAGAATTAAAAATTTTGGGTGAACTATCCCTTTAACACCTGTTCAGGTAATGTTCAAGTTGATTAGTGATGTTATCATAATCATAATTTGCTGATCAGACTGATTTGTACTCACTTAATTTCCAGTTCGCTCAGCCAAACATGGCAAGCCTGTGGTGGTGACATTGCAGAATAAGGAAAATAAAGAGGACATGATGCCATTTGATTTGGCCACCGAGACCACTGAGGAACTGTACGAATGGTATCAGGTGGCCTGGAACATCACACAGAGAGAGGAAAACCAAAAGTTTGAGGTCTGTCTCACACATGCTCTGATCACACACTCACTATGGATTTTTCTCCTTTTCCTGTATAAAGAGGAAGTTTTGCAGTGCATTTCAGACTGAACATATACTGTACACTTTCTATTATTTGAAATCTAACTAAAGATACCTACAAGTTGAAGTCAGAAGTTTACGTACACCTTAGCCAAATACATTTAAATTCATTTTTTTTTAATTGTTTAATTTAATAGTAGAAAACATTCCCTGTCTTAGGTCAGTTAGGATCACTACTTTTATTTTAAGAATGTGAAATGTCAGAATAATAGTAGAGAGAATGATTTATTTCAGCTTTTATTTCTTTCATTATATTCCCAGTTGGTCAGAAGTTTATATACACTTTGTTAGTATTTGGTAGCATTGCCTTTAAATTGTTAAATTGGGTCAAACATTTTGGGTAGCCATCCACAAATTTCTCACAATAAGTTGCTGGAATTTTGGCCCATTCCTCCAGACGGAACTGGGTTAACTGAGTCAGGTTTGTAGGCCTCCTTGCTCACACTTGCTTTTTCAGTTCTGCCCACAAATTTTCGGATTTAGGTCAGGGCTGATGGCAACTCCAATACCTTTACCAGGGTTTTGGAGGGTTACTTTTGAAATGTATTCCATGACAGATTACAGAATACATGCTGTAAAATGTAACAAGGTCCTTTGCTGTTGTTCTGGGATTGATTTGCACTTTTTGCCCCAAACTATTTTCATCTCTAGAAGACAGAATGCATCTCATTCCTGAGTGGTATGATGGCAGCGTGTTCCCATGGTGTTTATACTTGTGTACTATTGTTTGTACAGATGAATGTGGTACCTTCAGATATTTGGAAATTGCTCCCAAGTATGAACCAGACTTGTGGAGGTCCACAATTTTTTTTCTGAGGTCTTGGCTGATTTCTTTTGATTTTCCAATGATATCAAACAAAGAGGCACTGAGTTTGAAGGTAAGCCTTAAAATACATCCACAGGTACATGCCAATTCAGTACACTTCTATCAGAAGCTGATTGGCTAATTGTCTCAAGGCTTGACATCATTTTCTTAGTTTATGTAAACTTCTGAACCACTGGAATTGTGATGTAGTCAATTCAAAGTTAAACAATCTGTCTGTAAACAATTATTGGAACAATTACTCATGTCATGCGCAAAGTAGATGTCCTAAACGACTTGCCAAAACTATAGTTTGCTAATATAACATTTTTGTAGTGGTTAAAAAATTTGTTTTAATGACTTCAACCTAAGTGTATGTAAACTTCTGACTTCAACTGTAGGTAGAATACCCAGTGTGTTCCACTTTGCAGGGCACTATGGGGCCAGTGAAACATACATATGACTAAAACCTTTTGTAATGCCTTTAAATCCCCACTGCTATGATCCGGTCTCAGTTCTTCCAGACATTTCAGAATAAAACAACATGTATGGTGTCATAAGGGCACAAAACCTGATGCAATCATGTGGGGTTTTTTTTTACCTGCCCTGTAAATACATTATTGTTTGACTTTAACCAGACAGATTCAGGGGTGTTTAAATGCTGGGTGTAGGCCAGACCTAAAGAGGAGTTAGGCAGGAGCTATAATGTAAGGCTGAAGTTTATAAATGTTTATAAAATGTTCCCATTACAGAAAAAAAAACAGGCGGAGGTTGAGAGCAAAGAGGTGGTGGCCAGTGAGATGTCAGATTTAGTGGTTTACTGCCTGCCTCGTAGCAAAGATAAGGACCGCTTTGGTACAGTCACACCTAATTACACATATCATATTACACACTGTGGCCCCAAAGAGTATTTGGACACTTAAGCCACTTCAGAATTAAGATAATAAATTATTAAAGATGAAGTGTGTAACATTTTCGCTGTTATAATACTTTCATATTGGAAAATTTTCTCGAAAAATGGAAACACAGTGTCTCTGTGGTGCTTTGTTTTGAGCATCCTGTCCATTCCGACACAATAGCATTGACCAATGAAGTGAGTTTTGGGCAGGACTGTCTGTTTGTTCAGCCAACAACAGATGGGAGGCGTATTCAGAAATCTTGTTAGAAAACAATGTTTATTTTGGCAATTCCGTTCAACAGTTTTGTGTTGCGTAGTATGCAAATGCTTTTTGGGGCAACTGTATATATCATATAAATTATAACTATATAATAAGGAAAACTGTTTCTATGGAACTCAGTGATGTCTAAACAATTCTCTCTCTTGTATTTCAGACAATTATACATACAAGGAGGTCCGCTCCTTCGTAGAGAATAAGATACCCAGCAAAAGCAAGTCAAAAGAGTTTATGATGTATAACCGCAAGGCACTGAGCCGCATCTACCCTAAAGGCCAACGGGTGGATTCCTCCAACTATGACCCGTATCCTCTGTGGATGTGTGGCTGCCACATGGTGGCACTCAACATTCAAACTGCAGGTAAGCTGAAGTGTCCAGCAGTAAACAAGGAAGAGAGGAAATTACACAATGAAAGCAAAGATTTAGATTAAGGAAAAGTTAAATATTAGGAGGAAGTGTGAAAGATATAAAATGTAATGAATAATGTTAGATGATACTGTACTATTAAAATAAGACAAGGAAATAACAGGCTCAAAGATGAACTAGCCTTTTAAATTCTTTGGGTACTTCTCTCCTTAGATAAGTACACTCAACTGAACAGCGCCCTCTTCAGTCTGAACGGAGGCACAGGATATGTGCTCCAGCCTGAAGTGATGCGGACAGATATTTATGACCCTTATCAGGAGAAGAATGTCAAATATACCATCACCATTAGAGTAAGACAGAATCCACATTCCTGATTCAGACAAAAGAACATTCAGTTAGTCAGTGTTTGAGAACTTAATGGCTGCTGCTTCATTTTTAAGTGGAAATTCAATTCTGATGCACCTTGTTCAGTGAACACTGAAAACACTGAACACTGATTGTTCAGTGTTTAGCTTGACATGGAAAATCCACTTCTGAAAATGTTTTCATTCATTTTTCATTTTTTCAAAAACAGTACTGTAAATTGTTTTCATCAGTACTGAGGGTAATACATGTTAAATTGTCTAAGTATAATGAATCTTAATGCTTCTGTTTTTAAATGTAAATTATAATTTTTTTGCACAGGTAATAGCAGCACGACATCTACCCAAACCCGGTCGCAGCATTGCCAGCCCCTTTGTGGAGATCGAACTGTGTGGCCAGACAGATGACAACAAATTCAAGACTATTGTTTGCCGTAAGACGTGGCTTTTGGACTAAATTGTTTTTGAACCTTTAATTCTTAAATTAAGAATCTTATTTTAAACAGATAAAATAGCTAGTTGTCATGAAATGGAAATTGCAACCGACTTTTCTTCTATATTGTGAAGTATTTCTATAGTAAGTTCTATAGTTCTTTCCAGCCAACCATACTTTTGAGTACAACATCACCATTCAGCTGGGTTCATCTACAATAACACCATCCAAAATGCTCAGAAACCTAGGGGTGACCATCGACAACCAACTCAAATTCACAGATCACATCTCAAAAACAGCCCGATCATGTAGATTTGCACTGTACAGAATTAGGAAGATAAGACCCTTCCAATTTTAACATGCCACACAACTCCTTGTTCAGTCTCTTGTCACATCAAGACTGGATTACTGTAATGGTCATTTAGCCGCCCTTCCTGCATGCGCAATTAGGCCTCTGCAAATGATTTTATAATGCAGCAGCACATCTGGTCTTCAACGAACCCAAGAGAGCTCATGTTACACCCCTCCTTTTCGCAATACACTGGCTTCCGGTTACTGCATGTATCAAGTTCAAGGCACTGATGATGGCATACATAAAAGTTACTGGGTCTGCACCATCTTACGTACAAGCATTCCCACTAGAAGGCTGCAAATGAGTGGCATCTTTGGTACCAACACAAATAGGCACCAAATCACTTTCCTTGACTTTCAGTTTCACTGTACTTCGATGGTGGAATGACTTCCCCAACCTTATCCATGAAGCAGACTCTCCTTTGGTCATCAAAAAATGGCTAAAGACAACTTTTTCATGAGCACTTTACCCTACACTCATAATGATAATAATAGTAATACAAAAAATTGTGTTGCACTCTTATCTCTGTCTTGGCTAGTACTTTTCTAATACAAGTGAAAGTTTATAATGCAGCACTTTTAGTGTTACAGTCTCCTTGGGATGAATCGCTTATATTGTGTCCTTACATATTTTGTAAGTCGATTAGATAAACTCAAGACGCATCCGATTTGCATTTTATTCGTAGGGATCACCTCAGGAGCATTCAGATGTGAAATGACTTGAACACAACAGTCAACAAGTTTCGTCATTATTCCTCATTCGAAATGTAAATTCAAGACAGTGGCCGGTAATAATCAAGGTATTTTGGTGTAGGGAAAAGGATTTTTGGAGGGGATCAGACAAAAATACACCTCTTTAACTCTGCATTAGTTGCTTTGATGCCAGGTTTGTTTACATGACTCTTGAAGGGTTGGGGTTAAAACTGCCTTGCATACGTCAGCAGAGTTATTCCTATCACCAGAGGAGACAGTTATGATATTTTGATTAAAGATAACAAGGTCAAAAGTTTTCATAAAATAGCAAATATGCATGGATGAATAATTCACAATAAGACCAGTAACATAAAAAAAGAAATAGGGTAAATTTTGATTTCATGCAGACTTTAAAAATAGTTACCTAATAAGAAAATAGGAAAATACAGTTCCTCATTGCCAAATTATTGACTTGATAATTAAAGTTAAAGTGTTAATGAAATGGATTACTTTTATAACTTTATATGCATTAATCTTATAGATTGCATTAAGAAGAAGTTTGGTGTGTCTGTATCCATAGATGATAATGGTCTGAACCCTGTGTGGCTTGGGCCGCAACATCAGCCTTCAGAGACAGTTACTTTCAATGTGTATGAGCCAGACCTCACCTTTTTACGCTTCATGGTCTTTGAGGAGGACATGTTCTCTGACCCCAATTTCCTGGCCCAGGCAACTTACCCTGTGAAAGGTGTTCGCACAGGTAATTCTGTCAGCTCACAAAAAAATGAACTGCAAAATGAACCGATTTTTGAAACATTATGCAACGAAATAGAAATTGTTTTTTGGGCACAAAGAACTGAGCTTGTTGCTTTCACAGGTTATCGGTCTGTCCCTTTGAAGAACGGGTTCAGTGAAAACCTGGAACTTGCATCTCTTCTGGTGTATGTTGATATAAAGCAGGTGGAGGTAAGCAGATGTAATTTTATTAAAATCTTTTTAACCCCATCCGACTATTAAAGTAGGCATGATCGGTATAGAATCTATACTATAGCTAATATTTTGTTTTAGTAAATAAAAAAAAAATTCACTTTAAAACTGAAGTGTGTAATTTTTGCGCCACTAGGGTCACCAAATAGAATTGGAAAAATAGTGATTGATCTTCCATTGGTTGGACAAACAGTTTGTCCCATCCCAAACGTAAGCCATTGGGTGTTCCAATGTTGCTGTGCTGGGCAAGTCGCAAAGTTTTGATAGTGCCACAGAGCCACAGTGTTTACAATTTTATTGGAAATCACCCTACAAATGGCTGATTTATTTGTCTCTGCATATTAAACTGGGATTGAATAAAGTATTTTAAATTTGAAAAAATTCCACTTCAGCTATAATAAATAAAATGTTAATGTAAATCCCCTGTTACATATGACTTGCTTCTTTAGAAAGCACAGGAAGAGCTCTACTCCTCCTCAAAGCAACTGCAAAAGAAGCATACAGAGTTAAGCGGTGAATTCTGCCTTTACGACACTCACTCCAACCTGCAGCAGGCCGCAGCCTCTCATCGCCGTGACGACCTCTCGCAGGAGTTCACATACACTGAGAAAAAGTGAGTGTATGAAGTTGTTTGTTCAATTATAGATGCATCACACTTTCAGTGAAGCTATTCATATCTGTCCATCAATCTCTCTCTACAGGATAAATAAACAGCAAAAAATAAACAACAGCAAGTTCTGCTCATGAGGAAAAAAACTGTTAAATGTCTAGCTCCATCCCTCCCTCCCTGATTGTAATGTTCTTAAGAGTCTCTTCCTCTCAGCTCCACTGCTCTATTACTGCTGGTGTCCTAACAGGCCACAAAGATGGGACTCTGCAGCCAACTCACATTTGTGCACAAACAGGAATAAATCAGTCTCTTTGGAAGGCATAAAGTGTCAGCTAAATGTTCAAAAGAGCTGTAAACCTCTTTAAATTGGGTTAAAACTGTTTGAATGGTTTTTGTGTTAACTATGAAATTATTAATCAACTGTCTTAATCAGCTTGTATCATTTCTCCTTCATGTATTTGACACTGTATTAGACTCTTCATTAATGTCCTTTTGAAAATATGGAATTTGTTATTGAAATAACATAAGCAAGGCATGTTATTTATTTGTTTTTAATATGCACATTGGTTTGGTCAGATATTAAACGTAATAAAACAGAAGTGCTGCTCTGTAGACTTAATTGAAAATTGGTGAATTACATTAAAAAAAAAGTTTACAGTAGTCTATAAAGGAAATGACAAGCATGAGTCAATTTCTGATATAATGATGTCACCCTTTTATATTAATATACATATAGCATAATACATACTGTATAATTCACGTCATAGACTTATTTTTGTTCTAACCATGCCAAAATTCTGGTATTTCAGCATTATGGACACACCATCATTCTGGTTAGTCTTGTCAGATCTTATCCACTAATCAAGGGAAGATTAAATTAAGAGAATTCACATTTACAAAAAATTACTGCATTGCCCAGGTTCTAAAGGCTGAATGCAATACTTCATACAAGGAGTAGGATTCATCATAAGATGTAATCTGGAGCTAAAAGAAGGAGGTTCAAAAATGAAAATCACATGTGATTTGGTCGGCGAATCTACATAATATATATAGTAATTAACTGGAGTACAAAATTTTTATGAGTCAGGGAGCACTACAGTCTCCTGCAAAGGACACTCAAATGAGATGTAATATGAAATTGATAACTAAAATAAGAAATAAGACTAAAAATGTAAGAAATTAAATTGTACAAGAGAGAAGCCCCTGGACATTAAGGAAAAAGTATTACAAGGAAGCAAGTACAAAAGTACTCAAATTCCACTGAAGCAAAGGCAACAAACTTGGAACAAATGTCACACACTGCATATGATTCAAGTTAAGAATAACATACAAAGCACAAGCAATGAAGTTCATCATTCCTCTAAGCCATAGTTTAAGCCATAAATTTTGGGGGAGCCAAGATGACGGTGGAGTAGATGGTAGTGCTTTTGTGGTGTGCTAAACCCTGAGGGGGTTAAAGCTAAAAGACTGAAATAAAGAAACTAGTCTATAGGATATAAGTATATAACTGTGTTGATTTTTTGGCAAATACTTGGCTCACTGATGTACAATAATGGGCAAAAAAAAGGAAAAACCTATGCCCCTAAGAAAGTGTCAGCTTAGCCTGTCACCTCGTGGACGAAGATAGAAAGTTGTAGATGGAGGTGGCCAGCTCAGAGGACATCAATTTGTAAGCAGATATTGGAGCCCATGAAGTGTTTTTGCAATGCCTTCTTGCTCTACTCTAAAATCTTGCAAGAGCTAGAGGCAAAGATGATGTCTTACTATCTACACTTCATGGTTCGATTTAGAAGCTAACTGCTAAGCTCGACGAAATGCACATAATGTCTATCGATAAGACAACTGCAACATCTTGTGATAAAATAGACAAACTGTCAGAGAAGGTATCCCAGAAAAGTAACGATGTCAAGATGCATTCCAATAAGATCAGACAGCTGGAAAAAGATGTAAAGGGACTGCTGGGCAAAAACAAATATCTGAAAGAAAGCCTGGAAGAAATACAGAGGTGTTTGTGCAGGTGGAACCTTAAGCTACAATGTATTGCAGAGCGCGATGGAGAAAATGTGAGAGATGTTACAATCAATATTACAGCAATATTGGTCCCTGATATTCAAGATAGGCCGGATGATGTAATTGACGTTGTGTACCGAACATGACAGAGAAGATCTGATGGAACACCACGAAACATCATCATGCGATTTACTATGCGATTCTACAGAGACATGGTGTTGTGAGAAGCAAAGGACTCCAGGTACTTAAGGGACAACAAAATTTGCTTCAAGGAGGTGCTCATTAAACAGGATCTGGATGCAAGAGCCAAACTTTGGCTGCAAGTTAAGAAGGCTCATGACGAAGGAAAGAAGACTTCTTGGAAGGGGCCCCATGCTTTTCTAAATGTTCAAAGACTTTATTAGGTAACACTATTGATAGATACCCTTCCAGGATGCACTCTAACAACGATCTTATTTCTGATTTGTATGATAATTTGCAAGTAACAGATGCATGGCGTTATTATAATCCAGATGCAAAGGAATACACTTGGTGTAATAATTTACAAATGCGTAAATCAAGAACAGACTTCTTTTTAATTTCTCATTCAAAAGTGCAATATGTGGCTGATGTTAATCATCAATATGCACAATTCTCTGATCATTTGCTGATAGAGTTGATTTTACGAACAGAACAAGGTAAGAGTTACCTCTGTGGATATTGGAAAATCAATAATAATATCCTAAATGATAAGGTGTTTAATAACCAAATTAAGAGATTAATCAGTGAGATTTTTACAGATAATGAGCTTGCTTCACACAGTAGTAAATGGGAATATTTTAAATTTAAAACCAGAAAGTTGGCCATACATAGTTCTAAAGTACTTTAACAAATTAAAGCAACTAGAGAAGCTAACTTGTTATGCAAATTGAACTTGAATTATAAAACAGAAGCTCTCTGTAGATGAAGTCAATATTCAGTATTTCAGTTAGAATTAGACAAATTATATACAGTATTGAAACTGTTAAAGGAGCCTTTTGTTA
Organism: Moxostoma hubbsi; assembly: GCA_032164185.1. Lineage (NCBI taxonomy): Eukaryota > Metazoa > Chordata > Actinopteri > Cypriniformes > Catostomidae > Moxostoma > Moxostoma hubbsi. The sequence continues at coordinate 25,826,577 of JAVLUX010000027.1, read as the reverse complement.
GATCAAGAGCAAAATGGATTGATCCGAGCTTTTTCTTCTCACTTGAAAAAATGAATATTTCAAAACCTTTACAAGAAATCAAAGATATGATGAAGTCAATGAAAAAATGGAAAATCACCTGGTTCTGATGGCCTTACTTTTGAATTTTTTTATGCAATTTTGGGAACTATTAAAGAAACCTTTTTTATTAATGGTTCAGGAATGCTTAGAGAATGGTGGAATGATTCCAACTATGAAACAGTGAGTGATTTCTCTTATCCCTAAACCAGGTAAAGACGCTTCCTTGATCGATAATTGGTGACCAATTACTTTGCTGAATTTTGATTATAAACTATTTGCTTCCATATACTCAAAAAGATTAAAACAAGTAATACACAATATAATTACTGAAACACAAACTGGTTTCATGAAGGGACGTCATATTAGCTGTAATATCTATCTTGTTCTGGATCTTATTGATTACAGGGACGAAATTGATTCAGAAGCCATTATAATATTCCTGGATTTTATAAGGCTTTTGACACTGTGGAGCACCAGTTCCTTTTAAAATCATTAGCTGAAATGTATTCATATTGTTCAGATGTTATACAAAAACATTGATAGTAGTTTAATTTTGATCTCGGGTACGTCATCAAGGTTCCCTATTTGTCATGGAATAAGTAAGGGGTGCCCGCTAAGCCCTCTTTAATTTTTATTTGTAGTAGAATCTTTGTCTATTGATATCTTGCATAAGAGAAGTTTTGAAGGTATTAATATATTTAATAGAGAGTTTCGTATTTCACAATTAGCAAATGACACAAAAGATAAGGAGCAAATAGAACCGGTGTTACATACAATCAACTCTTTTTCAAATGCATCTGGACTTAGACTCAATCAATTAGAAGCTCTAAATTTGGTTGACACTAATAACACACTTAAAATCAATTGGCTGAAGAGATGTTTGACTGGTAACGATTCTATGTGGTATTTTATCCCTAATAATGTATTCAACAGGGTTGGTGGCCTCACTTTCTTATTGAGATGTAATTATTCTGTTGGGAAAATATCTATAAAAATGGTTACATTTCAACAACAGGTATTGTTAGCTTGGAAATTGGTTTACAACCACAACTTTTCTCCCCACAAAACGATTCTGTGGAATAATATGGACATTAAGATTAGAAACAGATCGATTTTTTGGGGTGGAAAAATGGTTTAACAAAAACATTGTTTTTGTTGCAGACCTTTTTGATTGCAAAGGTGACATTTTGGTATATGAAGAATTTACGCATATCTATCAATATCCTTTTCTATTTAAAGATTATTGTGGCACGGTGGAGGGCGGGACCGGCGCGTGATTGCGCACGCCTTTTAGATTGCGCACGATTTTTAGAAGAATATCTCAGCTCTTTTTGTCCATACAATACAAGTGAATCTATGCTAAAATATTGAAGCTCCACAAATCAGCATAAAAGTAGTCTAATCTATGTGACTCCAGTGGTTTAATTCATGTCTTCAGAGTAGATGTTGAGAAACAGATAAATATTTAATTCCTTTTTTACTATAAATTCTCCTCCCTGCTCAGACAATCTTGCAAATTTCTTGCAAAAGAATTGACATATATTGTTCTGTTTCTCACCCACACCAATCATATCAATTCTGAAGACATGGATATAACCACTGGAGTCATATGGATTACTTTTATGCTGCATTTATGTGATTTTTTTTTTTAGCGTTAAAATTTGGCACCCATTCACTTGTATTGTATGGACCAAAAGAGCTGAAATATTCTTCTAAAATCTTTTTTGTGTTCTGAAGAAAGAAAGTCATACACATCTGGGATGGCATGTGGGTGAGTAAATAATGAGAGAATTTTCATTTTTTAGTGAAGTATTTCTTTAAGGAGCACATGGTGAGCCACACTGTCCTCCTTTTGAGATACAATGTTCCACAATGATTTAGTTCTTGCATCTTTTATTTTTTTTATCAGTTTGTAACTGGTGGGATGTTCTGCAGAAGTGTTGCTCTACAAATGTTGATACTTTTCTATCTTTATAAAGGCTAAGCATAATTATAAATTATTTAATCCTCTCTAATTTCCTGGTAATTTATTATACAAATTAACAAACTTTCTACATCAGGGGTTGGTATTATTAAAGAAAACTAACAATATTATTAAAACAATATCACTGTTTTATTCTATTACATTAATACTTTTAAAGCTACTCAAGTTATTCAGCCAAAAGTAGTGAGTGGTTTTCAAGTTTTCTCCTTGTTTTTTTATTAATAGCCTTTATATGACATATTCTACTAGACAGTGCTCAATTCGGTTACATGCACACTTCAAGTCCAATATTTTGATGCAAATTTGCTTTTTGTCCCACAGTTTAAGTTCACTTTAGACATAAACAACTGTGTTTACATTAATGCCTCATAAAGATGGGCACTGGCAGAATTATAGTGTATTTTATCACATTGTAGTGCCACCAAATTCAGTTCACACATCAGTGGTCTCCTGCTGGTTATACTACAAAACTTTGTTTAGAAAAAAATGTCTTTGCATAACCCTGGGAAATTTTTACAGGGACAAAAATTTTCACTAACTCTAGTAAGAGATAACCAAACTCTCCTAGATACCTCTTTAGTTAGGGCTGTTATTTATAGATTATGCACAATTCAGATTATCTAATGTATTGATGGTTTAAAACAATTAAACATTAAGTCTCACCCAAACAGCATCAACAGTTTTGGGCAAGTCCTCATTTTCACACAAGGAACAGAAATCATTCTTTGAAACTGGAAAAAAAAGTACAAGTATATTATTGCTAATTTTGTAAGTGCTCAACACACAAATTGCAAAAGCAATTTTTTTTTAAAACTAAGTGTTGTAGTATAACCAGCAGGAGACCACTGACGTGTGAACTGAATTTGGTGACACTACAATGTGTAAAAGTGAAGTTATTGAATATTTTTGTAGTATCGCTTTTCGGTTTTACACTTTACAGACGATCCCTGCAGACTCGTCTCTCAGCATGCTGCACAGAGATCAATGTAATTTGTCCAGCTCGGAGGAAGCCTCATTTTGATGAATATGAGGTTGTAGCTCTTTGGCTACATTACTATGGTTGGAAAGAGGTGTTGTTTGTATTTTTACAACATTTCTGTAATTAGTTATTGATCCGGGAAGTTTGAATCTGTGTATATATTTCCAACTTTACCGGACAGGAGTTGAGTAATTATTGTTTTTCTACAGTCGATAAAAAAAATATAGTTTTTGCATTAAGGATATTATCTATTCCCCATCTGTCACTCACTTCGATGTTGTGTCGAAGAAGCGATACTACGGGTCTCTCTTTAGCACCTTTTGCATCTCTGATCTATGAGAAAAGGCCAGTGAGAAATTGGCAGACAGAATTTGCATGTTCTGACCCCGGACATATGGGTATAAAGGAGGGGAAATGCATCTGTCTCATTCAGAAATTTTCTGAGAAGCTGATGGTTGTACAGCGAGCTGCGAGTCACAGTCTATTCCTCCCATCTCTGAGCGATTGCTGTTGGATCTACGGCGCATATCAGCGGCTTTCTCCCTTCTCTGCACTGCAGTGCAGCTTGCCCCTGGGCGCTTCGACAGCGCAATTAAAAGAGTTTATTTTCTCTAAAAGAGTTATTTTCTCTAAAAGAGCAATACACAGCTGGTGTTGAACGTCCTTTTCAGGACGCGTCTTTATAAAGATGCCCTTCCGCCCCTGTGTAGTTCCTAGATGCAGTAGAGTGCTCTCCGCTTCTGACGACCACTGGTGCTGTCTCGTGTGTCTGGGCTGCGATCACACCGAGGCTGCGTTTGTGGATGGCTCATGTTCTCATTGCGAGAACATGACAATGGCAACGTTGCGGTCGTGGCTTTACTTCAACAGAAGGTACAGCACTCCAGCTGCCCCCCTGCATCCTCCAAAGCCTGTAGGATGACGTCTTCACTGACCACCAAAGCCTACAGCGCCACTGGACAGGCAGATTCCGCCCTGCATGTCATGGCCCTCCTGCAAGTCCAACAGGCCAAGGCACTTAAAGATCTGCACATGGGTAGCTCAGCGACTGACCCTCCCTCAGGCCAAGAAAGTCACAGCGTGGTCACTCGGGCAGGCGATGGCCACTCTCGTGGTTCAGGAACGACATCTGTGGCTGAACCTGGTCGAGATGCGCGAAGTGGACTAGACACGCTTCCTCGACGTGCCTGTCTCCCAGTTCGGTCTTTTCAGCGACACTGTCGAGGACTTCGCCCAGCAGTTCTCCACGGTGAAGAAGCAGACTGAGGCCATATCACACATCCTGCCCGCCATAAACCTGCCGCCACGGGCCACACACCGCAAGAAGTGCATGCCCCCCGTCTCGCGGATCCCATCGAGGACCCAGAAGGCTCCCAAACGGTCCTGAGACGCCGACCCAGAGACCAAGGATGACATCCCTGGATGACTCCTCACTAGCCCTCTGGGTCCGCGAATTCAGCGGAGGAATTCGCCGACCAAATCCAATGCGGGTACTCAATCTACCCTGTACTGGAATAGGTGCTCCACAGGACGGGCTCCTACGTGGACTTCTCCCCTTTGTGTATTTTCCGCGGTACGGAATGAGGCAGGATCTACTACCACGCCACTTTCCACATGTGACCTAAAAGCCCATGTGATGTATTTCACCACTCTTACCTCCCCCTGCTTGGGCAGGTGTGGTCTCCGCAGGGTCGTTCCCCCCTGAAAGAATAGAAAACTGGGAAAGGTCACCTTTCCAAATGCGTATGTGGGCCCCAGGCGCTTTTAGCTCTATGCAAGAAACGTAGAGAGAGAAAAAGCACAGCTGGCACGGCCTGCTCCCATGCCTGTCACCGTTGCCTTGTTCCCCCCTGTCGGGTGTAAAGAACCAGAAGGCTCTGACGATTTTATGGGGCGTTGGGGAAGGGTACGTGCAGTCTGACACAGCCGGTCGCTTTGGCACGTAAAATACCGGCCCGCTCCTGTGTCAGCAGTACACGTACACGGCTCAGCGCATGGCGTGATTTAAATTGGACCCCTAGTGTCGCTTCTTTGTTGAAGAACAATGTCGAAGTGAGCGACAGATGGGTAACGTCTAGGTTACGGGTGTAACCTCCGTTCCCTGATGGAAGGAACGAGATGTTGTGTCCTCCCGGCCACATCACTGAACCTATCCACTGTTGCGGCCGAACCATTATCCTGAATGAAACAGATGCATTTCCCCTCCTTTATACCCGTATATCCGGGGGCGGAACATGCAAATTCTGTCTGCCAATTTCTCATTGGCCTTTTCTCATAGATCAGAGATGCAAAAGGCGCTCAAGAGAGACCCCTAGTGTCGCTTCTTCGACACAATGTCTTGTTCCCTCCATCAGGGAACGGAGGTTACATCCGTAACCTAGACTTTATTTTGAACATGAGAATAAGTTAGTTTGTATTGTAAATTTTTTTTATTCTGGTAGCAAAATTTTATTTGCACAAGCAGAGGTGTCTTAAAATGCTACCCAGGCACATGGAGTTCTTAGCTGAAGTGGAGTACTTTAAGATTGCTCATGAATAAGAAATATTCTTCTTTTTTTTATTAGATATTATGATTTTTTTTTTGTATGTGCCGAGTTTTTTGTTTGTTTGTCTTTTTCTTATTTATTTTTTTAATCTATTGTCAATGCCTTTGATGTATATGCAGTTACATTTATACAACTGATAACTTTTTTGCTTTCCCAATAAACTAATTTAAAAAAGCCATAAATGTTGGTTCACCATGTGCTTTAAAGGGATCATTTCTTTGATATTTTGATATATAAGAGGTCATTGTACTATAAAAAAAAACATACTGGAAGTTTCAGAAATTCAAACCTCCTCTCCAGTCCAAAAAGAGCATTTATTGTTTCTAGATTCCACTCTTCAAAAACAACTCGTTTTTGAATATCCCCACCTCCACTGTAATCAGTGAATTAATAAAGAGAGAGAGGAAGATGTACTCAAACACTGAAAGTGATACCATTGTTACTATAGTTTGCTTTTAACCAAAGAAAGGATTAAGATTTAACTGAGACTGAGTGCAATAGGAAATGCTTCTGCTCTTTTCTAAAAATAATGTATGTCACTCAATGTCATTACTCACTACCCACGGAAGAATAATATCTCCACGATATCCGCCGAGGTGCCATCAGGTGATGCAGTCATGCCGTGAACTGTAACTCGGCTCTTGTATTCTTATCACCTTATCTCGCAGCACTTGCAGTTTGAGAGAAAGCCACAAAAGTCTGTCTGGACAAAAAAGATGAAAAGCATTTTTTTTTAAAGTTAGTAAGGTAGTGAAGTAACTGTAAATTTAAACAGAACAAATTGAGAAGCCTACTGTCTATCAAAGTGGGATAAGTGAGATGCTTATAAACAATCACTCTAGACTAGACCTGCCATACTTTTTCAAATGTATATGCTAGCCTATCACCTTCAAACTATTAAAATCTTAGTCTTTTCCTGATTAACCAGTTTACCACAGTCTTATTAAACCTGTAGTAACCATGAAGAAGCTAAACACATCATATTAAGTTACAATTTATTCCAGTTCAAACTGGGTGTATTTGATCATTTTCAACGTTTTATATCTAGAATTTGAGAGTGTGTTTCTCTGCATGTTGAAATTATAATTTAAATTGTCTTTGAAATAATAATGACAGTAATAGTAGTAATAATAATAAATATTATTACTATAATCAGTCCATATCACAATTGTTTTATTCATAAAAAAAGATAAATTAATACATATAGTGAATACAGCATTCTGCACGGTTTTGTAAGTGTTGGTCCCAGAGAAACACAAATGTCTTATTTAGGTCTTTGCTCTAAGCTGCTACAAATAATTCTTCCTTAATTATTTTAACTGTAGTGGTTCACAAAACCATCATGAAAGCCAAAAAAAAAAAAAAAAAAAAAAAAGTTTTTCCCAACATGTCTCTTCTGTATGAAACAGCTGATTGCAAGAAATGTGAGGCACACTGAAATGCTTAACACACTGTTATGCACAATATTTGTTGTATTCAGAAATATCTTTAATTAGTGATTTTTCATTATTTAAAAAAACAGTGCTGAATAAACAAAAAAACAAATCATGAAGTAATAAGTGAACTAAAGTAAGGTTTATATGTAAACAAATGTATGTTCATATTTTAGGGGTTTAAACTTGTAACTTAAAAATATAATGTTTTATGGTCAGTATAGTGCTGTGAAGTCAAACCTTGAAACCTAGTGGCCTAACAACTATTCTAAAGATAGCGTATTTTGTGAGAAACTGTTAAGCTCAGGAAACTGCGTATTTGACACAGTTTAATCCTTTCGGTAATATCCACTTCCTGTCACATTTTTTTTTTCTTTTTTTTTTGTCCACCCTCTTGTTTTAAAACCTTGTCTGTGCCTCTGTCCACCTTACTGATTTCTGCTTGTAGAGAGAGTTTAGCACAGAGGTTTCCAATTATTGGTTTGGAAGCCTGTGGCATCATAAACACAAGTATTTATTTTAAACCAGTTCACCGGGTAACCAAGTAAACCAGGCAACTACCATGATGACGGTTTATGGAAATTAAATTGATTATGAGTTATCATTATTTTATTTCTTCAAACTCTTTTTGCTTGCTTTTCTTAAATTGGAAATCTGTTTATTCCACTGGATGCAATGTTTTAAAGAACTTTTAAAGATCTGTAAAATAACATTTTGTCATTTCTCGGTTTGCTTTGCACTCTGACACTGGGGGGCAAGGGTGGAAAGAGTACTGAAAAATAATACTCAAGATAAAGTACTGTTACATCTTAATAAATGTAGTATGAGTAGAGTAAAAGTATCTGTCCTAAAGTAAGTTAGAATTAAGAGTAAAAGAGTAGCTCATTGAAAAGTACTCATGAGTAGTGAATATTGAATACTGAGTTGCAAAAGCTGTGCCCCTTTAAAATAAAACTCTATGCTGCAATTTAAAAATGTAGCACACATACCCTCATTTTCATTCCTTTTATGGCTGTTTGCTAGAAAGAATACAAAATATAGGCATTTTATAGGTGTTTGTGACTGACAACTTTTAAAATACATCACTTATCAATGATACTATAAACATTGCATGAATATGATTTTTAAAAATAAATAAAAGGGTGACATGATTACCGAAATGAAAAGATGACAGTTATTTTCAATATCATAATGTATGAAACAATTACATTAAAATCAGTTTATGTGTAGGGTCTAAATTTCCCTTAATGCCGACTGAGAGAGTTACTGTTGTGCATAAAACATGTTCTAACAATGCACAGAATGCACAAATGTATTTTTATGAAAACCCACTAAAAAAGCAGGGATACTTGGTGTGTTATGTCCTGCAAAATAGAGGGGGTAGAGCAGTGGTTTAGTACAGGGGCCACATCAGGAATAATTCAAAGGAATAATTCACACATAAATTAAAATTCTCTCATTATTTACTCACCCTCATGCCATCCCAGATGTGTATGACTTTCATCAGCAGAACACAAGTTAAGTTTTTTAGAAGAATATCTCAGCTCTTTTGGTCCATACTACACATGTATATGGTTAAAGCTCCAAAAAGCTCATAAATGCAGTATAAAAGTAATCCATATGACTCCAGAGGATGTTCCACCAGCGAGGAACTGTTTAATTGAAATTCCTGGAAAAAATTCTGTTCCTCTGTGAGATGGCACCACATGGCGCAGCTCACACACTGATCATAAGCTTCTGGAGGGCACATAAACTTGAATTACTGAGTTTAGAATGGGGGGTGCTGAGCCAGTGGTTGTTCTGTAAGTGAGCATCAGTGGCTTGAACTTGATGTGAACAAATTTTGGCAACCAATGCAGTTTCAATGAAGAGAGGCGTGACGTGTGCTCTCTTCTGTTCTGGATGAATTGCAGAGGTTTCATTGTACATACAAGAAGTCCTTCCAGAAGAGCACTGTAGTAGTCCAGTCTAGATATACCAAGAGCCTAGACAAGGAGTTGTTTTATATGCTCAGAAGTGTCTGATCTTTTTAATGTTATACAGAGCAAATCTGGGTTCGCTGGAGCAATGAGAAGCTAGGTTGAGTTGGAGGTGGTGTTCATTCATACAACACAAAATGTCTGCCTGGCAGGCTGAGATCTGTGCAGCTACCATAGGACAGTCAGGCTGAAATGTAGGAAAGCTGTGTGTCATTTTCAAAGCAATGGTTAAAAAAGCCATGACAGACCCCAGTGAGAAGATGTGGTGCCAAAGCACTGTACCCTGAGGTACCCCAGTAGCTTGCTGGTGTGACTTGGACACCGGTCCCCTCCAAGTCACCCTAAAGGACCTACCTGTGAGGTAAGTCTCAAATCAGCGGAGAATGTTTCCTCTGATACCCAAGGCTGTGAGAGCTGAAAGGAGGATTTGGTGGGTGACAGTGTCGAAAGCAGCAGACAGATCCAGCAGAATGAGGACAGATAATTTGGATGCTGCTCTCACCAACCTCAGTGTTCATAGTCAAGATTAATAGTCTACTAAAGTATATAGATGAATGGTCATCTTGACACTGATTGATCTTATCCGTTCTTTTGAAACTGTTCTTCAAAAAAGTACTGAGTTCATTTGCATGGTAACCACAGTCTCTGAGAAAATACCATACTGTAGTTCCTGACATTATTGTTACTAGACCTGCCATACATTTTCAAATGCATATGCTATCACCTTCAAACTGTTAAAATCTTAGTCTTTTCCTGATTAACCAGTTTACCCCAGTATAGTGAATACAGCATTTTTCACGGTTTTATAAGTGTTGGTCCCAGGGAAACTCAAAATGTTTTATTTAGGTCTTTGCTCTAAGCTGCTACAAATAATTCTTCCTTAATTATTTTAACAGTAGTGTTTCAAATAAACTCCCTATCTGTCACTCACTCGATGTTGTGTTGATGTAGTGACACTAGTGGTCACTCTTGGGAGCCCGAGACACCTTCTGATCTTTTATAAAAGGCAGATGGGAATTGTTGAGTGGTATTTGCATGCCACTCCCTGGACATATGGGTATAAAGAAGAGGGCGTGCATTCTGCTCATTCAGATTTTCTCTTTGGAGCCGAGCAGTAGCTATTTCATTGAGAAATAAGCGAGCTGAATTCCCACGGCTTTCATTCACCTCTGCTGGATTCTTAAGGTGCATTACAGTGGCTTTCTCCCATCTCTTCACAGGTGCACTGCAGAGATTGCCCCTGGGTGCTTCGGCTGATCTACTAAGAGTATATTCTAAAAGAGCAGCACACATCGGAATGTCTTTTTAAAGACATGTCTTTTTAAAGATGCCTTTACGGTTGTGTGTTATTCCTAGATGCAGTCGATATCTCTCGCCTTCAGATGGCCACGATCGCTGTCTTTCATGCCTGGGCACTGCTTGGAGTTGGACTCAGTCTCGATGGCGCCACGCCTCACGAACAAGCGTGCCCAGTCGGTGCTGACCTGATTGAAGGTGTTCAGACAGAAGACGACGTTTCCACTGAAAATATTTCAGAGGCTCCTGGGGCATATGGCATCCTCGGTGGTGGCCTCACTGCTCGGGTTGATGCATATGAGACTACTTCAGCACTGGCTCTGGACTCATGTCCCGAGATGGGCATGGCACTGCGGGACACATTGCATGGTCATCACGCTGCTCAGTCACGACCTTTTCAGCCCTTGGAACAACAACACGGCAACGCCGGCATATATCAACCGTCAGCACGATTTATGCTGCCATTGTATGTCACAACTCGCCCGCCCTCTCCTCCACTGGAGTCAGCAGCACCTCAAGTTGCAGCGAGCCACTCACATCCCGGGCGACCTCAACATTACAGTGGACGCGCTGTCATGATAGGTTACCCACAAGGGAGAGTGGAAACCTCAGGTGGTCCAGCTGATCTGGAGTCGATAGGCACATGTCTAGAGGGACATGTAGACCTGTTCGCCTCCCCAAAATCCTCCTACTGCCCGCTTTGTTACGCCCTGACCGAGGCACTCCTTGGTATAGACATGCTGGCACACAGCTGGCCTCCTGGACTATGCAAATATGCATTTCCCCCAGTGAGCCTGCTTGCACAGACCCTGTGCAATGTCAGGGAGGACGGGGAGCACCCTACTGGCCCAAACTTGGTTCTCGGACCTCACGCTCCTCGTCTCAGCCCCTCCCTGCAAATTCCCCTGAGGAAGCACCTTCTTTCTCAGGGAAAGGGGCACCATCTGGCATCTGGCTCGGTGCTTTACTTTCTGCAGGAGAGGTAAGAGGGACGGCTGATCCCCTCCACCTTGAAGGTGTTCAGCATGTGCCACCCCTGGCAGTGTGAAGCTGAAGATGTGCGTTGTTTATTCCCAGTATTCACATTTATTCACAAATGTGTTCCCTGGTTGACTTCCTCCTAGCCCTGTGGCAGGCGAGTTTGCAGAGAAACTCGCTGCTGGCTCAGTACTTGTACTAACTAAGTCATGTACTGGGACAGGTGCTCCGCATGTGCTGGTTTCCCATAGGTAACCCCTTGCGACATATAATCCGCTGTTAAATATTTCCCTGTTGGTAAACTGTGTCTTCCTTGGGCAGAAGCCCCTCTGCTCCAGTCACCATACTTGTAGAACCTCCTCCCCCATTGGGTAGGACCTACCATGGGACTTCTCCACATGACATACTTCTGACTAGACTTGGCAAGACCATGTGAAAGAGGGCGAGGTCGGTCACCGAGCGCAGTTGCTGCATCAATCCTGGAGCGAAACTACCCTCGTGCAGCTCTTTCAGCACCTTGACTTGGTGGACTTGCAGGAGAGCCAAGACCATGTGACGTATCTCAACTTGAAATACCCCTCTCTGGGTGGGGTGTGGTCTCTGCAGTGTCTTCCCCTTGGGTGTGACACTCCCCAGATTTAGACACTGGTGTCCCGGTCGGTTAATGACTTCTCTCTTTTTCTGGGGAGAAAAAGAAAAGAGGGAAGAGGCAGTCATCCTTTGGGCAGTCAACTCGTCCCAAGGGATGTTACGTGCCGGCCCGGTGCGCTGGCTATGCGGCACACGGTAGTCTGCCAGTCTCGCACCGCCTATCCACGTAACACAGTACAGCTAGTTGTGGCGTTTTTGTAGGGGACCCCTAGTGTCACTACATCGACACAACATTGATTGAGTGACAGATAGGGAAAGTCCTGGTTATTTCCGTAACCTTTCCTGTTCCCTGATGGAGGGAACTAGACGTTGTGTCCCTCTTGCCACAACGCTGGTACCCGCTGACATCCTTTATACCCATATTGGGAGTGGCATGCAAATACCTCTCGCCAATTCCCTTTGGCCTTTTATAAAATATCAGAAGGTGTCTCAGAGCTCCCAAGACTGACCCTAGTGTCACTACATCGACACAACATCTCGCTCCCTCCATCAGGGAACGGAGGTTACAGAAGTAACCAGAACATTTTCCAACATGTCTCTTCTGTATGAAACAGCTGATTGCAAGAAATGTGAGGCACACTGAAATGCTTAACACACTGTTATGCACAATATTTGTTGTATTCAGAAATATCTTTAATTAGTGATTTTTCATTATTTAAAAAAACAGTGCTGAATAAACAAAAAAACAAAACATGAAGTAATAAGTGAACTAAAGTAAGGTTTATATGTAAACAAATGTATGTTCATATTTTAGGGGTTTAAACTTGTAACTTAAAAATATAATGTTTTATGGTCAGTATAGTGCTGTGAAGTCAAACCTTGAAACCTAGTGGCCTAACAACTATTCTAAAGATAGCGTATTTTGTGAGAAACTGTTAAGCTCAGGAAACTGCGTATTTGACACAGTTTAATCCTTTCGGTAATATCCACTTCCTGTCACATTTTTTTTTCTTTTTTTTTGTCCACCCTCTTGTTTTAAAACCTTGTCTGTGCCTCTGTCCACCTTACTGATTTCTGCTTGTAGAGAGAGTTTAGCACAGAGGTTTCCAATTATTGGTTTGGAAGCCTGTGGCATCATAAACACAAGTATTTATTTTAAACCAGTTCACCGGGTAACCAAGTAAACCAGGCAACTACCATGATGACGGTTTATGGAAATTAAATTGATTATGCGTTATCATTATTTTATTTCTTCAAACTCTTTTTGCTTGCTTTTCTTAAATTGGAAATCTGTTTATTCCACTGGATGCAATGTTTTAAAGAACTTTTAAAGATCTGTAAAATAACATTTTGTCATTTCTCGGTTTGCTTTGCACTCTGACACTGGGAGGTAAGTGAATCTCTCTCTGTGCGTTACAGGTTGGATATACATCACAGAAATAATCTTATTATTAATCCACATTCTAACAGTTATTGCCATGTTAAATTTTATGTAATAATGGAGATATTTGTGTAGAGCATAATGCAAAGGCAGAATGCATCTTTTCTCTTAAGCATGTGTAATTGTGTGTGATGCATAGATGGTGGGCGGCAGTCAGCTGAATAAGATGACAGAAGATGAGAGGGGTCAAATTATCAGGCATCTGCAGTCAGGGACCAAAATGACGCTTTACCAGCAGGGGGCTGAGAAACTCACTGTCAAAGTCATTGTGGAGTGCAACCAAGTGGCCTTGATAGGCTCTGATGACAGAATAGTCAGTGTGTGTAAGTTCTTTCCTTTAAAGTTGATTTAACTGTGACACACATATTGTTCAAGCTAAATTGTATTACATTTACATTTATTCAGTTAGCTGTCTCTTTTACCCAAAGAAATTTACCACATTGCACATTGCCATGACTTAACAGCTTTTTTTACCAAACTCTACTGGTTTCCATGTCATTTCTTCATCTGTGGTTTGATGCAAGTTCCTGTACGTGCTCTAAATCGCCTCTAAGTCATTGGTTTTCCAGAACTAGTGTGGTATCTTGTGGAACTTTCAATATTTGCTGTGCTCCTTCAAAGTTCTTTGGTTATGTTGTATGCTAGAAATCCTGTTACCTAATAGGGTAGTAGCGAATGGAGCCTCAAAGTTAACACACTATTGCAAACAAGTACCATATAGCTGCAAGTGTTAGATTTTGTTTGTAAATATGCCAGTGCGCTCACCAGCTATTGGTGGAGAGGAGAGAGTAGAGTTATAGAGCCAATTAATGGATGAGGATTGTTAGAGGCTATGAATAATAAGGACAAATGGGGGAATTTGGGTCACCAGGGTTATGCCCCTACTCTTTTCAAGAAGTGTTCTGGGATTTTTAATGACCACAGAGAGTCAAGATCTCAGTTTAACATCTCATCTTAACACCCTAACAAAGGACAATGCCTTTTTTACCATATAGTGCCCCCATCACTGTACTGGGGCATTAGGAGCCACACAGACCACAGGGTGGGTACCCCTTACCCCTTAATCCCTCCTCAGATTAAGATTCAACTTTTTATTGTCATTGTGCAGAGTACAGGTACAGAGCCAATGAAATGGAGTTGTTTTCGCATATCCCAACTAAGCTGGGGTCAGAGCGCAGCCATGAAACAGCGCCCCTGGAGCAGATAGGGTCAAGGGCCTTGCTCAAGGGCCCAACAGTGGTATCTTACCCGCTGAGCCACCACTGGCCCCAGGGTGATACGGCTACTTTGGTGTTGAAAAATCTTTCCTTACTTTTAAAAGTAGCATGATCAAAAGACGTAAAATATAAATAAGAAAAAATTATTATCTAAGTAGATTCTACAATTCTGAGCTATAAAAGTCTAATAAAAAATATAAAGGTAAACGTCTCATGTTGATGGATGCAAACATGACCATTTTTTTTAATATTTATTTATGTGTGTGTATTTACAGTGGACATTTCTGAGATCAAAGAAGTACGCCAATGGGAGACAGTCAAGGATTTCAAGCAATTTATCGAGAAAGAGGGAAACAAATTTCAATCTGATAAAGATGTTCAGCAGGACAGCATAATCTGTTTCACCATCTTCTATGGATCTGAGTTTATTCTAAAATCACTAAGTATAAGCAGTACGCATAAAATCCCTTACACGTCATAAATGCACAACAGAGTAATGGCAGAAACACTAGTTACGTATTTGAGAGCATATACAAGAGGCACACCTTTTTGTCTTCAATCTTCACCTTAAATCACTACACCACCTCATCATGTCATTATGATTATTCTGCATTGTCTATGCTTACGTATATTGCAATTGCAATGTATTTGGTTTTCCTCAGCTGATTCAGTGGACAATGCAGAAAAATGGCTGACAGGACTGGAGTTACTCAGACAGGAGACACTGGCGGCTCACACACCGGTAATCATACAGAGGTACACACACACACACACACACACACACACACACACTCTTTACTTAGTTCTTCTGTAACCCATAAAAAAAATAAGTTTCATTTACTGTTTTTTCCTCTGCTGTAGTTGGCTGAGGAAGCAGATGTACTCTGTTGGTCAGACAAAGAAAAACAGGTTCTTCTCTTTCTTTTACACTCTCTTCTCATCCACTGTTACAGAATATTCATTATAGTTCCTGTCTCACACCATTACTACTCTTTCATGCTGTCTGTCTCCTACAGTATCTCCCTGAAAGAGCTCAAGTCTCTTTTGCCACAGATGAATATTAAAATACAAAGTGGACGTTTTCTCAAGGACACATTTGAGGTACATTTTTGTACATTATGACCGAACTGAGCATCACATATGATGTAGTAGACTTTCCTCATTATTGAATACTCTTTAGAAAGTAGACATTTTGTATCAATGTCAATTTATTTATAAAGCAGAATTTAAAAAAAAAAAAAAGACTGTTGACCAATGTGCTGTACAATAATCTAGTATAAATACTGTATAAGGATAATACCATATTACACATCTGAACGTTGTATTTTTAGATGGTGGGAGCAAAGGATTATATCCTGGATTTTGAGAAGTTTCATAAATTCTACAATTTTCTGATGTTTGAAAACCAGAAGACGGTAAATACAATTTTGTTTTGCTGTTTAGAAAGTGTTATAGATAGAAATTAGTTGATCAATTCTATTATACATGGAGGTTATCACATTATTAGTATTGAACTGTATTGGTTATTTGTCTAAATCACATCTAAATAATTAAGAAATATTGACCTGGTTTATATTATGTCTATCATTTTGTTAGATACTAAAAGAGTTTGATAAGGGTCCTGCAGCCTTCGTAATGAGGTAAAATATTGTCCATTTTTTTTAGTGCTTTAAATGGGTTATCATGAGAAACTGAAATTTCCTTGATCTTTTGAAATAAGAGTTCATTGTACTAGAAAAACATGGTGTAACTAAGAAATTAGGTCATCGTGTGCTGAGTGACTCCAGTCAGGCTTCCTAAGCAACCAATTGGCCCAGTTGCTAGGGTGGGTAGTCATGTTGAGTTAACCTCCTTGTGGTCGCTATAATGTGGTTCTCGTTCTAGGTCGGGCATGTGGTGAGTTGTGTGTGTATGCTGCGGAGAATAGCGTGAAGCCTCCACAAGCGCTAGGTCTCTGCGGTAACATGCACAGCAAGCCATGTGATAAGATGCGCGGATTGATGTTCTCAGATGCGGAGGCAACTGAGACTCATCCTCCGCCACCTGAGTCACTACACCTAATAGAGAGAGAGAGAGAGAGAGAGAGAGAGAGAGAGAGAGAGAGAGAGAGAGAGAGAGAGAGAGAGAGAGAGAGAGATAAAACAAAAATTAGGCCATGAAAAACTAATGAAACTAATGACTAACTTTTAATGATTTGAGAGTATTTTTAATGTATTTTTCTGCAGGAATACTGATAAACCTGATTCGTCTACAATTTCACTCTATGACTTTCAACGATTCCTTTTATATCAGCAAAGAGTAAGACAGATGTCTGTGTATCAAATCCATCCTAATAATCTATGCTTTTATCCATCCTTCCATATACCCCAGCAACACAAACACTCATCCATTCCCATCTACTACCCAACAGTCCATGAATCCATCCTTTCAACAACAGAGATTAATGAGTAAAACATCCTTTCATTCAAAAATTAACTGTTTGTTTATTTTCTGTCTGTAGGAGGCTTGGGCTAAAAATTGTAATCAGGTCCAAGAGTTGATGACCATATTCAATGATGATACCTTGAGGAAAACACATGACCCAAACTTTACTGTTGGAGAGGTACAGGTTATGAATATTGGTTTAGTTTGGTTTCATTAATTGTAAATTACTTTATTCTGCCCTTAAATTCTGGATTAAAGAAAAAAAAAATAATACTGAAGAATCTGCATACCATGTTCAGGTCTTAAGAGTAGTCAGAAGAAATGAGAGGCTTTCCAAATGAGATGCAATGTCAACCTGATGTTGTGGCTAAATTTGAAAAACATACGTGATTCAGTTGAAGGAATATTCTGTGTTCAATACAAGTTAAGCTCAATCGACAGTTTTTGTGGTATAATGTTGATTACCACAAAAATGTATTTTGACTTGCCCCTCCTTTTCTTCTGGGTTACAATGAGGCACTTACAATGGTAGTGAAAGCAGTCAATCTGTAAATGTTAAAATGCTCACTATTTCAAAAGTAAAGCCAAAAGACGTAAACAATATGTGTGTCAACATTATTTTAGTGTGATACAATTACTTAATAACCTTTTCTGTGTTAAGTTACAGCCAATTTTACAACTTTGTTTCCATGATGATGTAATCATGTTAGCAAACCCTAAAATGACTGAAAATAAATATCATTTAAACTTTACAGCCCAAATAATACATGAGTTTTAACAAAATAATTAATGTAAGTGATTTTATAAAATCATAAGCTTCACATTTCTGCCTTTAAACCTTCCAAAAATTGGCCCATTCACTTCCATTGTATGTGCCTCACTGTAACTTTGATTTTTGATTTTTTTTTTTTTATAGAAAAATTTGGATGAGTCGAAATAATTTTTTGTCAAAATCAACATTATGCCACAAATGCTGTCGATTGAGTTTAACTTTTATTGTACACAGAATGTTCCTTTTAAGCTATGTGTTTATTTACGTTTGCAATTTTCACATTGCTTTCTTTTTAGTTCCTCGGTTTTCTCTTCTCCAAAGAAAACTCTATTTGGGATGAGAAGTTCTCCGAGATATGTCCACAGGAAATGAACAAACCTCTGTCTCACTACTGGATCAACTCTTCACACAACACGTCAGTACTGCTGTTCTGCATGCTTGCTCCTAACACACACATTTTCATTCATGTGTGTTTTGCTTTTTTTCACAGATATTTAACTGGTGATCAAATTCGCAGTGAGTCATCAACAGAAGCTTATGTACGCTGCCTGAGGCTGGGTTGTCGCTGCATTGAGTGTAAGTGAACCACATCTGCATTTCAAATTTTTTTTATGTCAGTTTTGCTTCACCTGTATGAAAGGATTCATATTGAAAAATGAAAAATATAAAAAGGTTTTTAACATCATTCTTTTAGTTTTTTGGCATTAAAGGATAGTTACTTTTACATTGTAAGGTTAAAATAAATGTTACTTATTTTTGTGTGTGTAATGCAGTGGACTGCTGGAGCGGTCAAAAGGAACCTTTAATATACCATGGAGGGACCATGACCTCCAAGATAAAGTTTAGAGATGCGGTAAAGGCTGTCAACGATCATGCTTTTAAAACATCCGAGTAATTCCCCAACAACAGATATATTTACTTTTTTTTATGGCATCATCATTGTGAAGAGTAAATGTTACATCATCATTGTTACAACATCAGTGTGTCACTGTTGGAAGGTACCCTGTGATACTGTCCATTGAAGAACACTGTGATATAACGCAACAGAAAATTATGGCTGAGATTTTACGGGATGTGTTCAAAGACAAACTCCTGACCGAGCCATTGGAACCAGATGCAGATAAACTGCCTTCACCAAACCAGCTGAAGGGCAAAATCATCATCAAGGTAGAAAAAAAAGCTTCAGTACAATTCAAGTGGTTTAATCATCTTGAAAAAATGTTAATCTCCAATGATATATTATGATTTCTGTGTCATCTATTTGTCACAGTGCATGATTCTCTTCTCTTTTAATAGCACCGCAAAATACAAGAGAGTGAACACACCAGTAAGGTATTAAAAGTCATAACAAGTTTATACTCAAGTTCTAAATGAAAGTCTGACAGAAGTGTGTTCATATAATCCTGCCCATCATACCACATGGATATATAATTCCCCAACTATTCTAACAATACATTTATTTCTGATATCGTTATAATATATTTTTTATTCTATTTTAATTCTATTAGTCTAATGCTGGTAACTAAGGCTTAGTTCACACTGCACTTAAAATTAGTTTTTCAAATGCGATCTTTGGACTGACTGTTCGTGCTATCATTTTGCTAGTTGTGAAAGTGGATCTGATTGTTCAGACAGTGGCAGTGTTGTCAATATCGGGTATAACTACATCAGAAAGCAGGGGGTGACGTAACAGTTGTGTCCAGAATGAAGAAAAATGTAACATTTTTAAGTTGGTTTATATTAGTTTCTGATTTGTCTCATTAAATGTAATTTTCTCTTTGTTCTGAACAGCTTGAAAAAAAAAAAAATTCTGTGAAAACATCATTCAGAAAAATTGTAAACACTTACAGGAAAATGGTAAATATGTTTTACACCGGGGGTTTCCACCTCCATATAAGACAATGTTTCTTTTTCTCCTCAACAATTTTAAAATCCTTTTGCCAAAGATCTAAATGTCAGATTTCAAGAATTGAATGAATGGGGTGGCAGTGTTAGTTGCAAGAAGGTTATTTTTTGTCTTATGTTATTTTTGGTTTTTACAGTATCTGTCCTTTCACATTTTTTTTTTTTTTTTTTTTTTTTTTAAGCAGACTGGAAAAGCTAAAGGAAGCAGTACAATGGAGAAGGAAGGAGAGCTTGACATTTGGGATCCGATTGATAAGGTACTTTAAATTCATTTAAATGTGATCTACTTTCAGGGCGGCACGGTGGCACAGCGGTTAGCACTGTCGCCTCACAGCAAGAAGGTCATGGGTTCAAACCCTGGTTGCCCCGGCCTTTCTGTGTGGAGTTTGCATGTTCTCCCCGTGTCTGCGTGGGTTCTCTCCGGGTGCTCCGGCTTCCTCCCACCATCCAAAGACATGCAGGCTAAAATTGCCGTGGATGTGAGTGTGTGTCTGTCTATGTGTGGCCCTGCGATGAACTGGCGACCTGTCCAGGGTGTCCCCTGCCTTTCGCCCAATGTTAGCTGGGATAGGCTCCAGCCCTCTGCGACCCTGTACACAGGATAAGCGGTTGACAATGGATGGATGGTGATCTACTTTCTTTGCTATGAGACAGAACCAGAGAGAGATAGAGATTTTTGGTTGAAGGGATAGTTCTAAACCAATATGACTTCCTTTCTTTTTTGGTACGCAAAGTGAGAAATGCAGAAAAAAAAATTCTGCTCAATGTCATAAAATGCCAGTTTATGGTGACCACCTCTTCAAGCTTCAAAAGTCTAATCAATATTCAATGTGACTCATGCCTTGTTTTGAAGGCATACAATAAGGTTTGGTTGAGAAACTAACTGAAATCGAATTTATTATTTAGTGAAAATCTTGACGACACTCCTGTGCTTGATCATGAAAGTACACAAGAGCAGCAGTTCACACAGTCCCCACTTATGAGATGGGGCATTCATGCAAAAACTTGATTTGTTTATCTAAAACAGGTCCACCACAGAGAAAGTAATAACAGAACACAACACACCTGTACACAAACCAGAAAGCTGAACTTGCTAAATATATCTGATGAGTTTGAAGTCGAAGAATAGATGCTTTTCTATGCCCAGCCTTATTTGTTTGGACCTGAGTAATCAGAAATCAAAATGAGTGAGATTGAAGAGCCACAAATACTCCAAGAAGCCACAGTCAGGCAGAGGGCACACTTACCGAAAGTGAACTGGAGAGAAAGGTGAAGACCACTAGAATGTGTACCATCTTCAACATTTTGAACCTGTGTAAGTGTGACCAAAATATGTTTAAAGAAAGCGAGACCTCAGTGGAAAAGTAGGTGGGTAGATGTGACCTTCTCGGCCAAAATCAGCTAGTGAGATGCTAAAATATTATGAGAAAGATTTTGTCCGGTGCCAGTTCACAGTAGACAGGGTTACCCAGTGCAATGCCATGAATAGAAACCAAGATATCAACAGAATGTCCCAGCACTCATCACGGCTGGTTAGGACAAAACTCTCTGTTTAACACGGAAAAGATGCCTTTTATCCTGTGTTGTTTGCCATCTGGTTAGGACATGGTGTAAGAGTGGCTGCTTCAGCCTCTTCCAGCTTTCATTTTGCTTTCCAAGTACTCTGTTTCAAACAAATAATGCTGGGCATAGAAATGCATCTATTCTCTGACTACAAACTCATCAGACATGTTTTATGAGTTTGATTCTCTGGTTTGTGTACAGTTGTGTTGTGTTCTGTTGTTTCTATCGCTGTGGCTGACCTGTTTTTAGATAAGCAAAATAAGTTTTTTCTTGAATCTCGTGAAAGGGGCTGCTGCTCTCATGCACTCTCATGAACACGCACAGGAGTGCAAGGGTCGTAAAGATTTTCACTAAATAATAGAACATATTCCAGTTTGTTTCTCACCAAACCTTATTGTATTTCCTCAGAACAAGGCACATTGAATAATTTGTTAGACTTCTGAATTATACTTTTGCATTCTGAAGCTTCAAAAAGATCAACATCATTTAGCAGGTCACTGTTTCAAAATTTCTGTCTTTGTATACAGAAAAAAAGAAAGTGAACTATTCCTTAAACCTATTCATAAAAGGTTAATTTGATATCTTTACAAATGTTTTTTTTTTTTTTTAATTTAGAGGTTTTACAAGCATGACTGTGTGATCTCAGATAATAAGCTGTACTATTCTGAGGAGAAAAAGCAGGACAGTCCTGAGGTAAGTGATTGAGATTACAGTCATTGTCTTTATAAGTTGTATAAATACATTGAACAGTATTTTTATTGTACACTATTATTTCTTACCAGCACTTGAATTTTTTCGTCCCTGTAGAACATTCAGGACATTTATAAACATTTAGAGTCACACCTGTCAGAGCCCTGGTTTCATGGACGGTTGGTTGGCGGCAGACAGACCGCAGGAAGACTACTGCGTGATTTCTGTGAATGGAGCAATAGAAAAGATGGAACCTTCCTGGTGCGAGAGAGTGACACATTTATCAGAAACTTCAGTATCTCCATCTGGTACTCTGGCCAAACTATTCACTTCCTGTTTTGTTTAGGTTTAGCAGGATCCTAAACTAACATTTCGCTGTGTCTGTGCCACAAAATTTACCACAATTGAAACGGTATTTTCTATTATGTGTTACTATAATACACTAGGGTGTATGCATTTAGGAATTTTGTGATTTTAGGATTTTTTCACCCTTTTTTCTTAGTACATTATATTTGTGGTGAATTCTGTGACAAGACAGCATGATTTAAATGACTAATATTTGCTGTTGGTAAATTATTAACTTCATATATCTTTCACAATGGATTAGACCTAGCAAAAGTGTAACATGTAATCTAATAAAATTTAATGTAATATATGCTAAGCATAATCTATATGCATTATAAATAATAAAGAATAATGCAAACAGAAACTTTTGGGGAGTGTATACAATTGAGGAGAAAATAATGCTCTGTACGCTCTCTATAGGAAGATGGGGAGAATTCGGCACTGTAGAATCTTCTTTTCCCCGGAAAACGGTCACACTTTCTTCTTATTTGGAAGCGAGCTATACTTTCCAAGTATGTGTGTCTTGATCCAGTATTACAGACAAAACCGGATTGAGGTCGATGGATTAAACCTGCACCTCACAGGTTTCTTGCCTCGGTCCAATTTTGTGCCACCACCCCACATAGGGTAAATAGCATTTATACATTTGCTTACTATAAACACTCACTCACTCACACATATACACACACAAAAACTTTTACCATATATCTAGTGAATGCCTGTCAATGTAATGACAGATTACTCAACAGCCAAAGCGTAATGCCAAACTGTGTTTTTTATCTTAAGGTGGTTTTACAGTAACCTGAGTCGAGGTGAGGCAGAAGACTATCTGCTGAGGATCCCTCGAGATGGAGCCTTCCTCATCAGACAAAGAAAAGAGCCTGGCAACTTTGCCCTCTCCATCAGGTTCCTCAGTTTGTTCTCTCCATTTCTCTACTGTCCCAACAGGAACTTACTAACCTCTTAGAATTTATCTTTATTTATTTGTTTTCTTGTAACTCAGAGTTGAAGGGGATATCAATCATTATCTGATTAACAGAGATGGCATCAAGTATCTGTTGGAAGAAGCTCATGAATTTTTTAGCCTTGAGGAGATGGTCAGCTATTATCGAGAGGAGCCTTTCAACGGCAAGATAAAGCTACGTTACCCTGTAACACCAGAATTAGTGAAATGCTGTATGGTGAGAGAATTCAAGATAAATGTGAGAGTGGAACGGGATATACGATTATATAATAATAGCAAATAAAGTATGTTGACTCGCTGATTATTGAAAGTGATAAAAAGTTAAATGGGGTGTTTTTATTGTACGTTGATTTCTGTCATATGCGGAAATGTAAATTAACTAATGGCTGAGATGCAAAAGTATCTTTAAGTTAGATATACATTTTAGTCCAAGGTAAGACTGGAACTGTAACAACTGTGACTACTTACACACTGTAACTGATAACTGTTTCTTTTGCAGGAGGATCTCTTGACATATGAGACTGAGCAGAGCAGGGAGGTTAGAACTAAAAAAGCAATAACAGTATAATAGTCTTGATTCGTATACAGTATATTCTTATATGTTAATTAAAGGATTATTAACCCCAAAATACAAAATCTGTCATCATTTACACACCCATTTAGCTCCAAACCATTTGAATTTCTTTTTTCCGTGGAACACAAGAGGAGAAAGTTTGAAAAATGTTAACGATGCTCTTTCCCCTTCTGTCACTCACTCAACGTTGTGTTGATGTAGTGACACTAGGGGTTGCTCTTGAGAGCCCCAAACACCTCGCATTCTTTGAAAAAAGGTGCTTGCCTGGGCCGCCATGAGCATCGGGTTGGACTGGAACCCTCCACCCTCCCCTAAGTGCTCACGGCTTGATGATTGGTTCCTGGGTCCGGGGCGCCCTTTCTTCCCGGAGGTGCACGACGAACTGATGAGGTCGTGGAGCGTACATTTCGCTGCCCGAAACAGACTTCCGGATTTTCCGCTCTCACTACCCTCAATGGTGGTGCGGTCCACGGAGGTCCCTCAGGTGGATAAGGTGGTTGCGATGCACCTGTGCCCACAAAATGCCTCCACCTGGTGCGATCGACCGGCGCTCCCCTCCAGAGCCTTTACGGCTACGTTGTCGCTGGTGACCAAAGCCTACAGTGCCGCTGGACAGGACACCTCCGCCCTGCATGCCATGGCCATCCTGCAGGTACACCAGGCCAAGGCACTCAAAGAACTGCACATGAGTAGTCCTGATCCTAACGTGCTGCAGGAGCTGCGCTCGGCGACCGACCTTGACCCTGTGCACTCGCGTCTCCACGAAAGTTGCAGAGGCAGCTCTTGCCCCGTTAAGGGAAGTGGGCATCCGCATACTCAACTACTTCAACGACTGGCTGATTCTAGCACATTCTCGAGAGTTGCTGTGCACGCACAGGGATTTAGTGCTCAGGCACCTCAGCCATCTAGGGCTTCGGGTCAACTAGGAAAAGAGCAAGCTCTCCCGGTTCAGAGCATCTCTTTTCTGGGCATGGAGTTAGACTGTCTTAATGATAGCACGCCTCACAACGAGTGCATGCAGTTAGTGCTGAATCAACACAACGTCTCGTTCCCTCCATCAGGGAATGGAGGTTACAACGGTAACCATGACGTTTTCCATATAATGATAGTAAATGTTGACAGGCTGCCTAGCGTCTATTGTGTTCAACGGAAGAAAGTTATACTGGTTTGAACAAGCTGAGGGTAAGGAAATTATGACAGAATTAAAATTTTTGGGTGGATTAACCTTTTAATTTGTTTTTATTCTTTTAGGTTGCAGAAGATAATCCTTTAGGTGACCAATGTAAAGGTGTGGTGGACATCTGGAAGTGTAATGTTGGTAAGATCTTTATGAATTATGCAACCTGGTCTCATAGTGAAAATGTGACTCTGTATACTGTACATTTTCCAAAACCTGCTAAATGTGTCTCCAGGTACAATTCCCTGCAGTTTCCAGGTAAAATGAACACAAGAGGCGCTACAACAACTGTGTGTTTTATTCACTTTCACCCAAATCATGACTAATGGCTGATATGACTTTATAAATACTTATTTTTCTCTCTATTACTCAGACACTGCTATTCTATTATATCAACACACTTTTACTCGAACGCATATTTTGAAAAACTATACATTTTAAATGCTTGTATTAACTATTAATAAGGTTGTCTTTTTTAAACGTTTATATTTTAAAACACTATTGGTTAGGTTCAGGCACAAATTTTAGATTAGGGAGGTATGTTTTAATCATTAAAACGGCGTCTGAATATGAAACCATTTTACTCGCTTTTGGCGCCCCCAGCTGGACATTTCACAGGGAAACTGCAGCCAAACGTGTTATACAGAACGTACATTTTGAATTGCAAAAACGTTCACATAAATTTCATTAGATCAGGCTGTAATTACCTGTGTACAGTAAATACACCAAAGATACAAGTTGTGATTTGCACTCATCAATTCTGAGCATAAAGTCTAATAAATATCTGCGCACTTTTGAAAAAGCTTTCCTCAGTTATTATAATACAATACTTCCTACTTTCTTTCTTATTGATTTTAATTGGCTCCCCTCAGCATGCAAAGCCAAACATGCAAGACCCCTTGTGGTAACACTGTTGAATAAGGAAAGTCTGACGCTACTTGAATTCACGTCGGAAATCTTAGAGCAGTTGGATGAATGGTACCAGGTGATTCTGAGCATCATCCAAAGAGAGCAGAATCTGGAGAAAGAGGTTTGTTTATATCTCTTTAACAAGAGATGCCACCCAAACACACATATGATTTTTATGTTATTGAGCTTTATTACAGATGAACAAAGTATCTACTTGAATCTATGTACTTCTGATGACCAATATTTGAGAATTGTCTTGTGAATACCTGTGCATTGAAAATACCTCCTTACTTCCCAATATAGAGAATAGAGTCCAAAACCAAAATATCTGTTGAGATGTCAGACCTGGTGGTATACTGTCAATCAATCAAAGACAATACTTTTGGTAAGTAATTTCCTGAAACACTCACAAAATGTAAACATGGCAGAACACATTCCAGAAATATTTTGAGATGGATAAACTGGGCATTTAATTTAATATTCAATTCTATTTTAACTTGTATGACATCTCAGAAAAATACAGCTACAAAGAGGTCCGCTCCATTTCGGATAATATGATTCCAAAAGACGACAACATTCTGGAGTATAACCAGAAAGCACTCACCCGTGTTTATCCCTCCGGTAGCCGGATTGATTCCTCCAACTTTGACCCTTGTCCTTCATGGAAATTAGGTTGCCAAATGGTGGCTCTCAACTTCCAAACTGCTGGTATGTGACAGAAGAGAAACTTTTATGCTTACCTTTATATATTCTCTTGTTCAATACCTGTTAATTAGAATGTTTCCTATGTAGATAAACTCCTGGAATTTTTTAAGTTCATAAAGTAAGATCACAAAGTACATCTGTGCAACAGGAATTTCCCAAACATCCTCAGGAAAAAATCGATTTTGTCAAACTGCAGTTTGATAAACCCATTTTTTTTATGTTTATAGTAGGCTTATTTGCTCAATATAATTCATATCTGTATAATACATATTACTTTACAATTGTAAATATTAGAATCTTGAAATTTTATGAAAGCTCCTACTTGACCATTGTGACATGAAGTAATAGTTTGCTCAAGTTATGTCGGAATTACAAGATGTAAACTTGGAATTCTATGAAAGCTCTGACTTCACAGTGGTGAAAAAGAACCAAAATGGCAACGGCCTCAACAGCTAAAGGTAGTGAACGCATATTTCTGATCGATGTGCCATTTTATTATGCCATTGATGCCTGAAATTTATTTTTGTTCTTAAACATTTTTTAACAAAATTTAGAGGTGGTGAATTAATGGCTCTGTAGTAATGAACATTTTGATATTCTCAACAACAACGACATTTTGGTAACATAAGTATTGCCATAGAAGCAAATATTTTACGAGCTCTCCACGTTCCCTTTCAATTCAGTGGAGTTTGAGCCCCGCCCCTTTAGGCACTCATTTGGCCTACATAATCGGCCGTTCAATCACCATTATTTTAGATTTCTCTTCCTTCACGACTACGAAAATTCAACTTCATCTAGGACAGTGGTTCTCAACTTTTTGGAGTACTGGACCCTCATCATATCTCAAAGCCACGTTTTCAACATTTTTACTTTTAATACCTTAATTTAAATGATATTATATTACCATTTAAATATTTTCATTACAATAAAACAACATTAATCACAAAAAATTAATTAACTTTCATTCAATATAATTTTTTTTACAAAACATTATATTTCAGTAACAGAACTCTTAATTTCCAACCAACCATTTGTCTCACGTTTGTTAATTTGTTGATAAGGATTCACATTACACTGACCATTACATTTTTATTGTTACTGATCAGTCAATAAACATTAACCTGATTTTTCTTTTATATATATATATATATATATATATATATATATATATATATATATATATTGCGTTTAATTAATCGTTTTCATCATTCTAATTTGCTAAGGGTACTGCAGATTTTACATGATATGTACTGTAATTTATACCAGCCAGTCAAACACGCTGCACAACAAAACGTCTAGGTTACGTATGTAACCTCCGTTCCCTGATGGAGGGAACAAGACGTTGTGTCGAAGAAGCGACACTAGGGGTCTGTCTTGAGCGCCGAATATGCCTCTGATCTATGTCTGATCGGACATACGGGTATAAAAGCGGAGAAATACGTCCAGTTCATTCAGGATTTTTCTGAGGAAGCCGGAAATGGTGTGGCCACAAGAGTGGCTCGGCTCAGCGACGTGGCCGGGAGGACACAACGTCTCGTTCCCTCCATCAGGGAACGGAGGTTACATCCGTAACCTAGACGTTCCCCGTCTCTTGCTAACTTCGACATTGTGTCGAAGCCGCCACACTAGGGGTCCAATTTAAATCACACCATGGGCTGAGCCATGTACGTGTACTGCTGACACAGGAGCGGGCAGGTAATTTACGTGCACAAGCGACCAGTTGTGTCAGACTGCGCGTACCCTTCCCCAATGCCCCAAAAAAGGCCTGGGTGTGATAGGCCAATGAAATGGCATCCACCACCCAGTGGGAGAGCCTCTGTTTGGAGACATCGTTCCCGTTCTGCTGTCCACCAGAGCAGACAAAGAGCTGTTCAGAGCATCTGAAGCTCTGTGTGCAGTCCAAGTAGGTATGCAAAGCATGTACCAGACACAGCAACGAAGGGGCTGGGTCTGCCTCTTCCCGGGGCAGCGCTTGCAGGTTCACTACCTGGTCTCTGAAGGGCATGGTAGGAACCTTGGGCACGTAGCCCGGTTGTGGTCTTAGGATCACATGTGTGTCTGCCGGACCGAACTCCAGGCAGATGTCACTAACAGAGAACGCTTGCAGGTCCCCGACCCTCTTGATGGAGGCGAGCGCGATCAGCAGTGCCGTCTTTAAAGAGAGGGCCCTGAGTCCAACTGATTCTAGTGGCTCGAAGGGAGGTCTCAGGAGGCCCGCGATGACCACTGAGAGATCCCAGGAGGGGAACAGGCTTGGCTGGGAGGGGTTCAACCTCCGGGCGCCTCTTAGGAAACTGATAATTAAGTCATGCTTACCCAAAGACTTGCCATCTACTGCGTCGTGGTGGGCCGCGATAGCGGTGACATACACCTTCAGGGTGGAAGGGGACAGCCTCCCCTCCAGCCTCTCTTGCAGAAATAAGAGAACTGACCTAACTGCGCACCTCTGTGTGTCTTCAGCCCAGGAAGAACACCAATTCGCTAACAAGCTCCACTTCAGGGCATAAAGTTGCCTGGTAGAAGGGGCTCTGGCTTGGTTGATCGTGGGTATGACGGCAGATGGTAGAGCGTGGCCATCGCCGGCCCGAGTGACTGCGCTGTGACCTTCGTGGCTCTGAGGGCGAGGTCGGTCACTGAGCGCAGTTCCTGCAACACATCAGGATCAGGGCTACCCCCGTGGAGATCTTTAAGTGCCTTGGCCTGGTGGACCTGCAGGAGGGCCATGGCGTGCAGGGCGGAAGCGGCACGCAACAGCGTATGTGTAACCAGAGACGTTTTTACCATTGGAGAGAATGTTACAGTCAACTAGCGTGTTACGACAAATATGTCACCATTTGCAGAAACCATACAAATGAATGGGGAGAGACGTAAACTAACACCAACCCTTCACAAAATTCTGGATGCCTCCTCTTTTAAAACAGCAATGTTCTCATTGTAAACTCCACACATAGTTCATTCCAAAAGGATTGTTTCATATTTTTTTTTTGGAAGATTAGTGGACAGGCGATCAATATATTAAGTGATGAGCTGTTTCCTCACAAAGGCAACATCTCCTTCATAGACATCCAATAAAAATGGCTTTGTCTCCTCGCCAGTGTACCACCCATTAAATGTCTATGGGGCTGCCATGCTATACATTTTGTTGTTAACATTGTAGGCTCCCTTGATAGAAGCACTCTGGTCGAATATCTAATTTGCCCTCTTGTAATTACAGTAATTCTGACATTGTGTAAATGCACCATAAAACTAACCAAAATTACAGCGGCCTCACCGTTGACTTCTTTCCCACTTCATAAAATCCTGTTCCGTTACAATTGATGTGTCAGGGTTTAAAAAAAAATCTTACCTATAGGTTTAATTGCATACGAGAAGTCATTTCAACGAAGAATCAATGAATCAGCAGCATTAAATTCATCAATCTGAACGTTATTTTTAAGATCGTTAAATTCTGCAGAATGTGCAGATTTCTGTGACAGATCAGAAGCTTGGCTCATGCAGATGTCTGGTGCAACCTCAAGAGGAAAGAATGCAGATTTCTGATTTTTAGATTACTAACGTTAATAAATATTTCGTTTTGTAAATCCAGTACCGTGTGGCTTTTCTCACAGATACTGTGACATCATATCAGTTTCTGTGAGGATCATTTACTCACCTTCATGATATCCCAGATGTGTATGACTTTCTTTCTTCTGCAGAACACAAGTGAAGATTTTTAGAAGAATATTTCAGCTCTGTATGTCCATACAATGCAAGTGAATGGTGGCCAGAACTTTAAACCTTTATGTGCTCTGAAAAAGCACATAAAGGCAGCATAAAAGTAATCCATAAAACTTAATCCATGTCTTTAAAAGCAATATGTGAATAGGTGTGGATAAGAAACAGATCAAAAGTGCTTTTTTAATATAAATATAAATATTCACTTTCACTTTGTTCTTTTGTTGATTTGCATTCTTCATGCAAATTGCCACCTACTGGCTACGGGCTGGTCAAAAGTGGAGATTTTTATATAAAAATGACTTAAATATTGATAAAACCTTAACGGGCACCTCAATGAACTCTCTCTTTCTCCCACCAGATATGTTCATTCAGCTTAATAGTGCTCTCTTCAGTCTGAATGGAGGGACTGGCTACGTACTTAAACCAGAGTGGATGCGAGATCCAACCAAGAAGAAGACATCAAAACAAAACATTAGAATCAGAGTAAATACTCCACTATTCCCTTTACAATGCTCTAGAATAATGACTGAGTGAAATGTTAAATCAGAATCGAATGAGTAAACGGAATAGAATCAGTATTGCTCCTATTTATATTTGTGTGGTACAATTGTGAAAAAAAGCAATGTTCTGTTTCCTGCAGGTGATAGCAGCTAGGCATCTGCCCAATCTGGAACACATTGTCAGTCCTTTTGTCCAGGTTGAGCTGTGGCCATACACAAACAGTATAGGTCAAGCAGAGGACTACAGTTTCAAGACTACTGTCTGCAGTAAGGGAGAGGGTTTAAGATCTTTGATATTTGAGAATTTTGAGAACACAAACATTTTTGTTGTTGTTGAATTGTCATTCAGTGACCAATGAATTTTGAGCTCCAAAAAGGACAACTATACACCAAAAGTTTAAGTCTATAAGGCGTATGCAATTTATTCCAAGTCAAGTAGTTTTTACATTTATAGCACCTTTCACAACACACATCGTTTCAAAGCAGCTTTACAGAAGATCAGACATTGACAGAAGATAAAACTGTAATATCTATAAAGTCTTTGTCATCATTGTGTAGTTTGTGAATAAAATATGATTTGTGAATCATGTTTAAAATTAAGTAATTAAATAATAATTGTATTAATAACCCCAGTGAGCAAGCTGAATGCGACTGTGGCGAGGAACACAAAACTCCATAAGATGTTGATTAATGAAGAAAAATAACCTTGGGAGAAACCAGACTCACTGTGGGGGGACCAGTTCCCCTCTGAATCAACTGCATGAATATAATGCCAATTTTTGTGCAGTGCATGGTTTAAAATGAGTAAACTAAGTAAGTGTTAAGGGGCAGTTTTTAAACATAGATTTTGTATGAACTGTAAGATCAGTGTTGGGCAAGCTACTCCACAAACGTAACAAGCTAAGCTACAAACTACTCAACAGAAAAATTTGCTAATCTAAGCTAAAAGCTGCACTTCAGAGAATTACACTATAAGGTAAACGCCAAAAGTAGCTTGCTACATTTAAGCTACTTTTTTTCAACCGAAGATACATGGAGTATACCGTCATACACAAAGCACCTAAAAGACGCATTCACATAATGCTTATCAAAGCCTTGGTACAGTATATAGTACAGTTTAGTGCAATAAAGTATGCAAGTATACAGTATGGTGCAATATGTACCTGTATGTGCACGTAAAAAACAAACAAACAAAAATATATAGAAATTCATATTTAGACATGCTACATATACGAACCTACGTGTTCAACGTTTAATGTGACTATTTGTACATTTTATTTTTGTATATACTACTACCTCTACAAACCCATACCCATTTAAACATAATTTAATGGTAATGCCATGGTACTTTTTATGTGTTTTTGTGTAGGCTTATGCGTGTTTTGATAATCTTTTGGTTGGAAAATGTATTTACCTGCAGAAACCGTTTACAAGCTTCCAACGTGTTTAACGTTATAAAGATCTTCGTCACTGGCAAACGATAGGACGCATTTGTAGGTTTCGCTTCCATTGATTGTAGATCCACTGCAACCAGCATTATCTTTATTTCCGTGTTATAAAATACTCCGTGTCCGTGAAGCTATTTGCAAGTGAGCGCGAGCATAAATGATTCAGCAGCGCGCGTGCGCAAACTTTCTGAGTCATTCAGATTGAATTATGAACCGATTCAGACTGCTTTCCTGTCACATGCGACCAATTCATTTTTAAATATCCGACTCAGATGAGCGATTAAATTGTGATTTATTGATTCAAAATTGGTGATAGTAAACACCCGGTAGGCTACAAGGCCTGATGTAGCGGTGTAGTTTTTCTCAACGCTACGCCGCTACCTTGTCAAAAAATATAGATTCGCTTCTGAAAAGCGACTCAATTTTAAAACGAGAAAAGCTACCACCTTGCAACTCAGAAATGCAATTAAGATAATATCTTATCTAATTGTAGTGAAGGTACTGCCCATCACTGTGTAAAATAATGTCTTTGAACTCCATCCTGGATTAACGGCAGATTACTGAAATCATAAAACAGCTTTGTGTGAGGAACAGACCAACATTTTAGTCAAAACATATGTCTAACCCATTTTCAAGCTTCAGATTCAAAAATGTCAACGTCATTAAACACAATCAGTGCAGCTTTTTTGAATTCCGGATGCAAACACAGGTTAGATATGAGCTTCAGGAGAGGAAGAGATTATCAAAGAATGAATTTAGCTTCTGTGTGTCTTCAGAAGACTTGGAATATAGAGATTTGGATTATCATAATTTTTTTTGGAGTATCATAGTCATGGTCACTATGCACTGTCCTTGTATTGCAAGAGGTGCATAATTGTTCTTTTGAAATTTCTACTTTTGTGTTCCTTTTTTGTGACAATTTTTAGATTAATTTTTCCTTTCAGTGACTTAAATCTTCCATGGATTTTTTTAGATTACAGTAGTGTTAAATGTCAGTGATATCCTCACAGAGTTTAATGGAATGCATCCAGTGTGGCTGGGCCCAAATAATCCACCAAAATATTTTGAGGTGTTTGAGCCAGACCTTTCCTTCCTGCGCTTTGTGGTTAGTGAGGAGGACGTGTTCTCTGACGCTATGCTTATTGCCCAGGCGACTGTTCCTTTTAGAGCTATTCGCTCAGGTAAGTCTATCCAGTCTATATTTTAGCCTTAATGGTTCCCAAATATTTAATGTGCTTTTTAAATATTTCCTGTAATTTCTTAGATTTTATGTTTAGGCATCTGAAACCTTTCATTTAGGCTGCTAAATTAACTAAAGGAGCATTAGTTTGTTTATCTTTCTTCATAACTCACTTACAAATATGTTGTGCATGTAACAAGCTAATGGTGTTGTACTGTGAAGCCATACAATTTAGAACTAGTTGTAGACAGAAAAACCTAGCCAAGAAAAAGAATAATTCTGCAAGTCTCTAAAAAAAAAGGTGATAATTTCATTCATTTAGATGAATTCAAAAAGGTCTCTGAGCTGAATCCTGTTTTGGCCCTATACTATTTTTGTTAGGGTATCGGTCTGTCCCTCTGAAGAACAAGTTTAGTGAAAACCTGGAGCTTGCATCTCTTCTGGTGCATATAGATTTACAGTCCTGAAGGTGGAGGTAAGGAACACACAAACTGACATCTCTATATTAGACCATCAGAACTCTTTATCATAACCGTGTCAATATATTAGTTAAACAGTTAGTTAACCCAAAATGTTCATTTATGTTATCGTTTATTCACACTCATTCCACACCTATACAAACCTGTATTTACTTTCATTTGCTGAAGACAAAAGGATATAATTTGAAAAATGTTCAAGACGCTTTTGTCCAGGCAAAGAAAGTGGACAACCTAGAATGAACTTTATTAAAATTAATTTTTAGCAAATGGACTTTAACGTACCATTTTCCACATATCACAGCAGTTTCCTGGTGAAATTAACACAAGAGGTGCTAAAACAACAATGCGTTTTATTCACTTTCACACAAATACAGACTATAACGGCTGACAAGACTTAATTAACACACTATGTGGATAACTATGTTAATGCTATGATATTGAAACACTTAGTATAATGCATCATTTTAACAATGACACATTTTGGCACTTGTATTACAGACCCACCAACATTTACACACTTATTCCAATATGATTAGCTTCTGCGGTAGCTCATCTGATAGAGTGTTGGACTTCTAACAACAGACCGTTGTTCGAGCCCAGCCAAACACAAACTGGTATGTGAGACAAAATGTAAATAGAAGAAGTGACATGAGACGACGTGGTTGCTTCGGAATATGTGCTTTTCATGTCACATTTGCTTTTTCAACACTTTCGGTTGGATTTAGGCATTGGTTAAGGTATTAAGATGTTTTGTTTACCTCTCGTTTGCTTTTAGAACACTATTGGTTAGGTTTAGGTTAAAGTTTTAGGTTAGGGAGGTACATTTTACTCATTAAAATCATCTAATATTCACATTAAAAACATTGTCCGGTTATGACACCATTTCACTCGCTTTTGGCTCCCCCCGCTGGACATTTCACTTGGAAACTGCAGCCAAACATGTAATGAAGCAATTTTTTTAGACGTTTAGCGCAAATGCTGCCTCGGTCACGTAATGTTCATGAGATCAGGCTGATAGTGGATGATGAAACGCCAGCACAAGAACAAAAATAAAAGCATAAATATAATATCGCACAGCATTAGCCTTTTGTCTTTGACATTCCATTGAGCAATAACAAGTCTCCTGAAAAGAGGTGTAATATGGGTCCATTGTTTTCTCTAAAGAATTGAAGTCAACAACAAGTCTTACCCAAGAGGAATTAACAGGCTTGACAATGCCCATGTGGTGAAAAGAAGCATGTGGTTTATTTCCTTTGCTGTGAAGGAGACATTTGGCAGTTCTTTCCCCCTGCCCCCAGATCACCAAGGAATTGATGTCAACTGGTGGACTTACTAGTAAAACAGTACTACAGAGCAGCAATCAGGATGAACACAATAAGATCTTAATTAGCTGTTGTTTTTTTATTTTTCCATATGTTTGTGTTTATTTGTCGTTGTTGTTGGATCTAATGACCTATCTTGAGATTTAAAAGGCAACCTGGGTATGTGAGGCTTTACGAAAGCAAACATACATCTGCGTTGTACTTCATTTGTTTCTTTAGTTCTTTATATATTTACTCATGTATTTATATACATTTTATATATTGTTATTTTCCTTTTACATTGTTTCTTGCTCTTGCTATGCATTATTATTTCAGTTTCATTTTATCTTGTGTGCTGTATTGTCTTCAAAATTTGGAGATAAATAGTTGTTTCCATTTCAAGGTCTTTAACGTTACAGGACGATGATATCAAGCAGTTATTTTCCATTGTCTTTGCTTGGTATGATAACAGTTGTTAAACTTGTGTTAGTCAGACTGAGCATTGAGAGATGCAACTAAGATTATTCAATAAACTCATTTTTACAATCACTTTTTCCTCCTGCCTCCCTCCATATTACCCTGCCCGACTCTGCTTGGCTCTTTGGCTGGTAGAAGAGTTAAAGGAATGTTCTGGGTTCAATACAAGTTAACCTCAACCGACAGCTTTTGTGGCATAATGTTGACTAGCGCAAAAATACATTTTGACTGAGAGAGGCGATTACAATGGTTGTAAATGGGGGCCAATTTTTGAACGTAAAAATACAGCCACAAGACAAACTATTGTTATTGTATTGTCTTAAAATCATGTAAACATGATTTTAGTGTGATAAAATCACTTACTAACCTTTTGTGTGTAAAGTTACAGCCAATTTTACAACTTTGTTGTCATTGCCCCCTAAAATGACTATTTAAAACTTTTTACAGCTCAAATAATACATGAGTTTTAACAGAAGAATTAATGCAAGTGCTTTTATTAAATTCTAAGCTTCACATTTCTGCCTTTTAAACCCTCCAAAAATTGTCCCCATTAATTTCCATTGTAAGTGCCTCATTGGAACCTCAATTTATGCTTTTTTAAAGAAACAGAGGGACGATTCAAAATAATCTGTTGTGGTAATCTACAGTATGCCATAAATATTCCTTTCAATCATAAACTGTTGATTTTGACTGGGTTTTAAATATCAGAAAAAAATATTTTGGATATTTAGATATTAGACAAAACTCTTCATATTTGGATATATCCTATCTTCTGACAGAGATTGAGGTCTAGTGGGAGATTGGATCTAGCATTCTTGGCATTGTCGGTCAGGATGGATGATCTAACAATGTGCTTAAGTGTTTGGATTCACGTAAAAGAGATTGGCAGAATACCAATACCAGTGCTACTGTAGATGCCATTACTTATTTTAAATGGGACTGTCATTGTTATTCGTTATGGAACAGTAGTTTTCACTATACTGTAAAATTACAGTTAAAAAAATAACATAATGCGAAAGTTTAGATAAAATATCAATACCAATAATAATAATAAAAAAAAACAAACCTTTGCAAGCTTTCTATTTGAAACATATTCACAGACAGTTTATTTAGATTGAAACTGGTTCACATATTAGGCTTATTTTCCTGTTGAAGTTTGTGTGTTCTCATTACATCAGCCATAGAGCAGCTGCAACAGCAACCCAGCTGTAGATAGGAGCAGATAAACACAAAAGAATCTCCAGGAGTCATGGGAAATGCAGGTCTTTTCTTTTTATGTACACGGCTGTGCCACTGGGGCTGTAGAAACCCCACCCAAATCATATTAAGACTCAGTCTCAATTCGACATTGCAGAAAGCACTTTCAAAAAATGGAGGATCAACAAGAAGCTGAAAAAGGGACATTAAAATATGTAGGTAAGAAGACATTGGAAACAGAAATAGCACAGTGAACTCCATAATAACAAATAATAAGAGGTGTGGAGGAAACAGTTTCCCAAGTTACAGAAGTAAAAACACGATTTCCACTAAAATAAATAATTCGCCATTGTCTCTGTGTTCTTGAATCAAGACAAAAAGATGGCATTTTTTGATATCTTCTAGGCAAAATGAGTGTTGGGGGAACCCAGTCCCCTAAATTCCTTCTCCCACAGAGAAAAATGGTCTGCTGTTAAAAGCAGCAACTGTTACCACTGCTTGAGTTTCACTAGCGTACAAAATGGCAGTTTCCAGTCCACTCACAAATGCAGAACATACACGCATGAATTGTCCATCTCTCACATTTAGAAACATGTACTGATCCACATGGTAAGTGGTTGAAGAAGTTTAAGTGTAGGGCTGGTTTTAGAACTAGTGATTTTACCCTTTATATTTAAATCTCCATGATAAAATTACAAAATGCAACATGCAAATAGAGGCAAAAAAAAAAATCTAATAAAATAAGACAACAAAAAATGGATTGACCTTCTCAAATTGTCAAACAATAAAAATAATTAAAAAAAACAACCACTGAACACAATGACAGTGCATTTGTCCTGTGGGAGGGAGTGAACCAAAATAGGCAAACATATGCACTCATCTAAAAAAATGAAGGCAAACAAAGTCTCCCAAAAACATGAGAGAAAGAGAAAAAGAAATATCAAACAGAGAGTGGAAGGAAATTATATACTTGTATGTACATTATACAGTATGCAACTATGCAAGGTTCAGACTAAAGATGGCAGAGCGCAAGTTGGTGCCAATGCCATTTATGGCACCCAGTCCTGAACTCCCCCTGGACGGCATCTATTTCTGTGTGAAATTTTAAGCACACACAAGCTGGGCCAATCAAAAACTGTCTAGTTTAAGACCGGCCACACGGACGGGGCAGCAACTCAGTACACAGTCCATCTTTCTCTAGTTTAAATAAGAGTCGAAACACACCCTCCTTTGTAAACATGGATCAGAATAAGAATTTCTAAAGAACACCTCTTAAGTTATGACTGCAACTTAAATTGACCGTTTTATTTCTATTTTTCACGAGATATGAGATATTTTTTCTATCATCACTTGCAAGATCTGTCTCTTTTGTAATAGTTCTCTACTAGTCAAGAGACTGTCTGTAACTTATTTAAGTGATGAAAAACTATATGTTTTCGGAGAGTCTTTATCACAAAAGTGAGAAAATAAAATATAAAAAAAGGTTAAACTGCATAAGCCATAATGAACATAGCAGAAATCTTGGCTTAATAGTTCATTTTATATAAATATACAGAACATTTTCTTAACTGTTATGGCAGGACACTCGTGGTGACTCCTATTGACCTCTAGGCAACCACAGCAAGTTTACAGATTAAAGCCTATTCATCGGTTTAAAAGT
Organism: Moxostoma hubbsi; assembly: GCA_032164185.1. Lineage (NCBI taxonomy): Eukaryota > Metazoa > Chordata > Actinopteri > Cypriniformes > Catostomidae > Moxostoma > Moxostoma hubbsi. The sequence continues at coordinate 25,788,086 of JAVLUX010000027.1, read as the reverse complement.
CAAAATGTATATCTATGTACAACTACGCTGACTTTCCTCAGAGTTGCTAGGTGATGCAATCTTTACAGAAAATGTTTTTAGGCACCATTTTGGTTTAGTTGACAAAAGTACATGATAAAAGAAAAGAAAGAAAAAAAAAAGACCAGAGAAACCGAATAAATGGGGCTCATAAATACAAAGTAGTCCCAGACTACATCCTGAACAACCGTGCTCTTAAATATGGGTGTAAAATAAAAATTACACTGTACAATGTGGCTGAAAAAAGAGAGAAAAAATGAAAAAGACAAACACAAATATTAGTTTTCTGTAGAGCAAACCCCTGAAATTTCTGCTTTTAAAACATCAAAAGGGGATACAGAGTTTTTTTTTTCCTATACAAACACATATGAAAGCAGTGTATAGAAAATATGCTTAAAGATTCAAGTTGATACAAATTATTTTCAGAGCGACAGAAATAGATGAATGGGTCAAGAAGTGAGCATTTTTAGAAACATTTTACATCAGAAATTTCTGTGTGGAAGCAAAATGAATGAACTGAAAGGACCAAGCGCACATGTAACAAGGAAATTGTGGCTTTCCACACAGGAGGTTATCTCAAAACTGTACTGAAATGTGGCTCTGAATATTCAGGCCTTCACCAGACGCTGGTACCACAGGGGAAATGGTTCCAGATAGTTCAAGGAGAAGGACAAACCAAAGTTGACTTCTGGGAAAAAAGGACAAAGGGATGCAATCCTTAGTTTTAGGGGACGTTGATTTAAGGAAAGCCAGACACGAATGACACACAGGTAATAACAAGGGAGACTGTTGCTTCGAGAGGTCTGAGATTAAAGGCAAGAACAAACAAACAGTTGAAAGCAAAAAAGTCCCCTTCATTATGTCATTAGAAACAAGGCTCCTGTGCTGATAATGTCACACAAGACATATTCTTGCATTTGATGCCACTACCAAGAGCGACTTTCAATTTGGATGACACACGTTTATGATATTATGAGGAGATGAGGTCCTTGTGTTTGAATGATGTTCCTATAAATGCAGTCCTCGTTTCTCCATGTTTGTGATTATGTTGTGTTCTGATGATGGGTCTGTGATTTTCTGCGTTTAGAAATCTCCACTAGAATTATGATGTTGAACAAGTTCACCATGCCTCTGTGTAGCGAACGTCCACTTCCTTCAGGTTGGGTAATTTAGCCTGTGGATGGGGTGAAAAAGACATTTAGATATAATTAGGATGTTAGAAGACATTAGGAATGATGTTGATTCAGTAACATGTCCTAATTCACATTGTGCATAAAGACAGTAAAAACCTAATTTATACTGCTCTTAAAATTGGTTTAGTAGAAACTACAGTACACAAAGACTGAGAAAGACAAGAGTTATGTTTCAATATTACACAGTCTGAGGGTCTGCTTGAGTCACAACCCTCTTACCTTCAGGTCCTCATAGGTGTCCGCGGTGAGTTTAGTACTGTTCATATTCAGACTACACAGGCTTTTCATAGCTGCATTAAAAAAAATAAAAATAATTAATTGTAAAAAAATATTTTAAATGAATTTGTCCAACATATACCTAGGGCGTGCATGAAGTTCCCTGTAAAATTAAAATTCACAATTATTAAGGACTTTTTAGTTCAAGATAATAAACCTAATTGTATGCAATTTTTAGGAATGCTATAGGGCAATGCTTTTAAACAGGTCAGAATAAATGAAATCAAAGTCCCTTTCAAGGCAAGTCAGTCTACTTGGTTGCCGTCTTTGAAGCACTCCTGGGCAGTTATTTTCTATGGATGTAAGCAGCATAAAAGTACAGCTCCTCTCTACTTGAATGGGGAAAGACCAAAATCTCTGGTTGGTCAAGATTATGATCAAAGAACATATCTAAAATCAGCAGTAAATTCTGAACAACAAATGTTTAATAAATTGTGCCTTTTTTAGCTCAGATCACATAAAAAAAGCGATTTTTCAGGCTGCAACGCATTCTCATGTTAACTGACAGGTGATGTCTGTATCTACAAGGTTATTGGCTATTTTACCTGTAAAGTGGGACTTCCTTTTCTACACCCGCCATATTGGGCATATTAATTACTCCCACACATTTTCAATTGGTCTGTCTAAATAGTGATAAAACTGCCAGAATGTAAACACTATTTAAGATTTGTATGGAGGGATGTAAAAGTTTAAATTTGAAATTTAAAAACCCAAACTGATCAACCAATTGAATTCAAACTGAATATTGGGAGGGTGTCTCCCACAATTTCTAGGGTGTAAACAGCCCAGCATAACTCCGATTAGAGTAGGAAAAATGTTTATTGTGCTCTTACAGCTGAGGGAGAGCAAGCCTGCATCCGTAACTGGAGTCTCACACAAGTTCAGAACCTGCAGACAGGCCAGGTGCTCCGACAGCAAGCGCAGTCCAGCATCTCCAAACTGAGAGAAGAGATAACGAAAACCAAGTCAATAATAATAAGAAAAAGATAAATAAATTGAGCAGAACATTTAATAAGTGTACTGGTGCCTCAATTTAAGAACAAGACCATTACATCTAAAAGTGCCAAGATTTAGTAGCAAGAACATCAAATACATGAAGAGGTGCCTACACTGAGGAAAAAAATGTGTTTGATTTACTTAGGGATGGGCACGAGTACTCGAGGACTTGGGTACTCGGTCCTGGCAACAATGATCAATCATGATAACGATGATCGATAGTGATCACGCATGATGTGACTTTTCACTTGATTTCAATTTTCAAAATCCAGTGACAATTACCTGACAACTAAACACAAATGTATCAAAGAGAGAGCTTATTTTAAATTTTGTGATTGATTACGTTATGACTTTGTACATTGATTATCAGAGAGTTCTCATGGCAAACAAACTGATATACTACACAGCAATGCTATCGTTACAATAATCAAAACAAAGAGACTGTAATTAACCGTGCTTTGAACACCTGTCTCTGCAAAACATTTGCTAAACACGCTTAATTATCATGTAATGTAAGAACTTTGACTCGTTAATGGATATTATTTAATAAAAGTGAATGATTGTCACTGACAAAACCTCCCTGCCCTGCATGACATAACACACACCTGCATCTCAACGAAATGAACTAAGATTTCCGCTCGAGTTTCCAAGTTAGATATCTGATATAATGTGGTTATCTGTTGCACTTTCCTCAGTTGAAAGTTGGAAATTCAGACGCTCTGAGTTGAATGGAACGCTTCATGAATCACAGCAACAACAAAAAAACAGAGCATTGTGGCTTTTGAACATTTGGAAACACACACACACACACACACACACACACACACACACACACACACACACACACACACACACCCGGTGTGTGTGGCAGTGTACAGCAGATGAGTGTTTCAAACAGCTAGACAGAGCGCAGTTAAATGGAACACAATGCAGCATCTTCAAAACTGAACTTCAACTTAACACGCACATTAAAACTCAATGGTTACGGCATCTCCTGTTATTTGAAAATAGACGGTTCAGACAGTCACTAAAAAAACTGGTGCGAACTTCCTAAGATTACTACGATAACTTGAAGGAAGAACAGACAGATGCGTGTTGTGCACATTTTTTCAGAGTTGGGCAGCGAATCTGCACATAATGACAAAATATGATGCATTATACTTTGAATCTTTTGTACATTTTGTAACATACTACTTTATAACAGCCTATAATAATAAATAGATGATATACTGGAACAAGACGCAATGCAGCAGCCATAGACATTTGTCAGAAATGTTATTATATACGCAGTTATGAACATGTATTTGCCCCTTGAGTACTCAACGAGGTAAACAAAATGACCAAAATGCCCACCCCTACTTAAAATATAGAAGTAGTATGTTTGCATCAGGCTTTTTAAGTAAATTCAACTTAGTCATTTTATGTCAGCACAACTACAAAACCTTTGTTAGATATACACAAACGTATCAGTTCAAACTTTATTTACTTACAAATGTCGGTCACACGAATAAGAACTAGCAACTAATTGCAAGTCATTTCAAATGAACATTTATGTCACTGTTTCTACTTAATTTACTTTTTTAAGAAAACAATAACTGAGGTCAAGCACTAAACTTGATTCCCCAAAGAAGTACACATATAACTGCACTTCAGCAATGCACATTTACGTGTACAAGCAAAAATGCCATAGACAATATAGAACTATGGGGATTGTGTAATAGGCATAAGGAGAGAGAGAGAGAGAGAGCTGAAACCTGGGTGGACCACAGGTTGAGCTGTTTGAGGGATGGCAGCTTGATGAGCTGTTCGGCGCAGGCACTGGTGACGTTGGTGAATGCCAAGCTGAGGTTCTCCAGGTTGCCGAATGATCCTGAGCTCAGCAGACGAGCCAGGTCAGCATCCTAGAAAGAGAAATACAAGTGTTGAAGAAAAAAAGCTTGTAGTACATTTCACTCCCTAAGATACACACTCAGGTAGCTTATTGCTTGCGCTGCTGATTCCTTGATTCTTATTGGCCAGTCGTTGCATTCCGCAGTCAAATATTTTTGTATAATGACTGCTTCACTATTGTCACAGGCAACAGATTCCCTACATAGCTGTGGTAGTTACATGTCTCTCTAATCACTCTGCAGTCCCTTTTTTATGCTTAGTAAAATAATTACAACTCAAATTAACATTTCATGTCCATTTATATATTTATTAAGCAAGTAGCAGTGTAATCGGCAGGATATTGTACAGGATATTGTTGCAAAATAAAACTCCTCAGGATGACAATCCTGATCATCCTGTCTAGGTTTATTTTTCAATAATGACTGGTTGACTGTTAATTATCCCTTACTTTTTCAAAAGATGCTAGCTGAGGTAATATGAGAAAAATACATGGACCTGACTCCCCAAATTAGACACACAATAAAACATTCTCTTAGAGTAGAATGCTTAGGCGGAGGAAGACTACAGAGCACATAGATAGATAGTAATTCTTTGCACAAACACACACTCACTGTAGATTTTGAGGGCAGAGTGAGTCGAGTTGGTCCTCCTTTTCTTTGCTAGAGAGAGAGAAAGACAGATCTGTTCAAACACCAGGTGGCGCTTGAGTGCATTCAGTGCTGTCTACATAGGAAGGCTGTAAATGGGTCACTTGTGTATTTCTGTGACAATTGGGGCACTGCGTTAAACCAACAGGCAGAGCTTGCACTCTGTCGACACAGTTATGACTGCGAAATGACTGGCAATCATATTAGCCAAGTCTGGGCATTGCAATAAAAAAGTCTTGGGTGTTGATTTGTGAAACTGGTTTGTGTACTCACCAGTTCTTTAAGCTCCCTCTGTCTGTCGCACAGCTGCTCGTACATACGCAAGCCCACCTGGGTGCTCTCCAGAGTGGAGATGATCTGTAGCTGAGTGTCCTTGTTCTCTATGATGTTGTATTCCAGCATCAAGCACAGGATCTGTTCAGAACACACACAAACACAGCGATGACTGCTACATCAAGATATACATTGCACTACGGTACAGAGTGCATTAGTGGTAAGAGCACACACTCTCCACAGAGAATCTCTGTTCAAAAACCTAGTTAGCTGTATATTGTCTACATAGGCAGCTAACTTCAAAGGCAGCATCCTAACAGAAATGGAGGTTAATAAGAGAACGATTTGAAAAACTATTTAAGGACGACAACACCATTACGGTCACCCTCACATGCCAAACAAATAGTGCTCCTCATGTGAAATGCACAAGAGACTGGACTAACACTTACTGTTGATTCCTAATGACTGACGTTAACATTCTGCTAAGCTAATGACTTTTAGGTGCCGTATAGAGGCGAGGTTTTCCTTAAATATTTGATACTACAATAATAGCCCAGAAGGGGTGCATTAATGCAAGGGCTTACACAGTCTGAAGCCGAGGAGCCCACAATTTCCAGATGGGCCATTCGTGGCATCAGCCACCCCATGCACATTTCCCGCAGGAGATGCCGATATAAACACGGAGACGATGTGCAATATTTAAGGCCGTCCGTGTAGCACATGATCATACAATTAACACTCCCCACATGCAAAAGTCCACTCAAGTTACATAAAGCCAGCCAATCATATTGGAACTGCAGATTTTCAGCCACCTCTTGCAATTTTTGTGTGCAATATGCATTAGACGGTCAGTGAATACACACTATGAACATGCCCTTGAAAGCTGAACCTACCATAAACAAGGCATCTTTGAAAGCAGCATAATTTTGCTGCTTATTGTTTAGAAATGCCTTGAGTCAGAGTGTGCCTTTGATGCCTAAAAAAGTAGCCTAAAAGGACAGTTCACTTGATTTTTTTGAGCAACAGTCAGTCATTTGTACCTCCACCATTGTCTGGTTCCCCCGCAGGGCCAAAAGCATGCAGGGTCCCAGTTTATTTTCGGCCAGGGACAGAAGAAATTTCTTCGTCTTGTAGCAGGAGCCCATGAGGATGTGGACCTGTGAGAAACGAAAGCCATCAGACGATAAAAGTAGCTACAGTGGCAGGACAAAAGACAGTTAAGGAATATATCTCTTATTTCATATGAACTTTCATACCATGCTAGCAAACAGCTCTCCGTCATCATCGCAAGCTACGCCTCCTGGACTGTAGAGCTGGAACCACCCGTCTTTTCCAGAACGCACACTGAGCAAACAGGAGTGGACCTGTGAGAGAAACACACACATTCACAAACACTGAAACAAGCTTACCAAACCATTGTTTACTAAGCCTTCAGTAGCAATGTTAAGTAAGCATTCAATTTAAGATGTTAATTGAACAACACCCTTGCTGCAAACAACAGCTTACAGGTCTCACCTCTTGTCTGGGATCCTCTGCAAACCTCTGAATAACATATTTGAATTCTCTGTTAAAATAAATAAAACACAACAGGTCTGTTAGATGACACTAAACACGTCAGCTTAAATTAACACTATTTAAATTTCATAATTCAAGACACTCACAACTTTCAGAACTTAAAGTTCATCAAATGTTCAGGGTTCAAAACAATCAGGTTCTATCAACTAATATGCTGCTGCTGCAGAGTACCACACAAGACAATTTTTCATTCCCCAGCTAGTAAAAACAAGCATATATCACATTAGCCACTTTTCCACCATCGGGCCGAACGGTTCTGAGCATGACTTTTAGCCGTACTCAGCCTGGATTTCTTGGCACGGTTAGCTAACCATACTCAACTGTTCTCAACCACGCTGGTGGAATGGTTTAGTACGTGGCAACTCATTTAGTGTATCTTCATGATTTTATTATGATGGCTTTTTCGTCAGGGAAGTAGATTACAAGCTCTTTTAAACTCAAAATATATTGATATATTCTCATATAATACTTTCATATAATACTTATATAATATTTTGTAAATACATTTTTTTTTTTGTTAGTCCGGGAACTTATAACTTTCTGCATGTTCATGTCCGGTGGAAACACAAGCCCTCAGAAAATGACGGAAAACCTAGCACCTTTTCACTTTATATTCCATTTTGCGACGTGGTCCGTGTCATTGCTGTATTGTAGCAGAGTAAAACGAGGGAAAAAAGCTGTCCTAAAAACCAGAATATTCTATCATCCCTCATAGCGTACCGCACTCACTCTATATTTACCTCACATGGTGTTGTCAAAAGATGGATCTGTTATGTACCACAGTGGAAAAAGTAACCTTAACCGTGCCAGCTGGCCAGGATCAGCATGGATCGGTACGGTTTTGCGATGAGAACTGTTCGACCCGATGGTGGAAAAGTGGCCAAATTAATGTTCATTGGAATTCTATGGGGCATGATGACCGGAGGGATTATAAGATGTTGTATTTTTGTTAAAATGTAGCAATTAAATTAATTCTTTCATTCAAAAATGTGTTATTTGATCTGTAAAACAGTCTAAAATGCCTTTTTAGCAGTGCAATCACTGTCGTGGGTAGATCGAACTACTGGTTATGTGTTACCATCCTAATTTCTCTATGTAAATAGTCCCTTTCTGGTCTCCTTATGCTTATAATATCTGTCTGGCTTTACATGGTCATGACACAAGTTGAAAGATTAGATAGCACTTTGCAGACCAGACTAGCAATCGATTCTACCACATTAGTCTCTTGATAATACGTATGAATTGTTGCACTGTGGCTATACTAGCGAAACTGTGTATTTTGGTTTGCCTGATCTTGTGTATCTCTATTGCAAGTGCCTTACTTCAACTGCTATTTTTGCTTCATTTAAAAAACTGAGGGATGATTAAAATGTGGTATGGACACTATGCCACAAATGCTGTCAATAGAGATTAACTTGTGTTAAACCCAAAACATTCCTTTAACACTTACTGAAACAGGTCAATCAGATTGTTGGTCACTGATGTTTTATATAAAGCCTTTTGTCTCTAATGTTCTGTGCGTCCTGTATAAAGTAGGGGCATTACTGATGTCACTTACTTTGTGAATTTGGCATGTGCAAGGGCCCTGGAGAGGAGAGAACAAACAGAGAAAACATAAATTAGCAACATGCAAAATAGAGTGCTGTCATTCCACAATAATTACATAAGTTTCTTTCTGAGCCTGTAGACGTTCTTGCCTTGACACGCATGGTGTTACAATTTCGACTCATCACAAGTGTTTCGTGTGTGTCTGTGAGGACTTCATAAAGTGTTTTGCATGTGTTTCATGAGTGCTCTGGGATGTGTCTGACTGTTGTTAACTTTTTCTAATGAAGGCTGGAAGCTTGGCCTGGCATATGAGCACAGGTGAGCCCCCCACCTGTGACAACCGCAGGGCTCTGTAATAGATCTGTAATGATGCAGCCCGTCCTGCAGGGCCAATTACAGGAGCCACAGAGGACCTCTGCCAATACCCACGATCCCACTGCAGATCCCTGTTGTGGCTCGCCCACGTCAGTGCACTCCCCTACATACCACCCCTCCTGAGACCAACCCACCTCACGTACACAAAGATCCTGATCCGAGTCTTTCTCCATGTTACAAAGGGGAACACAGAGAATGTGAGAGAGAGAAAATGAAGTAGGCAGAGAATAATGGCATAATAGCCAAAAAAAGTGTTTTCTGCAGTGCTGGATACTAGTGTCTAGTGTCTTAGCATGCACCTCGACTTAAACAAATCAGCAAATTTTGGCCTCAATTATTGCCATTTTTACTGTTAATTGTATTATTTTGTACTGGTGTTGTCATGTTTGTTCCTTTTAAGTAATTTCATGTGATGATAACTCAAAGTGCACTAACAGAGTGATTGTCCTCATCGTGTTTTGTCTGTGGAATGTTCAAGTTTTTGCTTGATTTGCTATATGCATGACCCAAGTTGTTGTCTTTTTATTCTGCAGAGGTCCTCATTTTTAATTATAAATTGCAGAAACATATTCTAATTTACAGAAGCATTATTCTAAGAAACAGATCAATATTTAAGTCCTTTTTTTACTATAATTTCTCGTAACTTCTCAATCAACCTCCACTTTGGGCAGGGAGAAGAAATTCTAGCAAAAAGAAAACAACTTAAATACTGCTCTGTTTCTCACCCACACCTAACATATAGCTTCTGAAAATATGGATTAAAACACTGGACTCCTATGGATTCAAATCAGCTTGCCTCTAGTTTTTTTTACAAGGCAGTAACTAACTGCATGATGCATGATGGCAGTAAGGCTACAAGTACAGTATACCTTGAACTCTTAAGATGATCTATTAATATTTAGACAGGTCTATGAGTCGTTACTTTTATGATGCTATATGTGCTTTTTGGATTTTATTTTTGGCACCCATTCGCTTGCATATGGACTACAGAGCTGAAATATGCTTCTAAAAATCATAATTTGTGTTCTGCAAAAAAAGAAAGTCATGCACATCTGGGATTGTTTTACTGTATCCCTTTAATATGAATCTCTCATATCCCTCTCAAGCAAATGATTATCCTTCTGCTGAATAATGTGACTAGTGCCTAAAGTATGTCTATTATAAAAAAGTTGATATTCTAAAAATTAGCTGACACACAGCAACTGATACCAAAGAAAACCATTGTGGCAGAAGATAGGCAGAACATGATGAGAAGGATGTAGCCACTCTTACTCTTTTGGGAAGGGGATAGGTTGAAGCAGGCTGGCCAGTGCTGGTCTCCAGTCATCATAGTCTGATCTGCAGAGAGAAAAAGAAGAAAAAGAAGGCTGCTGCTTAATGTGAAAGCTGAAAACTGCCAGGCCCAGTTGTGATCTGCAAACAGATGGCTAACAATAGGATCAGGTATAGGTGGTAATGGCTAAAACAGAATAGGGACAATGAAGTAACAAAGTGACTGTTTTAAACATGCAGGTTGGATTGAGGCACTCAAAAGTTACAACATGGCTGAGTTTGCTTTTTATTATTATCATCCCAAAACAATAATTTTTACATTAGGCTAATCAGTAGTGTTGGGAAGTAACTAGCTAAAAGTAGTGGTGACAGTAGCTCAGCTGTTTTCAGTTCAGCAAATTTGATGAATCATTTTGTTCTCAGTGTTCATTTCAAGAAACTGGTTCAAAAATAGATTCCATTCGGCGATTTAAGTCATCACTGCCACAAGACCCTGCACATAATTTAACTTCTTCAAATTAATATTGTGCTGAACACATTTAGACTAAATACAACGGATAAAACTCTTATTGAAAAACATACTGTGCAGAAATAAAGTTTGATGCTGTAAACTTAATTGAGATCCTTGAGCCACAAAAAATGCTTTTGAAAATTATTTTATCTGATAATAAATGTAAAAGATTTGATCCCCTTAAAAAGCTTTAATTTTGTTAGCAACTCTCTGTTCCTATCTTTGCTAAAGTATAGCTTGACCATTGTTTAACTATGTAAAATTGAGAACTTTATAGCTTGACAAGCTGCAGTTTCAAAGTATCTTTCCCAACACTGCCAATCAGACATAAAGCTAGTGCCATTACATACTTGCATCTTAAACAGGACAGAACCCACAACAGGCCATTTTGGAATTACAACAGAAAAGATCCAGTGATACCACACTTACAGCATCTTGAGGATTAGAGCGAAACAGCCCAGCACTCTGTCGGCATGGGCAGGCAGCTGAATGGACAGGGCGTTGAGCGCGGGGCTAACCAGTAGACAGTCGATAAGGTTGGGCTCACTGTCGCCCTCTACTGGGGCCTTACGAAGTGTGTTAGTGGTGTTGTTGTTCCGCTCCAGTTCCACCATGATCTCACTGGAGTTGACGATGGAAGGTGGCGGTGAGAGGGGCAGGGCTGGGGGAGGGGACAGGGTGGTGTTCGGGGGTGGCGTAGGCGGCTCGGGCCGCAACAAACGCAAGGGCATGGGCGGCTTCCTCTCGCTCTGCTGTTGACAACCGTTACGGATCTCCTTAAGACTGGGAGAGTTGTCCCGACTGGCAAAGAGAGAGAGAGAGAGAGAATCAAGAGGCAGCTCTCAATATGTGCACAATTTCATAAATAGGGATGTTTGTGATAAAACGATGGTTTATTGTCATTAATAATTTACACAATTTGGTATACTGATTGTTGATTTATCAATTTCTGCACAAATGCGTTCAGTAAACAAGCGAGCAATTGTCGAAAAACGCATATACAGATATCTAATGCTACAGTGCAGACAGCAGCTTGCACGATACATGACATGTTACATTCATGACAAATGCACACTGTTGGCTTGCTTGTGAAACTGAAGCAGATTAAACGTAATCTATGTTGGAACATCCTATATATATCAATTATCACTTAGATTATGATAGTAACCGTTGGAATTATGCAAAGGTGGCGTTAGTGATTCTCAGGCTCTGTAAATATAACACGCTCAGCACATATGCCTCACATGTGATTTGAGTATGTGCAAATACACTACAGAGAACAGAGCTGCGCACAAACATATTTATTTTATTAAATTGCAGCCTTTGCGGTTTGATAATTGCACTGTCATAACATAATTTTGATTTTATTGTGATTAGTCTTTCAGCCCTGTAGTACCAATACTAGCATTTCTCAAGTATATTTATTTAATTTAGTTATTAGTTTACATGCTTTTTGGAATCGTGAACATGCTTTTTGCGATAAAGTTAATGATTAATCGATTAACTGAATTATTAATAATTAATTTTAAAGTCGTCGATGATGTAAATCCACATTTCTAGAAAATAAAAAAGTTCACACACACTAGCGGCGTAGGAAAAGCTCCTACACAGCCACAGCATTTGAAAGACCTTATTAGCCTAACAAGTAACTAATGGACAGCTGACTAAAATGATAAAAATGGAACATCAAATGAAAGGTTGTATAACATTACATGGTAAACGCATGTAATTATGCACCTGCAAAATATCCATGAAACTATAGTTACGGAAATTATTTAAATGGCCAATTAGTGAGAGAACAGAGAGCAAAGAAAAGCAAGTATGGGGAGAGAGCTTTGAAACTCCTCACTCACATGTGTAAAGTCAAAAAAAATTGTAAACGGCAAAGATCATGGAAACTTTCTTAAAATAGTTTCTTATTCATCTCAGGTGGGCTCACCATGGCCCAGAGTCTCAGAGTAATGACACAAACAGGACAGGTAAGACCAAATAAGTCACTACAGCAACGTCACTTTGCTTATCACTAAAAACAGACTAAAAAGGTTGGAGAAGGGGGCTTGAGTAATTTAAGATGATTTAAAGCTATGGCTATGAGTGGAGACAGTAAATATGATTCAGAGAAATGTTTTCAGCCCAGGTCTCTAGGGTACGACATGTTTCACAGAGGGATGAGTCTGGATGAATTAGTGAATTGGACGCACCTGTTGATGAACTCTTCATAGCAAGAGTAAATGGCAGCCAGGCACACCGCCACGAGATTGGGGAGCACCCGAGGATGAGGGCACTGTCCTGTGGGACCATGCATGCTGTAATGATTACATGTAAGAAAAGGTCAGGTTAGCAGAACTCCTATGCCCAAACACATTTAGAATGACAGGCAAAAGTCATTCTGTTCTTTGTTCACAAGTGAGGTGGAGCCAGAATAAGCATGATTTTTGTTACTACATAGTGACAGACCAATAAATGGTCCGATATTTGGCCCTTAAGCAATAAAATGGCATCGCCTGATAACTGTACCCCTTAAACTCTAAACTAATAATAAACTAGAAATGAAAAACATACTAATAACGATCTTTTTTTTTTTTTTTTTGGTAATTTGAGTAAATATTGAAATAAGTCTTAATATAACTTTAGCAATTGTATATACAGTGGGGATTCAAAGTGTGAGACCACTAGTGAAAATAACTTTTTTCATAACAATTAATTTAATTAACATAACAACTTTAATCTCTGTATTTGGTATGTTTGTTCCCTTTAGTTTAATGACAGCATGCACTCGAGCTGGCATGGATAAAACATGTTTTCCCAACATGATATGAGAATCTTGTGTGCTTCAATGGAAGCAAGGGAATCGGGGGCCGGATTCACAAAACGTTCTTAAGAAAATTCTTCTTAATGACCATTTTCTTTGTAGTTTCTAACTTTATAATTTAAAATATTTTGTATTCCCGGAAAAAAAAAAAAAGAAAAGAAAATTGCTTAAGAAAGAGCTTATCTTTTTTTAAGCGATAAAAATTAGGAAGAATTAAAATTCTCTCTCTCTCAAAAAAGAAAAATGTTTATTAAAAATCTATAAGTAACATGGTAAAGTTAGGATAACCTCACTGCTGTCTTAAATCCCCAGAGGTAAGATGTTTAATGAATTTACAGAGATGTTTCAAATGTGACACGTTGTATCATGTTGAGTAGGAAGTCGCACAGGCCTGTTTATGTAGAAATGGGATTCTAGCACAAAACACGTTTTTGACTGTTTTGTGTTATTTTATTTTCAAACAATGTAAATGCATGAAATTGAATCATGAAATTCAAACAATAAATGTTGCTTTGAAACTTCCTAAAGTGGTAACCGATCATGCTAGTCAATTCAAACAGATGTGCAGCATAGTGCTCTTTCACCACGATCTTTAGTTCACAGAAGAAACATAACAAATATATCATCAAAAAGCTGAGATTTCCACCTCTTGCTTTCCGACATTATATTATTATCAAGCATCCCAAGGAGAACTTTTTTCCTTGGAGTAATTTCCTCTAGCTCCTGTCTATTGAATTATTTGTTTCCTTTCTTTTCCTCAATTTCAAATAAAAAATTGTCAAATGTTTAGTTCCAAAGGTTGAGAACCTCTGTATTAGGCAAGGCAACCTCATAAGCATGCTAGTATAATCAGACAATGTCATTTTATTCTTCAGAAAAAAAGTTATTTTTAGAACTTTCTCTTTTAAAAATGTTTTTTTTTTTCCCAGGTTCTATACAAGTTATGCTCAATCGACAGCATTTGTGGCATAATTTTGAATACCCCAAAAATTAATTTTTTACATTTATTTAGTTTTTTTTTATGTTTACTAGACTATGCATGACATTAATTGATAAATGAAAAATATATTTGGCATTATTTTTGAAGACATCCTCACTATGCAACATTTTTCACCAGTTCCTAAAACTTTTGCACAGTACTGAATCCTACATTTGTTTGTTTATATCCAGGATTAAAGTAGTTTATGAACCCCAGATTTTCCAAGTGGTCACAGACCCCTCTGCAAGTCTTAGTTCCCATCAATACCTGTTACTGGCCATAACGGTTGAGCACTACAACAGAGTTCACTTGTATACGGAGATACCACTTTCCCTGGTATGTGTGGGCTATGTGTTTGAATAAGGGAAAACGTCACTCACCTGTGAATAAACTTCTTGACCACTTCCATGCCAGCGTTTAGTTCATTCAGTGCCAAAATATACTCCTGAGTAAAGAGACGGAGTCTGGGGCATTTCCCAAAGTCCTGCAACCAGAGGAAAACACAGGAAGAAAGTACATAAACAAGGGAGCTGCGATGTGTGAATTCAAGTGCTCCTCTAGTGTAGCACACACACACACACACGCACGCACGCACGCACACACACATACCATGTTATGTTTGAGGATCCTCTGAACCACAGGAGTGAACACTTCAATCACCACCATCGACCGAGGACGCTCCCTACAATGCTATGCAAAGGAACAACACAAATCATATAGATTAATACATATATTAATCAACAAAATCATTACAGCTAATCCCCTTAAAGAAATACTGTGGTGGTACCATGGTACAGTGACAGTATCAGATGTAATACTTTAATTACAAACAATGGCATTGATTAACATATTTACATCCCATGGCATACTGTAACATTGTTATGTAAATGGTTCAAAACACCATGGTAATACCTTGAGCAAAATGAAAACGCTTTATTTGCTTAAAAGCTTTTCAATGTTGAGCTTATAACATGTACTGACAGAGTGGTTCTCGTCCATGAAAAACTTTCCACCACAATGCTAGGGTGTTGTGGGTGGCTGCCAGGACATTGCTTTATGGTTGATAAAGTGTTCTGAGTGGTTTTTCATGCATTGCTATGTGGTCAAGACGTTGCTGGAGCATTCTGGGTTTGTTTACTGGCTCAAGTCAAAACAGCCACTCCAAGTCTCTATGGGTGCATCTCAATCAGATCCCTAGTTCAGCATTCAGGGCACTGGTCAGGGAGTCAGGCATTTTTTGGACTGTCTCATTTGCAAAATATTTCCAGTGCACTGAAATCGTTCGCTCTCTAAAAAAATCCCACAATGCTCTGTGAAAACCAGGGTGCATCGGTGCTCATTATGTTCCCTTACCGGAAACATCGTCATGTCTTCTGATGTCTCTCAAGCCGTTAGAAGACGAGCACAAGTGTAAAACTGAAGTCCAAGCCTTATTTTCTCTTTTAGATATGTTGATTGTAATGTCTTTCATTCATTATTACCATAAAAGTGAATCAATCTGTTAAATGTTAGAGTTGTTAAAAGAAATTAATATTGAGGCAAAGTGTTCATGATATACTGATTCATGACATAGGGAGCTAGGAAGCTGATTGAGATGCACACTATGCATGTATTTAATGCAAGTCTATGGGATAATTTTTGGCTGTTGTGCATCCAACAGGTTTAAATTTTATGTCTGATCACTTTGAAGAGTAATAGCACATTTTTCCTTGGAACAAGGTGCAAGCCGAAGTGTAATACTCATCCTTTAATCAGTAATAGGGATGACTGCACTAATAAACCTATTCTTCTGAAGAACAGCCAGATAAGTAGCCACAATTACCTTGCAGAAAAATTCACACAGGTCAGGTGGAGGGTGGTTATTCTCCAGAAGGGGTGCGATGGCCTAAGGATAGATAATAACATTAGTCACCTTCCTCACAGGCATGTAGAGTCTTGTTGCTTTTCATCTGCATAACTTTTAGAGGCTACTCTAAAACAGCTGTGCATGCAAATTCTGTTTATTTCTACAAAGTCAGTTTTATACTGTATTGTTTCATTGAGCCTTAAGACACATTATGTATACTTAATCCTGCCTTTGTTAGCAACAGGGTTTTACACACTCTTGTGTGTAGAGGACATGCGTCTTTATTTTTCTAAAAGCCACTGACAAATTAAAAAAAGGAGACCTACTCACCACTATAATATTCTCATGGTCCTGAGCACTGAGGTTGGTGTTCTGGGAAGGAAATGACAAAAATTTATTGTTAAGAGCTCATTGGGCGGCAGTGCCACAGCTAAGTGACTCAACAACCAGTGAGTCCTCCTTTTAAAATGTTAATGGATTTCTTGGGAAACCCTATGTGACTCAGGGATACAATCCATATATGTGTGTGTGTGTTTATATATATATATATATATATATATATATATATATATATATATATATATATATATATATATATATACATACATACACACACACACACACACACACAGTGTACACTCACCTAAAGGATTATTAGGAACACCTGTTCAATTTCTCATTAATGCAATTATCTAATCAACCAATCACATGGCAGTTGCTTCAATGCATTTAGGGGTGTGGTCCTGGTCAAGACAATCTCCTGAACTCCAAACTGAATGTCAGAATGGGAAAGAAAGGTGATTTAAGCAATTTTGAACGTGGCATGGTTGTTGGTGCCAGACGGGCCGGTCTGAGTATTTCACAATCTGCTCAGTTACTGGGATTTTCACACACAACTATTTCTAGGGTTTACAAAGAATGGTGTGAAAAGGGAAAAACATCCAGTATGCGGCAGTCCTGTGGGCGAAAATGCCTTGTTGATGCTAGAGGTCAGAGGAGAATGGGCCGACTGATTCAAGCTGATAGAAGAGCAACTTTGACTGAAATAACCACTCGTTACAACCGAGGTATGCAGCAAAGCATTTGTGAAGCCACAACACGCACAACCTTGAGGCGGATGGGCTACAACAGCAGAAGACCCCACCGGGTACCACTCATCTCCACTATAAATAGGAAAAAGAGGCTACAATTTGCAAGAGCTCACCAAAATTGGACAGTTGAAGACTGGAAAAATGTTGCCTGGTCTGTTGAGTCTCGATTTCTGTTGAGACATTCAGATGGTAGAGTCAGAATTTGGCGTAAACAGAATGAGAACATGGATCCATCATGCCTTGTTACCACTGTGCAGGCTGGTGGTGGTGGTGTAATGGTGTGGGGGATGTTTTCTTGGCACACTTTAGGACCCTTAGTGCCAATTGGGCATCGTTTAAATGCCACGGCCTACCTGAGCATTGTTTCTGACCATGTCCATCCCTTTATGGCCACCATGTACCCATCCTCTGATGGCTACTTCCAGCAGGATAATGCACCATGTCACAAAGCTCGAATCATTTCAAATTGGTTTCTTGAACAGGACAATGAGTTCACTGTACTAAAATGGCCCCCACAGTCACCAGATCTCAACCCAATAGAGCATCTTTGGGATGTGGTGGAATGGGAGCGTCGTGCCCTGGATGTGCATCCCACAAATCTCCATCAACTGCAAGATGCTATCCTATCAATATGGGCCTAAAAAGAATGCTTTCAGCACCTTGTTGAATCAATGCCACGTAGAATTAAGGCAGTTCTGAAGGCAAAAGGGGGTCAAACACAGTATTAGTATGGTGTTCCTAATAATCCTTTAGGTGAGTGTATATATATATATATATATATATATATATATACACTCACACACACATACATACAAACACACAGTGTGTGTGTGTGTGTGTGTGTGTATTATATATATATATATATATATATATATATTAGGGCTGTCAAAATTTCAAAATTTCGATTAATTAATCTGAGAAAGAATAACGCATTAAAAAAAATAACGCAGATTAATCCATTCCGTATTGACCTTTGACTCTGAGCCGTACTAGCCACCATTCGACTGTAAAATGAAGGAGGGAGACGAGAACGCGCTGCCTGGAT
Source organism: Moxostoma hubbsi (assembly GCA_032164185.1). Classification (NCBI taxonomy): domain Eukaryota; kingdom Metazoa; phylum Chordata; class Actinopteri; order Cypriniformes; family Catostomidae; genus Moxostoma; species Moxostoma hubbsi. Next base: position 25,769,739 of record JAVLUX010000027.1, on the reverse strand, counting down.
CATTGATTGGAACATTTACCTATAAAAAACGGCCTGATGGAAGTGTTGATAAAAATAAAGTCATCTGCAATGTCTGCAGCAAGGAATTTGCCTATCACAGGAGTTCGTCAACTCTAAAATACCACATCAATGCAAAGCATCCAGGAGTTAATGTTAATCTGGAGGCACGACCTAGCACGTCCCGTGATACCAACTCTAGCAGTCAGCGTCATCTTCAAACCACACTGGACCAAACACTGAAATGCAAACTTAGCAAATCTGTATGTGACCGACTGAGCAATTCCCTTCCTAAATGGATCGCAATGTCCTGCAGACCAGTTTCGGTGATAGAAGACAGAGGGTTAGCAGAGGTTTTGCAAATCGCCTCTTCAGACGTAACGTATAACCCGCCATCGCGAAACACCATTATGTTAAAAATTCAGCAGCTGTACGACACTGAAAAAAAACCAAAAGGAGATGTACTGGTGGGAGCGGAATATATCGCGCTGACAGGGGATCACTGGATTTCAGTTAGCAATCACAATTACCTTGGTGTTACGGCACACATCATTGACTGTAAGTGGAAACTCCATTCATTTGCGTTAGCAATACTAAAAACGGACACCAGGCATTACGCCGATGCCTGTGCCCAGCAGTTTTTGTCTGTGGCGGAGGCATGGGGAGTTCAACAAAAGATCACCACAGTCGGCACAGACAGCGCCCGAAACATGATTGCTGCGGCGAGAAAGCTTCCATATGAGCACATGCCTTGTGTTGCTCATATGTTACAGAGAAGCATCACTGTTTGCCTCGCAGACAGTGGGTTTTGTGACACATTGGCAAAGTGTCATAAGATAGTGGGACATTTTAAACATAGCCCTGCAAATACAGAGGAGCTACATCAGCAGCAAAATCAACTTGGGCAGCTGACAGAAAGTCTGATTCAGGACGTTCCTACAAGATGGAACTCGTCACTCGCCATGATCTCTCGTCTCCTGAAGAACCAGGAGGCTATCAAGGCTACACTGAGCAGACAGAAGCACAAGTTGACTATGTTGACTACATCTGAGTGGGACAAACTTCAGAGGCTGGAAACCATCCTTGAACCATGCAGGTAAAAGCACACACACACACGCACAAAAAAACGTCATTAATAAAAATTTACTTTATTTTGCAAATTGTTGCAGTAGGCTAGGCTAAAACTATGACACTGATATAATAAATGTACTGTGCGCATCTCTTATCACTGCAGATATGTTACTGAGCTCCTTGGAGGTGAGACTTATGTTTCTTGCTCTGTGGTGTTGCCTGCTCTCTGCCACCTGTACCGCACAATGGAAGTTTCGGAAGAGGACCCAACCTACATAGGAAAATTCAAGACTGCCTTTAAAAAGGACCTGTCTGAACGGCAAGCAAACCTCAACGATGGATGGCTCAACATAGCTTCAGCACTGGACCCGCGCTTCAAGGACTTGAAGTATCTTCAAAGACTAGACAGAGAAGAGGTGTGGACCAGCCTTGAGGTACTGCTGCAAAATAAACCCAGTACGGCTACCCCAGAGCCTGCAGAAGAGCCACAGAAAAAGAGAAGCCTCCTACTCTTTGGTTCAGACACAGACTCAGATGATGATGACACGGTGGAACCAAGCAGGCCTCTGAACCGCTACAAAGCAGAGCCCAGCATCAGCATGGAGGAATGCCCGCTGCAGTGGTGGACAACTCGTGCAGGAGCCCATCAACAGCTGTCTTGGCTCGCAAATATCTGGCTGCCCCTGCCAGTTCTGTCCCTTGTGAGAGACTTTTTTCTCTTGCAGGTAACATAGTGCAAAAAAAGAGGGCAGCCTTGAGCTCTGTGACTGGCTGAAGAAGAAGTAGAAGTGAGGAGATGTGTCTGACTAAATCTAAAAAATGAGAAATTGTTGCTTTATTGATTTTTTTTGTGTGTGTGAAATGTGTTAAAAGGGGCTGATTTTTTATTTATTTAAGGTTTATGTTCAATTACACAAAAAAGCCCTGAAATTGATATTGCACTATGTTAAAGTTTTGGTCTCTGTTGCCTGAGTTTATTTATGGCACATACAAGAGAAATAGTGTTGAAATTCAGGGGGGTGTTAATTTATTCATTGTGTCCCCTAGGTTATAACTGTGGCCTGAGATGCCTTGTATGTACAGTTAAAAAAAATTCTTCCTGAAGCACTTTTGAATTTATTTCCTCAGCATATTAGGTCATATTGTTGAATGTTATGGCCATTATTTGAACAGTGAAAATAATAATAAAAGAGTTTTTGAACTTTAATGTCACTAATGCTGATTCATTGATTCATTTGAATTGAAATATTTAAAATACTTTCACAGCAAAAATTATGTATGCGATTAATTTAGATTAATTAATCACAGAGTATGTAATTAATTAGATTAAAAATTTTAATCGATTGACAGCCCTAATATATATATATATACATATACATACATATACACACACGCACATACATACATACATACTGTACATACACACACACACACACACACACGTATATTTCTTAGTTTAACTCTATGGCCAGTGCAGGACATCAAATTATTAATTTTCTAATTAATTAAATACAGAGCACTGTAACAGAGCCAAGTCTCTATCATGGTGTGTTTTGGGCTTCTTTATAGTTAAAAGTCTTGGGTTATACACCAATTAATTTTTTCTGACTATTACTGGGATTTTGGTTGAACAATAAACTGCATCTGAGAATCTATTAATTTTGTTCTCTGTAGCATCTGTGTCTGTGCCCAAAATAGTAAGGAATTTTAAAAACTAATGGACGGTTATCAGCATTTTCCACCAATTATCGGTATCTGCAAAATCCACAATGGTTCAATCTCTAATCGTCATGCACCAAATCTAATGCTTCCCTCTCTGCAAGAACTTTAAAGAAAGGGAAGCGTTCACTCTGTAGGAAATGCGTAGTGTTGCCATTTAAAACTTGTGGTAACATCCTCACAGCTACAAAGGCAACCACAGATAACTCTTAGATTTAGAAATCTGCAAACTGACTTTTAAGTGACATGTAACATGCACCTCAATTAATGCATGAGACACATAACCACATGATGTATGTACCCTACATTTCAGGGACAATGTTTCTGAAAAATATCACACAAATCTGACAACAGAGCCTCCTTTTTGTGATGTCCTCAAAAGTAAAAAGTAGTTAATAAACAAATAGTTGTTCTGATCATTTTAAAATTCCAAATGTTTTCTAATAGACAGAGTTAAAGTTTGGGTTAATGTGTAGTTACTTCAACTAGATTTTTACATTGTCAAAAGCAAATGTGAGTAGTTCTTGCCTGTGCAAAAGTCTTCGCCACGATGCTTGGGTGTTGTGGGTGGTTGCCAAGAAGTTGCTATTTGCTAATGTTTTTGGGTGATTGCTAGAATGATTTTTGGTTCTCACCCCTAAAGTCCTTAAATGACTCAGCACCTTTCTTGAATGCAAGTGTATGGGATTTTTATGTACTTGTATTGTCCGCCAGGTAAGGAACTTGGGATGGAATGCTTAGAAACATATCACACCTTTACTCAACAAGCTACACAATTTGAGGAATAATTCATGTCTGTAAGTAGGGTTAGGTTTTTTTTTTTGTTACTATTACTCATCCCTTAGTATGAGTAACAGTTATAGTGATAGATTTACTTGAGAACAGCATTGCCAAAAACACAGTAAATTTAGGCTTTGTAGGGCAGAAGAGAAGTCTAATTAAATGTCTATGGTGTGTCCCCATTTAGACAGTAGGGAAAACGTGTCTGTGTGCTTTACCTCAGCGAGCAGGGTGGAGATGATATGCAGTGGGGCCTGATGGATGGACTCGTCTTGCAGAGGTGATGTTAAGGCCATATCCACCAGAGCTTTGATCTCCTTTAATACCACATCCCAGCGGCTTGGGTTATTCAGAACCTTGCGGTACTTGTAAGTCTTTTTCTGCATATATGTCAAAGGCAGACACATAATCCAGATTACAAACACTTGCCTTTTACCAATGCAACCAACAGTTTTGAAACCGGCACACTTTTTACTGCTATAATGCAGCAGTGGTCACATATCTGATAACAGCTGTTGAACTACATTAAGACCATCACAGTAAATTTGCACAGGAATCAGCTCTGGTCATTGGGTTGGGGATTGTGGTTCTATTCTATTATACTGTATATATCATTTATTTTTTTCTAAGTATTTAGACACACTTAAAAATGTATGAATGTCATAGCATGAAACATATGAATGCCAATCAAATATTATTTTATGGTATTTTATAGAAAGCGTGCATAAGCACACTTTGCGCACAAAACATTTCACAAAAAGTACAGTAGATTGTTCGATTTTAAATGAGAAAACAATATATACAATATACAGTTCACAATTAAAACAAAAAAGTATTTGGACACTGAACAGTTGTTGAAATGATTGAAACATGTTCATTGTTAATGTGATAAGCCTGTGTGAACTTCAAGGTAACTGACTTGAAAGTAATTGAAGAATGGCTTAGAAAGGTCAAGTTAGTTATGAGGAAAGGTCTAGCATCATTTGTTTGCACATGCCACTTGGTCTGATAGTTTGCAATGGCTTAAGCATGGTTCATACAGGCATCACTGATAAAAATAATATAAAAATATTTTTTGTAGCAACAATTTTCAAGAACTTCATACAAGCGAGATATATTGTCGCCTTCATACAAGTCAGAATTCCCAAGTTGTAAAACTAGTGATGTGAACATTGTTCACTATTCGGACACTCGCAATTACAATAATTCCGATTTGACGTTAACGGACCATTAAAATTTAAGAACAGTGAGCTATAAACTGTTTATAGTGTCTGAAAGTGTTTTTTTTTTCATTTGTTTGTCATCATTAGAATCTTTAGTAAGACATTTTAGCTGTTTAAAAATGTACAAATTCTACGTTCTATCAATTAATATTATGGTGTGAATTATATCCTATATAATGATTTATGATATGAGCTAGTGCTGTCAAAAATACCGGTACTTTTTTAATAAAATTTTTTTTACGATACCAGAATTTCTGAAGGTCTTTCACGCAGAGTCGGGAACTTTCGAACGCTCACAACAAGCAAAAGATGGTGACAAGCAAAGCTGCTGCGGAGTCTCAAATAAATAGATAGATAAGTGGAAAAAAAGATAAGTGGAAAAAGCCAAGTTTGTAAATTCTTTGGATTTGACGCTGATGAAAGGGGAAACGTCATAGATCAGCAAAAACCTATTTGTAAACGCTGCTTTCACAATTTTCCGACGAAAGGAGGAAACACATAAAAATTAATAAAGCACCTGAAAGACAGAGACCCGGATTTATTCAAGCAAATACAGCAGGTGAGTTTAAAAGCATATTATCATTTGCATTAGGGCTGCAATCGACAATGTCGGAAAATGTTTTTTTACGATCACAGTCCAGATGCACTCAAAACTTTAACAGCTTCATCTTATGTAGATCCCAAAGTATTAGGGTATTACAGAAAAAAAGGTACATTCAGAAGCACTCTCGTTGTAATGCATTGATGCGTTATAGCTTTATTAAAGTTCAAATAATACAGAAGCAGCTCATGTTAATAACTATAAACTCATGTGTTGATATGAGTCAATCATATCAACACATATCGGTGCCTGATATGTGTGTGATCTGTGCCTCTTCATTGAGTTGCGGAAATGTCCCGATCTAAGGCGGAGAGATTGAAACTGCACCCGGCTGAGAGAGACTCTGCCTCAGGGACGCTCATCCTTCGAGCGTGGACGCTTAATGCAGCTAGATTAGAACGTGATGGCTTGCGACTTATTTAATCATAATATATGTCACTGCATTTCTTATCGTGAAGAAAATTATGCAGCTTTATTAATACGAGAGCACTTTGCACATTAGTTTGGAAATTGTTTTTATTAATTCTATTGTATGCTTGTTTATTTAGTTTTTTTTTAGTACTTGGTAAAAACTTAAAGTAAAAGTAGAAAGCCTAAAGTAGCAAAAGTTGAAGCAAATCTTATATAAGTGTTCAAAAACACTTTAAGCATACATTGTACAGTTTTGTTATAATTCAAAAATAATATATTTAACTTGAAGTTTTGCTCAATGGCATATTTTTGTTCTTAGTTCTGCTGCTAATGTTTTGTTAACTTTGTTAATTAAAGAGTGTTGTTCAGTAACCAGTTTTTGTGTTTTGCTTTGGTACCAAAAATGGTATCGAGTACCGTGAAATTTCAATGGTATTGATACCGACTACTGAAATTTTGGTACCGTGACAACACTAATATGAGCCATCACTGCTTGAAACAATTTGCACAATTTAAACACTGAGTTTACATGCACTTGTTGCTAAAATGGAACTGTCTCTTTAAGAATGGCGGTATTTCAGCGAGAGTTTAAAATACATTTTCCGATTCAACAACAATAACACAAGAAGACATTTCTTCACTGCATCCATACAACGTGATTGTGAATGTGATTACAATCAATGTGTCTTTCTTTTTGATCAACAACTGACTGTAAAGAACAGAAAGGATATTAAATGGTACATTACATTGGGGCGGCAGTGGCTCAGTTGATAGAGCGGGTCGGCCACCAATCGTAGGGTTCGAATCTCGGCCCATACGACTCCGCGTGCCGAAGTGTCCTTGGGCAAGACACTGAACCCCAAGTTGCGCCTTGCATGGCAGATGCCATGGTGTATGAATGTGTGTGTAATTGGGTGAATGAGTCAACAGTGTAAAGTGCTTTGAATACCGATAAGGTTAAAAAGGCGCTATATAAGTGCAGACCATTTACCTTGTGTGAACCCTGATTAAGTGTCCACAGCAAAGTATGAACGGTCCTCGCATTAAAACCATGCCAAATGTAACTAGATTAATGCTTATGTGACCTTACCTTCCACTGTATAGAGTGAAACCACTGGTCCCGCAGATAGCTGTTAGCAGCCTGTGAGTGAACACAAACATTTGCAAAATGAGTCAGACCGAAAAGATAACTGCAGCGTGAGCACTCTGAAACTATGAGAAGGCTGGTGATACCTGCAGGAGGACTGTCCCTCCAGGAAAGCTTAGCTGGACACAGTATTTAGGGGCATTGTCCCAGGAAAACAGCTGCAGGTCCTCTATAGTGCTGTAAGACAATGGGGCCTCCATGTATCCAGTGGGCTACAGAAGATGCAGGAAGAGAGGCATGTTCATATTTACAGTAAACATTCCAAAACATCACTGAAACGCTCTGAAACTGATTTCTAGACATTTAATTTTGCATCTTTTTATATTTAGAAAATCAACAGCAAAAAAAAAAAAAAAAAAAAAAAAAAAGTGAAAAATCTGTCATCATTTACTCACCCGTTTGTCATTTAAAACCTGTATGGAAGAACTTTTTATCTTGCACTTTGTGTCTTTACACAAGTAAAAAGCACCATAAAAGCAAAAAGCAATACTACTCTTGTGCTATATTTAAAGTCTTCAGAAGCCATACAACAGATTTGCGTGAGGATTTCAAATCAGATGATTGCAACATTGTTTACCACTTTGAAACATCACCATTTCTTCTAATAACACTTTGTAAGCATTTGGGCACTGAAGATGCAAGTTTGTTAAGTTTAGAAAATAACATTTTCCCCCATTCATGTTGGTCTTTAGCTACACAATTTTAAGAGGTCTTCAAAAACTTTCTGAAATGTGGACTCATCGGACCAAAAAACACAGTTCCACTGTTCTACTTTCCATCTAAGAGCAGAACGAGCCCAGAGAATTCGGCAGTGCTTCTGGACAGTGTTGATGTAGGGCTTCTGCTTTGCATAATAAAGAGTGGTGTTGACTAACAAAGGTTTACTAAAGTAATCCCAAATCCAAAGCCCATGTTCATGATATCCATTACAGATCAATGATGTTTTTTAAGACAGTGACGTCTGAGGGATTACAGATCACACACATTCTGAAGTTGTTTTCACTTGCCTTTTACGCACCGAGATTTGACCAGATGAATCTTTAAACTATATTGTGCACTGTAGAGACTGAAATGCCCCAAATCCTTCCAATTTGTCTTTGGGAATCATTGTTCTCAAAGTGCTGGATTATTTGATGAAGCGTCTGTTGGCAGATTGATAAGTCTCAAAAGATCCTTGCTCTTGAAGGACTAGGCTGTTTTTGGAGGTTCCTTATACAATATGAAACAATTACCTGTTTAACATCTCCTGTTTCACATCGCCTTATTTCAAATTGTCGCCTTGTTTTTAAAATGCCTTAAATTGTCCATCTCAACTTTTTGGGAGCATGTTGCATGTGTCATCTGATTTGAACTGAATGTATATTTAAAACAAAAACAATCAAATTCACAAGATAAAACATCATATAATGTTTAGTTGTAGACCTTTCAAAATAGCAATGGGTGAATATGAATGTACAAATCACTTTTTTTTATCTGTCCCAACTTTTTCGGAATTGGGTTGTAAATCAATACACTTTTTAGACACCCAGTTCATCGTGTGGGAAATAGAATTTACAGAGAATTTTAAGGACAATGTTCCCCTTCACTTCTTATGATCTTCAAATGACTACGAGAGCTTCTTCATTTTCATTATTTGTCACATAGCCTGTTGTGGCTCGTTTCTGAATTCCACTCCTGACTGTAGTGCTGGTGGTCACATGACCTCAAATGTCAACAGGCTGTTCCCTGTCTCCTTCCCTCTACAATAGCACACTGTGGCTGTTTCTTTATTAGCTGCCCTCCATCCACTGCAGCCCGGCAACAGGCTCTTCCATTATTAGAGCCGTCGTCCCTCACACCACGTTTACACATACAGGCAATTGCTTTATATGTGCTGTTCTCCCTCTAAACTCAAACCAAACCACAGTTCCCATGTTTGTGTCAAGCTACCCAGTTCAGCAGAGTGAACAAGCGGTTCCTTTCTTTAACTCATTCTCTCTGTGCCTCGTGCTCTCTCAAAGAAAAACGTAATATCTCCCTTCCCTCTGTGACAGAATAAACCAGGCCTGTCTTTTATTTACATCCCCCACTCTTAGATGATAGACCAAATGTCTGTTCTCCACATGACCCCTCCCCCTCCGCTGCAAATTCGAGATGCACGGCTAGAGTGGACATCCTTTTAAAGAGACGGTGTGATAAGTATCTATTTAATAATATCTCATTTTTAAAGTAATCATTCGCATGTGCATTGTTTGCACTCACTTGCAGGCTTGTGTAGAGTGGAGCGCATGCCATACGTGCAGCAAACAAGGGGCCCAAGGTGGCAGAAGCCCAGAAAAACCACTAAGGACTCAAGGTCTACACTTGATTCTCTTAAAGGGATCCAAAAAAAGACAAAATTCTTCACAAAAGGAGAAATTTTGTAGACTGTTGATGCTGCTCTTTCCCACATTTCCCATAAAAATGTCACAACAAGGTTTTTATACAGCAAGGTAAAAAAGTCTTTAAAGGTTGTCATAGCTACAATATCCTGTGATATGCAAACTTGTGCTGAGCCTGACACTCTCTCAGCTTATCTTTGACACTCTCTGTCCTTTTTTCTCTCTCGCTCACTCCCTATCTGTCCTCCTTTCCACTTTTACGTTCCAAAAAGTCCTCCAATTTTTTCTTCCATCTCATTGAGGCTGTTTTTCATGGTGCAATTCTTCCATAAGAAGTTAAACAGCTCTCCTCTCACCATTGCAATGTTGCCATGGAAACAGAGATCAAATAGAGACATTTTTTATTTTTTTTAACCAGTAAGATCCAGATGGAAACAATCTGGAGAAAAAACATCAGCATGTTCAGGTGGCATCACAATAACTGACTGATCTCAGAGAGATTCCACCAGCGTTGCACCTACCAAACCTTGAGGAACTCCAAGTATAGCGAGCACAAATAAAGAAATTCACAAGAACTACTGACTTCACAGTTTCTACTAGTGATTGACAGATATGGCCGATGCTAAAACAGATTATATAAACAGAGAGCTGGGTGGACAATGACTGATATAATACAGATCGACCAGGCTGATAAAATATAACCATTCCCACTGTTCCAAAATCTACTGACAGATTTGTCAATGGATGCTTCACTGAAAATCTCCACTTTCATTTCCACAGTCCTTTTATTTTTTGCGATTCATATTCTTCATGCATATTGCCACCTGCTGGTGGGGGCTGGTGAAATTTGGAGATTTATAGTAAAACAGGACTTAAATATTAATCTATTTTGACCAACACCTATTATACAGCCACTGGAGTCATATGGATTACATTTATGCTGCCTTTATGAGCTTTTTGGAGATTCAAAGTTATGGCCACCATTTACTTGCATTGTGATAACCTACTGAGCAGAGATATTCTTCTAAAAATCTGTATTTGTGTTCTGCAGAAGAAAGAAAGTCATATACATCTGGGATGGCATAAGGGTGAGTAAATTATGAGAGCATTTTCATTTTTGGGTGAACTAACCCTTTAATTAAATTGTAATAGTCTATCACATATCTACAGTCCTATATACTGGGACCTATGTAACGTTAGATATTATTTGGATGTATGGCTATAGATAGCTAGCTAAATCGATTCCAAAAATGCTTTAAGGTTGACAGTAACTGATCAATTTTATCTCATATTAAACTAGTTATCTTGTTAAACCGTTTTTATCCATAGGGTTGGCTGAATTAACAGTTTAGCTTTCTTGTTTTTTTTTTCTTGCTCTTCACATTAATGTTATAACCTCTGCCCCTGCCGACCCTGGCATGAGGAGACCAGAAGGCTCGGGAGATATGTAGTCTGTAAAAAAAAGTCAATGAAGCCTGAACTTGTTTAGAAGGTTGAATCTTTGTGAAACCTGCGCTAAAAACAATCTAGACAGAGCAAGGAATGAAACAGAGTGCAGGTGTCTCGACATGCGTTTTTGAAAATTTGAAGTTATTTTTAACTTGACATGGTGTTTAAAAAGTGCTGGTCCTGCATGAGATGCTGAAGAAACAATGAGACATAGTGCAACAGTCAAAGATCCAGCATGTGTTTACATAGGAAAACAATGGTAAAATGGAACAGATGCTTACAAATCACACTCGGTGTGAACGGCCCCTAACTTGTCTATTCTTGAGTGTGAGAGAGAGCATGTGTGCAAAACATGTTTTATAGGCCTGTTTTTTTCATTAATTACAAATCCAACCGCGAAGTACTAGAAAAAATTACCAAAACCTGGGTCAGGTTGCACAGTTATTGGCCGATTCTGATGATCCGATTGATTATTCAGTCTTGTCAATTTGGAAACGTTATAAAACCAAATTTATGGTAAATGTCCAAGCCAACAAAAACTGTAGCCCTCATAAAAACTTGCCATTTTACATGCTTTTGCATAACTGTACAAGCAAATGCAAATTTGTATAGACAGTGCACTACTTGACTGCATAGGTAGGCAAAATTTGAGACATCCTGCTCTCTCTGAAAGTCAACATGGCTTCTTCGAGCTAAACACTTCACCACTGATAAATTAACAACAAACCATGACAAGCCAGAACGAGAAACCCAGGGCAAGACTCCAACCAATTAGCATGCCTTTTCAAAATTATGAATGACTTCACTGAAATTAGAGTTGACCTTTAATCTATAAGATCATGTTCATATAAAAACACCAAAAGCAACAGAGGCACTTCTACAAACAGAGTTACTGTACAAATGGGTTGGAACGCATGCCTATGAAACACTATATTCCAGATTCCAAAAGACAGCTGGCTTCAATTAGCTTCATACATATACATTTAAAATATCCACATAGCTACATGAGCATCAATAAGGCACAAAGCCATCCAACGCAAACGGATACACATCCAGATCTGTGGTCTGCAGATGTGACACATGGACTTGCAAGATCAAAAAACACAAACACATCACTTGTGAGATCTAGTCAAAAGAAATTCTTAGAAGTTGCAAACGGCTTACAATATAGCCAAAATAAAGTTACATAATGTAAAACATCTATTTTAAAACCAATTTACTAAGAAAAGTGTAAAGCAAAAGTGTGTAAATTCTGCACCACTAGCGTCAATTAACGAAACCATTTGGAGTGTCCATTGGACGACAAACAGAAAGTCCTGCACCAAACTCGCACAATTGGTTGAGCAAATGTTGCTGTGTAGGGCTGGTCTGGATGCTCATGCAAACAGAACAATGTTTTGAAACCGCCACAGAGCCACATTGTTTACAATTTTTGGAGAAATGGACCTGAAAATTACTGCTCGTTGGTGAGGTGTGCTGTCATTTACACTGATTCTAACTCAATGCCAAGAGAAGAGATGCTCTGAACTGGGGCAAGCTTGCTCTTTTACCAGCTGACCTGAAGCCCTAGATGGCTGAGGTGCCTGAGCACCTGGTCCCTGTGGGTGCACAGTAACTGTGAGAGAGTGTGGGCTAGGATGAGCCAGTTGTCGAGGTAATTGAGTAGGCGGATGCCCACTTCCCTTAGCGGGGCAAGGGCTGCCTCTGTGACCTTCGTGAAGACGTAAGGGGACAGGAACAAGCCGAAGGGGACAACCTAGTACTGATATGCCTGACCGTCGAAAGCGAACCGTAGGAAGGGTCGTGTCGAGGCAAGATAGAGACGTTGAAGTACGCTTCCTTCAGGTGTACCGCTGCGAACCAATCTTGATGCCGGACGCAAGTTAAAATGTGTCTTTGCACGAGCATTTTGAACGGGAGTTTGTGCAAGGCCTGGTTGAAAACTCGCAAGTCCAAGATTGGTCATAAGCCGCTGCCTATCTTTGGTATGATGAAGTAAGGGCTGTAGAAACCCTTCTTCATCTCGGCTGGAGGGACAGGCTCTATCGCGTTTCTGAATTAAAGCGGACACTAACGAAAGGGGGCGGGGGCCTGGTGAACTGAACCGCGTAGCTGAGTTGGATGGTCCTGGCAAACCAGCACAGCGGGTTGGGAAGTGAGAGTCACGCATCCAAGCTCTGTGCGAGGGGCACAAAGGGGACAATCTTTTTTGACGTACCTGACAAAGCTTCGTAGCGGGGCAGGTAGTTTTGCGTTGGGAGGCAAAAGCTCGTCCAGAGGTTCTGGTGCTGAGAGAAGACTTGAAGCACTTATCTTGCTTCCCCCGGCAGGGGGTGGGTTATTGACTGAGGAGGAGGTGCCTTGTAAGCGTCCTCTGAACTCCAGCCTGGAGGCAGCAGTCGTGGGTCCGGAGGAGAGAGGTCTACGTCTGGGGTGTCGGGACTGCTGAAGTGTGGCACCAGGTTGCCTTGAGAACGGCATTTGCAGGCCAGATGACCCAGGGTAAGAGGAAATTTCTCTATTATTGAAAATGTGGGTACCGAAGCCCGAAGGGTGTGGGCAAAGAAAAAACTGAAGATCCTCCTCCCGGCCCTCCACTGGGGGACGGAGTGGTCTGTCTACCAGCTCCGGAGCAATATTCTCGTTTCCTGGGTTGTCAGTATCAGGAACCTTCCGGATCCTCGAGGACGTTTGGGAGACTGGGGGCGTGCGCTTCCTGCGGGACGCTCGACGCTGGGGCTGAGAGCTGGGCCCAGGTTGGGGCGGAGCTGCCTATTGTCTGGAAGCCGCAGGAAGATGCCCTCGGCGAGCAGACGGAGCACGGCCCGCGCTGGTGCAGCGGCGGGGCATGATGTGGGAAATGCCCTCCGTCTGTTTCTTCACCGCTGAGAACTGCTGGGTGAAGTTCTTCACGGTGTCGCCGAATAGACCGAACTGGGAGACTGGGGCATTGAGGAAGCGTGCTTTGTCTACGTCCCACATCTCGACCAGGTTCAGCCAAAGATGACGTTCCTGGACCACGAGGGGGGCCAATGCCTGCCCAAGTGTCTGCGCTGTGACCTTTGTGGCCCAGAGGGCGAGGTCGGTCGCTGAGAGCAGTTCCTGCAACATGTCGGGGTCAGGACTACCCAAGTGCAGATCTTTGAGTGCCTTGGCCTGGTGAACTTGCAGGAGGGCCATGGCATGCAGGGCGGAGGTGGCCTGTCAAGCGGCACTGTAGCCTTTGAGGTCAGTGATGACGTCCTCCTACAGGCCTTGAAGGGGAGCACTGGGCGATCCCGCCAGGTGGTAGCGTGTCCTGAAAAGGACGTTCATTGCCACTGTGTATTGCTCTTTTAGAGAAAATAAACTCTTAAGAAATATTCTCTTTTAGAAGTGACCAATAAAATGTCCATTGTGATTTAAAATTGAATTTATTTAATAGAATAAAAAGTATATAAATAAAATAGAAATTTCTATATTAGGGTTCATGTCAAACACTGATTATTAATATAATTCAATGATTCTGGAAATTCACCTATATGTTGTATGTTAACATGCTTATGCGTGATTCAGAATGAAAACGAAATAACAAAAACTCCACTTTCAAAGGTTTTATGATTTATTTATTTTGTTACATTTCATGCCATTTTAATTCTAGCACCTTAAATTCTAATTTATCTTACAATTCTGCATCCTGTATGCAAACTCAATTAAAATTTAGGAATTAAATGTGAATTTAAAAAGGCATTCTCATTTCAGTTCTGAAAGATGGCGTTTTCTGACCTAATTAACCTTTGGTCATGAGTGCTCCTCAAAATGCAATGACTTCAATAAAAGTGTATCAAACCGTACAGACTACAGAGCTACATCGATTAACAAATATCCTCAAGCTAAACTCCGACAACAAGGTAAAGATTTTTGTCTGAATTGCTGTCTCTTAAATCACATTGTACCCAGGTGTTTAGTAAATACACCTTTCCATGTAATGTTTATATAAAAGACGGTAACAGTCTGTAAAGGTCTGTTGTCTCATCTGGTACTTTATCTAATTAACAGAATCATGAACAGCAACAATACCTTGCAACACAAACACAATGGTGAGTGCTTGAGGGCATGGACATACACAGATCAGCCACAGAATTAAAACCACCTGTCTAATATTGTGTAGGTCTAACTCATGCTGCCAAAACAGCGGCCAGACTGGTTCAAACTGACAAAGTCTACGGTAACTCAGATAACTGCTCTGTACAATTGTGGTGAGAAGAATATCATCTAAGAAAGCTATTCTGAGATGTGGGTTGCCGCTGTTTTGGCAACAAATTGGGGAGCTGCACAATATTAAGCAGGTGGTTTCAATGTTGTGGCTGATCTGTGTAAATGTGCCTTTAAATGGCAGGGCTTTTGATGTCTTTTTCAACGAAAGAGTGACAGGAAGTATTTATAATGGGTTGCTGTTACGCAAATATAATTTAGCCTCAGAGAGCTTAGAGACAGGGGTGAGTCACATCTTTCAAATCTTCTAGTGAGATCAGATTCCACAAAGCTGACTACACTTATCGAAAATGAGCTATCAAAATGCCAAATGTTTTGTCTGTCAATTGTTCTTAAGACAAAAAGTGGAAAATAGCCGGCATCTTGAAAAACATAATGCATTTTTATCATCTGGTTGCCGTCATGTGTTCCATCTCCAAAGTGAATGAGGTCAAGTATTTTAAGAACATCAGAGAGATAATGTAATTTCAACCTAAATGACACCCTAGCACAGTTACAGAGGCATCAGGAAACTTGTTAAGGAACTGAACTGATAAGGAACTGAAGAGTTTAGAAATGACTGCAAATTTTAAATTGATATGCTTAAAGGAATAGTTCACCCAAAAATCATATACGCATTCATCTGAGGAATACAAAAAGAGATGTTAGGCAGCAGTAGTTACTAGGTCTCAAGTCGAGTCTGAGTCCTCAATGCTCAAGTCCAAGTCACCAATACTGTGTCAGAGTTGAGTCCAAGTCGAGTCACCAATAACTGCATACAAGTCTGAGTTACGAGTCCTTGTCCATGTCATGAAAGCAAAAAAATAAATAATAAAAAATTCACAAATCTGTTTCCATTTTAAATTTATTGGTGCGCACACATGCACACACACACACACTACGATTTGGACATAAAGTGATATTGTGATTATTTAGAAAAAATTAATAATTAATACATTTTAAAATATAAATGTTACTCTTTATGCTAGGCCTTAAAAACTAGTAGACCTATACAAACTATTCTTTACTCTATATAAGATAGTCCTAAAGAATGAGGCTTAATGTCAAACTGAAGTTGAACTGATAACCCATTGGTGTAATTCAATTTAAAGTGACAATTTTGGTTAGTTTGTCACAATTTTATTTAATTATTTTGATTCATTATTTTATTATATTTAAATTAGCAATGCATTATATTTTAGTAACTAAATGTTTGATATAGATTTATTATATGTATGTTCCTTCCTTTTCATTTTGTTGGATGTTGGTAATATTAGTTCCACTTTCACTTGTTTCCACGAAAAGTGTAATAAGGGTGACACGTGAGTTGACTGGAGAATGAAGAGCGCATGTTTCTGGATTCTACAGGTGTTACTGTTAATGCTCTTTGCTCAGCATTCATTTAATAAAGATGTTTGAATTATATTAAATCTTGTATTCTGCGTTATTATTATGATACATGTGCATTGCAGAGACTGAGATGTTGCTACCGCAGATAATAATAAAAAACGTGCCACACAGGACGCGCCAGTTTAGTGTAAATAAAGCGTTTAGCGCACGTAAGCAAATGGAACCGAACTCTGAGCACATCCGAGTTGTGGAGCACAGAACCGCTCTGAAAACATTGTAACAATGCTCTAACTTAATATAGACTGGACGGAGCAGCGCAAATAAACTCTGAAGGGGGCAGGCAGACAGGCAGGCAGACTGGCTGGCTGTCTGTCTGTCTGTCTGTCTGTCTATCTATCTATCTATCTATCTATCTATCTATCTATCTATCACAGTGTTGTATATAGAGTTGAATTCAGAAGTTTACATATAGGTTGAAGTTAACCACTCAACAGATTTCACTTTAGGAAACTATAATTTTGGCAAATATGTTTGGGACATCTACTTTGTGCATGACATGAGTAATTTTTCCAACACTTGTTTACAGACAGATTGTTTCACTTTTAATTGACAATATCACAATACCAGTGGGTCAGAAGTTTACACACATTTAAGTTAATTAAGCAGCTTGGAAAATTCCAGAAAATGATGTCAAGCCTATAGACAATTAGCTTCTGATAGGAGGTGTACCTGTGGATGTATTAAGTCCTACCTTCAAACTCAAATCAAATCAGCCAAGACTCAGAAAAAAAAAATTGTTGACCTACACAAGTCTGGTTCATCCTTGAGAGCAATTTCCAAATGTCTGAAGGTACCACGTTCATCTGTACAAACAATAGTACGCAAGTTCAAACACCATGGGAACACGCTGCCATCATACCACTCAGGAATGAGATGCATTCTGTTACCTAGAGATGAATGTAGTTTGGAGCGAAAAGTGCAAATCAATCCCAGAACAACAGCAAAGCACCTTATGAAGGTCCTGGAGGAAACAGGTAGACAAGTATCTATATCCACAGTAAAACGAGTCCTATATCAACATAACCTGAAAGGCTGCTTAGCAAGGGAGAAGCCACTGCTCCAAAACCACCATAAAAAAAGCCAAACTACAGTTTTCAACAATGGGGACAAAGATCTTGAAATGAGAAATGTATGTATATATATATATATATATATATATATATATATATATATATATATATATACATACATACATACATATACACACAAACACACACACCTCTAATAAATAAATAAATGTATATATATATATATATATATATACACTCACCTAAAGGATTATTAGGAACACCTGTTCAATTTCTCATTAATGCAATTATCTAATCAACCAATCACATGCCAGTTGCTTCAATGCATTTAGGGGTGTGGTCCTGGTCAAGACAATCTCCTGAACTCCAAACTGAATGTCAGAATGGGAAAGAAAGGTGATTTAAGCAATTTTGAGCGTGGCATGGTTGTTGGTGCCAGACGGGCCGGTCTGAGTATTTCACAATCTGCTCAGTTACTGGGATTTTACAACCATTTCTAGGGTTTACAAAGAATGGTGTGAAAAGGGAAAAACATCCAGTATGCGGCAGTCCTGTGGGCGAAAATGCCTTGTTGATGCTAGAGGTCAGAGGAGAATGGGCCGACTGATTCAAGCTGATAGAAGAGCAACTTTGACTGAAATAACCACTCGTTACAACCGAGGTATGCAGCAAAGCATTTGTGAAGCCACAACACGCACAACCTTGAGGCGGATGGGCTACAACAGCAGAAGACCCCACCGGGTACCACTCATCTCCACTACAAATAGGAAAAAGAGGCAACAATTTGCAAGAGCTCACCCAAATTCGACATTTGAAGACTGGAAAAATGTTGCCTGGTCTGATGAGTCTCGATTTCTGTTGAGACATTCAGATGGTAGAGTCAGAATTTGGCGTAACCAGAATGAGAACATGGATCCATCATGCCATGTTACCACTGTGCAGGCTGGTGGTGGTGTAATGGTGTGGGGGATGTTTTCTTGGCACACTTTAGGCCCCTTAGTGCCAATTGGGCATTGTTTAAATGCCACGGCCTACCTGAGCATTGTTTCTGACCATGTCCATCCCTTTATGGCCACCATGTACCCATCCTCTGATGGCTACTTCCAGCAGGATAATGCACCATGTCACAAAGCTCGAATCATTTCAAATTGGTTTCTTGTACATGACAATGAGTTCACTGTACTAAAATGGCCCCCACAGTCACCAGATCTCAACCCAATAGAGCATCTTTGGGATGTGGTGGAACGGGAGCTTCGTGCCCTGGATGTGCATCCCACAAATCTCCATCAACTGCAAGATGCTATCCTATCAATATGGGCCAACATTTCTAAAGAATGCTTTCAGCACCTTGTTGAATCAATGCCACGTAGAATTAAGGCAGTTCTGAAGGCGAAAGGGGGTCAAACACAGTATTAGTATGGTGTTCCTAATAATCCTTTAGGTGAGTGTATATATATATATATATATATATATATATATATATACAGATG
This sequence comes from Moxostoma hubbsi, assembly GCA_032164185.1. NCBI lineage: Eukaryota > Metazoa > Chordata > Actinopteri > Cypriniformes > Catostomidae > Moxostoma > Moxostoma hubbsi. The sequence goes on along the minus strand of JAVLUX010000027.1, from coordinate 25,750,820 downwards.
CTGGTCATATAATTAGAATATCATCAAAAAGTTGATTTATTTCAGTAATTCCATTCAAAAAGTGAAACTTGTATAATGCATACATTCATTCCACACAGACTGATATATTTCAAGTGTTCATTCCTTTTAATTTTGATGATTATAACTGACAACTAATGAAAATCCCAAAATCAGTATCTCAGAAAATTAGAATATTGTGAAAAGGTTCAATATTGAAGACACCTGGTGCCACACTCTAATCGGCTAATTACCTCAAAACACCTGCAAAGGCCTTTAAATGGTCTCTCAGTCTAGTTCTGTAGGCTACACAATCATGGGGAAGACTGCTGACTTGACAGCTGTCCAAAAGATGACCAATGACATCTTGCATAAGGAGGGCAAGACACAAAAGGTCATTGCTAAAGAGGCTGGCTGTTCACAGAGCTCTGTGTCCAAGCACATTAATAGAGAGGCGAAGGGAAGAAAAAGATGTGGTAGAAAAAAGTGTACAAGCAATAGGGATAACCGCACCCTGGAGAGGATTGTGAAACAAAACCCATTCAAAAATGTGGGGGAGATTCACAAAGAGTGGACTGCAGCTGGAGTCAGTGCTTCAAGAACCACCACGCACAGACGTATGCAAGACATGGGTTTCAGCTGTCGCATTCCTTGTGTCAAGCCACTCTTAAACAAGACACAGCGTCAGAAGCGTCTTGCCTGGTCTGCTGCTGAATGGTCCAAAGTTATGTTCACTGATGAAAGTAAATTTTGCATTTCCTTTGGAAATCAAGGTCCCAGAGTGTGGAGGAAGAGAGGAGAGGCACAGAAACCACGTTGCTTGAAGTCCAGTGTAAAGTTTCCACAGTCAGTGATGGTTTGGGTTGCCATGTCATCTGCTGGTGCTGGTCCACTGTTTTCTGAGGTCCAAGGTCAACGCAGCCATCTACCAGGAAGTTTTAGAGCACTTCATGCTTCCTGCTGCTGACCAATTTTATGGAGATGCAGATTTCATTTTCCAACAGGACTTGGCACCTGCACACAGTGCCAAAGCTACCAGTACCTGGTTTAAGGACCATGGTATCCCTGTTCTTAATTGGCCAGCAAACTCGCCTGACCTTAACCCTATAGAAAATCTATGGGGTATTGTGAAGAGGAAGATGCGATACGTCAGACCCAACAATGCAGAAGAGCTGAAGGCCACTATCAGAGCAACCTGGGCTCTCATAACACCTGAGCAGTGCCACAGACTGATCGACTCCATGCCTCGCCGCATTGCTGCAGTAATTCAGGCAAAAGGAGCCCCAACTAAGTATTGAGTGCTGTACATGCTCATACTTTTCATGTTCATACTTTTCAGTTGGCCAACATTTCTAAAAATCCTTTTTTTGTATTGGTCTTAAGTAATATTCTAATTTTCTCAGATACTGATTTTGGGGTTTTCATTAGTTGTCAGTTATAATCATCAAAATTAAAAGGAATGAACACTTGAAATATATCATTCTGTGTGGAATGAATGTATACATTATACAAGTTTCACTTTTTGAATGGAATTACTGAAATAAATCAACTTTTTGATGATATTCTAATTATATGACCAGCACATGTAGGCTATATATATATAGGTGTATGTGTGTGTGTGTGTGTGTATATATATATATATATATATATATATATATATGTATATATATATGTGGGTGTGTGTGTGTGTGTGTATATATACGTGTGTGTATATATTCAATTCAATTCAATTCAAAGGGGCTTTATTGGCATGAATGTAAACAATACAATATTGCCAAAGCAGCACTACACCTTAATCTATAATTACATTTAGTTTAACAAATTTAACGATATAAAAATAAATAATAAAAATAAATAAAAAACAGGTTCAGAACTGCTGAAGACCACAGTGTTTAAAAAAAAAAGAAAAAAAGTGAAGAGCACTGACACAAATGAATATACACACATAAACTGAGGGTCACTGTGGTGAACATTGGAGTGACACACGGGGTTAAAACACAAAACATTCACCCACTGTCTCTTAGGCTGTGACACGTTAAAACGTATCTTGCAGCCAGTTCTGCTGTGTGTCCCTCTCCAAGTATTATATTAATTTGTTCTTGTTCTGTCATGGTTATGTCTGTTTATGTCATGGTTGTCTATGCTGTTTGTTAATTTATCTATATAAATGTCCCTTGTATCTTTAAATTTTGGGCAGTAAAGGAGAAAGTGCACATCTGTCTCAACCTCACCTGTCGTACAGTGAGCCACACACCCTTTCTTCTCTGGGTAACCATGTTTTTCTGTGTCTGCCTCTCTCGATGGCGAGACTGTGCTCACTGAGCCTGTACTTGCTCAGGATCTGTCTCTGCTTTGTATCTCTAACAGTCAGGAGATACTCTTCCAATTCATACTTTGATTTTAGAGTCCGATAGAATTGTAATTTGCTTTGTGTTTTAGTTTCTTGATCCCAATGTTCCAGATAGGTGATTTGAGATTATTTGATGATCTGATTTAGTCTGATGATTGGTTGTAAAGCAGTGCTGGTCTGAGGCTGGTTAGTGTTAGTAGTGTTAACCGGGTTAGTGAGTCTCAGAACCAGCTGACTGAGGGGACTGTTTTCAGGGTTCAGTTCTTGGGTTTTTAGCGCTTTATAATGAAGCGACTCTGTGGGACTTGATTTTAAATGCATCCAAAAATTTTGAGATCTTTTTTGTATGTTAATGATCAATGAGAATCGTCCTAATTCTGCCCTACATGCATTATTGAGTGTTTTCCTTTGTAATTTCAGAATTAATTTGCAGAATTCTGTGTGTAGGGCTTCTGTTGGATGTTTGTCCCATCTAGTGTAGTTCTGATCACTGAGTGGACCCCATACCTCACTTCCATACAGCGCTATGGGCTGTATGACACTATCAAAGATCTTACACCAGATTGGAATTGGGAAGTCAGTATTATAGAACTTTTTCTTAATAGCGTATAGCGCTCTTTGAGCTTTTACTTTAAGTGCATTCACCGCCTTACTGAAACTCCCTGATGCAGTGATAATCAGCCCAAGGTAAGTATACTACATAGTGTGCTCTAGTGCGGTGCTGCCTAGAGAGTACTGGTATCTGTGTTCCTGACATCTGGGCTTTTTCTGAAAGATCATAATGTTTGTCTTTTTCAGGTTTACTGCCAGTGCCCAGTTCTGGCAGTAGTTCTCCAGTAGGTCCAGATGTTGCTGTAGTCCCTGTGGGGTTGATTACAGCAGCACCAGGTCATCTTTATAGAGCAAAAACTTGATGTCTTTGTCTTGCAGAGTGAGTCCAGGGGCTGTAGACTGTTCCAACTGCACCGCTAATTCATTAATGTAAATGTTGAAGAGTGTTGGACTCAGACTACAGCCCTGTCTAACTCCTCTCTTCTGGGTGAAGAACTCTGTTTGTTTGTTGCCAATTCTTATTAGGTTGGCTTGAGAAAGCCAACTTACTGAAATCCTATTTAAACTTATTATTAGGTTGGCTTGAGAAAGCCAACTTACTGAAATCCTATTTAAACTTATTATTAGGTTGGCTTGAGAAAGCCAACTTACTGAAATCCTATTTAAACTTATTATTAGGTTGGCTTGAGAAAGCCAACTTACTGAAATCCTATTTAAACTTATTATTATTAGTGGTGCTTGCAAAGCAACACTATTGTAATCTCACATACTTATTTTTCTTCTTCTTCTTCTTCTTCTTCTTCTTCCGTACAAAACTTCGGCACCTAACTCGTCCCGCACCTTTTGGCGTAGACCCATGAATGAGGTGTCAAATCGTGCGGCTCATTGAGGAGAGGTGTGCTATGACTTTTATAAGCGATCGGGGGTACGGTGTTTGCCCCAGGGGCAAAAAACTGGGCAAAAAATCCCATTGACTTAACATTGAGCCGAACTTTGACGAGTCATAGCTCAGAGCGAGGATTTCGCAGAGACGTGTGATTTATGAGATTTGAAGAGGCTGACAGGCTCTGTGAGAACATACCTCACAATGGGGTAAAACTTTTACCCCTGGGGGGCAGGAGCTGCCCAAAGTTGCCCCAATGTAAGTCAATGGAATTTTTGGCAAAATTTTTTGGTCGCAGACCCACGAATGAGGCGTCAAATCGTGCGGATTATTTGGGAATGGTGTGCTATGACTTTTATAAGCGATCGGGGGTATGGTATTTGCCCCAGGGGCAAAAAATTGGGCAAAAAATCCCATTGACTTAACATTGCGCCGAACTTTGACGAGTCATAGCTCAGAGCGAGGATATCACACAGACGTGTGATTTACCACATTTGAAGAGGCTGACAGGCTCTCTGAGAACATACCTCACAATGGGGTAAAAGTTTTACCCCTGGGGGGCAGTAGCTGCCCAAAGTTGCCCCAATGTAAGTCAATGGAATTTTTGAAAAATTTTTTGGTCGCAGACCCACAAATGAGGCGTCAAATCGTTCGGATTATTTGGGAATGGTGTGCTATGACTTTTATAAGCGATCGGGGGTATGGTATTTGCCCCAGGGGCAAAAAATTGGGCAAAAAATCCCATTGACTTAACATTGCGCCAAATTTGACAAGTCATAGCTCAGAGCATGGATTTCACAGACACGTGTGATTTACCACATTTGAAGAGTTTGACAGGCTCTGTGAGAACATACCTCACAATGGGGTAAAAGTTGCACCCCTTGGGGGCAGGAGCTGCCCAAATTTGCCCCAATGTTAAGTCTATGGTAGATTTTGTATTGAACATAACTCTGGATCACAGTGTCTTAGAGACAAGGGGGCGGGCTCATTTTACTCAGACGACCAATCAGTCTCTCAGGATCATTGTGAAGCTATCAAGCCACGCCCTAGCAACCATTTACAGTACCTTAGCAACAAGTCCCATAGACTTCCATTGAAAGAGATCAAAGGGATTTCTCCAGACTGAATTATCATAGAAACACGAGGGTGGTCTCGTTTGACTTGGGGCAGTAAAACAGCCAATCATGAATCCCCTCAACACTTCCTAGCCCCTCCCTAGCAACCATTTTCAAGCACCTTAGCAACCAAAATCCAAAGAGAGATATCTTCCATTCTGAATGTCACAGAGGCATGGGAGTTGTTTTATATCATTCATACTGACAAGCAGCCTTTGGAGATTCATCATTGGCAGCTGCCAAGCCACTCCCTAGCAACAATTTAGAGCACCCTAGCAACCACATTTATTGATTTCAATTACAGTAAGATATCTTCAGATCAGAATGTCCTAGAGACATGATAGTTGCTTTGTTTTAATTGGGTGAGTAATCAGTCTTCAGCTTTCATCATGTGAACTACTTAGCCACGCCCTAGCAACCATTTAAAGCACCCTAGCAACAAAGAACCATTGACATCCATTCAAAGCACTAAGATGTGTATCTTAGGATCAGAATGACGTAGAGACTTCCGGGTTGACTTATTTCACTCAGGATGGCAAGGAGCATTGTTGGCTGTCACCTTGGTAACTGCCTAGCAACCAGATGGGGTTACCCTAGCAACCAAGAAACAAATCAAATATCTCTGCACAAGAAAATCACAGAGACTTCCGGGTTGACTTATTTCACTCAGGATGGCAAGGAGCATTGTTGGCTGTCACCTTGGTAACTGCCTAGCAACCAGATGGGGTTACCCTAGCAACCAAGTAACAAATCACATATCTTTCAACCAGAACATCGTAGAGACATAGGGGTTGAAATATTTCTCACAGGATTGCAAGGGGCCTTATGAGTATCACGTAGGTAACTGCCTAGCAACCAGATGGGGTTACCCTAGCAACCAAGAAAGAAATCGCATATCTCTGCACAAGAAAATCACAGAGACTTCCAGGTTGACTTATTTTACTCAGGATGGCAAGGAGCATTGTTGCCTGTCACCTAGGTAACTGCCTAGCAACCAGATGGGGATAGCCTAGCAACCAAGAAACAAATCACATATCTCTGCACAAGAAAATCACAGAGACTTCCGGGTTGACTTATTTCACTCAGGATGAGAAGGAGCAGTGTTGGCTGTCACCTTAGTAACTGCCTAGCAACCAGATGGGGATAGCCTAGCAACCAAGAAACAAATCACATATCTCTGCACAAGAAAATCACAGAGACTTCGGGGTTGACTTATTTCACTTAGGATCGAAAGTAGACTTGATAAATATCACCCTGGTAACTGCCTAGCAACCAGATGGGTTTACCATAGCAACCAAGTAACAAATCTCATATCTTTGCACTACAAAATCGTAGAGACTTCCGAGTTGACTTATTTCACTCAAGATGGCAAGGAGCATTGTTGGATGTTACTTTGGTAACTGCCTAGCAACCAAATGGGGTTACCCTAGCAACCAAGAAACAAATCACATATCTCTGCACAAGAAAATCACAGAGACTTCCAGGTTGACTTATTTTACTCAGGATGGCAAGGAGCATTGTTGCCTGTCACATAGGTAACTGCCTAGCAACCAGATGGGCTTACCCTAGCAACCAAGAAACAAATCACATATCTCTGCCCAAGAAAATCACAGAGACTTCCGGGTTGACTTATTTCACTCAGAATGGCAAGGAGCAGTGTTGGCTGTCACCTTGGTAACTGCCTAGCAACCAGATGGGGTTACCCTAGCAACCAAGAAACAAATTACATATCTCTGCACAAGAAAATCACAGAGACTTCTGGGTTGACTTATTTCACTCAGGATGGCAAGGAGCATTGTTGCCTGTCACCTTGGTAACTGCATAGCAACCAGATGGGGTTACCCTAGCAACCAAGTAACAAATCACATATCTCTCTACTAGAAAATCACAGAGACTTCCGGGTTGACTTATTTTACTCAGGATGGCAAGTAGCATTGGTGGCTGTCACCTTAGTAACTGCATATCAACCAGATGGGTTTCCCTAGCAACCATGGAACAACACCAATATCTTTGCACCAGAACATCCTACTGTCATGGGGGTGGCCTCTTTAAACTTTGGGCAGTAGGTGGGACATTATGGTAAGAAATTTTGCCACGGCAAGCACCACTCACATTTTCTTCAGGAAATGTACATTCTAGTTATTATTATTATTCTGAGACTAAATTTCTAAATGTAACTCCTCCTAGAGCTTTTAAGCTACATGCACCAAACTCGGCACAGACCTTCAGACTAATCCCGAATAGTGTGCTATATCTTTTCTAACTGATCGGACTTACGGTTTTCCTAAAAATGACGATCAAAACTCGGAAAAACTCCCATTGATTAACATTGCGGAATGTTCAGAAATTTAAATCCCAACTGACGTTTTCACACACACAGACGAAAAAGGGCCTGTCAGCCCTGCGTCTCTCCTTCTCTCTCTCCCTCAGAGGATTTCTTTTATCAAGCAGCCAATAAGTAATGACCTAAAATCTTCATAGCCACAGTATAGTAGCTTCCAGGTTGACTTGATTCACTCAGTATGGAAAGGAGGCTTGATAAGTATCACCCTGGTAACTGCATAGCAACCAGACAGGGTTACCCTAGCAACCAAATAACAAATCACATATTTCTGCACCAGAAAATCATACAGACATCCTGTTTCACTTATTTCACTCAGGATGGAAAGTAGCCTTGATATGTATCACTCTGGTAACTGCCTAGCAACCAGATGCGGTTACCCTAGCAACCAAGTAACAAATCACATATCTTTGAACCAGAACATCGTAGAGACTTAGGGGTTAACATATTTCACACAGGATTGCAAGGAGCCTTATGAGTATCACCTTGGTAACTGCCTAGCAACCAGATGGGGTTACCCTAGCAACCAACTAACAAATCACATATCTCTGCACCAGAAAATCGTAGAGACTTCCTGTTTCACTTATTTCACTCAGGATGGAAAGTAGCCTTGATATGTATCACTCTGGTAACTGCCTAGCAACCAGATGTGATTACCCTAGCAACCAAGTAACAAATAACATATCTCTGCAACAGAAAATCAGAGAGACTTCCGGGTTGACTTATTTCACTCAGGATGGAAAGTAGCCTTGATATGTATCACTCTGGTAACTGCCTAGCAACCAGATGTGATTACCCTAGCAACCAAGTAACAAATCACATATATCTGCACCAGTATATCGTAGAGACTACCTGTTTCACTTATTTCACTCAGGATGGAAAGTAGCCTTGATATGTATCATTCTGGTAACTGCATAGCAACCAGACAGGGTTACCTTAGCAACCAAGTAACAAATCACATATCTTTGAACCAGAACATCGTAGAGACTTAGGGGTTGACATATTTCACACAGGATTGCAAGGAGCCTTATGAGTATCACTTTGGTAACTGCCTAGCAACCAGATGTGTTTACCCTAGCAACCAAGTAACAAGTCACATATCTCTGCACCAGGAAATCATAGAGACTTCCTGTTTCACTTATTTCACTCAGGATGGAAAGTAGCCTTGATATGTATCCCTCTGGTAACTGCCTAGCAACCAGATGCGGTTACCCTAGCAACCAAGTAACAAATAACATATCTTTGAACCAGAACATCGTAGAGACTTAGGGGTTGACATATTTCACACAGGATTGCAAGGAGCCTTATGAGTATCACCTTAGTAACTGCCTAGCAACCAGATGGGGTTACCCTAGCAACCAACTAACAAATCACATATCTCTGCACCAGAAAATCGTAGAGACTTCCTGTTTCACTTATTTCACTCAGGATGGAAAGTAGCCTTGATATGTATCACTCTGGTAACTGCCTAGCAACCAGATGTGATTACCCTAGCAACCAAGTAACAAATAACATATCTCTGCAACAGAAAATCAGAGAGACTTCCGGGTTGACTTATTTCACTCAGGATGGAAAGTAGCCTTGATATGTATCACTCTGGTAACTGCCTAGCAACCAGATGTGATTACCCTAGCAACCAAGTAACAAATCACATATATCTGCACCAGTATATCGTAGAGACTACCTGTTTCACTTATTTCACTCAGGATGGAAAGTAGCCTTGATATGTATCATTCTGGTAACTGCCTAGCAACCAGATGGGGTTACCCTAGCAACCAACTAACAAATCACATATCTCTGCACCAGAAAATCGTAGAGAATTCCGGGTTGACATAATTTATTCAGGATGGAAAGGAGGCTTGATAAGTATCACTCTGGTAACTGCCTAGCAATGACAAGGGCTTACCCTAGCAACCAAGTAACAAATCACATAACTCTGCACCAGAAAATCATAGAGACTTCCTGTTTCACTTATTTTACTCAAGATGGAAAGTAGACTTGATATATATCACTCTGGTAACTGCCTATCAACCAGATATGGTTACCCTAGCAACCAAGTAACAAATCACATATCTATGCAACAGAAAATCATAGAGACTTCCGGGTTGACTTTATTCACTCAGAATGAAAAGGAGGCTTGATAAGGATCACCCTGGAAACTGCCTAGCAACCAGATTGGGTTACCCTAGCAACCAAGTAAAAAATGATATATCTATCTGTCTATCTGTCTATCTATCTATCTATCTATCTTTCTGATGGTCAATATCTATCTATCTATCTATCTATCTATCTATCTATCTATCTGAGGGTCAATATCTATCTATCTATCTATCTAACTATCTGCGGGTCAATAACTATCTATCTATCTATCTGTGGGTCATACTCTATCTATCTATATCTCAGGGTCAATGACTATCTGTCTATCTATATATCTGACGGTCAATATCTATCTATCTATCTAAGAGTCAATGACTATCTATCTATCTATCTATCTATCTATCTGAGGGTCAATATCTATCTATCTATCTATCTAACTATCTGCGGGTCAATAACTATCTATCTATCTATCTATCTGTGGTTCATACTCTATCTATCTATATCTCAGGGTCAATGACTATCTATCTATCTATATATCTGACGTTCAATATCTATCTATCTATCTATCTAAGGGTCAATGACTATCAATCTATCTTTCTATCTTTCTATCTATCTATCTATCTGAGGGTCAATATCTATCTATCTATCTGAGGATCAATATCTATCTATCTATCTATCTATCTATCTGATGGTCAATAACTATCTATCTATCTATCTATCTATCTGATGGTCAATAACTATCTATCTATCTATCTATCTATCTATCTATCTGAGGGTCAATATCTATCTATCTATCTATCTATGGGTCATACTCTATCTATCTATCTATCTATCTATCTATCTGAGGGTCAATATCTATCTATCTATCTATCTATCTATCTATCTATCTAATCTATTTGATAGACTGAATGGTTTTATAATCTCTAAACTTTGAACTTTGAAAACTACTACTTATAATTACATCAAACTAGAAACCGTAAATCTTCAAACTTTTACAACTACTTCAAACTTTATGCTAGGCTTTCTCAAGCCAACCTAAAGTTTGTACTCAAACTTTTTAATCTAGTTATTATTATTATTATTCTGAGACTAAATTTCTAAATGTAACTCCTCCTAGAGCTTTTAAGCTACATGCACCAAACTCGGCACAGACCTTCAGACTAATCCCGAATAGTGTGCTATATCTTTTCTAACTGATCGGACTTACGGTTTTCCTAAAAATGACGATCAAAACTCGGAAAAACTCCCATTGATTAACATTGCGGAATGTTCAGAAATTTAAATCCCAACTGACGTTTTCACACACACAGACGAAAAAGGGCCTGTCAGCCCTGCGTCTCTCCCTCTCTCTCTCCCTCAGAGGATTTCTTTTATCAAGCAGCCAATAAGTAATGACCTAAAATCTTCATAGCCACAGTATAGTAGCTTCCAGGTTGACTTGATTCACTCAGTATGGAAAGGAGGCTTGATAAGTATCACCCTGGTAACTGCATAGCAACCAGACAGGGTTACCCTAGCAACCAAATAACAAATCACATATTTCTGCACCAGAAAATCATACAGACTTCCTGTTTCACTTATTTCACTCAGGATGGAAAGTAGCCTTGATATGTATCACTCTGGTAACTGCCTAGCAACCAGATGGGGTTACCCTAGCAACCAAGTAACAAATCACATATCTCTGCACAAGAAAATCATACAGACTTCCTGTTTCACTTATTTCACTCAGGATGGAAAGTAGCCTTGATATGTATCACTCTGGTAACTGCCTAGCAACCAGATGGGGTTACCCTAGCAACCAAGTAACAAATCACATATCTTTGCACCAGAAAATCAGAGAGACTTCCGGGTTGACTTATTTCACTCAGGATGGAAAGTAGCCTTGATATGTATCACTCTGGTAACTACCTAGCAACCAGCTGTGATTACCCTAGCAACCAAGTAACAAATCACATATCTCTGCAACAGAAAATCAGAGAGACTTCCGGGTTGACTTATTTCACTCAGGATGGAAAGTAGCCTTGATATGTATCACTCTGGTAACTGCCTAGCAACCAGATGTGATTACCCTAGCAACCAAGTAACAAATCACATATCTCTGCAACAGAAAATCATAGAGACTTCCGGGTTGACTTTATTCACTCAGGATGGAAAGTAGCCTTGATATATATCACTCTGGTAACTGCCTAGCAACCAGACGGGGTTACCCTAGCAACCAAGTAACAAATCACATATCTCTGCACCAGAAAATCGTAGAGACTACCTGTTTCACTTATTTCACTCAGGATGGAAAGTAGCCTTGATATGTATCACTCTGGTAACTGCATAGCAACCAGACAGGGTTACCTTAGCAACCAAGTAACAAATCACATATCTTTGAACCAGAACATCGTAGAGACTTAGGGGTTGACATATTTCACACAGGATTGCAAGGAGCCTTATGAGTATCACCTTGGTAACTGCCTAGCAACCAGATGGGGTTACCCTAGCAACCAACTAACAAATCACATATCTCTGCACCAGAAAATCGTAGAGACTTCCTGTTACACTTATTTCACTCAGGATGGAAAGTAGCCTTGATATGTATCACTCTGGTAACTGCCTAGCAACCAGATGTGATTACCCTAGCAACCAAGTAACAAATCACATATCTCTGCAACAGAAAATCAGAGAGACTTCCGGGTTGACTTATTTCACTCAGGATGGAAAGTAGCCTTGATATGTATCACTCTGGTAACTGCCTAGCAACCAGATGTGATTACCCTAGCAACCAAGTAACAAATCACATATCTCTGCAACAGAAAATCATAGAGACTTCCGGGTTGACTTTATTCACTCAGGATGGAAAGTAGCCTTGATATGTATCACTCTGGTAACTGCCTAGCAACCAGACGGGGTTACCCTAGCAACCAAGTAACAAATCACATATCTCTGCACCAGTATATCGTAGAGACTACCTGTTTCACTTATTTCACTCAGGATGGAAAGTAGCCTTGATATGTATCACTCTGGTAACTGCATAGCAACCAGACAGGGTTACCTTAGCAACCAAGTAACAAATCACATATCTTTGAACCAGAACATCGTAGAGACTTAGGGGTTGACATATTTCACACAGGATTGCAAGGAGCCTTATGAGTATCACTTTGGTAACTGCCTAGCAACCAGATGTGTTTACCCTAGCAACCAAGTAACAAGTCACATATCTCTGCACCAGAAAATCATAGAGACTTCCTGTTTCACTTATTTAACTCAGGATGGAAAGTAGCCTTGATATGTATCCCTCTGGTAACTGCCTAGCAACCAGATGCGGTTACCCTAGCAACCAAGTAACAAATCACATATCTCTGCACCAGAAAATCGTAGAGACTTCCGGGTTGACATAATTCACTCAGGATGGAAAGGAGGCTTGATAAGTATCACTCTGGTAACTGCCTAGCAACGACAAGGGCTTACCCTAGCAACCAAGTAACAAATCACATAACTCTGCACCAGAAAATCGTAGAGACTTCCTGTTTCACTTATTTTACTCAAGATGGAAAGTAGCCTTGATATATATCACTCTGGTAACTGCCTATCAACCAGATATGGTTACCCTAGCAACCAAGTAACAAATCACATATCTATGCAACAGAAAATCATAGAGACTTCCGGGTTGACTTTATTCACTCAGAATGAAAAGGAGGCTTGATAAGGATCACCCTGGAAACTGCCTAGCAACCAGATTGGGTTACCCTAGCAACCAAGTAAAAAATGATATATCTATCTATCTATCTATCTATCTATCTATCTATCTATCTTTCTGATGGTCAATATCTATCTATCTATCTATCTATCTATCTGAGGGTCAATATCTATCTATCTATCTATCTATCTAACTATCTTCGGGTCAATAACTATCTATCTATCTATCTGTGGGTCATACTCTATCTATCTATATCTCAGGGTCAATGACTATCTGTCTATCTATATATCTGACGGTCAATATCTATCTATCTAAGGGTCAATGACAATCTATCTATCTATCTAGCTATCTGCGGGTCAATAACTATCTATCTATCTATCTATCTGTGGTTCATACTCTATCTATCTATATCTCAGGGTCAATGACTATCTATCTATCTATATATCTGACGGTCAATATCTATCTATCTATCTTTCTATCTTTCTATCTATCTATCTGAGGGTCAATATCTATCTATCTATCTGAGGATCAATATCTATCTATCTATCTATCTATCTATCTAATGGTCAATATCTATCTATCTATCTATCTATCTATCTGATGGTCAATAACTATCTATCTATCTATCTATCTATCTATCTATCTATCTATCTATCTATCTATCTATCTATCTGATGGTCAATAACTATCTATCTATCTATCTATCTATGGGTCATACTCTATCTATCTATCTATCTATCTATCTATCTGAGGGTCAATATCTATCTATCTATCTATCTGAGGGTCAATATCTATCTATCTATCTATCTATCTATCTATCTATCTAATCTATTTGATAGACTGAATGGATTTATAATCTCTAAACTTTGAACTTTGAAAACTACTACTTATAATTACATCAAACTAGAAACCGTAAATCTTCAAACTTTTACAACTACTTCAAACTTTATGCTAGGCTTTCTCAAGCCAACCTAAAGTTTGTACTCAAACTTTTTAATCTAGTTATTATTATTATTATTCTGAGACTAAATTTCTAAATGTAACTCCTCCTAGAGCTTTTAAGCTAAATGCACCAAACTCGGCACAGACCTTCAGACTAATCCCGAATAGTGTGCTATATCTTTTCTAACTGATCGGACTTACGGTTTTCCTAAAAATGACGATCAAAACTCGGAAAAACTCCCATTGATTAACATTGCGGAATGTTCAGAAATTTAAATCCCAACTGACGTTTTCACACACACAGACGAAAAAGGGCCTGTCAGCCCTGCGTCTCTCCCTCTCTCTCTCCCTCAGAGGATTTCTTTTATCAAGCAGCCAATAAGTAATGACCTAAAATCTTCATAGCCACAGTATAGTAGCTTCCAGGTTGACTTGATTCACTCAGTATGGAAAGGAGGCTTGATAAGTATCACCCTGGTAACTGCATAGCAACCAGACAGGGTTACCCTAGCAACCAAATAACAAATCACATATTTCTGCACCAGAAAATCATACAGACATCCTGTTTCACTTATTTCACTCAGGATGGAAAGTAGCCTTGATATGTATCACTCTGTTAACTGCCTAGCAACCAGATGGGGTTACCCTAGACACCAAGTAACAAATCACATATCTCTGCACCAGAAAATCATACAGACTTCCTGTTTCACTTATTTCACTCAGGATGGAAAGTAGCCTTGATATGTATCACTCTGGTAACTGCCTAGCAACCAGATGGGGTTACCCTAGCAACCAAGTAACAAATCACATATCTCTGCAATAGAAAATCATAGAGACTTCCGGGTTGACTTTATTCACTCAGGATGGAAAGTAGCCTTGATATGTATCACTCTGGTAACTGCCTAGCAACCAGATGTGTTTACCCTAGCAACCAAGTAACAAATCACATATCTCTGCACCGGAAAATTGTAGAGAATACCTGTTTCACTTATTTCACTCAGGATGGAAAGTAGCCTTGATATGTATCCCTCTGGTAACTGCCTAGCAACCAGATGTAGTTACCTTAGCAACCAAGTAACAAATCACATATCTTTGAACCAGAACATCGTAGAGACTTAGGGGTTGACATATTTCACACAGGATTGCAAGGAGCCTTATGAGTATCACTTTGGTAACTGCCTAGCAACCAGATGTGTTTACCCTAGCAACCAAGTAACAAATCACATATCTCTGCACCAGAAAATCATAGAGACTTCCTGTTTCACTTATTTCACTCAGGATGGAAAGTAGCCTTGATATGTATCCCTCTGGTAACTGCCTAGCAACCAGATGTGGTTATCCAAGCAACCAAGTAACAAATCACATATCTTTGAACCAGAACATCGTAGAGACTTAGGGGTTGACATATTTCACACAGGATTGCAAGGAGCCTTATGAGTATCACCTTGGTAACTGCCTAGCAACCAGATGGGGTTACCCTAGCAACCAACTAACAAATCACATATCTCTGCACCAGAAAATCGTACAGACTTCTTGTTTCACTTATTTCACTCAGGATGGAAAGGAGGCTTGATAAGTATCACCCTGGTAACTGCATAGCAACCAGACAGGGTTACCCTAGCAACCAAGTAACAAATCACATATCTCTGCACCAGAAAATCGTAGAGACTTCCTGTTTCACTTATTTCACTCAGGATGGAAAGGAGGCTTGATAAGTATCACCCTGGTAACTGCATAGCAACCAGACAGGGTTACCCTACCAACCAAGTAACAAATCACATATCTCTGCAACAGAAAATCGTAGAGACTTCCGGGTTGACATAATTCACTCAGGATGGAAAGGAGGCTTGATAAGTATCACCCTGGTAACTGCATAGCAACCAGATGGGGTTACCCTAGCAACCAAGTAACAAATAATATATCTCTTCACCAGAAAATCGTAGAAACTTCCTGTTTGACTTATTTCACTCAGGATACCAAGGAGTCTTGAAAAGTATCACTCTGGTAACTGCCTAGCAACGACAAGGGCTTACCCTAGCAACCAAGTAACAAATCACATATCTCTGCAACAGAAAATCAGAGAGACTTCCTGGTTGACTTTATTCACTCAGGATGAAAAGTAGCATTGATATGTATCACTCTGGTAACTGCCTAGCAACCAGATCGGGTTAACCTAGCAACCAAGTAACAAATCACATATCTCTGCACCAGAAAATCGTAGAGACTACCTGTTTCACTTATTTCACTCAGGATGGAAAGTAGCCTTGATATGTATCACTCTGGTAACTGCATAGCAACCAGATGTGGTTACCCTAGCAACCAAGTAACAAATCACATATCTTTGAACCAGAACATCGTAGAGACTTAGGGGTTGACATATTTCACTCAGGATTGCAAGGAGCCTTATGAGTATCACTTTGGTAACTGCCTAGCAACCAGATGGGGTTACCCTAGCAACCAAGTAACAAATCACATATCTCTGCACCAGAAAATCGTAGAGACATCCTGTTTCACTTATTTCACTCAGGATGGAAAGTAGGCTTGATATGTATCACTCTGGTAACTGCCTAGCAACCAGATGTGGTTACCCTAGCAACCAAGTAACAAATCACATATCTCTGCACCAGAAAATCGTAGAGACTTCCTGTTTCACATATTTCACTCAGGATTGCAAGGAGCCTTGATATGTATCACCCTGGTAAATGCATAGCAACCAGACAGGGTTACCCTAGCAACCAAGTAACAAATAATATATCTCTGCACCAGAAAATCGTAGAGACTTCCTGTTTCACTTATTTTACTCAAGATGGAAAGTAGCCTTGATATATATCACTCTGGTAACTGCCTAGCAACCAGATGCGGTTACCCTAGCAACCAAGTAACAAATCACATATCTTTGAACCATAAAATCGTAGAGACTTAGGGGTTGACATATTTCACACAGGATTGCAAGGAGCCTTATGAGTATCACTTTGGTAACTGCCTAGCAACCAGATGGGGTTACCCTAGCAACCAAGTAACAAATCACATATCTCTGCACCAGAACAACATAAAGAATTCTGGTTTTGTTCATGGGACTCAGGGTAGCAAGGATCTATCTATCCATCTATCTATCTATCTACCTGAGGGTAATTCTCTATCTATCTGTCTGTCTGTCTATCTATCTATCTATCTATCTATCTATCTGAAGGTCATTCTCTATCTATTTATTTATCTATCTATCTATCTATCTATCTATCTATCTATCTATCTATCTATCTATCTATCTATCTATCTATCTATCTATCTATCTATCTGAGGGTCATTCTCTATCTATCGATCTATCTATCTATCTATCTATCTATCTGAGGGTCAATATCTATCTATCTATCTATCTATCTATCTATCTATCTGTCTATCTATCTATCTATCTATCTATCTATCTATCTATCTATCTATCTGAGGGTAATTCTCTATCTATCTATCTGTCTATCTATCTATCTATCTATCTATCTGAGGGTCATTCTCTATCTATCTATCTATCTATCTATCTATCTATCTATCTATCTATCTATCTATCTGAGGGTCATTCTCTATCTATCGATCTATCTATCTATCTATCTATCTATCTGAGGGTCAATATCTATCTATCTATCTATCTATCTATCTATCTATCTATCTATCTATCGAGGGTAATTCTTTATCTCTCTATCTGTCTATCTATCTATCTATCTATCTATCTATCTATCTATCTATCTATCTGAGGGTAATTCTCTATCTATCTATCTGTCTATCTATCTATCTATCTATCTATCTGAGGGTCATTCTCTATCTATCTATCTATCTATCTATCTATCTGAGGGTCATTCTCTATCTATCTATCTATCTATCTATCTGAGGGTCATTCTCTATCTATCTATCTGTCTGTCTATCTATCTATCTATCTATCTATCTATCTATCTATCTATCTGAGGGTCACTCTCTATCTATCTATCTTTCTATCTATCTATCTATCTATCTATCTATCTATCTATCTATCTATCTATCTGAGGGTCATTCTCTGTCTATCTATCTATCTATCTATCTATCTATCTATCTATCTATCTATCTATCTATCTGTGGGTCATACTCTCTATCTATCTATCTATCTATCTGAGGGTCAATATCTATCTATCTATCTATCTATCTATCTATCTATCTATCTATCTATCTATTTGATAGACTGAATGGTTTTATAATCTCTAAACTTTGAACTTTGAAAACTACTACTTATAATTACAGTACATCAAACTAAAAACCTTAAATCTTCAAACTTTTACAACTACTTCAAACTTTATGCTAGGCTTTCTCAAGCCAACCTAAAGTTTGTAGTCAAACTTTTTAATCTAGTTATTAGGTTGGCTTGAGAAAGCCAACTTACTGAAATCCTATTTAAACTTATTATTATTATTATTATTATTCTGAGACTAAATTTCTAAATGTAACTCCTCCTAGAGCTTTTAAGCTACATGCACCAAACTCGGCACAGACCTTCAGACTAATCCCGAATAGTGTGCTATATCTTTTCTAACTGATCGGACTTACGGTTTTCCTAAAAATGACGATCAAAACTCGGAAAAACTCCCATTGATTAACATTGCGGAATGTTCAGAAATTTAAATCCCAACTGACGTTTTCACACACACAGACGAAAAAGGGCCTGTCAGCCCTGCGTCTCTCCCTCTCTCTCTCCCTCAGAGGATTTCTTTTATCAAGCAGCCAATAAGTAATGACCTAAAATCTTCATAGCCACAGTATAGTAGCTTCCAGGTTGACTTGATTCACTCAGTATGGAAAGGAGGCTTGATAAGTATCACCCTGGTAACTGCATAGCAACCAGACAGGGTTACCCTAGCAACCAAATAACAAATCACATATTTCTGCACCAGAAAATCATACAGACTTCCTGTTTCACTTATTTCACTCAGGATGGAAAGTAGCCTTGATATGTATCACTCTGGTAACTGCCTAGCAACCAGATGGGGTTACCCTAGCAACCAAGTAACAAATCACATATCTCTGCACAAGAAAATCATACAGACTTCCTGTTTCACTTATTTCACTCAGGATGGAAAGTAGCCTTGATATGTATCACTCTGGTAACTGCCTAGCAACCAGATGGGGTTACCCTAGCAACCAAGTAACAAATCACATATCTTTGCACCAGAAAATCAGAGAGACTTCCGGGTTGACTTATTTCACTCAGGATGGAAAGTAGCCTTGATATGTATCACTCTGGTAACTACCTAGCAACCAGCTGTGATTACCCTAGCAACCAAGTAACAAATCACATATCTCTGCAACAGAAAATAAGAGAGACTTCCGGGTTGACTTATTTCACTCAGGATGGAAAGTAGCCTTGATATGTATCACTCTGGTAACTGCCTAGCAACCAGATGTGATTACCCTAGCAACCAAGTAACAAATCACATATCTCTGCAACAGAAAATCATAGAGACTTCCGGGTTGACTTTATTCACTCAGGATGGAAAGTAGCCTTGATATATATCACTCTGGTAACTGCCTAGCAACCAGACGGGGTTACCCTAGCAACCAAGTAACAAATCACATATCTCTGCACCAGAAAATCGTAGAGACTACCTGTTTCACTTATTTCACTCAGGATGGAAAGTAGCCTTGATATGTATCACTCTGGTAACTGTATAGCAACCAGACAGGGTTACCTTAGCAACCAAGTAACAAATCACATATCTTTGAACCAGAACATCGTAGAGACTTAGGGGTTGACATATTTCACACAGGATTGCAAGGAGCCTTATGAGTATCACCTTGGTAACTGCCTAGCAACCAGATGGGGTTACCCTAGCAACCAACTAACAAATCACATATCTCTGCACCAGAAAATCGTAGAGACTTCCTGTTACACTTATTTCACTCAGGATGGAAAGTAGCCTTGATATGTATCACTCTGGTAACTGCCTAGCAACCAGATGTGATTACCCTAGCAACCAAGTAACAAATCACATATCTCTGCAACAGAAAATCAGAGAGACTTCCGGGTTGACTTATTTCACTCAGGATGGAAAGTAGCCTTGATATGTATCACTCTGGTAACTGCCTAGCAACCAGATGTGATTACCCTAGCAACCAAGTAACAAATCACATATCTCTGCAACAGAAAATCATAGAGACTTCCGGGTTGACTTTATTCACTCAGGATGGAAAGTAGCCTTGATATGTATCACTCTGGTAACTGCCTAGCAACCAGACGGGGTTACCCTAGCAACCAAGTAACAAATCACATATATCTGCACCAGTATATCGTAGAGACTACCTGTTTCACTTATTTCACTCAGGATGGAAAGTAGCCTTGATATGTATCACTCTGGTAACTGCATAGCAACCAGACAGGGTTACCTTAGCAACCAAGTAACAAATCACATATCTTTGAACCAGAACATCGTAGAGACTTAGGGGTTGACATATTTCACACAGGATTGCAAGGAGCCTTATGAGTATCACTTTGGTAACTGCCTAGCAACCAGATGTGTTTACCCTAGCAACCAAGTAACAAGTCACATATCTCTGCACCAGAAAATCATAGAGACTTCCTGTTTCACTTATTTAACTCAGGATGGAAAGTAGCCTTGATATGTATCCCTCTGGTAACTGCCTAGCAACCAGATGCGGTTACCCTAGCAACCAAGTAACAAATCACATATCTCTGCACCAGAAAATCGTAGAGACTTCCGGGTTGACATAATTCACTCAGGATGGAAAGGAGGCTTGATAAGTATCACTCTGGTAACTGCCTAGCAACGACAAGGGCTTACCCTAGCAACCAAGTAACAAATCACATAACTCTGCACCAGAAAATCGTAGAGACTTCCTGTTTCACTTATTTTACTCAAGATGGAAAGTAGCCTTGATATATATCACTCTGGTAACTGCCTATCAACCAGATATGGTTACCCTAGCAACCAAGTAACAAATCACATATCTATGCAACAGAAAATCATAGAGACTTCCGGGTTGACTTTATTCACTCAGAATGAAAAGGAGGCTTGATAAGGATCACCCTGGAAACTGCCTAGCAACCAGATTGGGTTACCCTAGCAACCAAGTAAAAAATGATATATCTATCTATCTATCTATCTATCTATCTTTCTGATGGTCAATATCTATCTATCTATCTATCTATCTATCTGAGGGTCAATATCTATCTATCTATCTATCTATCTAACTATCTTCGGGTCAATAACTATCTATCTATCTATCTATCTGTGGGTCATACTCTATCTATCTATATCTCAGGGTCAATGACTATCTGTCTATCTATATATCTGACGGTCAATATCTATCTATCTAAGGGTCAATGACAATCTATCTATCTATCTAGCTATCTGCGGGTCAATAACTATCTATCTATCTATCTGTGGTTCATACTCTATCTATCTATATCTCAGGGTCAATGACTATCTATCTATCTATATATCTGACGGTCAATATCTATCTATCTATCTTTCTATCTTTCTATCTATCTATCTGAGGGTCAATATCTATCTATCTATCTGAGGATCAATATCTATCTATCTATCTATCTATCTATCTATCTAATGGTCAATATCTGTCTATCTATCTATCTATCTATCTATCTATCTGATGGTCAATAACTATCTATCTATCTATCTATCTATCTATCTATCTATCTATCTATCTATCTATCTATCTATCTGATGGTCAATAACTATCTATCTATCTATCTATCTATGGGTCATACTCTATCTATCTATCTATCTATCTATCTATCTGAGGGTCAATATCTATCTATCTATCTATCTGAGGGTCAATATCTATCTATCTATCTATCTATCTATCTATCTATCTAATCTATTTGATAGACTGAATGGATTTATAATCTCTAAACTTTGAACTTTGAAAACTACTACTTATAATTACATCAAACTAGAAACCGTAAATCTTCAAACTTTTACAACTACTTCAAACTTTATGCTAGGCTTTCTCAAGCCAACCTAAAGTTTGTACTCAAACTTTTTAATCTAGTTATTATTATTATTCTGAGACTAAATTTCTAAATCTAACTCCTCCTAGAGCTTTTAAGCTACATGCACCAAACTCTGCACAGACCTTCAGACTAATCCCGAATAGTGTGCTATATCTTTTCTAAGCGATCGGGGGTACGGTGTTTGCCCCAGGGGCAAAAAATTGGGCAAAAAATCCCATTGACTTAACATTGAGCCGAACTTTGACGAGTCATAGCTCAGAGCGAGGATTTCGCAGAGACATGTGATTTACCACATTTGAAGAGGCTGACAGGCTCTGTGAGAACATACCTCACAATGGGGTAAAAGTTTTACCCCTGGGGGGCAGGAGCTGCCCAAAATTGCCCCAATGTAAGTCAATGGAATTTTTTGCAAAAATTTTTGGTCGCTGACCCACGAATGAGGCGTCAAATCGTGCGGATTATTTGGGAATGGTGTGCTATGACTTTTATAAGCGATCGGGGGTACGGTGTTTGCCCCAGGGGCAAAAAATTGGGCAAACAATCCCATTGACTTAACATTGAGCCGAATTTTGACGAGTCATAGCTCAGAGCGAGGATTTCACAGAGACGTGTGATTTACCTCATTTGAAGAGGCTGACAGGCTCTGTGAGAACGTACCTCACAGTGGGGTAAAAGTTTTACCCCTGGGGGGCAGGAGCTGCCCAAATTTGCCCCAATGTTAAGTCTATGGTAGATTTTGTATTGAACATAACTCTGGATCACAGTGTCTTACAGACAAGGGGGCGGGCTCATTTTACTCAGACGACCAATCAGTCTCTCAGGATCATTGTGAAGCTATCAAGCCACGCCCTAGCAACCATTTACAGCACCTTAGCAACAATTCCCATAGACTTCCTTTGAAAAAGATCAAAGGGATTTCTCTGGACTGAATTATCATAGAAACACGAGGGTGGTCTCGTTTGACTTGGGGCAGTAAAACAGCCAATCATGAATCCCCTCAACACTTCCTAGCCCCTCCCTAGCAACCATTTTCGAGCACCTTAGCAACCAAAATCCAAAGAGAGATATCTTCCATTCTGAATGTCACAGAAGCATGGGAGTTGGTTTATATCATTCATATTGACAAGCAGCCTTTGGAGATTCATCATTGGCAGCTGCCAAGCCACTCCCTAGCAACAATTTAGAGCACCCTAGCAACCACATTTATTGATTTCATTTACAGTAAGATATCTTCATATCAGAATGTCCTAGAGACATGATAGTTGCTTTGTTTTCATTGGGTGAGTAATCAGTCTTCAGCTTTCATCATGTGAACTACTTAGCCACGCCCTAGCAACCATTTAAAGCACCCTAGCAACAAAGAACCATTGACATCCATTCAAAATCACTAAGATGTGTATCTTAGGATCAGAATGACGTAGAGACTTCCGGGTTGACTTATTTCACTCAGGATGGCAAGGAGCATTGTTGCCTGTCACCTTGGTAACTGCCTAGCAACCAGATGGGGTTACCTTAGCAACCAAGTAACAAATCACATATCTCTGCACAAGAAAATCACAGAGACTTACGGGTTGACTTATTTCACTAAGGATGGCAAGGAGCATTGTTGCCTGTCACCTTGGTAACTGCCTAGCAACCAGATGGGGTTACCCTAGCAACCAAGAAACAAATCACATATCTTTGCACCAGAAAATCGTAGAGACTTCCTGTTTCACTTATTTCACTCAGGATGGAAAGGAGGCTTGATATGTATCACTCTGGTAACTGCCTAGCAACCAGATGTGGTTACCCTAGCAACCAAGTAACAAATCACATATCTTTGAACCAGAACATCGTAGAGACTTAGGGGTTGACATATTTCACACAGGATGGAAAGTAGCCTTGATATGCATCACCCTGGTAACTGCATAGCAACCAGACAGGGTTACCCTAGCAACCAAATAACAAATCACATATCTCTGCACCAGAAATTCATACAGACTTCCGGGTTGACTTAATTCACTCAGGATGGAAAGGAGGCTTGACAAGTTATCACCCTGGTAACTGCATAGCAACCAGACAGGGTTACCCTAGCAACCAAATAACAAATCGCATATCTCTGCACCAGAAATTCATACAGACTTCCGGGTTGACTTTATTCACTCAGGATGGAAAGGAGGCTTGATATGTATCACCCTGGTTACTGCATAGCAACCAGATATGGTTACCCTAGCAACCAAGTAACAAATCACATATCTTTGAACCAGAACATCGTAGAGACTTAGGGGTTGACATATTTCACTCAGGATTGCAAGGAGCCTTATGAGTATCACTTTGGTAACTGCCTAGCAACCAGATGGGGTTACCCTAGCAACCAAGTAACAAATCACATATCTATTTAACAGAAAATCGTAGAGACTTCCTGTTTCACTTATTTCACTCAGGATGGAAAGTAGCCTTGATATGCATCACTCTGGTAACTGCCTAGCAACCAGATTGGGTTACCCTAGCAACCAAGTAACAAATCATATATTTCTGCTCCAGAAAACCGTAGAGACATCTGGGTTGACTTAATTCACTCAGGATGGAAAGGAGGCTTGATAAGGATCACCCTGGTAACTGCATAGCAACCAGACAGGGTTACCCTAGCAACCAAATAACAAATCACATATCTCTGCACCATTAAATCATACAGACTTGCGGGTTGACTTTATTCACTCAAGATGGAAAGGAGGCTTGATAAGTATCACCCTGGTAACTGCATAGCAACCAGACAGGGTTACCCTAGCAACCAAGTAACAAATCACATATCTTTGAACCAGAACATCGTAGAGACTTAGGGGTTGACATATTTCACTCAGGATTGCAAGGAGCCTTATGAGTAACACTTTGGTAACTGCCTAGCAACCAGATGGGGATAGCCTAGCAACCAAGTAACAAATCACATATCTATTTAACAGAAAATCGTAGAGACTTCCAGGTTGACTTATTTCACTCATGATGGAAAGTAGCCTTGATATGTATTACTCTGGTAACTGCCTAGCAACCAGATAGGGTTACCCTAGCAACCAAGTAACAAATTACATATCTCTGCACCAGAACAACATAAAGACTTCTGGTTTTGTTCATGGGACTCAGGGTTGCAAGGATCTATCTATCTATCTGTATGTCTGTCTGTCTATTTATCAATCTATCTATATCTATCTTTCGAACTATCTATCTATCTGAGGGTTAATATCTATCTATCTATCTATCTCTCTATCTATGGGTCAATATCTATCTATCTATCTATCTGAGGGTCTCTATCTATCTATCTGAGGGTCAATATCTATCTATCTATCAATCTATCTATCTGAGGGTCAATATCTATCTATCTATCTATCTATCTGAGGGTCAATAACTATCTATCTATCTATCTATCTATCTATCTATCTGAGGGTTAATATCTATCTATCTATCTATCTATCTATCTATCTATGGGTCAATATCTATCTATCTATCTATCTATCTATCTATCTATCTATCTATCTATCTATCTATCTATCTATCTATCTGTCTATCTATCTATCTATCTGAGGGTCTCTATCTATCTATCTGAGGGTCAATATCTATCTATCTATCAATCTATCTATCTGAGGGTCAATATCTATCTATCTATCTATCTATCTATCTATCTATCTATCTATCTATCTATCTATCTGAGGGTCAATATCTATCTATCTATCTAAGGATCAATATCTATCTATCTATCTATCTATCTGAGGGTCAATAACTATCTATCTATCTATCTATCTATCTATCTGAGGGTCAATATCTATCTATCTATCTATCTATCTATCTATCGGAGGGTCAATAACTATCTATCTATCTATCTATCTATCTATCTATCTGATGGTCAATATCTATCTATCTATCTATTTATCTATCTATCTATCTATCTATCTAGCTATCTATCTAGCTATCTATCTATCTGAGGGTCAATATCTATCTATCTATCTATCTATCTAATCTATTTGATAGACTGAATAGTTTTATAATCTCTAAACTTTGAACATTGAAAACTACTAATAATTACATCAAACTAAAAACCTTAAATCTTCAAACTTTTAAAGCTACTTCAAACTTTATGCTAGGCTTTCTCAAGCCAACCTAAAGTTTGTACTCAAACTTTTTAATCTAGTTGCACATGTGTTGTACGAATACATCGATTTAATGATGTCACAAACTTTACCCCCTACACCACTTTTTAACAATTTGTAATATAGTCCGTCATGCCAAATAGAATCAAATGTTTTTTTGAAATCAACAAAGCTTGCAAATATGTTCCCTTGTTTGGTCTGGTTTACGTGTTTATTGATTAGGGTGTGTAGGGTGTAAATGTTGTCCGTAGTTCTATAATTTGGAAGGAATCCAATCTGACTCTTACTCAGGACATTGTGTTCCCATCCCAGAACTGATTTTGATTTATTGATTGTTCAATTTCATGTAAGCTTTTGGTGAGATGGTGATACTTTTTTACTCTGATTGTTTTTTTGTATTGTTGTAATTTGGAACAGTAGCCTAGTCAATTCTTATGTCTGTATTGTTTGGTTCATTATGTTTCAGATTTTATAATTTGCTGAGTTGTTTTCTTAATGTTGTGCAGTTTGTGTCAAACCACTTTTCCGTTTTGGTTGTCTTTTTAGGATGTACATATTTTATATATATATATATATATATATATATATATATATATATATATATATATATATATATATATTTTAGTTTGGTTATGATCTGAGAGTGGAGTTTGCTGTCTGACAGTGAATGCACTGAAGGAGAAGGGGTCCATGTCACTGATGGCATAGTCAACTACACTAGCTCCAAGACCTGAATAACATGTGAACCTCATTAATGAGTCCCCTCTGATCCTGCCATTAGGTACGTACAGGAGGTGCACTAATTCTGTACCATTTTTATTTACAGTATGGTCGAGATTGTTTCGTACTGGGAGGTTTTTCATGAGGCTCAGGTGAGCTCTATCCAAACACATG
This sequence comes from Moxostoma hubbsi, assembly GCA_032164185.1. Classification (NCBI taxonomy): domain Eukaryota; kingdom Metazoa; phylum Chordata; class Actinopteri; order Cypriniformes; family Catostomidae; genus Moxostoma; species Moxostoma hubbsi. The sequence continues at coordinate 25,723,841 of JAVLUX010000027.1, read as the reverse complement.
TTTATTGCCCTTTGGGACAATATTATCCGGTTCGGTTCCAGTTCTTGCATTAAAGTCTCCACAAAGCAGCACGTTTCCCTGGGCCTGGAAACGGCTAATCTCTGTGTGGATGTTGGTCAGATATTCCTCATCATGGTAAGGGGATTCTGCTGGAGGATTGTAGATGGCACAGAGATATGTGTCAGTGGTACAAATGCCAATTTCGTTGTTTAATTTTACCCAACAATGGAATTTTCCTAAAGTAATAATAGAGATGTGTTAGGCCAGATCCTCCCTGTACCACACTAAAATCCCTCCCTAGTCTCAACCACGATGGACTGTACTTAATTTAACTGAGGGCACAATTATTTCATAGCAGACCGAGGGACAGTGGGTAAGCACATACTGTTGACACCAGGTTTCAGTGAGAACAATAATGTCGACATCTTTGATATTTTTTTTTTTTAACAAATTCTGGGTCTGTGCTTTTAAAGTCAGATGTGGAAGAATGAAGACCCTGAATGTTCCAACAACTTATAAGTAATGAACGCATTGATATTACTAAAGATAAACCTATTTGGTAAGACAGAGAAAACATGTACAATATATTGCATGGCAAATAATTTACATTAGTGAATTATAATTATAATTTTTTCTTCTTTTTTTTCTCTCTTTTCTTTAATTTTGCTGTAGGAGTTTTAGTGTGGGTGACTGAGTGTGTGTGTGTGTGTGAGTGTTTTTGTGTGGGAGTGAGTGAGTTTTTGTGTGGGAGTGAGTGAGAGTAGGTGTAATAGTAGAGATGTGTTTGGCCAGATCCTCCCTGAACCACACTAAAATCCCTCCCGAGTCTTGACCGCGACACACACACACACACACACACACACACACACACACACACACACACCGCACACCCGCACGCCCGTCCGCACGCGCACATAACCACCTTTCTATTTACCGTCAGACAAGAATCCTTCTAAACTGCAGATGGAAAATCACTTACACAAATTAAAACATAAAAACAATTAGAATTGTACAAATAATCATTATAATGATGATAATAATCACCGAAATATAAATTATGGTTAGAGGTGAATGTGGTTTTGTATTATTTCATACATTTTGTATTATTTTATAGTTTGTATTATTTTACAGGCTGCAGAATTGCGTTCACAATAAACTGCTCTGTGGAAATAAAGTGAACTGAACTAAAAGTACCTCCTGAACCGGGATGTCTGAGGTCATTTGCAGCACTTATAAGAAATTATCCTTAAATTATCCTTATATGCGTGTGTTCCATGAGACTGCACGCCTCTGTATCAGCACGTCATACATGCCCATATACGGCTTTTCTGTTATCTGTACTTAATGTATGTCTTTGTGTCTACGGGCAAATTATTTGTTATATTAATTTGATAATAATAATAATAATAGTCTAATAATTTAATAGATTAATGGGAAAACGATTCAAATATTGTGATGACATGGTCATCAGCTATTGGTGATCATTCTGACCATCATTGAACCTGAGATAATCGTCTTTTTCCTCAACCCGAATGTGCATTTCTCTCTATAAATTAACTAAATGTTCAGACAGTCGCTTGCTGTTTTTTCTGACACATTCAGAATTACCATTTTTGCCGGTGTCGCTGCATCTCACTTTGTGCGTGCGCTTGTAAAAATTATATTTTAAAGGCTCATTATTACGGTTTAGTATTTCTCTGTAATGTAGAACAGTGTTAGCAATGTTACTGATAACATTCTTTCTCAGCCCTGGAATTCAAACCATTTTCTGATACTAGTGTTTTTCCTTGATGCCTAAACACAGCCAACCACCAGCACTTTTAGATTTGGGCACAACATCTCTGACGTTGATGAGATTAACCCCTTAGGTATCGAAATTTGGTACCGAACCACAAGACATTTTTCTTGTTTAGAGGCAATTCGGTCGGTGGAATGATATGCGTGTGATCTCAAGCCATAAAAGTGTAGAATGCAAAAGTTAATGGCTGTAACGAGTCCTCTCCAAGTCAGAATGCACTCAATGCTCGAGTCAATAGTGTGCAAGTCCGAGCCGAATGACGAGTCAGTGTTTCCTATTAATTACCTAGACTGTGGCGGCCTGCCAATTTGTCACGCCACATTTTTCAAATTTTAAATTTCTCATAATAAAATAAAAGATCTCTAATGTTGTTTTTTGCACCGTTGCTTTGACAAAGCATTTCTCACTCCGTCAGTCTCCTCGCTTATGTTGATTGATATATCTGGCTGCTTGTTGTGAAAAACAATGTATAACGTATGTAACGGTATATCTAGCTAGCTAATGTTAGCTAATTATATAACACAGGGCTCGACGTTAATGCTTGTCCAGGACAAATGGATTTTTGAAGGGGCAAGTGAAAGACAACTTTAATTGCCTGACTGGACAAGCAGACGGATATAAAACACCATTAACGAAAAATAACTGACTATACTTGTGATATACCAGTGGCACTTATTACAATGTCCATATTCTTATTTTGCTGTTGAAAATAATCCAGAGTGCATAATTTGCTAGTGATATAGTAACAGCTATGCCCTGTTTGATTGACAGGCAGCGTATGTGTGTGCTGAAAATTTCACGCTAATGCACCTGAACGGTCAAATACATTTAAAAATTCTGCCAAAATGCCCATCTCGATGAGGTAAACACAGAGAGTGATGTCTAAAGTGAATGTAAACGTTGTAGAAAAAAGCAGATTTGTATTAAAATGTTAGACTTGGTATACATTAAGTATACATGTAAGCTAAAAGACCTGCTTGCTGTCTAGTGTCATTATATTAATCAACCATAAAAAGAAAACACTCACTGCTCGACTGAGTAACTTTTGTAGATTTAAAAAGTATTAAAGTAATATAATCATACAGTGAATACCAATAGTAGTTTTATGTTGCATTTCATTCTGAATGTTTACTTGAATGCTTAATAGCCTAAAGCTATTAAAAAGAAACTTTTAAAGCTGTTAAAAAAAAGCACTGAATTTACTTAATTTGTTTTATTAAATTTAATCTATTTCTATTCTTTGCTGTATTTTATTGTTATTATTGACAGTTTACTAGTCTTGAATAATTAAGAACTTGAAAACATTCTTCCATAATTATCATATTAGTTAGTGTTATTATTTGTTGTAATATTGAAGCTGGTATTGAGAATCGTGAAATTTCACTACAGACTACTGAAATTTTGGCACTGTGATAACATATAGCCTTTATTGTACATGGTAGAGCTTGCTGCAATAATATGATGAAGAAGCAGCTCAGAGGACACCAGAGTACACCGCAAGAGGCAGTGTAAACACTATTGGATTATCGCATACCCAGCCAGATACAGTGGATATAAAATCTACACACCCCACATTTACATTTTTGTGATGTAAAAGAATGAGACAAAGAAAAATAATGTCAGAACTTTTTCCATTTTTAATGTGACCTATAATGTGAACAATTCAATTGAAAAACAAACTGCAATCTTGGAAAAATGGGAAAATTAAAAACCTTACAAAAACCTGGTTGCATAAGTGTGCACACCCTCTGATAACTGGGGATGTGGCTGTGTTCAGAATTAACCAATCACATTCAAACTCATGTTAAATAGAAGTCAGTACACACCTGCCATCATTTAAAGTGACTCTGATTATCACAAATAAAAGTTCAGCTGTTCTAGTAGGATTTTCCTGACATTTTCTTAGTTGCATCTCAGAGCAAAAGCCATGATCCGCAGAGAGCTTCCAAAGCATCAGAGGGATCTCATTGTTGAAAGATATCAGTCAGGAGAAGGGTACAAAAGAATTTCCAAAGCATTAGATATACCATGGAACACAGTGAAGACAGTAGGCCTAATCATCAAGTGGAGAAAATATGGCACAACATTACCAAGAACTGGACGTCCCTCCAAAATGGATGAAAAGACGAGAAGAAAACTGGTCTACAGCAACATTAAAGGAACTGCAGGAATTTCTGGTAAGTACTGGCTGTGTACTACATGTGACAACAATCTCCTGTATTCTTCATATGAATGGGCTATGGGGTAGGGTGGCAAGATGGAAGCCTTTTCTTACAATGAAAAACATCCAAGCCTGGCTGAAGTTTGCAAAAACAAACATCAAGTCTCCCAAAAGCACATGGGAAAAGTGTTATGGTCTGAAGAAACCAAGGTTGAACTTTTAGGCCATAATTCCAAAAGGAATGTTTGGCGCAAAAACACTTCACATCACCAAAAGAACACCATACCCACAGTGAAGCATGGTGGTGGCAGCATCATGCTTTGGGGCTGTTTTTCTTCAGCTGGAACTAGGGCCTTAGTCAGGATAGAGGGAATTATGAACAGTTCCAAATACCAGGCAATTTTGGCACAAAAACCTTCAGGCGTCCATTAGAAAGCTGAAGATGAAGAGGAAGTTCACCTTTCAGCCCGTCACATCTGCTACACCTGTGAAGACGACACAGGAGGATGAGAATGTTCAGAATCAGGGAGCTGGGAAAGAGTCTCTTGATTCCCCTTGTTTTTCACAACATTCTGACTTGGATGTGCTTTCTATAAGTGCTTCAGATTTTTTTTTTCGTGATCATGGGGATGATGTGGATGTTGCTACACAACCATCACCTCAGGATGTTTTCACTTGTTATCAAGCAGCGGAGCGGTCTTGTGGGGGGTCAGTTCAGTCATCTGGACAGGCCCAGTCCTCTTCTGATGATACTTTGGCTGTGCTTCGAATGGCAATTGCTCGTCTAGGACTTGATGAGTCACCTGTCCAATCTGCCCAAACCAAAGTTTTTTTCAGGCAGGCCACAGCTGCAAATTCTTTTGCCATGCCACCATGTAAAGATTTTGGGGCTGAATTTTCAAATGCCATCACAAGCACTGGTCCGCCTAATCGTCGCTCAAAGATTGCTCGTGCACTTGCATCTATGGCTGAAGCAGATTCCATCGGGGTGAGTCGTGCTCTGGAAATAGAGCAGCCCGTTGCAGCCTTGGTGGTGTCTCCTGATGAGGCTCTACGAGGGAATGTGCAATGTCCCAGTACGCAAAGTGGCCACACAGATTCATTGCTACAAAAGGCATACCAGTCTGTTGCCTACATAACTTGTGCAGAAAACACAATCTGTCAGTTACTTCTTGCTGCCACCAGTACGCTGGAACCAGCAAATGTTGATCCCTCGCAAATGGCTCTTTTGGCAATGGGTCATGTGACCTGTGAGGTGGGTATTCTTACAGCCACGCTTATGGCAGTCCTCCGCCAAGTGTGGATTGCCCAAGCACGGCTACCTGGTGACTGTAAGAAAATCTTGAGATTTTTCATTTGTTTCCAGGCATCTTTTTGGTCCTAATGTTCTGAAATTGTTTGAAAAGAAGGTAAAGCGGTCTGAGGCCACTCATCAACTGATGCAGGTGCATCGCAACCCTACTTTTGATGCCAGCAATTCAGACCCGACACCGCTATTCCACACCAGAGCAATGTTTCTGCCAGCACACTACACCACAGTCACAGCCCCCTCAAAGGCCTTGGGTTACTGAGAACGCTATAGTTTTTCGGCCACCTCATTGATAGTTGCCGAGAGGGACCACTAAGTCACAAAACATAAAGCCTGAGACCCTCAGTCCAGCGGTCAATAATTTTTCAATAGAACAGCAGGAGTACAGGAGGACCAACGCAGCAAACCCATGGGTTTTCGACTCTGAGCAGGGGATATACTCTACAGTTTTGACGCCGGCCTACCAGACCAAAGTTCTACCTTTTGGATGAGAGGTATGTGTATTATGCCTACCTGAATGACCCCGAATTCCTGCCTAATGTCTGCCTCCCTGTCTCAAGAATGTGACGAACATTCTACAACTCTTGGTTCGCTTTCACCTGGGTGTGTCTTTGCAATACAGGGTGGACCTATGACTAATAGGGATGTTAACGGCTACTACAGTGGTGATTCCCCTGGGTTTTCTCCACCTCAGACCACTCCAGTTATGGAACAACAGTTTGCAGCTAGATCCCACCAGACATTGCCATTGACTGATTGTAATTTCTCACTGTTGCACATGTGCATTGAGGCAGTGGAGACAGGTAGAGTTGCTAAAGGCAGGAGTGCCCCTGGGTGTTCTCTCTCGTCAGGAGTTGGTCAAGACTGACACTTCCCTCACAGGGTGGGGGAAATCAGAGGGGTATTTGCAGGTGCTGGACACTGACCCAGGCCACAGAACATATCAACTTGCTGGAACTACATGCAGTGTTCATGGCTCTAAAGTATTTCTTGCCAGTCCTGGCAGGCTGCCATGTTCTTGTTCGGTCCGACAATACCTCAACAGTGTTCCATCTGAACCACTAGGGCGGCACAAAATCCTGCAGGTCTCTACAGCTTACTCACAAGATCCTGACATGGTATCAGCCGTAACTCGCTTCACTGAGGGCAGCTCATATTTCAGGAGCATGCAACCAGACAGCGGATGCTCTTTCCAGGGATCGAGAGAATGGAGATTTCATCCAGATGTAATTCATGAGATCTGGCTACAATTTGGAAGAGCAGAGGTGGATCTTTTTGCTTCAGAGAATCACTGTTGCTTATAGTTTGCAAAGACAGAAGTGTCCAGACTTCTGAAAGGCAATCCATAGAAGCTCCCCCCCAGGAATGATCTCCCAGCTGGAGGCCAGCGTCTGGCACCCGGATCCAGCTCATCTGCAGCGATTTCTGCAAATCATGTTCCAGTTGGGAGATCTTCTCTTGGATCTCACAGTCCTGTCTGCAGTTTTCTGAAGGGTGCACACCATCTGAAGCCTGCTTGGAATCCTCACTTTCCTGTGAGGGATTTGCCACTCCTACTTGCATTCCTTTGCTCATCCAAGTTTGAGCCCTTGCGAAGCATTGACATTAAATGGTTACCCTTGAAGACTGCTTTTTTGTTGGCTATTGCTTCTGTTAAGTGAGTCGGTTCGTGAATTGTGCTTGCGTTTGTTTCTGGATGACTACGCGGTGGTCCTACATCCCAATCCTTCTTTTCTTCCAAATGTCCTTCATCAGTTCATAAACCAGCACATTGAACTGGCCTCTTTTCAGACGTCTTCAGGGTCTGATTCAAGTGCACAACTTTGTGTCCTGTTCGTGCCATGAAGTGTTATGTGGACACTACTGCTCAATTTAGACAGTCAGACCAGTTATTTGTCTGCTATGGTGGTGTGAAGAAAGGTGCTCCAGTGTCCAAGCAGAGGTTGTCTGTGGCAGCGGGGGCATGGTCAAGCGCCCGTCAGGGGAGAGGAAGTGGTAAGGACGCTTACACCTGAGCTAAATTATGTCTAACACCTGTCTCTAATTTCAGTGAGTACGGGGAAGAGCGGCATAAGAGAGCGTCAGCACCTCCAGTCGACAGAGTGAGCCCGACAGAGAGAGTCTGCCGAATAGTTGTGTTGTTTGATGTTTGAAAGAACTGTATGTTTGAGGTGCCCTCATTAAAGCTCACCTGAGTTGTGAGACCTCAGTTCCCTGTGTGCTCTTTGTGCTGGTGACCTTGAAGAGTGTCACATTGTCGAACTCGATAGTGGAAACTATTACACTGGCTTACAAGGTAGCAGGGCAACTATTGCCCTGGGGCTAACTTGCCATTCCACTAGGGCCATCTCATCTTCATGGGCTGTTTATAGAGTTTCCTTGGCAGACATCTGCACTGCCACTACCACTAACATTGCTGCTCATCATGCCGTGAGTTCTGTAGTTCTTCAGGAGCACCCTTACTTTTCCTCATTTTATTGTTGTTGTAATTTTTCACATAAGATTGATCTTATCATGATGATCTCATCAATGATGCAACACGCTGCCTGCGAGCTGCAGACAACGGGGGTGAGAGACGAGCGTCTCCGTGTTAGAGTGTGCATCACCTGGTGAAACTTTATATCTCTCCCGGTCTCGACTCCCGCTCAGATTGGGTCTCTTCCGCGACTGGTTGAAGCAGCTCTGACCGCACAGAGAATGACAGTTTTGGAGAGAATGGGCTGTCACGTCCACACATGCACTTATTTATTTAATAAAACAGCAGCATTTTGCCATCATTTAATCGCACAGGCTGACATTGCGATTGTGATTGCGATATGATTAATCATGCAGCACTAGTGTCATCCAATAGTATTTACACTGCCTCTGGGAGTCAGTAGGAATGAAACAGAACTGTAGTTGCACATGTAACTGTGGTTCTGTGAGTTCCGGATGACCATCAGAGTTCTTAGTCACTCAGAATGGACGAGAAAGGCGTACTAAGCCAGAGTGCTGCACTACTGTTGCTTATAATCCCCAGGGCTCAGCATACATCACATTGTTGGTATATTCTCTCGACCTGGCTGGCACTGCGATATACCAATTGTGTTTACACTGCCTCTGGCGGTCGTCCGGAATTCACAGAAACACAGTTACATGTGTAACTTGCGATCTCATTCCATAGAACTATGAGCATCCCTCTGCTGTTAATGGTGGCGATGGAGGCTTTTCTTTATTTGACTACCATACATAACATTAAATAATTATATGACAATAGCATCCTCCCCTAACCCGTGCAGTTTACATTTCTGTCACAGAGAATTAAGTTGATTGCATAGGTAATCTATTAGATTGGGCATTGATCGTAATCTTAGAAAACATACAACAGAATCTTTGACTAATTGTTAATTGAGCATGTAACTTAAGTCCTTTTATCTCTCTGGACAAGTAACTTTTTAGTGAATGACCAATTTCATTGTCCAGAGGACAAGCACATGACATTGCTTAATGTCGAGCACTGATCTAAGTTTAATGTTATTCCCAGCAGTATTTTCAGCATCTGAGGAGCAAATTCAACACAGGTAACCACTTTTGCTTCATTTTTTTGATGGCTCAAATGTTTTCTCTAGTCGATTTTGTGTTTTGACCATTTGTGAATTGCGTTAAACTCAGGTGTGAAATTTTTGCCGTGTCATCACCATTCATATCTATACAATGTTTATGATTATATTACTATTAGTACTACTTGTAATAATTACTATTACTACAAGAGTACAAAACGGTTTACAAGAGCACAAAGTTCTTCATAGATCGAGCGTCTTATTTTTGCACTTAAAGTGCACCAGATTCATCCATTTAACTTTAAAATGCACAAAATGTTCTTACAGGGGAAATTGACTTACCACACTAGAGGGTCCGAGGTCCACCCACCACAATCTCACAAAATACTGTGGGAAACACTGCGAGTCATCAACATCATGACACGAGTCATCAACATCATGACACAAGTCATGACATTGCGATTTGAGTCATCAATATTGCGACTCAAGTACTACAACACTGTTAGGCAGAATGAAAATTTGAAATGAAAGAGAATGGCGAACCCTTATGTTCCACAGAAGCATTTTTTTTTTTTCAAACAGATTTCCCAAACACTCAAATAGACAAACAGACCCACCCCTAACTCACACCATTGTTTTAGCCAATGTCGCAGTGTCAAACCTTGTTTAAACTTTCACCTGGAACTACAGTGTGTCCTGCTCATGCAGCTCGCAGCGGCCAGAGGCATTTACACTTGACACGCACTGCGTTTGCACTCTTCTCCAAAAAACAGATGGCAGTGCAGGGAAAATATCAGCTAATCCACCAAGAATCAGCAGTGAAGAAGTGCTTTGCTGAACTTATTCACCTGGCCAGGTATAATAATAATATTAGTTCATGTTTACTACTATGTCAACAACAACAAAAACTCGCTTAAGAACCAGTAGCTTTTACACAGTCTGTCTGTGATTACACTCAATCACTTCAGTTTACAGTAAAGATACTAGCTGTACATTTTTAGAGCCTAGTCAAGATTAAAAAATAAATAAAAAAATAATAATACTTTAAAGACTATAAAATAAACAAGAGCTGTTCAGTTATATATTAATTATATCAAATGTTAGTGTCTTGTTTAGACCTTTTAATTCAGTGTATAAAAGGTAGTGGAAGAATAAGCTTTCTTGTCTTTCAGAACAACAACAACTGAGGAACAACAAAAGGTAATTTCACTGTGACAACATTGTCCTTTTAACATTATGGATCCTTTTCACAGGTGGTGATGACATCTTTCCACCTTATTTAGAAATGTAAGTCTATTAAACTTTTTATTTTTGAATTTTGTTCTATTATTTCATGTAAATTTATCACATTACATTTGTATTATAAAACCCTGGAATAAAAAAATAAAACAAATGTTACCACTGATATGGATGAGAGAGTGACAGTAAATTTGCCGCCATCTCTCTTCTGAATGTTGTATTCCATTGGCTTCTAATTTTTTTCTTTATTTAGAACATTTTGGAAACATAAGTGGCATTTTTATTTTGATTTTGGAGCAAATGGGTAAGCAAAAATTACATTGGCAGTGGTTTCCCATTCACTGCTATCAAACTTTACGCTGCAATGGTTTACTTCCACGTTCCAAAACTCAGAAGTGTGAAAAGGGTCTATTTGCAGTAGTTTTACTTTGCCTCAAAAGCACAGATACTATACATCATCCGCACAGCCCCGTTCCTTGAATTCATCCAAAGGAATTAAAGCACTGCAAGCACAAAGTGCGAAAAGTTAAAAAAATTGGCATGTGCACAGCCGAGCGGAACAGAGCTTTACGGAGGCCAGACGACAGCTGTGATGATGTCACTTTTGCACTAACCCTTATAAACAAGGGGATGTGTCAAGTATACACCAAGCTTTAAGCTTGTCGGGATGCATAAACAAATGAGAAGGATATAGCTACAGACAAAGCTCCAAAAAGGAACGGGATCTCCAAACCGCCAGCAAAGATATAGAGAGCCGCTTACCTGACCCTTTCCTTAACCCTAACCATCTGTGGTGGTGTCATCCCCGTTTGAAAATGGCACAACCCCCTTTTGGAGAAACCACACCCTATTTTGGAGATTCTGCGAAATTCGGCCTGAAGCTAAACCTACTCGAAACAAACCGAGCAATGTTTTGATAGTTCCATAGATCAGTGTTTACACTTTGGGGAAATCAATGAATTGCTTATTTATAGTAGTTTCTAAATATTAGGCTGGGATAGGAAAAAAATATATATATAAAAAAAAAAAGAATTACACACTTCAGCTTTAATATCTACAATAAAGCCTCTGTTGAAATCCTGACCTCCTCCAAAAGCACCCTTCGTAGAATCACAAAGAGGCCAGTATATGCCAAAAGAGAACATTAGCCACAGACAACTACCTCCATTAACTATGGTCAACTGCACACGGGTCACTAGCTAAACATCTATTAGAGAGCTTGCAACTACAAGAAAACCAATACAGAATGACAGGACAGACAGCTTTAAAAAGTAATAATAATAATTTGATGTACACTGATTTATTGATATTTTCTGTAAATGCTTTCAAAGTACTTTTTTCAAAATGACAACATATAGGCCTAGCGGCAAAGATAAACAAGACAGTATGTTTATCTTTGCCGCTATATGTTGTCATTTTGTGAAAAAAGTACTTTGAAAGCATTTACAGAAAATATCAATAAATCAGTCTACATCAAATGATTATTATTTTGATATTTTCTGTAAATGCTTTCAAAGTACTTTTTTCAAAATGACAACATATAGCGGCAAAGATAAACATACGGTCTGTGTTTGGATTGGGCTAATCTCAGCTAGCCTCAGAAATCCTGAGGGCCTCTCAGTATCAGCAACTGGGCTTCATCTGACAGTAAGGCTGCTGTTAAACAAGCAATCTAATTCATTTTGAAACATTTGTTTCAGGAAGAACCTAACGGCTAATTCAATCATTTCAGAATGATGAAATACAGCTGTAAAAGTTAAACCTTTAATTTAATCAGCCATTTGATGATGGCAAAAAATAGCTTCATGGCCAGACTGCAAGGATGACCTGCGCTGAACTAAGAGAAATCAACACAGCATGCCAACAAGCCTCCAGAGGCACATTTGAGAGATGATTTAGCCTACTCATTTGACACAGACACTGTGGAACAGGACTGACCCCTCCACATCGAGCCTAATGATGGATAATATTGAGTGACAGCCTGCACAACTTCATATGTTTTAATTTTTTTAAATAACCACCATTCCAAATGGATGAATCCATTGTGACTGTGGCACTACTTTTGAATTGACAGACCTCTTGAGCAGAAAAAAGATATATGTCCTAATGTTTGTAAAACAGAAAACGAAGTGATCAAAAATGTCAGAAACACCTGCAAATGTGACAATAAGAAAAATATAACTAAACGGTAATTACATTGATTGTACTTGTATACAATTAAATAAATACTCAAAAAATAATAATAATCAAGCTGACGTTTCCACTGACAACAATTCAATACTGACACATCGAACTGTATGTCTGGTTATTCCACTACGTAATCTGACAAATTAGAACATATTTTATGTTTTAGAATAGCAATAGGGTCATGCATCAGATTAATACATCTGATAAGCATTAACCATACTGTACATTATTTCATACAGAAAGCAGTAGGCCCAAATCCTTTAACATGAATTACACGGACGTAGAAAATGTCCTCCAATTGAGTCCAATGAACATATTTGAGCTCAGAAAAACAAACCACACAGTTTAATAGATTGTGATCTATGAAAGTTAATGTGAGAGTATATGGCGGTTCACAATAAGAGAATATGGGATGCGTAAAATATAAATTGAATTAATTAGTTAAATTCTGAATATGTAAATGAAGCGATTGTGGACATGTAATGGAGAATGCGAGGGTGAAATTAAGAACATCTGCCACAACGTTGCCGTGAACTGACAAATCATAATGCACAAACTCGGAAAAGCTGCTCAGTTGTTATTATGACGTCAAAATGTGTTTCCAAGCCTGTTTCGAAACACATCAGCGATATCACTAAAACTGCATTTCTTCTTCTAATTATTACATCGATGCAAATATGGCCATACAGTGTATATGTCAAACCGAGCACTGCTGAGCGGATCTTACCGTAGCAGACACCAGACTGCTGTCCGTCAAGGTGAGGTGATGCGGCTCCCACCTCCGTAAAAATTTCGAGGTGAGGATCTTACTAAGGAAGGTCCGCGGATGCTTGACCACGCACACCTGTATGTCTCCCTCCTGGAGCAGTTTGTATCTCATGCCGCTGCTGTTGTTGCCGCTGCTGCTGCTATGGAGAAGTGTTCTCTTGCTGCAGGGCCCCGCTTTGTGATTATTATTCCCCTCCAGCGGCGGCGGCTGCTGCGCGGATATTTCTCCGAGCAGAGGCTTACTCTCTTCGGAAGGATAAAACTGATTGTTGTGCAGCTCATTTCCCCCGCCGCTGCCGTTAAAATCCATGTTGAAGCCAATGGAAAGTCGACGGCGTTAGATCAGATCAGGTGGATGTCTTCTGATTTCGAGGCCGAATGAGGGGCCGTTCACAACAAACACGTTCGAGCGTCCGTCTGCGCTGTTTTTCGATTGTTTTCCCACGTAATCATGCGCTAGACGGACGTCTTTGACCGTCTCGCGCAGGAGCGCCGCGTCAGGTCAAACAAGAAAGTCAACTTTTAAAAACACGTCTCGAGGCAACGGCGTTCTGTTCTATCCGTCGTTTAGCGTAAAGACGAGTTCTGTCTGAACAGTCCCTAATGGTCGTCCCAGCGTTTGGCATTTATAGGCTCAAGCGAGCCACCGCGATTTAACCTCAGTGTGTTTAATATCAGCGGTGGAACAGAAAAGGCAAGGTTCGGTGGCGGCGAGAAATGAAGCCATTAAACAAGCCCGTGCAAACGAGGGATAATTCGATGTAGTCCAACGTTTCCTTGTGGCTTTCCTTTATTTAATACGTTCGGCCCATTGCCATATCCATTCCGCCTCTGTCCACAGCATATCATTCCAGTCTTCCTCGCGAAAATATCAAACGATAATCACATACGGCATCCACGAGGTGTTTTCTTCGTTCTTCAGATGCTAGGAGTCATTGTTCCCTTTTTGTGTCGTTTTTTCACTCCCTATCTCGGCGGAGGAACCGAGTGCTTCGATAGGGCTGTGTGTGGATTGGTCCCGGCTCGTTCATGTGATATCGGAGTGACGTCAATGGGGAGGCGAACGGATGCGCGCCCAGCGTCTCTCGCCACTGTCTCTGTTTGATAGGGAGCGCGCACTTCCCCTCGCGCAAAATGGAGAAAGACAGAGGGCGCAGGGTTTGTGTCACATTATCTTCTGTCCACAATGATTCTGTATGGCTTCTTTGTTGCTGAAGATGAACCATCTGTCTAGTGGGACACAAGCTTTCGTAATGTTCAGTATAAACTGTTCAACTGGATAAAAGCAGAATTGATCAAATTTGAATGTCACATCTCCTGTTACCTGGCTACTTGTCAGAGTTTTATCCAAGGAATATTTCTCTCCTGTTAGGGTTATTTTTCTATATAGACACATACCTTAAAGTCGTAAAGCTGTTGATAATTTCCACCTTTATTGCTCAGGAAATAGATACAGTTCATTTAACACACATTCAACTTTCATGACAAATGCCCCTAAAGCAGGATGAGTTATCACAATGGAAGTTGCTTGTGTTTAAAATGTATTATGGGCTATTTAATTGGATTTCAGCCAAATGTAAGTAATAACGCAATTCTGAAATGCACAACCATTCATGACACAATAAAAATGGGGAAGGTAACTCACACAAATTTTAAACCAATTTATGTTAACAAAATTGTGACAAATGAATTGTATAAATTGATAAAACATAGGGTACAACAGGGCTAGAGGCACGCCTTAGGGTAAATTAGCATTTTCTTGTCACAAAGTGTATAAAAATATAAAAATTACATTTATTTTTACTGAATGTTGGCGGATCAGCATAATGTAAAAGGCAGGGGGTTAAAGTGATATTGTGTAGATATCGGAGCAATAGTTACAGTGCAAACTTGGTCAATTAAAGCAAATTTTGAAACAGCAAGATGCTTTTCTGAGAATGAAATTAAGATAATGCTTATTCAAAATAACCACTTCAGAAAAGGGTTAGCCATTTCCTGTTAATTTCAATTACATTTGCCATTTCATAACATCTCAATTATTCTATAAACAAATGAATCTCCATTGTGATTGGATCAGTCAATGTGAGTCCACTTTGAATTTTATTTCATATAAAATCTATTCCCCCCACTCAAGAAAAACTGTGTTTTATGGTTTCACACCTTTTATTAGGTGTCTTTAAATACTATGTACTAACATTAAACTATATACTATGTATTTATTGTGTAACTACATGTTGTTCTTCAAAATTCTTACAAGATTCACATTTGCTGCTACTGAGGTTGTGCTACAGGTAGGTTTAGGAGTAAAGTTTAGGGTAAGGGTTGGTTAGGGTTAGGAGTAAGGTTAACAGTGTAACTACAAATGTAATTAAATGCAGGCACTTTAAACATAGGTGCAATGCAACAGCACGTATGTCCATAATAAATAAGTATCAAATGCTTAATTACAAAGTAGTTAATGACACCTAAAGTGGGACCAAATTGTTGATTCAAGTAACTAGAACAAAACTGAAAAAAAATGTTCTTTCTCAAAATAAATTAAGATTTTCATTAGCTACATAAATCTGCAACTTTACATTTTTTCATGAAATATGTAAAATTACCTCAAGTCAACATTTAGACATGCATATAATGATCAGGAATTTTTTGCAGTGCATAGTAACAAACGTGTTTAAGAAAGTGATGTGTTAATTTTTGTCATGTAGTGTTTTGGGAAAAAATAAAACCAATGTCATGGTCCTCAACCCATTCCTGAAAATTTTTTACAGTGTGGCAGGGCATATTATCCTGCTGAAAGAGGCCACTCACATCAGGGAATACCGTTGCCATGAAGGGGTGTAAGTGGTCTGCAACAATATTTAGGTAGGTGGTACGTGTCAAAGTAAAATCCACATGAATGCCAGGACCCAAGAATTCCCAGTAGGACATTGCCCAGAGCATCACACTGCCTCCGCCGGCCTGCCTTCTTCACATAGTGCATCCTGCTGGAATCTCTTCCCCAGGTAAATGACACACACGCACCTGGCCATCCACATGAGCTAAAAGAAAACGTGATTCATCAGACCAGGCCAACTTCTTCCATTGCTCCATGGTCCAGGTCTGACGCTCACGTGCCCATTGTAGGTGCCCATTGTAGCAAGCTGCTATGCACTGTGTGTTCTGACACCTTAATATCACGGCCAGCATTAAGTTTTTCAACAATTTGTGCTACTGTAGTTTTTCTGTGGGATTGGACCAGACGGGCTAGCCTTCACTCCCCACGCACATCAGTGATCGTTGGGCACCCCTGACCCTGTCGCCGGTTCACCAGTTGTCCTTCTTTGGACCACTTTTGGTAGGTACTACCACTACATAACAGGAACATCCCACAAGACCTGACATTTTGGAGATGACTCTGACCCAGTCGTCTACCCATCACAATTTCGCCTTTGTCAGAGTCACTCAGATCTTTACGCTTGCCCATTTTTCCTGCGTCCAATACAAGAAATTCAAGAACAGACTGTTCACTTGTTGCCTAAAATATCCCACCCCCTGACAGGTGCCATTGTAATGAGATAATAAATGTTATTCTGTCAGTGCCACCTGTCAGTGGTTTTAATGTTGTGTCTGATCAGTGTATGTTGTTATTACAATTTTAGTCTGGCTTAGTAGATAGAATTCACAAAAAGTGTGCTAATTTTGAGATACAGTACAGCCCTTGTGACAACCAACTCTGGCCTCCCCGTATAATAAAGGCTCATATGCTTGAAATAATGTTTGTATATATGATGCATTTTTATTTTTGCCATTATGTACCAATAGAAAGGAAGGAATATTCTCATAAAATTAAGAAGTTTAAAATTCCTCTCATTGTGTTGTAGTTAACAGGACTCGGTTCAGCTTTAGTTTGTCTTAAACTGCAATGTCTGAAAATAAATAGGCCCACATTTGGTCATTTCAGTTAGGTATTTATTCAACTAGGATATTTCTCTTGACGGCTCACTCTCATTTCACATTAACTGCACATGATTACTTGGGAGTCCGAAGTAAGCAGGGCCACCCATACTCCTAACAAAATGGACACTCCCCTGCCTAGGACAACATTGTTATGTGACAGCATTCGTTCCTTACGCATTAGTGACAACATATTTTATCAGAAAGAGCTGTGACAGTGCAGAGAAGATGACAAAGACTAACACAGATAGTGTTTGTTCACACTCTTATGAAGTCAAAGCATAAAATGTTTCATGCAGATCCACCAATGTTTAGATATGTAAAATGACTTATGAAATGTCAGCAAGTTAAAAGGAAGTGAGATACTTATCTTCTCTCTCATTCTTTTGTAAATTACAATGCATAAACTAATGGAACTTTAGTGGTTTGTTGTTCAAACAAGTTTGACCCGTGGCTTATCTGACTGCTATGGGTTTAGTGACCTAGAACTATCATTCTTAGACAGGGATACATGTAACCAAAGGGGTACTTGGGTTAAAAAATGTCATTTCTTTCATCATTTACTTAACATAATGTTGTTCAGAATCTGAATGACTTCCTTTCTTCTGTGGAACACAAAAGAAGATGCTAGGCAGAAGTTAGGTTAACATAAGGGTAAGTAAAAGACAACAGTTTTATCCTTTTGTGGGTGAACTGTCTCTTTAAGCATGCTTAGGAATCCTTTTAGATTATGATTTTGCTTTGTTAAACCTTTAATATGAAAAATTTCTACTTAAAAATATAAGGGCTTTTAATGCATTAAAATAACAAATTGGTTAATATCATGATTTCAGTTCCTTTTTAAGGAAATAAAACATAAAATGTGTGTAATATTTGTAAATTATATACACTCACCGATCACTTTATTTGGAACACCTGTTCAACTACTTGTTCATTTGATTATCTAATCAGCCAATCATGTGGCAGCAGTGCAATGCATAAAATCAGGCAGATACGGGTTAGGAGCTTCAGTTAATGTTCGGTTAATGGGGAAATAATTTGATCGCAGTGATTTCAACCGTGGCATGATTGTTGGTGCCAGACGGGCTGATTTCTTTGGATTTTCACACACAACTGTCTCTAGAATTTACTCAGAATGGTGACAAAAAAAATACAAAATCCAGTGAGGGGCTGTTCTGTGAACAGAAATGCCCTGTTGATGAGAGAGGTCAATGGGGAATGGCCAGACTGGTTCGAGCTGATATCGGGTTGGACAGAAAGGCTACACTCTAAATATTTTAGCCTATTTTTAAGATGTATCCATTTCAATTGAATAACACATTTCCATCTAATTGAATTGCCTAATCTTTAACAAAATGTTTTATAAATCTTACAAAATGCAAGTTTTATTAATTATTTTTTCTTCAAGACTATTCAATTAAATTAGACGGAAATTTGTTATTCAATTGAAATGGATACATCTTAAAAATAGGCTAAAATATTTTTTGGAGTGTATGGTAACTCAGAAAACCACTCTGTACAATTGTAGTGAGCAGAATAGCAACTCAGAATGCACAACACATCAAACCTTGAGGCGGATGGGCTTACACTATTACACTGATACACAAAATGTTTACAGTCAGGACTCAATACATACAATGAGATCACCACCTCAAGGACTGATACTAGCCTGATTAATCCCTGGTGGAAGATATTAACATTCAAACATGCTGGCCTGGCTTTTGCTGACAACTTTTTTCCAAGTATGGTTGTTGGGATAAAGGTATCATATGCCTGCTGGGAATACTGTGGTTACATAATGCTGTGTAAGAAACCAAAACAGCGAGTAAAAAAAGCAATCTGCATCACTTGATTTCCCATAGTGAATGATCTGCATGCCTACTGACCATCCTCTCAACAAGGAAATGAATCAGGCCTACCAGATCATATGCAATCACGATGCAATTCACAATGACTATATACTTGGTCATGTGACTGACTGTGGTTAAGAGGAAGTATCTTGTTTTTGGTGTGCGTAAACATGGGGGATTGACATGAAAGGTGCACTGGTTACAGCTCACTTGGATAACAAATATAAACTTTACAGACATGCAGTGGCCCCAAATAGTACATTATTTGGACACTTAAGATACATTTAAAATGTTATTAATTTAATTGCATTATGTAACAAAACCAAATGCCATTTTTTTTTAAAGAAATATAAAATAAATGCATTTTTCAAGCAAATCTTTCCACAAAAAGAAGTTTGTTAGGTTTCAGTTGATAAAACACTAGATATATTGTTCAAATTTAAGACAATGTATTTGGACACTTTCTGGTCGTCAAACTTTGTGGAACATGTACAAAGCTAATGTGAACAACACCTGTGGTTACTTTGCTAGGACACCGGTGTGAACTTGAAAGGAACTGACTATGCATTCACTAAAAATCACTTTGGCACTAGTTTAAAATTATTAGCATAATTTATGTGCAAATGCAACATGGTTTGATATTTTGTTATCGAATGCAATACAATGAATACAGACCAACTGGAACAAAGAGCATTTTTTCTATGTTTTTTAAACAGTCACTGTTCCATTGCTCTTATCATATGTTTGGACCGTAAATGTAACACTCAGTCACAAACTGCAAACAGAGTTGTGTTGTAAGCTTAAGATGAAAGTGAAACAGCTGTGGTTGGTTAATTCTTTGATGATGAGGCCTTTACAGGAAACCCCTCTAGAATGCAAGAAATTAAGTTTTTTCAATACATGGTGGGCAGTCTATAAAAAGACTGTTAACTGTAAGTTAGAGGTTATATGCGTTCATATGTCATAATGATGCATATGATGCTGACATACTCAAAAACAGTTTACATTAGAAAATCTTTTTTTTTTTTTGGTAAATATTGCGAAGTTGGAAAATTGTTTTATTTTTGTAATTTTACAGTTTTTTGGGGGGGGTGGGGTAAAAATAGCAAAAGAATTTGAATTAAAAGTTTAATAAAAAATTAACAAGACATTCTGAATTTCTTAGTATTTTGTTTGTCTCTCTTTTGCTTTATTCACAACATGCACTTGAGCTAGCATGGATTCCACAAGTTGATGTTCCGCAAAACCTGATGATATATGTTTTCCCAGCATGATTTGAGACTGTTCCACAGCTCATCTGCTACTTACTGGGGTACCTCACAGGACCCACCATTCAGGCACATGGTTTCTCTTACCACTGCTACGCTGATGACACACTGCTCTACTTGTCTTTCCAGCCCTACTACACCACAGTGACTGCTAGAATCTCTGCCTGTCTGCAGACATCTTGGCCTGGATGAAGGAACACCACCAGCCACTTAACCCAGCCAAGACCGAACTCCTTGTATTTTCAGCCAAACCTGCTTTTGAACACAACATCAGCTGGGTGCAACTACAGTAACACCTTCCATAATGATCAGAAATCTATGGGTAACCACTGATAACAAACGAAATTTCACAGACCACATATCAAAGGTCGCATTATCATGTAGATTTACAATCTAAAATATCAGGAAGAAAAGACCCTTCCTCTGAACATGCCACACAACTTCTTGTTCAGTCACTTGTCACTTGGACTACTGTAACACTTTCTTTGCAGGCCTCCCTGCATGTGCAATTAGACCCCTGCAAATGATTCAGAATGCAGCAGCACATCTGGTCTTAAATAAAACAAAAATAGTGCATGTTACACCACTCCTTGTCTCGCTTCACTGCCTGCTGGTTGATGCACGTATCAAGTTCAAGTCTCTGATGCTGGCATACAGAACAGTCACTGGGTCTGCTCCAGCATACCTAAAATCATTTCTGCAGAGCTACGCGCCCACTAGAAGCCTGCGGTCGGCTAAGGAACGTCGCTTTGTTGTACCAACACAAAGAGGCACCAAAACACTTTCCCGGATTTTCGGCTTCATCATACCACATTGGTGGAATGACCTTCCCAACTCCATCCGTGAAGCTGTCTCACATTCTGTCTTCAAAAAAACTGCTAAAAACACATATTTTCCATGAGCACTTAACCAGTCAATAAAAATAAATAATTAATAATAAAAAAAATAAATAAAATAAAAAAAATTCTTGTTGCACTTTAATCTGTTTTGAATACTATACTGATGCTAGTGAAACTTTGTAATATGGCACTTTTTCATACCACTGACTCCTTAAGATGATTCACTTATGTTTTCCTCTTTTGTGAGTCACTTTGGATAAACACAAATGGATAAAATAAATGTAAATATACATTTATGTATAAATTAATGTAAATATCTTGTATGTTTCAATAAAAGGAATTCTGACCTTTTGTATGTAACCATGGTCAGTGTCACAATTTTTCTGATATAGTGTGTGACCTAAAAATAGTGCAGAATCTTATTTATGTCTTATTCATTTTCGATCATAACATCAGTTTGTATTATTTTAATTTTTTTTGTAAACCTTAATGTCCAAGTTTGAAATAGTTATTGAATACCAGATTTTCAATGTGGACTTTTATGCAGCACTGTATTTCCAAATATATCTCCACATATCCAAATCTACTCACAGTGCTTTCAAGCTACACATTTTATCAGCAGATGCTTTCCCTTGAAATTGAACTTGTGACCTTGGCATTCCTGGTGCTATGCTCTTCAATTTGAGCTACAGTTTTATAATGAAATATTACATTAAAGACACCGTACTGAATGAAAAACCATTTCAATACATGTGTCCTTGTAGGATTTATAGAGATCCTGTTGGGATTGCTTTTAACAGATGGACATCAACATTTCAGGTCTGCCCTATTTTATACTCAGGATTATTTTGTGGGCAGGACCTTGGGTCACAAAGGACATGACTTGTCCCTTCACACCTTGTCTCAAATGAGAGAAACCTAGCGCGTCTGTCCGAGCAACACTAACTTCGCATCAGTGTCCCAAGACACAAGATTTCTGTTTAAACAAAGTGCCATCATATGACCGGCCCAGTTTGACTGAATTCATTTCATTCTGTTTATATACAGTAATCCTGTAAATCCCATGCCTGTACCTCACTGTTTATTCATACAAAAACACATGACACATGTTCATACACATCAAACACAACCTACAATGAGACATCATATACTCCACTAAAAAAATCCATTCTCTGGTAACATACCAGAGTTTGGTAACATGCCAGAGTTATGCAACAATCCACAAATTACCAAATTGCGCACGAGTTTTGTTCTTGTGAATGGGTACTGTATTCACTCAAGTCACCTTCTGTCAGATGCTACATTGTTATTCTGCCTGATGAAATGACTAGCTAATATTCAAATCAAAATCAAAATTAGTTACTAGCAAAAATGTTCAAAAGGTGAGAGATTCCAAAGCAACTGTTCAAGGTAAACTAGCCTTTTCAAAGCTAGCATGAACACAGAATATTTGCGTTTAAGCATTTTATCATTGTATGGGGGAATGTCATGAAAATGTCACATTTAACCCCAAAATCAAAGGACAAAATAATAGGTGTACATAAAAAAACTAAAACATAGAATACATTTTATTTTAGAACCATTAAGATTTTTGCATTGTGACATTATTTTCACGATAATTAAGCACATTTCACCCCAAAGTTCTCATTATTACTTCAATACAATGAAGGACAGAAAGGCAGCTGTATAAATACAAAATAACATATTCTGATGTGTCGGATGTGTATGAGTCAAATTAAGACTTTTTAGAAGAATATTTCTGCTCTGTTGGTCTGTACAATGCAAGTGAATGGTGAATAAAACTTTGAAGCTCCGAAAAGCACATGAAAGCAGTATGAAAGTAATCCATACAACTCCAGTAATTTGTGTCTTCTGAAATGTTCCAATCAGATTTGGGTGAGAACGGACCAAAATATGACTCCTTTTTCACTATACATCTTTACATTACCAGCCTTCTTGGCGATATTAATGTCAAGGTTTAAGATTACACTTTCTAGTGCCATCTAGCCCTCTGCCTATGCATCAAGCACAAGGAAGTAGAGGTCTGCGCGGGACTGTTTTTTCCACCCCCCACCCATCAGCTCCCGCAACATTCCAGACCATTCCCAATACTGCAACACTGCATTTGTTTTTCACATAGGGCAAAAGCCATAACAATAGCAAAGTTTCTACAAATATTTTTCTGTTATTGCTATCAGATGAAGTGTGACACAATGCCATCTGTCTTGCTTGAGGTTGGTTTCTTAACACTAAATTGACCATTTTGTAGTCCGAGTTTCACATCCTTGTAATGACTCAGTGTGCCCATGCTTTGCTCTACTATTCTTCTAAAGTCCCACTGATTACCCGCCTGCTCTAAATAATTTATAATTTATTGCACGTGCTGTATGCACATTTATTTTACGTTGAAAAACCCCCAGCTTATTTTAGTTGTTTTTTGCTCAAGTAAGTGTAATCGAGCTTAAAATCATGATCATGCCTAGAGACTGCAATGGCAAGATGTGCTGTGTAAAAAGGAGTAAAAATCTGGTCTGATCTCACCCAAAACCGATTGGATCGCTTCTGAAGACAGACATGGATTAACCACTGTAGTCGTATGGATTACTTTTATGCTGCCTTTTCTCCTTTTTGGAGCTTCCAAATTTTGGTACCCCTTCACTTGCATTGTAAGGACCAACAGAGCTGAGATATTCTTCTAAAAACCTTTGTTTGTGTTCTGCAGAAGAAAGCCATACACATCAAGGATGGCATGAGGGTGAGAAAATGATGAGAGAATTTACATTTTTGGGTGAACTATCCCTTAAAGTTAGAATACAAATAGACTTAATCATGTAATTAAGTTCTTGAATCAAATCTAAAGGCTTTATGACATTTTTAATAACCATGTAAAAGAAACAAGAACCTCTGCATCATATTTTATTGAGAGGCAGATGGAAATATTTCAACATTAGAGGCCAACTTAATAGCCCGACTTGCTCGCAAAACATCCACAAACATGGAATGAGAATAAACAGTAAAAACAAACCTTTTTTAGAAGGTTTTTTTAAGAACACCACTTTGCATTACATAAATATTTTGTAACATTTCATTAATCACACTGTTCTGGCAGAAATTATGTGTTTTAGTGTTCTGTGCAAATGAGTCTTGACAATGTTTATAGTAAAGCGACTGTTTTGATAATTTCCTTAAGCATGTATTGTGTCTAGGCCACAAATACACATTATATATGCAGCATTGACAATAGTTCTATTCTGCACTGACAGCACTTTGGATCATCTTTACATTAGATGTCAGTAAAATCCGCATTTTATGTTATGATACAAAAAGACCATTCCAATTGCATACCTTCTATATAGTGACCAGTGCATTTTGTGCAGACACCAAAAATAATAGTGGGTACTAGTATTTTGTTTGTCGGCATTCCTCTTTCCAAGACATCCTTGCTTTGGAGTCTTTTTCGGGCAAATGTTAGTGTGAAAGTGTTTTATTCTATATTTATGCTATTGGTGTGCATTTCCATAGTGGTGAATATGCAATGTGTGTCCCTTCAATTAGAACAGACAGCAGCAGCTGAATCATGCACAGATCAAATGGGGTCACCAGATGCAAAAAACATCCACACTGACAGGAAAGCCAGTACAGAGGTCATTCACAAAATACTCTTGCCACATAAGGGTGAGACCAGCAACTTGCATCTATTTCTGATATGATGTTGCGTTCAGAGTCCCTGGATACGGAACCAACAGAAAAAGTTGATCAGATAAAATGGACCGACCATCATATAGGCAGCCAGGCACATAAAACATGCAAATTTCCACCACCCTTAGTTTCCACTTTTGACAATACAACACATAAGCAATTAGGTTAGTGTACTACACATACTCTAAAATGTAAACTTTTATTAGGTCAGGTGCGATATTCTCACACATGTGTGAGAATATCGCACATAAATAATAAATTAAAAAAAATAAAAATACATCTCAACTCAAATATTAAAGGTATAGTTCACCCCAAAATGAAACTTTAAAACCATTAAATCATTCTAAACTTGTATGACATTCTTTCTTCAAAAGGAGATGCAAAAGGCGGAGAATTTTCATTTTTTAATTATATTTTAGAATCTTCATTATCTCTTTAAGACCACACATGGTAAACTTTTAAGATGAATTATTTTTTTTAAGGCATGTATATTTTCTAACAAATGTACAAAATAAGATCATGACCAAAGCTTTCTCTGTTCAATAAACAAAACAAACAGATAGCTGGGTTTTTAATTGGACTTTTCACAAATTGAATCTAGAAAAAAATATATTTATACTAATTAAAAATGTGAGTAATTTAATTCACAGGAAAAAAATGAGATTAATCACTAACAGCAATATTAAGACATCTTAAACCATTTGAGTAATCTAAAACTCCCTCTCTACATTGACTGTACAGTAGCAAGAAAAAATTGTGCTGAATATCAATGTACTTATTTACACAGTGAATATAAAAAGTCCACACACCTCTGTTAAAATGGCCAGTTTTTGAGATGCAAAAAATGAATCCAAGTTAAATCATGTCAGATCTTCTTCCATCTTTATTGTGATAAAATACAATCAACCAAATTCAAGTGAACAACAAATGGCAACTTTTTAGGAGAAAATAAAAACTTACAATAACCTCGCTGCATAAGTGTGCACTCCCTTTCATAATGGGGCATGTGACTCTGTATACAATTGACCAATCATATTCAAACTCTTACTTGAAATAAATTATATTCCTCCAGTCATCAATTAAGATTATCCCTAATAAAAATCTGCTTTTCCTGTAGGATTTTCTAAGCATCTTCTTGGTTGCACCTTTCTGCTTAAGCCATGGTCCACAAAGAGCTTACAAAGGTTGTGCAGCATCTTATTGTGAAGAGATAACAATCAGAAGAGGGGTACAAAATACATTTTAAAACATAAGATGTACATGGAACATCGTGAAAGCCATATTGAACAAGTGGAGAAAATGGGGCACCACAATGACATTCCAAAGAACAGGGCACCCATCAAAATTGATAAAAAACAAGAAGAAAACTTATCAGTTAGGCTGCCCAGGGACCTACAGCAACATTAAAGGAGCTGCAAGAATATCTGTAAAGGTCTTGTCCATCACTGCATGTGACAAAAATATCCTGTATTCTTCATATTTCTGGGCTTTGGGGTAGGATGGCAAAATGGAAACAATTACTCCACTAAAACTATGTGGCAAAATATTTTATGGTATGATGAAACTGATACAGAACTTTTTAATATTAAAAGGAATGTTTGGCGCAAAAACAAGATTGTTCATCACCCAAACACCACCATACCCACGGTGAAGCAATGTGGTGGAAGCACAGAGCTATGGGGCAGCTTCTCTTCAGCTGCGACTAGGAAATTAGTCAAGATAGAAATTATTATGGAAAGTGCCAAATTCTAGTTATTTTCAGCACAAAACCTGCAGGCCTCCATTAGAAAGCAGAAGATGAAGAGGAATTTTTCCTTCAGCACGATAATGACCCTAAACACAAATCTAAGTCAACAAAGGAATGGCTTCAAAAGTTGATCAACATTTTGGAATGGCACAGTCAGAGCCCAGACCAAAATCCAATTGAAAATGTATGGAAGGACTTGAAGAGGGATGTGCACAAGAGATGCCCTTACAATCTGACAGGTCTGGAGATTTTTTGACAAGGAAGAGTGGGATAAAAATGGGCAAAGATGTGCTAAGCTGAGATACTCTTATTCAAAAAGACTGGTTGTTGTATTCAAAGCAAAAGATGCTTCAAACAAGACGTTCTGAAGCTCTCAAGTGACCAAGCCATTGAATTAGGCACTCCCACTCATTCCAAAACTCTGCCCTCCAAAGATAATTTTGTGACGAAAACAGGGCAAAAGAGCAGCATTGTTTGTTCCTTTCACTTTCAAATTCAACAGCGGCACAATAGCGCCATCAACTGAAAAACATTATGAATCATATCCTCAATGATCAGCTTCAAAGACAACACTATGAGAGCGAGCAAAATGATCGACAGGTTAAAAAAGTGACAATGTGCGTGGTCCGCAGACACATTTTGTTTGCGGTTTACAAAGTCTACAGCTCTCAGAATCTGGTGAGATATCTCAGGACACTTGTTTCATTAATATCTTTAAGGGAGTAGGAACATTTTTTGCATACTTTTCCATGAAAAAACAGCACCTTTAAAGGATGTGCACACTAAAAAGTTTCTGTTTGTTGTTCACTTGAATTTGATTGTTTGCATTTGATCAAAAAGACCTGACATGATTCATCTTGGATTCATTTCTTAACATTTCAAACACGTGCAATTTTAACAGGGGTGTGTAGACATTTTATAGCCACTAATAAAAAAATATGTACAGTACCACTAGCCCTGACAAGTGAATGATTTGTTCCCTTACTTACATTTAACTAGAAATGTATATAAAGACAACATTAACCTCCCTCTCCAATTTTTAAGTGTTAGTTTAAAACAAGCAGCAGACAGGTAAAAACTATTGTGAACGAATCAAATAAAGCATTTAAACATACAGCTTAATGTATCCGTGATTCCTGTTAATGGGAGTCAAAACTAGGGGTATGAATCTTTAGGCATCTCATGTTTCTATTTGATTTTGAATTGAGTCATACTTTGATTCAAAACTGATCCTTGATGCATCACAGTTCTTCAGCAACAGCACATTGATGCAAACCTTGTGCGAGTGAAGGTGGCTTGTTGCCAAATTCTGTGTAATGCATAAAAGACAGACTAAACTATGTATTTTCTGTTCTGATATATTTCCCTGCCACTCCAAGACAGAATCACTCAAAACAGAAAGGGATCCAAAAAAGAAGCCATTCGATTCATCCCCTTACAAAAAGACAACAAATGTTAAAAAGTTTAGTTAATTTAAACTTTTTCCCCATTATAACCAAACCTCAGCTGTACCCACTTCAATTCCACAACCCTCCGGCATCCTCCTGCAGAGCAGCAGATGACGGATGAGTGACATAACGTAAAACACAGTGGTGAGGATGCAAGTTCTGGTTATGTGGACTACACCCGGATCTGGAACTGGCCTTGTTGAAGCTGTAGGCGGAACGGTTTACAGTTGGCGATGTGTAGAGAGGCACAGCTTGTTTTACTCAGATCAGAGGGCATGAGTGGTCTGGTAGGGTGCCAGATCCCTGTGCTTCTGCAGAACTCCAGGACATAATCAAAGTTATTGCCTGCAGACAAAACATCAAGAAATAAATATTATGTAGTGGATATGCTCCACACAAACACAGGTATGTGCACTTAGCAGTTTTGGGGAGTAAGAAATTAAAAGTGGCAATACTACTAATTTAAGTTTTCACCTCCAGATAATAGTTTGCTACATGGCCCAGTGTGATTATTAAACCCCCAAAAGCTGTGGTTTAATTTAAAAAAAAAAAAAATCTTAAAATAATTATTTAAAATAATATTTTTTATATATCCATCCATCCATCCATCGTCAACCGCTTATCCTGTGTACAGGGTGTACAGGGGGGGGGGGGGGGGGGGGGGTTGGCTAACATTGGGTGAAAGGCGGGGTACACCCTGGACAGGTCGCCAGTCCATCGCAGAATTTTTATATATATATACACACACACACACACACACACACTCTGTTTGTGCTGCACACTTCAGAGTGCTCTGCTCACGGTCATCTTTTTTTTTCTCACCTTACTACCTCTGTGTGAATTCATAAAAAAATGTGCAGTCTGACTGTCATCTTTGTCTTGAGTTCACAACTCAAGTACAGGGTTCCCACTTTTATTAAGGCACAATTTTATGTGCCCAACAATTTAAGCAAAAACACGTTTTTATGTTCCTCACCTCCAGATAAGCAGCTGTAAATCTGTGATTTAATAAATATATACACAGCTTTAATTGTCATCTAAATATGTCACATTCCATGACCTTCTGCATTATATAACTAGTGCCAATTTTTTATGACTAAATTCCAGTTAGTCTAAATGTTGATGTTGTTTAACAATGCGCAGCCGGCAGCAGTCACAAAACGATACAAATGTGTGTATTTGACTCCTATTCCGAGTCCCGCTTGTTACCAGGATTTGTACATGCAGCAAAAACCTTGTTAGCAACACAGTCAAAAACATTTATTATACTTAAATATTTTGCAGGACAAATAATTATTTTCCAGGACATTTAGGTATTTTCTAAGTTTTTCATGACTGGAAAACTTAATTGCAAAATTCCTGTGTTTTCCAGGAAACGTGTAAACCCCAAAACAGTTGTGTGTTTGACTGTCAATAATTGTACATGAAATAAAACATTGTAAGTGACACAATGACAAGTTTTCAAAGAAACAGTTTTATTATACAAAATTTTTTACCAGGACAAATAATTATTTATGACTTTTCCATGACTGGAAAACTCATGGAAAAGTTTTTGCATTGCAAAAGTCCAGGTTTAGAGGTTTTCCAGGATTTTCCAGGATTTTCAGGACATGTGGGAACCCTTCAATTCACACTCATTCAACAGTGACTCATTCATTTAAAATTGTATTTTAGTTAAACACCAGATTTGTGCACAGCAAGGGAAAAAGAGTATACTGTACATCACAACCCTAACTAAGAGACGAGATATTTTTTGTGCTAACAGCATGAAGTAAACTCGTTTTGAACCAGGAGCATTCATTTAACTTTACTATATATTCATTTAATGCATTATAATGAAAAGCAAACAAGAATAATATAAGTCACTTCTATTTTCCTACCTTACTCCTCAACTAACAATTTTTATTTTTGTTTGTTCCCAAAACTAGTGATGTGCACAAGTAATCAATTAAGTCAGCTATTCAGCTTTACCTATGCATGCATGAGTTTCTTAAAGTACTAGCACACCCAATTTGTATTTATTTATTATTATCATATCATTTCAAAAGGCTTGGAATGTACATTTTCAAACTGTTTTTTTTTTTGTTGTCATTTTGGAAACTAGATGCTGTTGTTTATGCATAAAATTACCATCCCAATCCAGAACATCCTGGGAATGCAAGGTTTGGGTTCCAAGAACGTTCCCATAACAGAGCTTTAAAACTTCCAGGAAATGCTTTGAATTCTTATCAGCTTACCTGTGTCAAGTTCTCCTACTACATATACACTTGGACCAATGGGTACAGCTCCATAAAAAAGGATGATGTGGCTTGTATACAAAGGTTTTGGTCATCTAAAAGCATCCACCTAGAGGCAATAAAAAACTAATAAGAGACAAGCATCTGCATAAACATGACTTCAGTCTGTCGGAGTGTTGTTTTGAAGAACACACCTTTTCAGTTCATCATGGAAAAACTCAGACTTGGCAATGGTCATCTGACTGGACTCTGTATTGTCAGCGTCTCTGTTCCTTACACCACCAAACACGTAGAGCTCTTGTCCAATGCCACAAGCTACTGCTCCAAACCTGTGGACAGCAATTAAGCTATCTGCGGTCAGCCATTATTAATTTATTCCACAAATGAAAGTGTTCAATTACAAGGGATTATTGAGAGAAAGTGAGTCATATATTGCACCAAGCACCTTTTTGTAGAATAAAGCAACATCTTCTCCATGTCTTCATCTCATGTGATTGTACATCATTTTAAACAGATTTGTCACTGATTGCAACTTGAAGAAGTACACATATGGACATCATTACTCTATATCCCAAAACAAGAACATCTAGAAAAATTACTATTTATTTTGCTCCAGATGGTGAAAAGAACAAATGTTTCCAGTTACATTGGATAGACAGATAGGTCCCACGTCTACTACTGTTCTAAAGACACATCTGCAAGGCATCAAACATAGGGTGTGTCTAACAATTCAGCCATTGTAAGACCTTTATGAAGACTCACTGCTGCCTTCCCAGTGATATCTCTAAGTTTTGACATTTATCTGCATCATAGACAGGATGGGGAAATGACATTCCCTAAATCTGCATAAACAAAGTGTGTGCCACTTCAAGCGCTCAAAATATTTGTGGTTTGAAATGCATGGAGCCAAAGATGCAGTGAATGACTTCATATGTTTCACAATTAAACTGTAGAGGACGGTTTTGTAACTTGACACATTTTTGCCTATAAAAATATAGACCGTTACACATTATGCCACCTATAAAAGGTCTATGCTCCTCATTTGCCAACAATTTGTATTTTTCGATAAAAAATTTTTTTGTGAATGATACACACACCAAAAATAATTGTTTTATCCATTTTCAACATATCATTTGAACATATTACTGTGCTCATGTTTATATTTTTCCTCATTTATAAGTCATGCTGCATTAAAGTGTCCGCTAAATGAACTAGAAGAAAATGCAGTATTGTGGGTGGTTGCCAGGGCATTGCTAAATGGTTACCAAGGTGTCCCGTCTGTTTTTCGAGGCTTACTGCCCCAAGTCAAAAGATCCCATTCCAAAGTCTCTATGATATTCTGGTCTCTAGCCTCAGGTCCCTTCTGTAGTTAATGGGAGTTTCATACACCAGGTGAAATCACTTAAAAAGTGGACCGAATGTTAACTTAGGTTAAGAGGTTTGTTGAAATCACTATGACCAAGTAGGAGAAATAGTAATAGTAAAACATCTAATATATGTAAATGTATCACTTAACCTGCGCTCCTTAAGTGGACAGACTGTGGTCCACTGCTGAGTTTTGGGGTCATAGAACTCCACAGAGTTGTACACCTTTCCGTATGATCCACCACCCATTACGTAGAGCCTCTTTTTCATGGTGGCACAGCAACCAAACTAGAAAATGGAGATCCACACAACACACATCCACACAAGTATGAGAAGTATAAGAGCATTGCTGGCGTGCACATTTTTACAGCAAAAACAGTTATACATCACCTTGCGCACTGTGGTCATTTTGGGTTGGGTTCTCCAGATGTTACAATCGGGGTCAAACACCTCCATCCTGAGCAGAACCTCAGTGTCCTTGTGTTCCCCTCCCAGAACATAAATCAGTTCATCCAGCTCGGCAATTCCAAAGTGTTGTCAGGCCTTCAACTGAAACAAGAAAATACAGTAGCACAATTGTGACACCTGCTGGTATCTGCAACTACATAAAAATTTCCATTTAAATGAGAACATATTTTCCATATTTAACCAGGTATTAAATGACATATTGTCCATAAGTAAATCCCAATAACATACATGATTCTCTCTTAACAAATTATACATAATTTGTACATGCATTCAATATGCCAAAACGAATACAGGTCAATGTAGTGCAATTAAAAGGCTTACCACACTGCCCCATCTGAATACTTTTGGTATTGGCGTTCATTTGTGTTTAAAGTTTTCAACGTCTGAATTGATTTTTTGGATATTCTGTACATGTTTGGCAGGAATACCTGCATCATTGCTGGGATTGGCGTCCAGATATTAGTCTCTGGGTCATATTTCTCTCCACTGCTCAACTCAAGTTTTGTTATCATTCATTCCTCCTATGGTAAAGAGGTATCCCTCTATTCGGAGAGACAAGCCAACATTATACAAGTAATAAAAATGTAAGCAAGCACTTTGATCTTCAGCCAGTGCATGTCTGCCACATATCTGTCAGTCTACTGTGTTAGAACCAAAATTCTATTTCCCAAATGTTTAAGGGAGAGTGTCAGTCATCCTGTCCCATTGTTATCACTCTTATTAGTCAAATAATCATATGTAAATATTTCCAGTCTTCTACTGTAAAAAGTCGTTTGAAAAGTTATCTATCATCCAGAAGGGCAGAGATTTACAGTGATCCCAAATGGTATATGGACACTTAAGGCACACTCAATAACCAACTAGTCTCATTGTAATTTTTAGTGGACACAGGTGTCACAGTAGAGTAACTACAGGTTCAGTAACCACTTTACTGACATGAAAATCCATTCACAATTACGGTAATTACGGTCTTAAGTGATAGTTAAAAATAAGCATTATAACAGACCTGCTGACACTACCCCATGTCCAACGCGCCTCTCACTCATAGACTGCAATTCGATCCACAGTTCCCTGTTGCGGTTGTAAAGAGGACACAAGCAACGTACTGCTGCCGTGGGCTTTCGACAGCTTCATTACAAATTGGACACAGTACAAAAAAAAAACATAAACATTCACTCTGAAGTTTTACTTAACACACACACACAAAAAAAAGGTAAAATAAACCAGATCTCTTCTAATCAAGTTTTAATTACACCGATCAGCCTCAACATTAAAACCACCTGCCTAATATTGTGTAGGCCCCCCTCGTGCTGCCAAAACAACTCCAACCCGCATCTCAGAATAGCATTCTAAGATTATATTCTTCTCACAATTTTACAGAGCGCGTATCTGAGACACCATAGACTTTGTCAGTTCGAACCAATCTGGCCATTCTCTGTTGACCTCTCTCATGGGTCACTGGATGTTTTTTCCACCATTCTGAATAAATTCTTGAGACTGTTGTGTGTGAAAATCCCAGGGGATCAGGAGTTACAGAAACACTCAAACCCAGCCCATCTGGCACCAACAATCATCCATGCGATTATCTAATCAGCCATTCGTGTGGCAGCAGTGCATAAAATCATGAAGATACAGGTCATGAGCTTCAGTTAATGTTCACATCAACCATTAGAATAGGGGAAATAAATGTTTATCTCTGTGAATTGGACCATGATTTTTGGTGCCAGACCAGGTGCTGGTTTGAGTATTTATTTTACTGGTGATCTCCTGGGATTTTCACACACAACAGTCTTCAGAAATTATTAAGAATGGTGCAAAAAAACAAACCAAAAAAAAAAAAAAAGCATCCAGTGAACAGCAATTCTGCAGATGGAAATGCCTTGTTGATGAGAGAGATCAACAGAGAATAGCCAGACTGGATCGAACTGACAAAGTCTATGTTAACTTTCTCAAAAATTGTGTTGAGAAGAACAACATCTCAGAATGCTATTCTGATATGTGGGTTGATGCTGCTTTGGAGTCACGAGGGTGAACTACACAATATTAGGCAGGCGGTTTTAATGTTGTGGCTGATCGGTGTATATTTACGCATGTTAACAATCACTTCCTCTCCTCACCCCCTACTATTATGATACACTCTGAGTAGCTGTGGGGTTTAAACACAGCGAGCATTGCCTCTCCCTGCAGGTCTGATCCACCCAGAGACTCCATGCAGCACTTCCCGATCACCTCCCTCATCAGGGAGTCTCCCAACATCTGCTCCTGGAGGTAGCACTTGTCCAAGCCTTGAACCCACACAGCAGACATTACCTCTTTCATATAGACCTAGAGAAAAGGTACAGAAGAAGCAACTATCAGACAGTCTGAACAAGTAGCTAAAATGTAGTGATGATTGCACTTTCATATGCTCTAAATAGGTTACATAAATTTCTGTTTTGAAGACCATACGATTTGTCATTATTTGACATAAATCAACATATCAAAATGAGATAAATGAATTGAATATGTAATTTACTACTAAAGCCATAAAAGCCTGAATGTACAAGAAGTTCTGCCACAAAGTGATAATGGTCCCAAGGATGTATGATGTACTGGTCGGAATCAGCTAATAGTTGTTTTTATAAATTATCAGCATCTGATTTAGATAAGGACAATATTGCAGCTAGAGGTAGACCAATATTTTTTTTTAAACGATTGATCAGATAGATGCTTTTTGGAACTATCAGTAACAAAAAGCATTCCCCAATTTGGAATGCCCAATACCCAATGCACACTCTAAGTCCTTGTGGTGGCATAGTGACTTGCCTCAATCCGGGTGGCGGAGGACGAATCTCAGTTCAACCCGCACATCTTATCTCGTGGCTTGTTCAACACATTACTGTGAAGATAAAGCATGTGTGGAGGCTTCACGCCCCTACCGCGGCATCCACGCACAACTCACCACGTGCCCCACCAAGAGCGAACCACATTATAGCATTCTCAAGGAGGTTACCCCATGTGATTCTTCCCTCCCTAGCAACCGGGACAATTTGGATGCTTAGGAGACCTGGCTGGAGTCACTCAGCACACCCTGGGATTCAAACTCATGAACTCCAGGTGTGGTAGTACTTCTACTAATCTTTACCCAGGCCCCCAAAATTTTATTTTTGATCAAATCTAGACAGGCCCAATTTCCAGTAGCCATTCCAACACCAACACCGTATCCTTGAATAATCATGTTAAATTGCTAATTTAGTACTAGAAATCACTTGACATTATATCAAACAAAGTTGAAAGCCTTTGCTTTGTTAAATTAAGCTTAACATTTTTGAGTTTTTGAGTTGCCACAGTATACAATAGACTGGCATGTCTTAAGGTCAATATTAGGTCAAAAATGGCAAAAAAAGAAACCGATTTATCTAGAAACTCATCAGTCAATCAATCATTGTGAAGAGGAATGAAGGCTCTACAATGCCTGAAATTGCCAAATTTCAATGCCAAATTGCCACTGATTTCAAACAAAGGTTTAAAACTATAGTCATCAAAGACAAAGGACAACTGGCTCTAACAAGGACAGAAAGAGATGTGGAAGGCCAGATGTACAACTAAACAAGAGGATAAGTATATCAGAGTCTTTAGTTTGAGAAATAAATGCCTCACATGTCCTCAGCTGACAGCTTCATTGAATTCTACCCGCTCAACAACAGTTTCATGTACAACAGTAAAGAGAAGACTCAGGACTGCAGGCCTTATGAGAAGAATTGCAAAGAAAAAGCCACTTTTGAAACAGAAAAACAAAAAGGAAAGGTTAGAGTGGGCAAAGAAACACAGACATTGGACAACAGATAATTGGAAAAGAGTGTTATGGATTTGAACCCCATTTAGCTTTTGTGGGATCATCTAGACTGTAAGGTGTGTTAGATGTGCCCGACAAGACAGCCACATCTATGGCAAGTGCTACAAGAAGCGTGGAGTGAAATGTCATCTGAGTATCTGGACAAACTGACAGCTAGAATGCCAAAAATCTGCAAAGCTGTCATTGCTGCACGTGGAGTATTTTTTGATGAGAAATCTTTAAAGCAGTTTTTTTTTTTCAAATTGTAATAGTAACTTTTCACATTATTAATGTCCTGACTATACATTGTAATCAGTTGAATGCCACTTTGGTGAAAAAAATTACCAATTTCTTTCCATAAGAGCAAAATCTGTACATTATTCCAAACTTTTGGCCACCATTGTATATAACACTTATATGCACTAATTATATATAAATCAGTGCATCCATAAATGGATCATATGGAATTTTGGAACATTTCCAGAATAACGGTCCCACTCACTCGCCAAGCTTCAGTGTCATGGCTGAGCCAACGGTCCACGGCCTCCAGCACATGCCTTTCGTTCCCCACGAATAATGAGGAGAAGAGATCAACAGCTTGGACCACATCCTGAATTGTGTCTTCACTCAGGATAACCTAGAAATCAGACCCCCTAGAGTTGTGAAGCCTGTGTTTATGCTATGAGTGGCATCATTTAAAAAATGGTTTGTTGAGGAAAATAAACAAATAAAGAACACCACGTCCAAACCACCAATCATCTACGCTCTTCAACTAGCCAGGTTCTCCTAGGTCAAGAATTTCAGGGAGGTACACACAGAAGATTTAGAGGTTGTATACGCACATCTAAAAAGTAATGCAGGTGCACAGCTACAAGCTGAAATGATGATTAGTGTGTTTGACCAGACGAAGACCCAATTTGAGTCGAAACGTTGTCAATAACGTTGAACGTTTTGCAGTGTGCGGGCGTCTCTACTCATTTCTATGTACACACAAAAGAGAAATACCCCCAAACAAACACCTTAGCAGAACAAAAACGTCAAGGTATTTTGTCATAATTTATAGCTGAAATAAAAAAGCCTGTTCACCAGAAAGTATAAATTAGCATTTAAAGGGCTGGTATATAAAGTAGATCAAACATTTTAAGAAATTTGACACATTACACTGAGTATTCTGCTTACAAAACCGTCATTGAAAAATGATACTTTTGCAAAAGTAGGAATAGCAAAACGTTATAAAAATGCTGGACTTTTCCATAGCAAAATGGGTGTTTGAGCAAAGGTGGTTGTGTATCCACTCCACTCTGTCCCTGCTAGACACTGACTGCTGCAAGTACATTTGGATTATGAATAGTTCTGTTTCCAGACCTCAAAAGCAACAAAGATGGAACAAAGGACAGCAACTAAAATATCAAAATTTATTTAGGTGTGTCTCTGAAAGTAGCTCACACTTTTTAAAAAGTACTAACTTACAGAAACAAGCAAGGAGGGGCTGTTTGACACACCCACACGACACATTGCTCAAGGGTCTGCTACATGTCTGAACAATCACACCAGTTCTACATCTGATCTCTGCCCCTCATAACTTCTCCAAAACATATCAAGACGTTACATATAAGAAAAATTCAAATGTTACAGGTTACTCTTTCTGCATGGACTAGCAGCAGCCAGAATGTTCTTCTGTACAGGGATCTCTTCTCCTTCCAAAACCAGCACTGCATCTTGATAACAGTCATATTGCCTGAAAAACTGAAGGGCCCTTAGCAGCTTTTGGGAGTGTTTAGGGTCCGACACCAATAATCCAGCTTCAGCTCCAGCTGTTTCAGGATATGACAAGCTGTTGGAACAATCCAGACAGAACCGTGGAAACAACAACATGCAAAACAGTTCAGACTTGACTTATATAAACATGAATTCTACTTTAAAGCATTTAAACTCACTTCTGCTGTTGTTGCAGCAATGAACTTGAATTAAACTTGCTCTTGATGCTGGTTGTTATATCAGCTGCTCATAATTAGTGTCTGTTTCAGCCCAGCGTTTCACGCCGTACACTGCAGAAAAAAAATTATGTACCTTTAATGATGCTACATGACGTCACCTGGAAAAGCATTTTATTTTTTTCACAATAAATGGATTGTTTTAAACCGATAGCATTTTTTATGAGTAATAACAATAAGGTTAATATTATATTATATTATATTATTATATTTTATAGAATACTTTTTTTATTAAAATAAAATCTATTAGCCACTAAAAAAAATATTTGTTCTTTGTTCTTTTGATTCAAATAAATCCAATACAAGGCAATTAAATTTTATTTTAAAGAGCTTTTTACAAAACAAATCGTTCCAAATTCTAAGCAACCATTACAAAGAACACAATATGAACCCCCCCAGTGGGCAAACGAAGGGTGACTGTAGCACATAAAAACTCCCTCAGCAACATTACACACATAATAACATTATAGTATGTATAGTGAGTTTATTAAGCTATTGACATAGCAATAAACAGTATTTCTGTGTAAAATAAATACTCGTACAGTAATAAAGAAAAAAATAAGAAATCTTAATATAGTATTATACAAATTAGAAATACAGAATATGCTGCAGGTTTATAACTATACACATGGGCTTTACCTTAAGGGAAATGTCAAAAGTTTATTCATTTCAGAGCAAAGATTTACAGTTTAATGAAACATTTATAGGACAGTAAATCCCTATGTTGCTTATTCATTAAATGTATCATCAATCACGGGTTCCTGTCAGGACATTATAAGAAGGTTTGTCAGGATGGTTATGCATGGAAAGAAAAGGTGAAATTAAGCTTATACACTGACGGTGCAAGAAAGAAACTGAGGGCAGATTATGATTTATGAGGACTGCTGACCTCAGAGATGTAAATGAGTGAGACGAGATTGGGGATTGAATTAATCTTTCATGAGGAGAGAGCTATGTGTTGATTTAACATCCATTTGTGGCACTCATCAGCTGTGCCAATTATTTTAGAGAGGCCAAAGCTATTCCTGTTAATTCCAGTGATTCATGCGTATTTTAAAGGAATATAAAGAGGAGATTTTAATTAGAGTCTGTTGGATATACCCTTTACCAAGTATAAAACATTTTACAGTGTATTAAATTGGCCCAGATCTTCTGAATCTTGGCATGGACTTTGGGCTAGCACAGGGCTAGAAACACTCCCACCACCAGATGGCACTCATAGAACACACATTTTTGATTGGTTAACTGTCAATTGGATAATGAAAGTTTCTGAAAAAAATACAAATAAAAATGACCTAATTTACAGGATGTTATTTATCTTTTAAAGTTTGTGTGTGTGTTTGTTTGGTGATCCATCTTTTAAAGTGTGTCTTTGATGCCACATTCTACATTCAGAAACCCAAAGTACCTTGTTTGTCCCTATTGATTTGTGTATGTGTGTGTGTGTGTGTGTGTGTGTGTGTGTCTGTTTTAAGCCTTAACTATTTAACAATATCTTTGTTATATTGATAAATTAAATCTAGATATCTCAAAGACACTCCACCAAATCATACTGTAACCAGACTTCCCAATATGCTACTTAACCAATTCCCATTCTCTTGGAGTGATCAATTAACAGTCAAACTAGAAAAGTAAAGGAATGGGAATAGCAAAAGGAACAAGAGTAGATAATAGAAGGAACAGTGATGGCTTTTGATGCCCAAAAGGATGCAGTCATTAAAAAGGGCATAACCACAAACCCCATACTTCCCCATGTCAAAGGGCACTCAGTAAACTCTCCACCCTGCCTGTGGCTTTCAAGAACCAGTTTTATTTTCCACTAAGTCACTGTGTTCCACGTTACATGTTCCCTGACAATATTTCAGCAGGTCGTCTGTGCAGTATTTTCTGTCTGCTGCTAAGAATCAGAAATAGTAAAGTAATTTTTCCCCCCTCATTTTAACAAGTTTTACTTCTAAAAAAATGTAGTTTTTTCCATATGTATAAAATCATGACCACTCATGTGAGATGAAGATTTCAGTCATATCAGCAACCTTATATAACCTCTTTTATTCTACATGGGGAAGGGGTGTGTTAGCATCACTTGGCCAGCTGAATACAATTTACTTAATCTCAGTAACTGCATTGTTAATGGACACTTTTTTCATGGATTAAATTAAATTAATACATTGGATTTACTGTGTATAGTGAATTTCTGCAATGGCATTGGTAACTGAAATATACTATGTTTGAATGATCCAGGCCACTAGGTGCAATGTAAGCCACTTCAACATACTTCTAAAAATTACTGAATGGACCTTTAATAAATCACTATGAATCGTTTCGTGGTTCAGTTTGAATCATTTGGATGGTTTATTCATGAATGGAATAGCTAGGAGTTGATTCTTCTCACTCTATGAAACAGTACGTTAACAAGTTGCTTCAAAATACAAAGAACAATATGCACTGGATGAAGTTGAATATTTATCTCAAACTTTGCTCAAAGCAATGAAACCAGAAATGGCAGATGTGTTTGCCAGCAATGAGACACCTGAGAACAATGAGAACAACTCTGTACAACAGGTAAAACATTTCCCAACCAAATGAGTATCAAAACCATACAGGAGTATAAAAGTTCCATATTACAATGGCTTGACATGTATCATGGTAGAATGGTGTTCTTAGAAGTCCTTGGAATACAATGAAAATACCATGTAAATTGGTAATAATTCAGTATGTGCATCAAAGTACCATGGTACAACTTTTTTACATTTCATTTAAAGAAAAATATAGCTTAAATGTAGCAAGCTACTTTTCCCATGCAGCTTGTAGTTTACAT
Source organism: Moxostoma hubbsi (assembly GCA_032164185.1). Lineage (NCBI taxonomy): Eukaryota > Metazoa > Chordata > Actinopteri > Cypriniformes > Catostomidae > Moxostoma > Moxostoma hubbsi. Next base: position 25,683,360 of record JAVLUX010000027.1, on the reverse strand, counting down.
AACTATCTACCCTTGGTAAGCTTTCATATTAAAATTTCTGTAGAGTAGGTTGTAGATTGTATATAGCTTGTCCAACACTGGACAGTCCCTAATATGTCTTATTTTCTCTAATATGTAGCCTAATTGTATTGGAAAAGAAAAATATGAGTGGTTGGCTTTGTGAAATAAAAGCCCTAATATCTACCATGTTATTGATATTAGACTGCAGAAGTTTGGTGCACTGCAGATGCTGGCTGTTTGATTGGCATTAAAAAGATGTGGGGAAAAACATATATGTGTGTGTGTGTGTGTGTGTGTGTGTGTAAGTGTATTCTGTAGTTATATGGTATTTCTGTGTATTTTCCTATATGTTTTTATTTAAACATTTGAATAGTTTTATATTCAACATGATGTCACAAACAGCACCATGCCATTCCTCAAATTGATATCCAGCACCTCACACCTGGCTTTAGCTGTAATTCCTTTTCATTGAACTGTTTATGAAATTCTGCAGTAAGCACACAAAATAAGTTATTAGAGGCACTTCATATCGAATCTGATCAAGGATGTAACCACTTATTGCCCCCCTTCAAAGTCTATGGTGGTTACGGCCCTGAATCTGATTTGCATCTTTATGAGCGGCTAATTATTTTTCAAGTGCTATTGTTGGCCTGCTTCCTTCCCATTTCAAAACAAAACAAATTAATGGTAAAGTAAAGTGAAGGCAAGGTCAGTAATCCTTTGAGTGTAGTCAGTGTACTGTGTGGACCAATTTCCCTTTGTTCAGCCTCAAAGACAGAATACATGTTTGATCATTTATTCCGTAAATTCTGACAAAACATAGGTACTAGTTTTTGGACCAACAACCTCTAAAAATAAGCCTCTAAAATATAATTTGACTCTTGATGGATGTACTTTTTGTCTTCAACAGTCTTCAACAGCAAAGAACTTAGGTGTTACATTTGATACCAATCTGTCATTTGAAAATCAAATTTCCAATGTTTGTAAAACCGCATTCTTCCACCTAAGAAATGTTACTAAGTTAAGACAAATGCTGATGCCGAAAAATTAATTAATGCGTTCATGACCTCAACATTAGATTCTTGTAATGCATTACTGGGCGAATGTCCAGCAAGTTCAAAATGCAGCACCCAGAGTGCTGTCTAGCACCAAAAAATATGATCATATTAGCCCCATTTTATCGTCATTACATTGGCTACCTGTTAAACTTTATATTGATTTTTTAATTCTTTGAATGGTCTAACACCACAGTACTTAAATGACCTTCTACCATACTATATAACATCACGTTCATTATGATCGCAAATCTCTGGCTTGTTAATAGTTCCTAGAATATCAAAATCCACAAAAGGATGTAGATCCTTTTCCTATTTGGCTCCTAAACTATGGAACAGTCTCCCTAACACTGTTCGAGATGCAGACACACTCACTGAGTTAAAGTCTAGACTAAAGACTCGTCTATTTATACACCTCATTTATTCTTCCCCACACAATTAGGCTGCTTTAGTTAGGTCTGCTGAAAACTGAACCATTGATCATGATCTATAACACTGCAAAAAATTTAATCACATCTACTCTAATATCAGCTATTTGTTTCCATGTCTCAACCTCGGGACTCCTATCCCGAGGTCACCAGAACCAGCCGGATCCAGCTGCACTCCTGCTTGGTATTGGACTCCACTGCTACGTGTCTCTGAGTAAAAATGCAGCCGGTGCCAGCCAGATATCAATTCAGTCTATTACAATGAACCTCAAGGGGATGAACTGATGCCATCTCCAACCATAAGACATGGGATACTTCATATGCCATTGGCTGAACCTTGGATTTAGGATAGACCTCACCAAAATTACCGGATGGTTGAACTGTAAAGTACCTCACTGATCTCGGCCTGCATTACCTTGGTCTAATGATGGACTGCACTCCTAAAATGGAATACATAGACAATCATGTGATGAGGAGGCGGGCGGGGCCAGGCCGTGAATATGCATGGCCCAGAACCCAATCGGGGTAATCAGCCGAGGAGAGGGATAAAGGTGAGCTGGCTGCGGCAGTTCAGGAGAGAGAGAGAGCCACAGGCAACTGACATCTGTGTGTTTGTTTCGTGTCTTTTTGTTTAAGTTTTCATCAAATTTTACTTTGATGCTTCGTCCTGGTTCCCGCCTCATCCTTGCCCATTTTAAATCTTGTTACATTGGAGCCGAAACCCAGGAGGGAGGAGGGATGCACTGTCGTGGAGTCCTCGCCACTGCCACGGCCATCCGCTGGGGCATGGAGGAGTCACTGCCGGCCACCTGGATGCGGAGGAATGGATGCCATCCATGAGTGGAGGAGGGGCTGTCGTCCGTCAGAGAGTGGAGGGGTGTTCCATCTGGTTCCGTCTGGTCCACCCAAAAGGGAGTGGCTGTCGTCCGACAGAGGGTGGAGGAGTGGTCGAGGACTAGGCGACGGCATGTCTGGGAACTGGCGAGCAATTTTTTTTCTCTCTCTCTCACTGTCGATCTGCCTCGATCTTTCCCTCTCCCCTTTTCTCTCCCCTTGTCTCCCTCCCAGGTCCTGAGAGGCAGGGAAAGCCTGCCGGCAGGCGTGGCTGAAAGGGCAATGCCTCCCCTTAGAAAGGAGGGGGAGATGTACATCATGCCGGGGGTCCCCAGCCTGAGGCAAAGGAGGGAGGAGTGTGACAAGGAGGAGGGTAGGGCTGGGCCAGCCCCCTATCGGACTAATCAGCCAAGAAGAGGGATAAAGCCGAGCCAGATGCAGCAGTTTGGGAGAGAGAGAGAGCCACATGCTGCTGCTGTGTGTGTGTTTGTGTTTTGTGTCTGTTTAAGTTTTCATTAAAATATTACTTTGATGCTTCATCCGGTTCCTGCCTCCTCCACTTTAAACTGTGTTACAAATAAATAAATCGCCAGCAAAAGCCTTCATCAGCCAATTAACAAAGGACAATGCATCTATGTGAACTTCTGCAGTTAATCCAGGATTAACTTCAAAGAAATTAGTCATTAATTTTACAGTTAATCTTACAAAATCATTGTTTAAACACTGTCCCTTAACACTTGCTTATTTTACTCATTTTAAACCATGACTTGCACTGCACATAAATCACTAATATTGTCATTATACTCATGCTGTTAGCCAAAGAGGAACTGGCCCCCACAGTGAGCCTGGTTTCACCCAAGGTTATTTTTCTTCATTAACCAACATCTTAAGGAGTTTTGTGTTCCTTGCCACAGTCACCTTCAGCTTGCTCACTGGGCTTCTAAATACAATTATTATTTAATTATTTGTATACACACTTCATAATTGTATTTATTCAAACTACACAATGATGACTCGAAGACTTTATAGATATTACAGTTAAATTTTCTTTTAATGCATGATTTTCTGTAAAACTGCTTTGAAACAATGTGTGTTGTGAAAGTTGCTATTCAAATAAAAATTACTTCACATAATTAGCTGTGCCTGGGATGTCCAGAGTTTCCAAAAATGGTGGACAGACTGACAGAATGGGAGCAACCTGAAGACAGAGGCCCAATTGAGTACACTTTATGCATTAGTCTATCAAGCTCTCTTTGTCATATCTCTAACAATCACTTATGATGAATGCATGAGTAAAGGTGAGGCTATAAGTTCCAGATCAGACAAGAGAAAGAGCAAATTTAGATCTTTACATTTGCATCCTTTATATCTCACCATATTTTTTTCCATGTTCCCTCTCTTATTAGGGATTAATGGGTTTTCAATGGAGTTCAGAATACTCTGACTCGACAGGCTCCACTAGCCATAACCAGCAGAATTAATTACAGTTTATTAAACTCATCTTTGTGGGAGCCCATTCTATATCTAAAAATAATTCACCATTTCCTTTTGTTCTTTAATTAGACTGGGAAGTTTTAAACATCCCAAATGAAATTGCCTGACAAAAGAGGTATGTGTTTTGTGGTTGGGTGGTCAGGGGAGACTGTGGGTAGTTGGATTCTCCTTTTTTTTTTTTTTTTTTGTCTTTCTGCAATGATTACTACTGGAAACTTAAAATACTTTTACTTAAACAGTCCCTGTGACTATCAGGATTACAGTGAATCACAAACAAATTAGCAGTTATGAAGGCAGTTTTATTCCTTAGATTGGTCAGTGCATTGTATAAAATACAAAGTGTTATTAAACAGATAGTTCCGACTCTAAATTCTGATTGGACAAACCTTATTCAAAGCGGTTCTAAAATTACTATAAATCCAAACCTGTGGATTTGCAATGTTTAGCGTTTGAATTTCCCAAAAGGGGCCAGAAGGGTGGCACGGGGTGAATGAGCTTTGCCACACCATCTTGGACCCCATTCGTGTCCCGAGACCATGCGCAATGGCTTATTCCGTACGTGTCGAACATGGTCCATAACATTCTGCCCATGTTTGGGAGTACACAGCGCTCTGCCCTAGTAGACAAATCCCTCACAAAAAAACTTTCTGCATTTTTTACATTTTCAGAAATACACAGTTTAGTATGTTTTTTCAGCAAATTGAATTATGGGGACACTAGAAATGCCATCATAAACCACATTTATATCATAATCCTCTTGTAATTACCAGTTTGTAACCTAAAACAAAGGTCCTCGTAAACCACCCAAACACACACACACACACACACACACACACACACACACACACACACACACACACACACACACACACACACACACACACACACACACAATATCCGGCAACCAGCTTCCCCAGGGCAGGCCACAGCACTTCCTAGACACAATAAATAGTAAAATTAGACAAATAAGGAATGGTAGCAATATAAATAAAATATGTCAGTGCTAAAGCACTGAAGTGACTCCAGAAAAATCCTTGCTTGGGCCAACATAAAACATCTTAAACAATTCTTCAAACACAAACACAAAGTCATAAAAATAATAATTCTGAACACTAAAGTTCCCACAAGAACTTCACAAGTAAACAAGAGAAAGAATTATAGAAAAACAGAAATGGCAATAACAAAATCACAACAAAACAGCAGCGCAGCCTGAGTCCACTTGCATCTGCTTGCAACACACACACCATTCGGTACTGGACAGGCAGGCAGACACACGCTTCCAAGTCATGCCTGCACCAGTATGTAGCAAAGGACATACAATAATTTACACACAATACAATCCCAGCTCCACATATTAAGTCCATACTTACAGAGTTGCTATGACTGTCTTTAAAAAGTGCCTTACCTGAGTGGGAAGACATGAAGCGATGGCTCGAGGCTAGTTAAGTTGAAAACATAAACTACATCCACTTGTTAGGACAGTAGGTTTGGGTATTGTTACAGATTTCCTGCTTTGATTCGATTCAGATTCACAAGCTCTCTATTTGATTCACTTCAGGTTTGAGTATATTTCAGTTATAATTTTAAACTCCCCCAGGTAATGCTTTTATTTTTACAAGGTACCTTCTAACTAGGAACATAACAAAAATATGTATTATACCAATTTTTGTGTTTCATTAGTTTTTTAATAATTTTGGTCACATTTTAAATAAAAAAATATATTAAATCCACGTATTTCATCAATAAATATGATATCTTGAAATCTCATATATTATATTGCATTTATTACATGGCGCTTTGAAATATTTGATTCGGATAGGTCAATGGGGCCATATAGCAGTCTGATATCTCTGAGTAACAACTGTACATCCAAGGATTAAGATGTATCAGACTGCTCATCCGGGTATTGCGAGTCATCTTTCCTGCCTCTTAGATCACTGTGCGATCGCTTCAATAAGCTAATTAAATCCTAATAACTCAAATAAATGTTTCATGCCCATTTATTTATTTATTTGGCAAGAAGCCTTGTAACAGGCTGAATAATGAGGAGTTAGATGGTCATTTTCACAAAATAAACACCAATATAACTCTGACACAAACCGGAGATAGACTTCAGCTTTTCAACAATTTATTTATTTTCACATAATTACATAATTTCTGTGCAAATCAATATTTTATGTCCATTTATATATTTATTTCCTTAGCAGCTGTAATATAAGCAGGATGATGTACAGTCAGCCAGTTGTTATCGCAAAATAAACCCAGACAGGATGATGAGGACAATGAAATCTGAACAATTATCAGGCTAGTGGCTAATCACAGATACATTTGGTTGCATAACAAAACATTTTGGCGCATTTGTGAGTAATTTACTCCATTTTAGAGGGTTGCCACATAGAATTAAAAATGTAACTAGAGATTTAAGAATCAGAATTGATATGAAGATCACGATGCACTTGATAATCGGTGTTTTAAATCACAATTGATTTCTAAATAATTACTCTATTGTTTTTCCTGGACAGCAATGTGATTAAATGGAGGCCAAATGGTGACTTTTGCCAGATTTCTTGTCTTACTTCTCTTTTCTTTCACTTGAGTAAAAGTCCACAGTATTCTCTCATGTTTCTCCTTTCAAAAGAGATATCAACAATGTCACAAACTGTGTTTGGATACCAGTCTGCAATTAAAAGTCAAAGATTTCAATATGAACACGTCTCATTAAATTAACAAAAAAAAAATTCTAATTCATTTTATAGCTCTATACTGTATGTCAACAAATGGTGGATGGACCATGTGTGTTCCTTAAACTCCTCAAGTTCCTTCGTGTCCACATCACTGAGGAACTCACATGGTCCGTCCACACTGAGGCCGTTGTGTAGAAGGCTCACCAGCGCCTCTTCTTCCTGAGAGGGCTGAAGAAGTTTGGAATGAAACACCACATCCTCACATGGTTCTACACTAGTACTGTAGAGAGCATCCTGACTGGCTGCATCACCGCCTGGTACGGCAACAGCACCGCCCACAAACGCAAAGCTTTGCAAAGGGTGGTGCGAACTGCCAGACACATCATTGGAGGTGAGCTTCACTCCCTCCAGGACATCTGTTCCAGGCAGTGTGTGAAAAAAGCTCGGAGGATCATCAGAGACTCCAGCCACCTGAGCCATGGGCTGCTCTCTTTGCTACAATCAGGCAGGCGGTTTCGCAGCATCAGGACCCGCACCAGCCGACTACATGACAGCTTCTTCCCTCAAGCAATCAGACTTTTGAACTCTTGACCTCTCACAATCAATATACATCAGCACTGCACTTTATTCATCTTAATCTTACACTGGACTGTCATAAATGATATTCTCTCTTAATGATACACTGGCAACTGACTATCAACCGACAGCCTAATTGTCAATACAGCACAATACAACCTACTATATATTTTATATATACTATTTTTTTATTGTATACTGTGTATTCTATATAGTGTGTACAGTATGTATATTCTATATTGTGTGTACTGTATACTGTACATTGTATATTGTTATTTGTATATTGTGTTGCGTGTAATTATGTGTATATTAGATATGTTAATTGTGTTGTGTAAATCTGATGTTTATTGTAAATTGGTACATGTCTCGTCACTGTCATGACTGCTATGTTGCTCGGATCTGCACTCAAGACTTTCACCCACTGTTGCACTTGTGTATATGGTTGAGTGACAATAAAGGGATTTGATTTGATTTATGCCTCCAAAGTGAGTTTAGGAGAAAAAATTAATTAAATCAGAGATAAAGTTGATACCCAATTGAAATGTAAATGTGAACTCAATTAAGCTACGAAAGAGAAATCTATGAGCAATAACATTTTCCTCTGGACTATCCTGTACCCCAGGAAAGCATTTAAGGTCTCCAAACTCCCTGTCAGTGGTTGATCTATATATTTCTCCTTTTAATAATTAAGTAGTTAATTTAATTGTTGGGTTTGCATAGGCTACACTGAGTTTTGGTTCACTTTCAATTAGTTGCCTGTGCAAGGTATATAGCCTATGCGATAATTGTAGTTATTTTACTCTCTTGTTTTTCCAATCTGAGTTCACTAGAGTCAGCATAGTCACCAGAGAAGTAGTTTCCAGGGTGAAAAAATGTGTCTCGACTATACCAAACTATTAAAAAAATTTATTCGCACTGATATCTGCACCTTTCCCCAGGAGAATATTGGAATTTAGAGTAGCAGCATGCCATCACACATTATTATATCTTGTCAAAATCCAAGGCTTCATGAGAAAACGTTTCCCAAATTTGAATTTATGATTTAAAAAAAAAAAAAAAATTTACTACCCCCAATCCCCTTCAACCATCAAGAATTCATGCTGACATGATATTATGATAGAACCTCTGGTGACTGTGCAGATGGCATGCAGAGTAATTCATTGGCAATCCAGAGCATTAATATCAATGAAAATGTACCATCCCACAGACATCCCTTCCTCTGTGCGTCAGTGTCCAAATTTGCACCTACACAGGGCGCTTTTTGTGGTTCTGACCACATTTACATCAGAGGATTCACTTGAGAACTAAACTTATTTTGATTTACACTATGGGGGCTGGTTAATGTACAAGCATACAGTCTCTGTAACAGCAAGGTTCAGGTTAGATGATTTTTAATGTTTCCAGATGACAAGCTTCATTAACTTCCCGTAACGCACTTGCAGGCAAATGCATATGAAACTGTGAGGGGAAAAATATTGCAGCACTTTTCAAAAAACACCTTGGGGGGTTTGTGTCTGGTAAGTGCATGCAAAACATGTGCTTTTCATAACTTGCTCTGTTCATTCACTGCTTCATATTTTGATCGAATATGTGCATAAACTTACTTATTCACTTATCTATTCATTTATGCACACTCAAAGGAACGTGATGGCATTATTCTACACTTATCAAAACAGTGCTCATACTGTTGTCGCCAGGGAAGTACAAGTGCCACAAAGATGTATGATCCTGTGTAGAATAAAGATTCTAGAAATGCACCCGGCCTGCTGTGAACGCAACACGCAATGTGCTCTCTGTGGATTTGTGTGTAGTCTGAGAGTACGTGTTTGTTCTGAATCTGATTGTGCAATCGATGCAGAGCATGGAAATATAGAGAGATAGAAAATCAGACTGAAGTAGCGAGAGAAAGATTGATAAGTTTCCTTGAGAAGGATTAGATTTAGGGGAAGAGTTCACCCAAAAATGAAAATTCTGTCATCATTTACTCACCCTCATTTTGTTCCAAACCCATATGGCTTCTTCTATAAAACATGAAAGAAGTTCAGAGGAGTATTAGCCTCAGTCATTGTTCACTTTCATTATATGAAAAAAGATGGTTCAGTTACCAACCACTTTTACTGTATTGAAGAAAAAAATGCAACAAAAGAAACTATCAGCCCCAAACATTCTTCCTTAACATCTCTTTTTGTGTTCCTCTGAAGAAAGTCAAATGGGTTTGGAACAACCTCAGGGCAAATAAATGAACATAATAGTATTTTTTGTGTAAAGTATCCATTTAAGACTAGCTTTAGGATTACATCTTGGCAAAATCATGGTGATTGTTGGTCATGACCTAAAGAGGGCAGCAGCGCTCCATAATCCCAATTCTGCAGTGAAACAAAGTTTATGGCATTGTAGCACTAGATTGAGCCTCTCCCGTATTTTTCTCTCAACTCTCAGTGGTACTCTGGAGGGTGAATGTACTGTAATTAATGGATCACTATGTACAACCAGTCTTTTTGCCCCACTCATCCACTTCTTCTCCCTTTGACTCCACCTGTCAGAGGCAAGTGGTGAGATTGACAGATTGGCTATTTCTGGATATCAGCTGTAATTAAAGCTCATTTAGGCTGCTGATGGCATTTTCCATCCGCACTAATTAGAGACAGCATTAGATAGGCTTATTAAAAAGGGAACTCAAAAGGTCCATGGTGACAATGCACATTGGTGTCCTGGGAAGCTTCTGAGTGCAGCCGATATGGATGCTCCATAATATGCGATGGTCGAGCGTACTATATTGATCAGATGAACACTCAGAGCTCAGGATGCAATAGATCACACAGAAGATACATCTTGCGTCCAGCTAGTGCCTGTTTCTGTCCCTCCTACCTCTCTCACTGTAATAAGAGCTTTAATAGAGAATCTGCTCAATTCGAATAATAAGATGATAAGGTGATGTAAATGGACTCAGCTGGTCAGAGTTTGAACAACAGTTTTATTATTTTATCTAAGTCTTAAGCAGTCAATTCAAAGCAATAATATACAAGGCTTTAAACATTGTAGCTTTTGTATCAGTCCACTCTCAAGTAGAAGGATAAAACTTACCATTAAAGGAATAGCTCACAAAAAATGAAAATTCTGTTATTATTTACTCACCCTCATGTCATTCCTAACCCATATGCTGTTTTTTCCACACCATGGAAAATAAATTCATATTTGAACAATCTTAATGGAGCTCTTTGCGCATACAGCAACATTCCTAGGTGACCGCATCTGTCAAGCTCCAAAAAGGACAAAATGGACACGTTATATGGCTAATAGCCATGTGAATAGTACAGTCATGTGTTGGTTAATTATTTAATCGAAAGGCCTTTTCCACTAAATAAATACTAATATTTTTGTATCTCTATCTGTAAATTATTTACACAAATGTAATGAATAATTAATTGCTTACGTTCTGTCCAAGATTAAACCCATTTTCAGTATGTCAGTGTAGACCCGCTATCCTAAACTCACTTTGGGATAATGTCAGTAATGTTGTTGTGGTAGATTCCAGGTGGACCTTAAAGCCTTTTTAAAGATTCATGTATTTCAGAAAGCATCTAAGAGAATGTCATCCCTCAGGCGTTTTCTACCGCCTCCTGCCAACAAAACTTTGTCATGGTACACTAAACACTTATTTCAAGATGTGATCAAATGCTTTTGTTAATAAACAGAAAAACATGTTCACTGCACCAGCACAAAGAATGAAACTGTCCTTGCTGCGGATTTAAACCACTACGTAGTCGACTTCAAAGACGTACAGGATGTTTGTAATGTGCATGCACACAGCTACATATTATATTAGATTCTCTTTTTGTTTGACAAAGATTTTTTTTTAGATTTCTCTTTTTGTTTGACAGGTTATATTTGCCTAGATATTAGCATAAATATCTTTGTCTGTAGAAGATTTCACGTTTAAATTCATCCATAGAACAAATGTTATTTTCTCTCTGGCTGCTTCAAAGTTTGGTGTTTATTTAAAATACTGGATATATGCATTGTTTTTTTTTTTGTTTTTTTTTTTTTTCAAGTTCACACAGTACAAGACAAACACTGTGTCTGCATTGCTAGCAATTCACCTGTTTCAGTCATCTTTCCTTTTATTTGTATGCTGTCTCAAATAAAAGGTGAATATAATTTGAATTACTTTTCAACACTGAAATATCTGTAAAATAACATGACTATGTCAGCTAGCTATCAAAAAGAAAATACACAAAATGTATTCACTGCCCTCAAGTTGTCCCTCATTTTTTTCCCCACATGAGAATCTTAACATAATCTTCAAGAATACTAACGCTGCTCTTTTCCATACAAAAACATATTTTATGGAAGTATTGAAAAAGTTAATATTGAAAAAAGTAACAACATATGTTTATGAACAACATAAGGGTGAGTAAACGAGTGAATAAAATTACATTTTACATTTTTAGGTGAACTACTAGTTTAACTGGTGGATAATTTTTTGAGCACAGGCCTGACAAGGACATATTCAAAATAAAATGGTCTCTTATTAAAAGAAGACTCTTAGGAAATGATGTACAAAATTTGAATTAAAGACAAAAAATATATATTTTCAAAATCTTAAATTGATTGTAATTATTACCTAATAATAGCTGCATTAAAATATATGACACTGTCTCTGCAACCTAAAAATTAAATGGAAGCCAGAAGTCACAGGTCTTATGTTCTAGTTCTAATCTGTAGGGGATAACACTCTACTTTGTGTTTTATAAATAAATATCTTAGACAATATCAAGTGAATTTTCTCAAAAACTACTTCAAAGCCTGCCAGATTACCACATTCATTAAATTCCTTTACAATATACACACATTTACTCTTTGTATTAATCCTGATTCGCTGAAAACTACTCTGTTAATGTTTTCACATTCACAATTATGAATGACATACAAATCAGTACAAATATTGCATGTTTAGTTAGATATTTACATCCAAGGGCATAAAGTCCAGGGGGGATGGGGGAGTTAACCCCCCAATAATCAAACAAGCAAGTGCAACTTGCTCCAAAATCACTCCAAATAGTTAGCAACCTCTCACATTCTTTAGAAGACTGAAATCACGAAGGTCAAAATGACACATTTAGTCCACTTAGGATAACCTGATTGGACAGCTTATATGACGTATATTTTGCAACGGAACTTGCCGAACATCCAAAACAATGCTGGCTGCTGAGCTAACCGTGCTCATTGGATGTATATTTGCGTAAATTTTGGTATTTTTACCAGCTGAGATCAAACGAAGAGCTAATAAAATGTGTAAAGGAGTCAAAGCATTTTGTATTTTCTGAAAAGGGGCTATATCATCTCGTCAGTTCCTGAAGTCAGCATAGACATATCTTTCACCACCAAAACATAATCTAATAGATCAGTTAAAAGCAGTAAATTAGTTTATTAATGCCCAGTTTCTAATTTTTTCCACCTTATGATTCCATTTTCATTTAGTTACAAAATATTAGATTGTTATCTCTAAAGCTCACTTGAATTGGTTTAAGATCATTAGACATGATGTAATTGTGCATTGGAAGGATGTTTGAAACAAGTTTCCTAACGAGCTGTCTTCATACACAAAACGTTGCCTGTAATGTCATAGACTGACTGGCCTTATTTCAGACACAGCTGATGACTGTTTTCCTGTAAATAATAGGAACTTTTAGTCCTTTTCTCAGCCTTAATCTCCTAAGCTTCCTGTCCTATTAGTTCACCACAAAATGTGCCTCCTATCACTCTTTTTCCATATCTCTTAAATGTATTTGTTTCTGCCAGGGTGCATAGTAATCGGCCATCACTATTTTCTGTCAGAGAAACCAATTTTCGGGTTGTTTTTGCCATCGCTTCTACCTCTTTTTTTTTGGAGGTGCATCTATAGTTCCAGAAAATGTCTTCCTCTTCTAGCCCTGCCAGACTAACATATCAATGCTAATCTATTTCCAGCCATTCAGGCTTTTAGCAATTCACTTTCACAAAAAGTGTCTGTCTGTCTGTCTATCTATCTATCTATCTATCTATCTATCTATCTATCTATCTATCTATCTATCTCTCTCTCTGTCTGTCTGTCTATCTGTCTGTCTGTATGTCAGTCCGTCCGTCCATCCGTCTATCTAAACAACTAATCGCCCTAGGTTGTTTGACGACCACACAACCATCATGGCCCATCCCTAGGATTATCTGCCATGTCAAGAAAGAAAAATGAAAGACAGAATTTATGGATGTAGAAGGTACATACAGTATATATATGGTCATTTAAAGTGACTGTGTATGATGGAAATAGGGTATGATGACAAAGAGGATGAATGTACGTGTGTGGTATGCCGCATGTATGTGTTTGAAAGTGGGGGTTGGCTATTGGATCAATGAAAATACCATTAAATTGAGGGATTGTTCTGTGATGTGGTACTCAGTGCAGTTGAATCAAATACCTGGAGATTTGGTAGGGTATGATAACAAGGCTGCTGTTGGAAAGTGAGGGATGTTGATTTCTCTTCGACGCCCCAATGATTAGCACCTGTCAGAAGTGTCTGGGCATTTTCACTTTTTTCGAAGAGCAGCTGGGAGCGGTCGGACATGTGTTCATCCAGAGCCTCAGAAAAGATATATGTCTGCGACTTAGGTGTTCTCAATATCCTTTTTGTGGTCTCTTTCCATGTGTGACTCACACGCTAAAACTAATTATCAATTGCATAGCTGTGTTACTGTGTCAACGTGAAACTCACCTTTCTTAAAACAAGAATTTTTGGGATCTGTCTTGAAGATAAAGGCTGTGTCTACAACCTGCGAAATGCTGCCTTCTCAGATGGTATATGAAGGTTTGAACAACATGATCATACGGGAATTTAACGTATTGCTTTCGAAAGTTTCAGTACCCTGACATTGACCCCATTCTACTGAGTTACTTAAAAGCACCATCTCCCATCAGACATATTTGCATGAACAGCCTCAGAGACACAAGTTCTGGTCCCGTGGAAATCAGGAAGTAATCGCTTTGACATTATGAGCACAATTTTAAGGTTGTGTTTTACCTCTTAAATCTTTTACTTCACTGACAGTTAGGTTTAAGGTTGGAGAGAAATAGCATCCTTGTTGACTGTATTACATAATTTACAGCTAAAACTGACACTTGCTTTTTGTTGACACTTTGTGGACATCTCAAATGGATACTGGAGCTTGCTCATACACATACATTCAACAATAATTCCCGCTTTGGCCACTGGGGTATGTGCTTCGAATTTTGGTACGCACAGACTGGTTGCATTTAGGTTTGCCACCTTTCCCATAAAATACGTCCCTTAATTAAAGATAAAACGAGGCATCCCATATTGAGTCAATACGGGACACGGTTTGTCCCGTATTTAAGCTTGTCAGATGGCGCCATGGTGAAATTGTTCCAGATTGCTAATTTAACATTGATATAAATTGGAAAATTTGGCGGGAATTTGGGTAAGGGACCATCTGAAAAGTCCACAAATGTTGCTGTAAACTGAAACTGTTGCTGTAAACTAAAACTGTGGATTTTTTTCTATATAAATGTTCAGTAAGATCAAACAATGTATGAATATGATCATCAGTCTTAAAGACAAGGTGATGGACAAAATAAACAAAAATAAAATAAATACAAATTATATATTTTTAAAAAAATGCGTATAAACCATCCAAAATGTATTTTTAACATATAAAAGATATTTTCTAAATGGTATTTTGTATAAGCATATAAGAAAAGATATAACATTTTTATTAATAATGCATATTAAATCTTATTGCTAAAACTGTGGAGGATGTGGTTAGGGTCCGTGATTGCCCTCAAAATCAAAGTTAGGTCAGTCTGGTTGGAAGACAACTGAGACCCTAAAGGGTCAAGGTAGTGGGGAAAAAAATAAGAAAATGCATTTGCGTTCTCTTGCAAAACTTTGCGTTCTCCCAAAACTTTTTGCTTGCCCTTACAAAACATTTGTGTTTTTGTGTTTTGTTTTTGTGTTCTCTCGCAAAAACTTTTGCGCTCTCTTGCAAATTATTTTGCATTCTCTTGCAAAATGTGCATCATAATGACAGTCTTCTGCTAGATCTCCTATGTGTAATCCATCATTATTCCAGCTTTTGATTTCAACAAGAAGAGAAAGCAAGTGCAATGATGACTGACGCCCAAAAGACAATACTTAGGCAATGCACAAATCATAATCTTCAATTTGGGAATGTGTGAAAATAAAGACAACACAGTTAAAAATTACATTAAATGCGAGTGGTCTACTTGAAATGGAATGCTGTGGTGCACAACTGAATCTAATATTATTGTTTTTGTTGTTGTGATGGTGTTTCCCTCTCCATTAATAAAGCAATAAATGCTTCGTTATGAGTGGTGACTGAAGGTTTTGGGTTTTAAAATAACTGTAATTGGGAACTCACTTTTAAATAATTCGTATTTGTGTTTGGAACAGCCCTTTAGTTTAGCCACCTTGATTGCTCTCCCTTCGGAGTGCCCTGTGGAGGCATCTTTTATGTGGTTTGGTATTTGTCAGTGTTGAATGATTGACTCACTCATAACACAATTATCACTATCTGCTGGCACATGATAAATGGCCACATAAACATACATACATACAAAATAATAGTTGATATTTGAGCATATGATATTCAAATTCTATTAGGCTTGTTGTTTGGGAAAGCATGTTACAAATATAAAAACTGTCGTTTTTATTTGTATTTTTTTGTGTTTTTTTTTTGTTTGTTGCATATGCCATGAACTGCCGTTCATTAGAGGGTGGAGGAGTGGCTGAGGAACAAGCTGCGGCGTATCGGAGAACCGGTGAGTACGTTTTTTTTCTCTCCTCTCTCTCTCGCTACCTACCATTTTTACGAGTGCACGCAAAGTTTGTCAGGGGAACGGAAAAGCGTTTGCTTATTTTTTTCCCCACGCCAGTCATTTTTTACCCACCAGCTTGGCCCTTTAGATGCTCTGTAGAAGACATTATGGCATGCCTAAATCCAATAATCCAAGTGTTTTTTTTTTGTTTTTTTTTACTCGACAGGTAGGGCATGGCACTTGAGACACCTAGGTCATAGGTTCAATTTCCAGGAGACACATATATTGATAAAATGTATACTTTGAATTCACTGTAATGTTTGGATGAAAGTGTCTGTCAAAGGCATAAATGTATTGAGCTCTATGGTTACTAGGAGATGTTTTGAAACCGGTTTCCTTTAAAGCATTCATAAAAAATGCTATCTGTTAAGGCTTGATTACCTCTAAGAGTGTGAACATTAACTTTGTGACGCGATCAAAATATTGCTAATGCAGAAAGGCATTAACTCTTTAAAAAAGCTTTAATATTCTACCCTGCCTACATAGATCTGAGAAAACCATATTCTCACATGGGCATAGAGAGATTAGCACATCAATGCCGAGATAGTATACATGAATTAATGCCTTTTTGGTGCCCAGAAATGGCTCTTTGGCAGTGGAAGCTGTCAATATGTGATATGCAGCTTACCAACTTAAAAAAGAGAAGGCTTATATCTTCTTGCAAGTCCTTCTGCTAACCCCAGTAACCATCAGAAGTTCAAGCCAGGGCTTGGGGGATTTTGCCTTGTGACGAGGAGGAGGGCGTGGCCAGACCGTGATGGAGCACGGTCGGCACTGATTCAGCTGATCAGTGGGAAAGCAAGATAAGGGGGAGCCGGAGATGCCAGTTTGGGAGAGAGAGATGCACGCAACCGTGCTGCATGTGTGTCTGATCGTTTATGTATTATGTTGTTTTAAGTTAATTTATATCATTAAACCTTTATGTTGACTGTTCAGCTGGTTCCCGCCTCCTCAAGCCTCCATTCTTGTCCCATGAGTCTACCAGTCCTTGATATAACATATGTATGAAATCATCTTACAGGTCAATATCCTGCAGATAAAAGAGCCAAGAGATCTACACAGGTCTAAAAGAATGAAACTTGTGGATTTGGTCGTGGGTTGGGTACAACGGGCCTAAAGGACCCCCATGGTAAAAGGCACATATGATTTTACCAAGAATTCTAAGCATCCATTGTCTTTGCACTGTGACACATTTTGCAGAGCCCCACAGTGTCTCAATGTGTCAGCTGACTGGGATTTAACATACAACCCCCCCCCCCCCCCCCCCAACATAATTTCCCCAAGTCCTTCACTTCAGTGCAATTGCAGCATGTTGAGATTACACTCACAACATACATCAGACTTTCATCAGATCTAAATTTGGTAAAATGCCTAAGGTAAGTTTAGGGTCACACAGGAAAGGACCTAGGAGTTTACACCTCTCCGTCCCCACTGAGATGATGTAGATAATGCATTGATTTTATTATTGATCTAAAGTTGTATCTCTGTGTTGATATTATACTAATACTTTCTCATTCACACTCACACATGTTGAGATAGACATAAACGCTCTTGCTGCTTATGAAAAAAACCTGAATGGATTTTAAGGTTAAATTACAAATATCTAGTTGCTTACCTGCCAAGTGAAGGTAATGTGTTAAAGGTGAAGTGTATTTTCGGTGCCACTAGCGTCACCAAATTGAATCACAAAAAAAAATATTGTTTTCAAACAGGTTTCACGAACACTACCCCCACCTTCTGTTGGAGAGGTAATCCTGCCCCAAACTCATAGCAAACACATATCCACAGTGTTTATAATTTTTGGGGGAATCAAACTACAAGTGGCTTACTTACTGTTTTCATCTTTAAAGACCCCATAAATTGATGAATATTATTTTCTAAATATCTATAAATGAATATAAACAAGAATATAAACAAGATATCATATTGCAAATATTACTTTTTGTTACACGTTAATTTTGTAATTGCATTATTTTAAATAATAATATGCACTATTTAAAAGTATTTACATTGATTTGAACAATCAATAGGTACTGTCTCTTTAAGAAAACTGGCTGTTCTGTGAAGAGCCTCTGTAAATGAGCGCATATTAAGAGAGACTTGAATTACTTTGAAGTTGCACTCATGCACTGGTGCAGATCTCAGCAATCTCCTGACAGTTTAAGCGGCCTGGATCACCTGCTTGGATTGTTACAGACTGACTGTCATAAATTGTGAAACAGGAACTTTTAATTCTGATCCTGAAGTTTCTGATTTTGGTTGATGGAATACACACTTCAGAGGAAGATATTAGATGAGCACTTAATGGGAAGAAAACATTGGATTTTCGTGAGGTTTGTGAATTACATCTGTTTCAACTAGACATGTGCATATTTGCAGATGATATATGATATTAGTTTTATTGATATTTGCCTTTTTATCATTAGACAAGACAATTCAAATTTACAGGGAACTTTTGAGGAGAGAGAGAATGTAACAGGTTAGCACTTTAACATTATGAGCTCAAACGTGTCTGCTGTGGCTCTGATATGCGGACCGTTTAAATGACACTGTGTTGCACATCGGTCTATTATTGTAGTGATTAGAATTAAAGGTTTCTTTTTTGTTGTTTTTGTTCAACAACTGACTGTAAAGTACAGGAAGGGTAAGAAACATTATTCAATGACAAAGGGGTTGCGTTGATTTTGTCTTTGGACACACATTACACATGTCACAGTCTGTCTCCCTCGTGTTTCCTAGGACTCTTATTTTTAAGTGTTTCCCCCAGACTACATTAACCAGTATGCACTCTCAGCGTCACTGCCATCAGCTCCTCATTGTTCTCACCTGTTTTTCATTCACTCATTAGCTCTTGTTTCTATTAATACCCTTTAGTTTTTGCATTCCTTTGTCAGTTCTTGTTTGTTGTTGAGTTCCTGTTTGTTGGTTCATATTGTTGTCATCATATTAAAACCTGCAAATAGATCCTATGTCTCCCGTCTCATCTCAACAACCATCCGTGACAACACAGAACAACGTTTACTCTCAACACCCAGTGAAAGGATCCCACTGTTTGGTCGCATTGTGCTAAATTTGGTTGCAAATGCTTGTGATTTTCTTATTGTAGTAAAGGCTTGTACACAGAGTAAAAGATTGATGCTGGGATTTAAGAATTGATATTGAGATCATTCAAATGAAGATTGCGATGCATTAGAAAATCTATATTTTTAACCAGTATTGTAGTCAAGACCAGCTCATTCAAGTCCAGTCCAAGATCAGATTAGGTCAAGTTCGAGTCAAGACCTAGACCAGATTAGGTAAAGTTCGGGTCAAGACCTAGACCAGAAGAGGGCCAAGCCCAAGTCGTGACCGAGACCAGTAAAAGTTGAGTCTAAGACGAGAGTGTTTTTAATGAATGTATTAATGTAGTTTAAAGAACTATTGAATCTAGGCTCATATATCAAATAAAGCTCACTTATTATTTTCTTAAGCTTTGTTTGTTAAATAATATTACTTGTTGAGAATAAAAATTAAATAAATGACAAGTCCTAGTTTAAGTGAACAAATTGGTATTACAATTACAACATGTCAGTGTTTACAAAATGTCACTGAAAAACTCGAAATTAAAGCTTCAAAGTGCCTATGTGGCTTAACATGGAAATACAAACTACCAACTTCTGCATACAATTATATTCCATTCAAGTCAAGTAAACATTTCTGCTTTACAAAACGCAGTATTACTCTACCATAAATAAAATGGGCCTAACAACATGGTATAGAAGGCTCACCAGCGCCTCTTCTTCCTGAGACGGCTGAGGAAGTTTGGAATGAAACACCACATCCTCACACGGTTCTACACCAGCACTGTAGAGAGCATCCTGACTGGCTGCATCACCGCCTTGTACGGCAACAGCACCGCCCACAACCGCAAAGACCTGCAAAGGGTGGAGCGAACTGCCAGAAACATCATCGGAGGAGAGCTTCACTCCCTCCAGAACATATATATAACAGATGGTGTGTGAAAAAAGCTCGGAGGATCATCAGAGACTCCAGCCACCCGAGTCATGGGCTGCTCTCACTGCTACCATCAGGCAGGCGGTATCGCAGCATCAGGACCCGCACCAGCCAACTACATGACAGCTTCTTCCCTCAAGCAATCAGACTTTTGAACACTTGATCTCTCACGATCAACAATCAGCACTGCACTTTATTAATCTTCATCTTATTATTTCACACTGGACTGTCAAATATATTCTCCAAAATATAACTACTGCATATATATTTTTATATGCTCTTATTTTGTATTTTTATTGTATGTGTATTCTATATTGTGTGTATTGTTTACTGTACATTGTATATTCGTATTGTGTTGTGTACTTTTGATATGTAAATTGTGTTGCGTAAATATGTTGTTTATTGTAAATTGGTATATGTCTCGTCACTGTCATAACTGCTATGTTGCTCGGAACTGCACACAAGACTTTCACCTACTGTTGCACTTGTGTACATGGTAGTGTGACAAAGTGATTTGATAATGTATTAAATATGACAATGTTTATGCAGGAAATGAATATAAATATTTACATTCAATTTGTTAACAATTTCCTTAATTGCACCACTTTATTCAATTAATTGTATGTCAAATTATCATTTCTGCCTACTTTTGACTGCAAGATTTAATCTCGGGGTATGCATTTTTTTTTATTCATGATGACATTTTTATTAATTCTGATGACATTGAGAGAAGTATTTTCTTCAGTATATGTAGCATTCATGTTACTAATGGCTAAAGCATTTCTAAAAGCGAGGCCGTTCAGACCAACACTGTGCAATGAAGAGTATAACAGGTGTCTCGAGACACATTTTTAACAGTTGTTGTTCTTTTTAACAAAAGAACTTGGAGAATGGAAAATGGTGGTGCTCCTGCACAAGATGCCAAAAAGACATTGATACTTATTGCAACAGTCAAATACATCCATTTAGCATGTTTACATGGATGGACCCACCAACATGTTTGGTGTGAACAGCATCTTATTAATGAGACACAGCATCACTGGAAGTTTCTCAAAGTTATCTCTCAAAAAAGCTGTCTTTTGTTGACTGTAGGTAAATATCACTTTATCCAATGATTTATTTTTTTTCCATTTTCTAAAATGCCCCAATGCTGTTTTAATGAGTTAGAAACTGCTGCAAATTATAAAGTGAGATAGCAGCCTGAACTAATCGGACTGAAAAGCCAATTGATTCAGACCTTTTTGCTAACCAGTTTGGACAATTTGCTGAAAATAACCTACTCAATAGAATTATTTATTTGTGAACTGGCCATTACTAGCTCTGATTCTACACAGCAGAATGAAATAAGTGACAAATGTCAAGGTCTCAAATATTGTCAGTCAAAAATGTTTGTCATAAGTCAAAGCTTTCAATGTATATTTTTTTAAAAGGGACTCGACTGAACTCAGGGTTAAGTCCAAGTCCACACTTGTTCGAGTCCAAGTCAAGAGCGAGTCACATTGCTCACAAGTCCATGACAAGACCAAGACCATTAAAATATGGAGTTTTTATCCACCCCTAATATTTACTATTAAAACAGAAAATTAGGGCAAAAATAGTAAAAAAAAAAAAAAAAGGCCCACACATGAAGCTGTATGTTACATCACTTTATTGTGAAACTATATGTAAGGAAAAATGACTGAAGACCTCATGCTCTTCTCTGGAGAGAGTTAAGGTAATTACAGAGAGTGCTGGTAAGACATGCTCAAGTGATTTACAGTATGTGCATGTACATATATTTGGCTGTGAATGTATAATCACATCTGAGTGCACATGACTTTATCCAACATGTCTCACATGATGTGTTTATTTTTTCCTCATCTTCTGGATCCATAATCTTCAGCTTGCATCAAACAAAGTACAAAACTTCTGTTTCCACAATGTCCTTGGTAATGCATAATCACCATGCTAATAAAAAGCAAACATGATATTTGTATGAGAAATGAATAAAATTCTTGTCTGTCTATGCATCACTTATGTCAATAGGGATGGGGAAGTCAGGCGCTAAATTACACATTACACTGTCCACGCATGAAAAGTTTCATTTGCATATTTAATCATGATATGTGTTATGTGCCCTGGCTCTTTCTCCCATTGGGGCCCTCTGTACTTGTTTAGAATATGGTATAGAATTCTGCTATTTATTTTCAGAAATGTCTTTAGTGCATGAAAGGACATGATGAATAGCAGAAAAACTGTTCTGGTTTTATTGATTACTTTCAAAAGCCCATTGTGTCTGAATCAATTTGTACAAATTCTTCTGAGTGAAAATGGCAAAGTACAGTTTAAATCTATTTACATATTTGGAGAGAGTGAAAGGATAACTAAAGATGTCAACTCTCAAATATGCTTAAGAGTTCAGATTTGAATAAACACGCCATTTAACTAACCTTATTTTTATTTTTTTTATTACACATACGCCTGTACCCGAGACCAGACATAATCTGTAAAGAATTGTCCTTCAAGAATGTCTACCTTGTAGGAAGATACATTGTATGGTATCGTAGATCAAAATTTCTTACAAAGGTAATTTGTGTTATATTAAAACACTTTCTCCTATCCAAGCAACAAAACACTGTGGCTCTTTTGTGCTATCAAAACATTGCTCAGTTTATTTGAGCCACCCAACCAGCCCAACATATCAATATTGGCTCAACCAATGGTATTAGTATGGGGTGGGACCATCTGTTGGTCGACCAATGAAAGATGGACATAGTGTTCAGGAAACCTGGTTGACCAGCTACAGGGTCATCAGCTGGGAGCCATCTATCATGGATGTTTCACCCATTAATCCCAGAACATCTCCTCGTGGTGGGGCAGCTGTCAGGGACGTCTCCCTGCCACCCCTCGCAGCTGGACACTAGATCCTCTCAATTTCCTCTAGTTCTTGCTCTCCCATCAATAAATTCCTCCTCTTTTGTGCAATCAAAACATTGCTCAGTTTATTTGCACCACTCAACCAGCCCGACATAGCAATATTGTCTCAATCGATGGCGTTAGTATGGGGTGGGACTATCTGTTGGTTGACCAAAGATGGACATAGTGTTCAGGAAACCTGGTTGTCCAGCTACAGGGTCATCAGCTGGGAGCCACCTATCACGGATGTTTCACCCATCAATCCCAGAACATCTCCTTGTGGTCAGGGACATCTTTCTGCCATCCCTCATAGTTTGACACTAGATCCTCTCGATTGCCTCTAGTTCTTGCTCTCCCATAAAGAAATTCCTCCTTTCCCATCAAGACATACTATACAACCAGGTTTCAATACACCCCCCACCCTATGTCCAAGGCCTCTTCTCTGTTAGAAAAAACACAAGCTATCAAACTCTGCCTACCACCTGTCCAGTGCCTTTCCTTAAACCAATCCTCCAACAGATTAAGTAGGAGAGCGACGTGAAAGGCAAGCCGTGAGACTGCGTCAGCTGTCCCTCCAATGTCTTGCTTGGCCTGGTTTCGCTGCCACACTCAATTCCTCTCCAGAAACCCCTGGATAAGGGTCCAGGGGGGTTCATGGAAATACTGTAGTTCCTCCCCACCCTTTTCCTCTTCTACTTGCTACCTCACCACATATAGCTATTACTTCCTATTCTTACTTTCTCACTTCTGCACACCCCACTTTTCATCTTTCCTTCTTAACCATAGCCAGAAGCTCCCTTTTTCTGCTTCCTCTGCCATTTCCTACAGAGACTTCTTTAATACTGATTCATGTTCATTATATTTTTCAACAGGTGCTGCATTGATCTTCCAATAAACCCTCGGCACCCAACCTACACAGGGTAAGTTACAGCCCTCCACCATTTTTCCTACACTTGGCAGCCAGATCAGCATATTTTAGCTTCTTCCTCTCGGAGTCTGCCTCCAGTCCCTCTTCCCATGGGACAGTAATATCAATCATTATGACTTCCCACTGGCCTCAAATAGGTGATGGCGATCTCAGAAGGACATTTTAGCTGCTGGCCAAGGTCAACCATCATTGAACAATCACTTCCATGTGTCAGGATTGACCTTTCTTCCCTCCATGCCATGCCTTATGCGGCACCTCCCTTTTTAACAAATTCAATGTACTTCCTCTGAGGAGCATGATGGCTTTTGTTGGCACACCTCAAGGATCTCTGCCAGCTTTTGCAGAACATGATCATGCTGCCACCTGTACCATCCTTGTGCCAAGGCGGTCTTGCACCCACCCAGCATATGCTGCAGATTTGCGCTTGGACAACTCTCCTCTTTCCCATGCCACAGAGACAAATTCCAGGGCTTGGAAGAATGTCATAGGTGGATATTATTAGAAAACTTATCCTGGCCTGGGGTATCTTCACAGGTCAGCCCATCCTAAAACTCTATTAGATGCACCTTCCCATACTGTCCAGTGCCTTTGCTGCTGCTGGCTGACTGATCAAATCATATACCCTTCCTCTTCCATCTTAGATACTTATGTCACTACCATTGCTTTGTTCTGTTTTTTTAGAGGCTGTTGACCACAGTTTGATAGCTCATTTACCTCATTTAGCCAAACACAAGTATCTTTTCCAAAATACTCTTCAGATAATGTACTTCAACAAGATCTGTGAATAAATCCTTCCAAACAAGAGAAATTTTGATTCTAAATATACATATAGTTCCATTACAATGTTCAATCTACTCTGCCTGGCCATTCAATGATAACTGTGGTGATTTACTGTAGGTGTTAGGTTTGATAATCAGAATAATACAGACATAAAGATGTGATTAATAATTTAAAAAAAAAATCATCTTTTAGATGATAGATTATACAACTTTACAAACTAGAGACATATGCTCTGTGATAAAAAGTGATTTGTGTCTTGGAAAGTGGTATTGATTGGTTAGAACTAAACATTTGAGCAGGTCTTTATATCTTCTAGCAGAACTTGGGTCCTAATATATTAATCATAAATATATTGTGGAACACCACACTAAAGTCATCTCATTATGTATGTCTCATGAGGGACTATGTATTGGGTTCAAATATTTTTTCTTCATCACTGACTCATATGCAGTGTTGTTAATGAATCAATGGATTTACCTTGTGAATGATCAGAGTAGAGGGTGTGTACATACTCATTCACAGAGACACAACATATGTTTCTTCATATGTTTATTTGGTGTGTTGCTTTTTTTGATCCATGCAGAACAATGCAGTCTTTAATAGAAAAGGTGGCTTTTATTTTCCCTGTAAAATCAAAGTTTGTATGTATATGTATGGGTGATTCTATGAGCACTTTTGACTACTTGAAATAAAAAATACAACTTTCCGAAGCAGTTTATCTCTGTTAAAACATTTATGATAGATCCTGAAATTAAGCTCTTATCATTCCATTTCTGATTTCTGAAATTAAGCTCTTATAATTGCCTTGATCAACCTTCAGGTGGATTTTGGCAGGGACATGCATAGGGGGGTGGCTCGGTAGCCTAAGCTACTGCCACTTTGCCCTCCTGGGCTGAGATGCCTCTCTGGTCATTTTAATAAAAAGTAGTTTTATTTGCAAATATTAATTTGTATTCCTTTTTATCCACAGCATCAAAGTGATTAAAACATGACGAATAGTCAAACACTCTCTGCATATTATTTGGCTGTTCTCTTGTTTTGCAGGGCAGCGGATCAGGTCACAGATCAGAGCTGATCAGATCACAGAGTTAACATAAGTCCCTAAAAAAATTATGTTTAATTTTGTTGTATTTTAAAATGTAGGCTGTCCAATTACTACAATTGCTCACAGCTAAATTATAAAGTTAGAATATAAATGATAGAGAATGAAAAAATGATCCCTTCAGCTGTTGCTGAACTGACTATACAGTGTGAAGGAAGCTGCCTTCTACAATTGACATACATATATAAGCCAATGTCAGTCCTATTTATAAAAGTAACAGTGAAGACAGCGATAATAACACTTTAGTAACCTTGGAATTGATCTGCATAATGTTAAATAACACCAGGTCTGCATATCAGGCATCACATTATGTTGTGCATATTGTGTATGTTCAAAGTGTGTGTTGCACACTGTTTATATAGTACCATACCTTCACAAAAAAGAAGATTGGGATGGGTGCTCTTTTTCTCAGTTTTAGCCAATGCCCCTCAAAGTGTCTGTGCACAGCCATGGATTGTGTGTGATGATTATGATTTTATGGTAACAAGATTTGTAACTTTTTGGAGAAAAAGTTGGATAGACCTTGAACTTGCTAACCCAATAAGTTTGCTTGCAGTCTCAAGATCAGATTGATAATCTCAATCACACGGAGGAATCTTATTCAAGTTCTGCCTCCAAAACAAAATTATTCACTACCAATTTCACCAATTTGATTCCATTTCTGATTCCTTATTTCTTCCACATATGATGAAATGCTATTTATTTTATGCTTTTGAACTCAAAATCCAAATAAATTAAAATTTAATTTTGTTTATTTGACCTTATATAAATCCAATCCATTTGAACTCTGTTCTTAATTCCAGTCCAAGTTGAGTTTGTAGTTCTCATTCCATTTTATTCCATTCAGTGCCATTCCAATTAAATTTATTCCATTTCATTTTGTCATACTAGATGCATCAGAACTACCTCAGATAATAAAGACAGACTCAGTTCAGATGCAGCCCAAGTTTAATTTGCTTTACAGCCCCTTAATGTCTTTATATATAAAAAAATATTTGTATTAGAACATTTAATTTTATCTGACCTCCCTGCCTAGTTACATATTTATTTTCATATATTTCTTTCATATCTTTAGAGCTCTGCATAAACGTTTAAGTTTGACAGTGGAGAGAAACTAATCTAATCATGCTGAAACAATCTAATTGTGTTGAAGCAAACATGCTTTGCTTCATAAACAAAAGCAATGATTTAGAACTAAACAGAAATATCCACTGACTAAGGAAAGACACTCAAAAGGAAGCTAAGGAAATCAATTTTTTACTTCCGCCCTGCACTGGCAAGAGAACACATTTCATTTGACAGCTACACCTAATGTTTTCTATCAAAATGTTCTCTAGATAGTCATGTTTTATTGGCATGTCTTTTGTGTCATCTTCTGACAATCACCACTTAAAATGAAAATGAATGGTGACTGAGGCTTACATTCTGCCTAGCATCTCCTTTTGTGTTCCACAGAAATTAATAGAGAGGTCTGGAACAACATTAGGGTTGAACTCAAAGTAAATGATGACAGAATTTTCCTTTTGGGTGAACTATCGCTTTAAGGAATCTGATATGGCACTGTAGAAATTAAGTGTTCATAGAATTGAAAGAACAAAATGAAGGCAATAATTTGCATTTCATTCTTTTCTTCTTTTTTTTGTTGTTAAATCCAAGTACATTTATTCACTGAACTAAAAATGGCAATTTGCTATGACTTAAAATCTGCCATCATTGAACAATGACCTACTTAGTTATGTAACTTATAAAGTTAAGTTCTGTGAAAATTGTTCCTTCTTATTTACATGGTCTTAAATCATTCAATAGTATGTGCTTCATCTTATGTGTTCTATCAAGTTCTTCTTGTCTTAAACTAATGACAACATCACATGTACACTTTTAGAACTAAAAACATTCATGATCAATATATGCGTATTTTAATTGTAGGTTTGTTTGAAATGAATGAATCAAACTCATCTGTAGTGTTTGTTGGTTTGACTTAAAATTGATCAATTGTTCATAAAAGTTGTCACCTCAGGGTAAATAAGGCCAAGATCCATGCCATACCCACACAGGCACAGATGAATCAGACCATTGCCCACAGTTTGTGCTTTCATTCTAAATGACGTCTAACAGCTTAGACACAACTGCAATTTTTGTTGTTCATTTTAGCTGTGCTGCCAATTTACTAATCCCAGGCCATTCTTATTGAAAACATGGCTAAATCACTTGCATTGTTGCACAGAGATGAGGCTGGTTCTTTCCAGATAAGTGACTATATGGAAAGAATATCTCATTCAAGGGCAACCACAGTTTAGTCATTCGTATCTTCTCGCACCATGGTTGAGGGCCTGAAATGCTCTTGAGGGACATAATTCAGAGTATATGCCAATGTTAAATGCAGGAGATTTTGGGTAAATTGCTGCTAGCAATGTTTACAAGACAGCATTTTTTCAGATCTTTTATCAGAGTGTCTATGTATCATGCTAATGCTTAAGTCTGTCACAAAGACAAGTGTTAAATCTCAAGAGGACTCATATTCTGTTTGACATCTCTCAAGTAGGCTAGTAGGGACATTTTTTTTTTTTTTGTGTGCATATTTTTAAAAATTGCTTACTTTAAATGCTTGGTTATACTCCAGTCCTTTTAGCACAAACAAAAGCATTTTTTATAGTCAGCTGATCTGTTTATCTCAGATGTCAGTACAGCACAATAAAGCAGTAATAGAGATACCAGCATTATTATGGGCAGGCAGTCAGCATAGGCTTCTATACATGCCTCAATCAAAACTCATCTGGGAGCTGCATGAGAGACATTAACCTCGCTGTGTTGTTTTGTGCCGCGGTTCTAATGGAGGGTAATGAAGCGAGGCCATTAGACTGAGTGTATACCATCCGGAGTGCCGAAACAGATAAATAGATAATTAAATCATGTCCTTAATTGCATAATGGTGCTGCAAGTGTGGTCAATGTGACTGACGCCTGGGATTCGATCTGGGTGTAACAAAATTAGCTCACAGCCTCTTGTGTCTTCCAGATGCTCCACAGTTCTTTGCGGAAAGAACTTACCTCCACTCTCAGAGCTTGGACTATAGCCAGCAGCTGCCTTCTCTATTTATCTTGAATTGTCAAACCCCTTTATGGTTGCAAAGCAAATGTAATTGAAAAATGTATTGTGGAATGGTCTATATGCTTCAAAAAACAAGATCCATCTATCTTTGGGAGTTTTTTAACCTGTCACCCTGTGTGACTCCCGTATCTCATAGTAGTTTTCTTCCCGGTCTATCTCATTTATTTTTCAGATTTATACAAAATTGACTTTAATTACTGTAAACGACCATGCATCAGGAATGCAATGATGTTTTGTTTCATAACAAAATATTGATACAGTTTTTTTTATTACTAGCTAATCATCATTTTGTACAAAATGTGGTTATTCTGAACAACCAGTGTCTATACTTACTGAATTGTGTGTCGATGTTTTATCTCTATTGATCAAAAAATATCATTATATCTCAATAAAATATAAGCATTTCATTTTACAATACGTTTTTATGAAAATAAGTAATTATGGATATTATTTTTGTTAATGTTGCATCATTAATTTTTTATTAAATCTAAATTCTTCATATACTTTCTTACATGGAAATTATCTTTGAAATACCCACTGAACTACAGTGTACAGAGGTATTTTCAGTTATAGAAAGTAAACTACAACAAATACATGAATAATACCTGAATAAAAGTGTTACTAAGATCTTATTGTATTGGAAAATTTATTCTAACTTATTAAATAATTAGATACCATTTAATTGCTTTGAACAAAGTTTGCACCTCTGCTACAGTGGGCCTTAAATGGATGAATATCTGTAGTGGACACCATGAATCAGATGGTTAATATCTGACTTTTCTCCCAAACTTTGAATTTTATCCTGTCACAGACCTAGAGCATGGCATTCCCAGATGCCTAAACACATGTGGAACATTCCCGGCACTAGGGCTGACTCTCTTTGCGTCTGGTCTTGAGTGTGTCCTGCGAGACCCTGACTCTACTATTTCTACACATTGCTTGGCAAACAACAGCCCATCTCCTAATCTGACAGGAGCACATAATAGGGTTTATAATTAGCCCAGAGGTCAGGGAAGTGGTGCTCGGCAGTTCCTGTGCTGTCAGGTTAATAGATATGTCTACAGGTGATGAGAACTAGAGGATGAATAGATGGAGCAACGGAGGGCTATTGTGCAGAACCTGCAGTATCAGGTGCCATTTGACATCCCACATCTATGAGAGCTATAGCAACTAGCCAATATGATAAAATGCCTCGGGCCTAATCAGGGTACAATTGATAAACATGCCCTTGAGTACATTTAATTAATCAGTTTAAGAAATGATAAGTGCAGATAGGATTTAATAGCAGAGGGAAAACTGCAGCCCAACAGTCTTCATACTAAGGGGTATATCATTTAAAGAAAATAGAACACACACAGATGGCCAATGGTTTTGTAAATTTGTACAGATTTTACTCTTATGGAAAGAAATTGGTAATTTTATTCATCAAAATGGCATTCAACTGAAGTATAGTCAGGACATTAATAATGTGAAAAATTACTATTACAATTTTAAAACAATTTTCAGAATTTCTTAAACTTCTTCAAAGAGTTCTCATAAAAAAAAATCCTCCACGTGCAGCAATGGCAGCTTTGCAGATCTTTGGCATTTTAGCTGTAAGTTTGTCCAGATATTCAGGTGACATTTCACCCCACACTTCCTGTAGCACTTGTTATAGATGTAGCTGTCTTGTCGGACACTTCTCACACACCTTACAGTCTAGCTGATCCCACAATGGGGTCAATGGGGTTAAGATCCATAACACTCTTTTCCAATTATCTGTTGTTCAATGTCTGTGTTTCTTTGCCCACTCTAACATTTTCTTTTTGTTTTTCTGTTTCAAAAGTGGCTTTTTTCTTTGCAATTCTTCTCATAAGGCCTGCACCCCTGAGTCTTCTCTTTACTGTTGTACAGGGGCTGAAGCCCTCCTAAAAAAGGCCTAATTATGCAGATGGCTGCTGCTAAGACACTTGGAAATAAGCAAAGACAGTTCTAGGAGAAAATCATCACTTTGTACAGAATCTGTGAACGGCTTGTTCTGATACAGTGCTTATGATTAATGGGGATAAAAAGAAATGACGGGGTGTATTTTTATCATTATAGGGTGGTTGTTTACACACACTGCCAACACACATTTATGTTCAAACACCATGTAAAAGTGAATTTTGCATAATAGGTCCCCTTTAACGACCTTCCACAGGTGCATGATCATTATTTGCTTATGGTTCATTGAACAAGCATGGAAAACCCATGAGGTTCTGAAGGTTGATGCTCTTTTGAGTTTTAAATAAAAGCCAAGATAAAGTAAGATCAAAAGTATTGCATTCTAGGATACCATTTTTTAAAGAATGGGGCAAAAAGTCCTTTATCCTTGTTGTAGCATCTGTAGAGTTCATTTTACCAAGAAACTGCTTCGATATGTACAGTAAGCCACAGAAAAATAACTTTGCAAAAATTAAGGTATAGTAACGTGTTAATAAGACCCTGTTGAAAATGTCTCTTTTTGTGTTCCATAGATAAACTGTATAGGCCTAAAGGTTTGGAATGACTTAAGGGAGAATAAATAATGACAGAATTTCTTGTGGTCAATAACTCTGAATACACTGAATCAAGAGATACACAATTACATGCTTTATACATAAACTCAGCAAAAAAAGAAACAACCCTTTTTCAGGACACTTTTTTAAAGATAATTTTGTAAAAATACAAATAACTTTACAGATTTTCACTGTAAATGGTTTAAACAATGTTTTTTTTTTTAAATCTCTCTTTTGTTTTTCATGACACTATTAGTTAGGTGTAGGTTTAGGGTTAAGGTTAGGGATGTCGGTTTTGTTTATTTAAAACTCGATAGAGCATTAAAAACCTTAAAAACCTCATCTGTTTTGGAGAACATTTCACTCACTTTAAGGGACAGACTGTGGACATTTTACTGCGATACATATCATGAACCATGTAATGCAATTTTGCAAAAATGTCACCACAGACATTTTCATAAGATTATGCTACACATTTTGGAAAATCTTTTCCAAACAATAATAGATCAAAAGGACAAAACAACACCATACAAGTACCATATAATGTAGACTGTCCAGGCAACTTGTGGCCTACATTTCTACAATAATTCTGAAGGCATACTATAGCTTCATGTGAGGAAAAGATAAAGATTTAAGTGAATAATTATTTACTGATTATCTTAACACTCATCAGATGCTCAGTCTCATTTGCACCCATGTTCAGAATGGAAAATGAGATTTAAGGGTTACAGCAGAGGGAAAGAATTTACTTTCATGGTGTAAACTTGGACTTGCTTTTTGGTCCTTTTTAGAGCTTGATGGATGTGGTCACTAGAAACTGTCACCATTGTATGGAAATCAACTGCATGATGATTCTTCAATAATTCTAATAATTGTGTTCTAAGGAAAGCATACAGGTTTGGACATGAGGCCATGAGTACATAAAGGCAGAATTTACATTTTTAAAATATTTCTTTAAACAGCATGAATAAGGTATGCTATTGTCTAAACAGAGCTTTTAAAATTTGTTCTGAACTTGCTTAGAACAGATTCTTTTCACTTGGATTCTATTTGTCTGTGAAATTAATGGTAGGTGCCATAAACCTGCTTTTTTCCTTTTTAGAAGTATTGAGATTCCAGTTTGTTTTTTGTGGTCTTAAATTCTGTTGATTGATCTACTGACATTTTACCAACACTAGCCAATACGTCCTCGGCGGGATCACAGACTCATTCTCTCTGTACCGCAAAAGAGTGTTTTTAAAAGGAGTAATGCTTGGTGAAACAAAGTGGTCTGTCTAAATGAAGCAATGCCAAATCACATGTATGAAATAAAGTTGGAAGCTATGATAGTGTATTATGTTTAATTCCTTGCCATTTCCATGAATTGTAGTTATATTGTGTTTAGAGTTAAAGTTTTTTTTATAGTCCTGAGATCTGTGTTGGTAGGAAATGAAGCATGGACAGTCTATAATGCAGCACAGTCTATTACAGTGTAATTTACTCAGTGGTTGGCTGTGCATTTTAAGTCTAGGCCTTCAGTGTGATTCATGCCATTAAGAAAAGAGTTTCACAATGAATAAGACACCCTATGCCTTTGAGCATCATGCAATATGTTACAGATAACTAGTAATACAAATTGACATTTTAAAAACAAATTCACGCACGAAAGCCAGAAATCGAAACAACACTTAATGCTCAAGTAAGCCTAATTTTAACTGCAGCGTGACTGTTTTGTGAAATGAACGTCTCCTGAACAGACATTTAAAACCATAATTTTTCATATGAATCTACCAAGGAGGTCTATAATACCTGGAAAATAACTAATAATATTTGTTATTTATATGTTGCTTGCAATAAATTTCATTTCATGAGGGTACACGGTTATGTTGTGTTCCATTCAAGTTGGATGAGGGATATTCCTACTTGATATCTCCGACCATAAATGCATTCCATTCACAGATATTCAGAACTGCAACTCTTCCGTTTGCTTAGCAGGGGTTTGAGATGTCTCCTAGCAACTCAACTGATAAACAATCTGCATCGCTAGCATCTGTGC
The DNA here is from genome assembly GCA_032164185.1 of Moxostoma hubbsi. Classification (NCBI taxonomy): domain Eukaryota; kingdom Metazoa; phylum Chordata; class Actinopteri; order Cypriniformes; family Catostomidae; genus Moxostoma; species Moxostoma hubbsi. The sequence goes on along the minus strand of JAVLUX010000027.1, from coordinate 25,650,042 downwards.
TTCAGGTGTACGATTATCAAAAGAAATTGTAATGTTTTATACATCTGTTTCGGCAGGTATTTGCTAAACAAGCTTTAATATCATGTAATGTGGAACCAAACTAATTTATCGATATTATTTAATAAATTGAATGTTTATCACTAACTTTGTATATCTCCCTGAGTGTCGACATCTTTGTGTGACATCATGCACCTGCATCTCGGTGAAATTGGTGTTGAGAATTTCTACACGAGCCTTACAAGTTGTAATTCTGATTTAAAGATGCATTACGTTGCACTTTTCAAGTAGGAAGTTGCAAAATCTGACTTTCCGAGTTTAATGGGACGCAGATGTTTCTATAACAATGCAAAAAGCACTAAAAAAATAGCTTGAAGTGAAAATCAGTCCTCCTTTCCTGTTTTATAAATTATGCAATCACACGGTCATGCAGAACATCTAGTGTTTTAAAATCCAGAAAGATCTCTTTCTCAGTGGTGATGTGGCAGTGACATCCAACTCGCCAGATAGCTTGATCTTATGCTTTTCACTCTTGAATTACGTACATCACTTAAAGCGTGATTGCGTCACTCAAGGCCATCTAGAAGGCCTCGACCGGGACATATTATAAAGATCAAATGCACCAAGAACAAATAAATCAATCTCACTGGCTGATGAATCTGACAATTTGACTTTAGTTGCTCATTCATTTGCACTCTTGAGGGATTCTGAAGATATTCTGAAGGCCTGACAGGTTGAGCTCAGACTCACGTGCTGCTTGTGGCATTCGATTTGTGAAACAGTTGTCACACTTTGAATGACTGGCTATAAATTTTGACTGGATAAACTTTATATTTGTAGATTAATTAATTAAAAATACATAGGCAAAAATGTGATTGAGAAAAATATGTATTTATTTGACATGTTAGGCATGCAGAGAATGCTTTGCTGGCCCTGAGAATCTGCCACTGAATTTACTGTCAGCTTATCAAAGGAGGACTGAAAGCAGTGGCAAACTTAGAGCAATTGTTCTAGATGTTTGGACATTTCACAGCTAAGATTAAACAATGGTCATTTATGAAAAGTCAAGGAGTCACACAATACAAACAGTCGACCCCAGTCGACTGGGAATAGTACCTTCCTAATAAGGCATCCATTAAAATTGGACTTCGAACACCAACATCAAAAGAAAAGAGGGTTATAATACCACAAATGCGGTAATAGTGTGGGCATTTTATTAATCTGTGAATGATTATATTGCCTATTAACCTTGTGACTGCTGTGACAGAGCATCAGGTTATACTGCCATTTTTCAACTTCCTCAAATGGCAGTTGAGGTCACTGTTTACACTGTGTTGCCTCTAATAAGATTTTTAAGCTATTGAGGGCTTGATGATATAAGGATTATGAGACCCATGCAGATAATAAGTCTGGGGATGTGGAGACCGGATCCTTTATGGTTCTTGCAGTTCTGTTAAAGCAGAGCATGATGACATCTGACTGTATGTATTTGCCTGCTATAAAATATGCAAAAAGCAGTACGTCAGATATGGAAGAAGTATACAAAAAGCAAAGAAATCCCTAAATACAACAGCCTGATTAGGAGGTCAGCTGGTCGCACAAACTGATGAGCTGAAAAGCGCCCCAAACCCCCTTGTAAACTAGACAACAGACCACACTGACCAGGCTGAAAGACCAGCTAAGACCAGGTTGGGCTGAATTTGGTAACTTTTTTTCAGCAAGGATAGTGGATGTTGTATGTCTAAGAAGATGTTTTCTACTGCACATGTGCATAAAATTTACTTCATCAAATCATGCATAAAATTTGGATTGAGTCCATATTCTTCAGCTCACTGATCCCAGCTCAGGTAAGGGCAGGTGATAATAATGGCCCCCATGTTTTAGTGAATCATTCTATGCACTTAGGGGCCAATGTTGTTTGTTATCTCTAAAGCCTCAACCAGCTTTTGATTGAATTCTCTTTGTTTTATTCGACTACTCTCTCTTTGAACATAATTATGGTCTGTCTCACCATAGCGTTCCACTCGTACACATATGCCATTGATCTATTTCCTCTTCAACCTCTGAGATCTGTTATACAGCAGACAGCTATTGCTTTTATATTAATATGATGGCACAGTGGGAGTTCAGAGACATAAAAGATGAGAGAGATGAGGAAAACATATTTTGAGGGGAGTCATTAAAAGAATTCATGAGACCTGCAACACACCCTCAATTTCCATGTCCAGTGTGGAACAGTATCCATAAAGTTTATTTATGCTTCATAGAATGCAGTATGTATCAAATCATAACCAGGGGTTAAAAGGTAATCTGGTGCTCTAAGTGAGATATGACATGACTAACCCCCTAAAAGCATGCAATACAATAACTGTAATTATAATTAAGCTGAAACCCTTTCGTGGCAGTACTAAAAACTGAAAGTCATTGAAAATCTGGGATTCAAAAATCTAATTTGAACATGGAAGTTTTAAGTTAAGTTAATTTATGATTGGCCTAGAATCGTTATAAACTGCTTTATTTGAGCTGCGTTATGGTACAATCTAAATTTGAATCAATTCAACTAAAATTACTGAGTAGAAACAACAAATCTAAAATAGCAAATCTGAGTTAAGTCTACTTGAATCTAGTTACCTTAACTTAAATAGTTATGCTAATTGTAAAGGAACACAAAGTAAAATTATTTACACAAGTTTTGGAGATGCTATTACTCAATTCAGTTGATTGTATGAGTTTACTCAATCAATTGAGTACTGTCAATTTATTAGGGTTTTCAGTATAGGAAAAAAGAACAAGTTAAATTATCATATTAAAATGAAATACAGATATAAAAGTGTATGTGATATTTTAGTATATATCAGGAATGAGTGTGCATTGGGTTACATTTTATTTAATGATTTCACTGGAACAGAGAGCAGAGAGCATTCCCTGATGGAGGGAACGAGACGCTGTGTCGAAGAAGCGACACTAGGGGTCTCACTTGAGCTCCTGGGGCAGCGCTTGAAGGTTCACTACCTGGCCTCTGAAGGGCGTGGTAGAAACCTTGGGCACATAGCCCAGTTGTGGTCTTAGGATGACATGTGTGTCTGCTCCAGTTATCTCCAAGTAAGTGTCGCTGACAGAGAGCGCTTGCAGGTCCCCGACCCTCTTGATGGAAGCAAGCGCGATCAGCAGGGCCGTCTTTAGAGAGAGGGTCCTGAGTCCAACTGATTTTTTGCGGCTCGAAGGGGGGTCTCTGAAGGCCAGAGTGGACCACTGAGAGATCCCATGAGGGGAACTGGCTTGACCGGGAGGGATTCAACCTCCGGGCGCCTTTTAGGAACCTTGTAATTAAGTCGTGTTTACCCAAAGACTTGCCATCTACTGCGTTGTGGTGGGCTACAATAGCAGCTACATACACCTTCAAGGTGGATGGTGACAGCCTCCCCTCCAACCTCTCCTGCAGAAATGAGGGCACCAACCTGACTGTGCACCTTTGTAGGTCTTCGCCCTGAGAAGAACACCAATTTGCAAACAAGCACCACAAGCTTTACTTTAGGGTGTAAAGTTGCATGGTAGAAGGGGCTCTGGCTTGGTTGATCGTGTCTATGACAGCAGGTGTTAGATCAGCTAGATCTTCCACATCCCGTCCAGAGGACAGACGTGGAGGTTCCAGAGGTCTGGGTGCGGATGCCAGAGTGTGCCCCATCCCTAAGAAAGAAGGCCTTTCCACAGGGGAATTTGCCAGGGAGGGGCTGTCGCGAGAGGTCCAAGAACCAAGCCCATGTTGGTCAATAGGGAGCCACCAGAGTGACTTGTTTGTTGTCCTCCCTGACCTTGCAAACCACCTGTGCAAGAAGGTTCACTGGGGGAAATGCGTACTTGCGCAGCCCTGAGGGCCAGTTGTGTGCCAGTGTGTCTGCCCCGGGGGGAGCCTCTGTTTGGGCATACCAGAGCGGGCAATGGAGGTGTCCTGAGAGGCGAAAAGGTCTACCTGAGCCTTGCCGAACCGTTCCCAAATCAGCTGGAACGACTGGGGGTGAAGCCTCCACTCTCCACTGGGCAAGCGTTGTAATGTAAGCGTCTGCCATCACATTGAGGTTGCCGGGGATGTGAGCAACTTGAGTCACTGCTGGCTCCAAAGGAGGATACGACGGGCGAGTTGTAACATGTGGCGGGAACGTACGCCGCTTTGGCGATTTATGTACGCCACCATCGTGGTGCTGTCTGATCTGATCAAGACGTGTTTGCCATGAACTAGCAGGTGAAATCTCTGCAGGGCAAAGAATACAGCCAACAACTCTATGCAGTTGATGTGCCAGCGCAGAGGGGCCCCCTTCCAACGGCCCACAGCTGCGTGCCCATTACACACAGCGCCCCAACCCAATTTGAAGGCATCGGTCGTGACCAAGATGCATCGGGACACCTGCATCAAGGGGACTCCTGCCCGCAGAAAGCAGAGGTCTGTCCAGGGTTTGAATGTTTGGCCGTAAGCGGGGTGACCATCACACGGTGCGTGCCGCGGCGCCATGCTCGTCTCGGGACTCGAGTCTGGAGCCAGTGCTGAAGCGGTCTCATATGCATCAACCCCAGTGGTGCGGAGGATGCCATATGCCCCAGGAGCTTCTGGAAAAGTTTTAAAGGGGCCGCAGTGCCTGGCCTGAAGGCGGCGAGGCATTCCAGCACTGACTGACATTGAGACTGAGTCTAACTCCATGCCGAAAAAGAGATGCTCTGAACCGGGGCAAGCTTGCTCTTTTCCCAGTTGACCTGAAGCCCTAAACGGCTGAGGTGCCTGAACACCTGGTCCCTGTGGGTGCATAGTAACTCTCGGAAGTGGGCCAGGATTAGCCAGTCATTGAGGTAGTTGAGTATGTGGATGTCAGATTCTCGGAGCGGGGCAAGGGCTGCCTCTGCGACCTTCGTAAAGACACGAGGGGACAGGGACATGCCGAAGTGGAGGACCTTGTACTGATAGGCCTTGCTGTCGAACGCGAACCGTAGAAAGGGTCGATGTCGAGGCAATAGTGAGATGTAGAAGTACGTGTCCTTCAGGTCTACCGCTGCGAACCAATCTAGATGCCGGACGCAAGTTAAAATATGTTTTTGCATGAGCATTTTGAACGGGAGTTTGTGCAAAGCCCGGTTGAAAGCTCGCAAGTCCAAGATCAGTCGTAAGCCACCACCTTTCTTGGGTATGATGAAGTAAGGGCTGTAGAGACCCTTCTTCATCTCGGTTGGAGGGACAGGCTCTATCGCATCTTTGGGTAAGAGGGTCGCGATTTCCACACGCAGGGAATTTGCATGTTCGCCGTTTATGCGGTAAAGCGGACGCCCCTGAATGGGGGGGGGGGGGGGGGGGGTCCTCTAGACTCGTCAGAACTGGCCAGCCAGGGAACAGTCGTGTGGCTGAAGTTGGAGGGTCCGCGTCCAGCATGCGGGGAATGTTGAGGTGTGGCGGCAGAGTATCGTGAGAACGGCATTTGTGGGCCAGGTGACCCAGAAACAAAGGAAATAGCTCTTTTATTGAGAATGTGGGTACCACAGCCCCGAGGGTTTCATGGCTGTGAGCGACGAGCAGACCCAAGGAACCAATCATCCAGCCGCGATGGCTGTGGGGAGGACGGAGGGTTCCAGTCCAAGCCCATGCTGGCGGAGGCCTGGGCAAGCATGTCGGACATCTGGGCATCAGCCTCAGCCTAGGCGTGCTGGCCCGAAGGCGGCAGCCCAGATGAGTCATCCGCGTCAGATGCGGGACAGCTCTCCGATGCAGTGGCGAGCTCATCCAGCTCAGGGGGCTCAAGAGGATAGGCAGGCAGGCTGTGAGGCGAGCCGCTGTTGCATCGAGCCCAGACCAAAGTCAACGAGCGTGCCCGGGGACGGGCGGTACCTGGCGAAGCCCCGCCCGCTGCCATCCCCAAATTGCCTCCATTGCCGGCCGCATCGTCCTCAATCCCGTGGGAAGAAGGAGTGATGTGGGGGGTGGCTGGAGTGGCGTTCCTTCGGTTGCTGTGACCGCAACGTTGCCATGGTCATGTTCTCACAGCTCGCTACATACACGACCATCGGCTCCGAAGAAACTTTCTCAATGAAACAGACTAATTTCCCCGCCTTATACCTGTATGTCTGGGGGCGGGGCATGCAAATTCTGTCTGTCAACTTCTCATTGGCCTTTTTTCATAGATCAGAGGTGTAATCGGCGCTCAAGAGAGACCCCTAGTGTCGCTTCTTCGACACAACGTCGAAGTGAGCGACAGACGGGGAACACTGTATCAAACAACAACTGGGTTGGAGCATATAGGAAATGGAATGGAAGAACAAACTAATTTCCATAAATTTTTTGTTGTTGCTTGAATTGAAGATGGCAAAAGCCCATTGTGTATTGTTCCAGCCCAATGTTCGGGTGTGCATTATTTTTAAACAGTTCAACGGGCCGGAGTCAATTATTCCGCTTATACCACCACACCTTAAGACATCGTTCAGTGTTTTTCTCAAGACATTTTCTGATTTTCATAGCTAAAAATCTCTTGTGAGTGGAACTACTTTCTTCCGCCACATATTCAGCGTCTTGTTTTAATACAGTCGGAACCTTGCTTATTCCAAAACGTCACGTTAGAACTAGCAACGGATGCTTGCGCTCTCGAGGACTTACTGGAGTAACAAGTTAGTGTGTTTGTGTATGTGTGTGAGAGTTCACATTTGAGGTATTGAAGAGAGAAACTCAGAAAATTAGAGAGATCGCTTCTGGAGTTACCTTTTTGTTGCAGCTCTGGTCAGAAGTGACATAGTTTCACAATTGCCAAGATGAATGCCAACATATTCACCTTATAAACTGTAACAACTTTTTTTCATCCTCACTGAGATGAAGGAGTGCGCTGACATGATGACTCATGAGGACTGTTTTTTTCCTCACGAGTATGTTTGGGCCTTAAGTGTGTGCATAATGCATATTAGTGTGTGTGTGCGTGTGTGTGTGAGAGAGAGAGAGACAGAGAGAGAGAGAGAGAGAGAGAGGAGCGTATTCCCACAGATATTTCAGATAATATTAGGAACTGTTGTATTGAGCAAGTGTATCTAGCTTTAATACAGCTCAAGCCTTCGTTGCTAATTAGAAAACATAATGTTAGAACCAGCAACGGAGGCTTGCGCTGCTTTTCTCTCTTTCTCTGTGTGTGTATGTGCGTGCATGTGTGATTATTTTTAAATGAAATTGAAATATATGTTGGATATTTTAGACATTGTTTTGACATTCTTAACCAATTTACTTTAACCAATGTCTTTTAAAAAGGTTAACCAACGTCTTGGTTAAAGTAAATCGGTTAACACCAATACAATGTCTAAAATACCCTGCATTTACATGACCCACCCATCCACACACACACACACACACACACACACACACACACACTCCTGCATCTCAGAGGGGATGAAAAAAAAAAGTTGTTAAGATTTACAACGGGAATATAGCGACAAGCATCTTGGTGATTTTGAAGCGATGTTACTTCTGACGAGAAAACAAGTTAATCCCAGAAGCGAGATTTCTCATTTTCTGAGTTTCTCTCTTTCGATCCCTCAAAAACAAACTCACAAACGCACTTGTTACTCCAGTAAGTGCTCCAGTAAAGCAGTGCAATCCTCCGTTGCTTGTTCTGAAGTGACATTTTCGAATTAGCATGAAGGCTCAGACTGTATTAAAGAAGCTAAATCTGTGGCGGAAGAAAGTAGTTCCTCTCATAAGACCATTTTAGGGATGAAAACCAGAAAATGTCTTGAGATAAAACCCTGAACGATGTCTTAAGGTGTGGTAATAATTGACCCCGGCCTGTTAAATTGTTTAAAAATAATGCACACCTGAGGTGCAACTCCACATTACCACCACGGGTGTGCATTATTTTTTAACAATTCAACGGTCTGTCGTGAATTATTCCTTACTGATAACATAAATAACTAAATCCAGAACTAAAAAATTGTAATTTGAGGGAATAAGTGCACCATTAGAGATTGAAAATAATGTCTGAAAAAACGTATGACACAGGCATGGATTTCAGCTGAAATATAGATTCTTCACAGTCTTGGTGGTAAGGATGAAGACAGAAATGTCTCTGACTGTTAAGTAATTTTTTGTGAGGGTAATTTTAGTGTGTGTAAGAGAGAGCGAGAGAGAGAGAGAGTGCATGAAAGACATAAACTGCATTTTATTTCAGTGCTTCAAATCCTCGGCAGTATCTCGAGATGTGTTTACCGGGCTCAGCAGTAATAGGAGGTTTTTGAATTGGGAAGGGTTGTGTTGGGGTTGTTGACTAAAAGCCTGGCTTTTGGATTCACTGGAAGTGATTGTGTGTGTTTGTGTTTGTGTGTGTGTGTGTGTGTGTGGGGGGGGGGGGGGGGGGGGGAGTGGTTAGATTGCTGTGTTTTTGCAGACTGGAGATGGTGTTCATACTCAGATTGTCAGCTCTCAGATTGGAGAGGTCGGTTATCAAATGTTTTTGAAATGGCATTTCCTAGCAGAGGTCAATGTCTTCCTGACCAGCTTCCCTGTTTACCTTACCTGCACATCTCTCTCCCCCTTCTCTCTGTCTCATATTAGATGTTGGCAATATTGGCAGCTGTAAATGTCACGGTGGTCTCATCCAGTGTAATTGAGAGAGTTCTGTCAAGCTAATTGCACCTATGCTTTCCTGTATAAATTAGCTTAATTTACAACTATCAACGTGTGTGTGCATTTACACGGCCAGTACAGTTCGGCTTTTCACATATTATAAATACATTTGAAACCTATGACACTGCCAGCACCACACACTACCAGCAAGAAGGTTGTTATCGTCATCATATATCATTTAGCATGGAATGGAAGGAGATGCAGAAGCCACTACAGACTTCATTTTTTAATTTTTTTGGAGGAACGCAAAGAAAGAATGAGTATGTGTGTGTGTGTGTGTGTGTGTGTGTTTGTGTGTGTGTGTGAGAGAGAGAGAGAGAGAGAGAGAGAGAGAGAGAGAGAGAGAGAGAGAGAGAGACAGAGAGATGGCTGTTTAGTACTCCTCTGAAATGCTGGATGCAATTGAAGCGAGGTCATGCATTTCCTCCTTGCATTGCAAAAGAAGGAAGAGAGGAAAGCAAAGCAAAAGAAGAGAAGAGGTTGTTTCATCTCACCTTGTCTTCTGATGGCATTCTCCTGGCCGAGTTTACAACCACCCATCTCCATGGAGTTCATATCTAGACAAGCTCCCACTCAGCACAAACATGCACATCAAATACAAATCAAACAGAAAAAGAGTGAGAGAGAGATGGAAAAAGCAGGGGGAGCAGGAGATTGACAGGGAAAGTAAAAAAAACAAAAAAAAACATCAAAAGTTAGGACTGATTGATTGCACTGAATGACATAGCATTATCACAGAAATTACACACTTTAATAACAAACTATTATGACTGGCTATCATAAAAATATTTGATATTTTATTGTTTGTTTTTTTCTCTCAAAATTTAATGAACAAGGATTACTACTTTTAAAACTTTTTGTGCCCTTTAATTGAGTTTGTGTTTTCTTAACTGCACTCATACACTCTAATTTTTCAGCGGAGCTTGTACATAAAGGTGCAGTATGTAAAAATGTTCATGTAATATTCGCCTTTTTTACCAAAGTGAAAACGGCTTGTAACGCAACTTAAAAAATAAGCCCTTCCCGAAGGTTGCGTATTAAAGACTGTAGACTGATTTTCATGTGATGGGAGTGGGTCAGTTTTGCTGAGAAAATCCAAAGGATTTGACGTTTATGCATGCTCCCGAGAGTCTTGCCTCAGTGCTTCTCTTCCACTATTCAACAGCAACAACAGACAGTCTGCAACACTAGGTAACAGCACAAAAATGACTCCTAAACAAACTCAGAGTAAGCCAAAAAAAAGAAAAAAAAGAAAGAAATAAATTATAAAAACATTTATCTACTGAATCCCATCTGGCTAAGCGGGAATGTGATCGTTGCGAAAACTAGAGTGAATATCAGCAGGGCATTTGATTCCTGGAGGGACCTTCTTTTGGTTTTGGGGATAAAAACTGTTTTTGGGGATCAAAACTGACCCTGAATTGGCGTTCTTCTTATTGTACAGGTAAGCTTACATAAGTGCAAAGCCTGTGAAATATAGTGTCATAATATAGTGCTAAGTTGATTTTGCCTGCTAACGCAGATGAATTGCAAGTTACCTTGCTTCGTAACTTTCAAATAATTTAAACAATCTTCTCTTTATATTAAAAGTCAGGTGCACAAGATAAATGTAAGCAATCACGCTGGTTTCTTGATTGTATTACTACATATTGTGACAATTGTTGTAGATTTTGTTGTTGTAGGGACCGGAAGAGGGAACATACCCGAGGGTAGCCACATGTGAGATGTGTGTAGGGGCTCATAAGTTAATTAAAGAAGAGTCAGGCTAGTTTCAGATGTCTGTCTTTATTGAATAGAAAAGACACATAAAACATGGTGGCAGCATGAGTACATCTAGATTGCTAGATTAAGAGTTTACAATTAGACAGCGGAAAGCTGCATCTGAACAGAGCTGCACGATGGACAGACTAAAACCCCCATCACCATATGTGTGGACACCGACAATCTTTCCAAGTCCTGGAAATCCTGGAGGGACAAGTTTAGTCTCTACTTGGGGCTAACAATGTCGGACGTGGAGGAAAAGACGAAAGTCAAAATGTTTCACTACCTCATCAGCGAGAGTTGTCGGGAACTGCTAGAAGCTCTGATGAGTGATGTAGCCGCGGATTAAATAATAGTAACGAACATTTTTGCAATTTTGAAGAACACTAATACCAGTATAAAAGAAATGGTAGAATGTTATAGATTCTTCTCAAAAAGCCAGGCATCTGACAAATCGATCGATAATTATGTCACAGAGTTATAAATGCTCACTATAACATGCACCTTCGGAGAAATCAAAGACTCACTCATACGTGACAGGATAGTATGTGGAATTAACAACACAGGACTGAGAGAGAGGCTGCTTCAAGAGAAAGATTTAACACTACAGACGTGCATACATATATGCAGAGCAGTGGAGCTGTCATGGCAAAACAGCAAAGCCATTGCGGGAGCAATGCTGTCAGGCAAGGTGCTCGTCAAGATCGCATCAACACGGCAGTATAATTGCATGCAAATTCTGTGGTAAATTGCATGAAATTAATAAACAGAAATGCCCAGCTTTTGGTAAGAAATGCAAAAAGTGTGGAAAGGCAAATCACTTTGCAGTTAAATGTAGAGCCCAGCTGAGACAAAGGACGATCAGTACATGGTACATTCTTGCAATAAACAGCATAGTCATCATGGAAAAATCTACAACCAGCCTGTGGCCACTACAACAGATAAAGACTGAACATGCTGATGTATTTATGGGTGATGGCTGCCTGGAGGGAGAATAAAGAATTGAGATTGACAACACTGTAAACCCTGTACAACTCCCAAAAAGAAGGGTTCCAGTGGCCATGATGAAACCTTTGAAGAGCTGCAAGATCTTCAGTGTAGAGGAATCATTACACCAGTAGAGAGGAGCATGAATTGGATCAGTAATATGGTGGTTGTACAGAAAGCCCGGCAGCAGACTCAAGAGTATGTATACTTCCAAGACATACTTCCATATGTATGCTTTAAAGCGCAGTCATTTCCCACTACCCACTATTGATGACATTCTCCCTGACATATCTAAAGCCAAAGTGTTTACTGTGTGCGATGTTAAAAGTGGGATTTGGCATTTGTCAAGCTGGAGGAACAGTACAGCTATCTCACCACATTCTCTTCCCCTTTCGGAAGGTATCGTTGGCTGCGGATGCCCATGGGAATAAGTCCGGCCGCTGAGATCTTTCAGAGGAAGCTTACACTTGCATTAGAGGGCCTGCCAGGAATATACATTATTGCTGATGATGTACTTATTACAGGAAAAGGAGAGACACAAGAAGCAGCTGAGAGAGACTATGATGAAAAGCTGAAAGCGTTTCTAGCAAGATGCAGAGAGAAAGGTATTAAGCTAAATGCTGAGACAAAGTGAAGTCTCTTACATCTGACATCTCCTTACGTCTGATGGATTGAAAATAGACCCAGACAAACTTTGAACAATAACACACATGCTGAAAACAACGGATGTAAAAGGAGTTCAGAGACTGCTAGGGAAGGTAAATTACTACTCAAAGTTCTGTGCATATCTTTCAGACCAGTGTGAGGCCCTGAGACAGCTGATGCACAAAGACTGTGAATGGAGATGGACCATAGAGCATGAAGAGGCATTCTGTAAAATAAAAGAATCAATTGCAAATGCTCAAGTGAAGTATTACAACCCTGAAGAAGAACTTACCATCCAATGTGATGCCTCTGATGGAGGTCTTGGTGCTGCACTCACGCAAGTAGGTAAGCCTGTAGCATTCACTAGCAGAGCACTAACACGAACAGAATGGGGCTATGCACAAATAGAGAAAGAGTTATTAGCTCTTCTCTTTGGGATGGAAAAGTTTCACCATTATACATACGGATGGAAAGTAACAGCACAAAGTGGTCACAAACCTATAGAAAACATTCTGTGTAAGCCACTACTATCCATCCATCCATCCATCGTCAACCGCTTATCCTGTGTACAGGGTCGCGGGGGGCTGGAGCCTATCCCAGCTAACATTGGGCGAAAGGCGGGGTACACCCTGGACAGGTCGCCAGTTCATCGCAGGGCCACACATAGACAGACACACACACACTCACATCCACACCTAGGGCAATTTTTGGAGACAAGCCACTACTAAGTGTGCCTAAAAGACTTCAAAGAATGATGATGAGACTTAAAAAATATGATGTAGATGTTGTGTATGTTCCAGGGCCAAAGATGTGGCTGGCAGACACTCTAAGCAGAGCATATCTGCTTGAGATCGTGCCCACTGGATCTGTGGAAGCAACCTAGAGACAATCAACATGGCGCAACACTTACCAATCTCAGAGGACAGACTCGGGCTAATCCGTTCTGCAACAAACACTGATTAAAACCACATGACAGGGTTGGCTAAAGAACAAGGCTGAGATACCACAAGAAATTGGACATTATTACATATTTCAGTGGGAGATGAATTACCAGGATGGAATTGTTTTCAGGGGTGAATGAGCTGTTATACCTAAGCAACTCTGGAGGGAAATAACTCTGTGAAGTGCATACACTTCTATCATTCAGGTGAGGAAGGATGCCTGAGGAGAGCCAGAGAGTGTGTGTACTGGCAAAGGAATGAATGAGCAGATCAAAGCATATGTACAGCAATGTGACACCTGCCGCTCAGTGGACTGAAACCAGCAAAATAAATACACATGACATGTCAAAAAGACCGTGGGCCAAGATAGGCACGGATTTGTTAACATTTGACAACAATCTAATCACAGTAGACTACTATTACATTTTTTAGGACACCAGACACCAATTCAACTACTGTCATCAGAAAGCTAAAAGTTCACTTCGCCCATCAGGGTATTCCGGACATAGTCATCTCGGACAATGGCCTGCAGTTCATATCAGAGAAATTCCAGTCATCTCTGGGAATTCCTACACAAAACTTCATCACCTGGCTATCCTCAGAGCAATGGCAAAGCAGAATCAGCAGCCAAAGCTGCCAAGAGACTGATGCTCAAAGCATAAATATCCAGACAGGTTCCATATTTAGCCATTCTGGATCACAGAAACACACCAACACATGGTTATCTACCAGCCCAGCACAGAGGCTGCTTAGCTGTCGCACTAAGACACTACTACCCATGAAAACAAGCCTCCTGCAAACAACCTATCTGCTGTTGATCAAAAAAACACAGCTGACACAGCCTAACCTGGAAGGCCGATACAATCTCTATTAAGTCTAGCCATGATTTGTGTCACTTGATCAATAAGATTAATAATATTTACATTCTCTAATATAATAGGGCCCACATCCAAATCCTGAAGAGAATCACATTCTTAATGTGTATAAAAGGAGCATGTCACTGCGATAGAAATCCACACAAAAAGGTAAGTCCACATTTCTATTCTTCTAATTCATTGCATACAGTCCATTTATACTTCCAACTTCTTATGAATGTGCTGTCTTTGTTTATTATTGGGAATAGATTATTTAAAGGAATATTCAATACAAGTTAAACTCAATCGACTGCATGCGGCATTAAGTTGATTACAAAAATGTTTACCTGCCCCTCCTTTTCTTTAAAAAAGCACAAATCTGAGGCACTTACAATGAAAGTAAAATTTTTATGTTAAAATACTGACTTTTTCAAAAATATAGCAACAAAACATAAACAATATGTGTATTAACATGATTTTAGTGTGATAAAATCACTTACTAACCTTTAATGTATAAAGTTATAGCCAATTTAACAACTTCGTTGCCATGCTAATTTAATGTCAACAAACCCTGAAACCCTAAAATGACTGTAAAATGACAATTTAAACAAATTTACAGCTCAAATAATACATGCGTTTTAACAGAAGAATTAATGTAAGTGCTTTTATTAAGTAGAGTCACATTTCTGTCTTTGAACCCTCCAAAAATTGGCCCCATTCACTTCCATGGTAAGTGCCCCACTCGATTTTGCTTTTTTAAAGAAAAGGAGGGATGAGTCAAAATAAATTTTTGTGGTAAGAAATATTATGCCACAAATGCTGTCGAATGAGCTTAACTTGTATTGAACCCGGAATATTCCTTTAATAGGACACAGGTGGTACAATAACCATAGAAGAACCTAAGAATTAAATTGCATTTGAAAAAGCCCATTAACACTTTGTGCATGCAAATTTTTCCAACTCACTTGCGCACATTTTTGCACGAAAATACCAAAACTTCATGGCCGCTCCGACTGACTTTGCTTGTATGACTTATTGTATAGTGCTGCTCATAGCGCTTAAAATAGGGCCCTACAGCTTTAAGGAATGTTATGGATTATGGAAGTTCCCCTTCTGTCACTCACTCGAAGTTGTGTCGATGTAGTGATACTAGGGGTCTCTCTTGAGAGCCTCGGTTACCTCTTATCTTTGAGAAAAGGCCAATGAGAATTGGCGAACAGAATTTGAATTTGCAGAATTTACCCCTCGGACATACGGGTATAAAAAGAGGGAAGTGTGCATCTGTTCAGACAGATTTTTCTTCGGAGCCGAGCAGTTGTGTTTTAGTGAGATGAGTAAACCCATTGCTGTTCTACTCACCTCTATAAGAGCATACACAACACTCACTACGAGAACATGACCATGGCAAATTTGCGGTCGTGGCTTTTCTTCTTCCGGGGGAAAGCCACACTAGCAACCCCCACACCCCCCCCCCCCCCCCCACCCACACCACCACGTCGCACCTTCTACCCATGTGTATAGGGCTGGCGCTGGAGGCGATATCAGGAGTTTAACGGGTGCAGTTTTACCGGATAAATCCCCATGGATGACCCATTCCCCAGCATGCTAGTCTGCCCCGTCCGGTTCCAAGATGAGAACGGCTTGCCTTACGGCCAGTCTGATGTCTCTTTTGGAGCCCTTGAGCTTGATGAGAGTTTCGCCGCTGCATCGGAGAGCATCTTGGTGGACTCTGACGCTGAGGACTCGGCTGGGCTAGCGCCTTTGGGTGTGCCGGCCCAGTCTGAGGGCGACACCGAGCTGTCCGCAAAGCTTACTGTGGGGCTGGACTGGAACCCTCAGTCTTCCCCTCAGCCCTCACGGCTAGATGATTGGTTCCTCTAGTTCTGGGCACCGCTCACAGCCACGACCCCCCCTGGGTTCCTTTCTTCCCGGAGGTGCATGATGTGCGGACGAAGTCATGGAGGGAACCTTTCACTGCCCGAAACCGACTTCCTCAATCATCCGCTCTCACTACCATTGATGGCGGTCCATGGGTACACGGAGCTCCCCCAGGTGGATAAGGCAGTTGCAGTGCACTTGTGCGTGCAAAACGCCGCCGCCTGGTGGCATCGACCATCTCTCCCCTCCAAGGCCTGTAGGTTGACGTTGTCTCTGGCGACCAAGGCCTACAGCACCGCTGGACAGGCTGCTTCTGCCCTGCAAGCCATGACCCTCCTGCAAGTCCACCAGGCCAAGGTGTTAAAAGATCTGCACTTGGGTAGTCCTGCCACAGAGCTTGTGTTCAGACCACTCCATCCCCCAGTAGAGGGCCGGGTGGAGAATCCTTTGTTTCCCTTTCTTTGTTTGTCGCACCCCCAACGGTCAGTTTTCTCACTCCCTGGGTCACACAACCGGGATTCTCAACCGCCATCATCCCATTAATGCCCCTCACCCGGAGCTTGGATGCGTGGCTTACGCTTTCCAACCAGTCGTGGTGGCTGGCCGATTGAGCCTGTCTCTCCAGCCGAGATGGAGAAAGGGTTCTACAGCCCCTACTTCATCGTACCCAAGAAAGGTGGTGGGTTGCGGCCAATCTTGGACCTGCGAGTTGAACTTACACAGACTCCCGTTCAAAATGCTGATGCAGAAACCTAAACTCAGGCACCACAGCCAATTAGGGCTTCGGGTCAATTGGGAAAAGAGTAAGCTCTCCCCGGTTCAGAGCATCTCTTTTCTCGGCATGGAGTTACTGTCGGTTAGACACATTAGCAAGCTAAATCTAAGATAAATCTCTAAATCTAAGAGAGTTGTCATGGCTGAAATGTATAGTATGCCACAAATTCTGTTGATTGATCTCATCTTGTATTAAACCCAAACCATTTCTTTAATAAATCACTTCATACATGTCATACATCTCAAATCAAAACTTACCAGCTGATATAATAAACAAGGATATATTTTAATTTTCATTTGAAAACATGTTTCCTTTAAATTAAATTTTTATTCTCTGGACCACCAACAAGCACCTGTGTTTCCCTTCTTAAAAATTAAACAGACTGCTGTACTGAAAGACAGGAGAACATGTTTGCTGCAGTTTTGAACTTATCAATCTTATTAAGCTGCTCAAGCCTTACCAGTATATAGACCTTTTGTGATAATTTAATTGCTTATTAACTGCTAATTAGGGCCGGCCCAGGCTCTGTTAGCACCTAAGGCGAGATTTAAAATCACCGAGGGTGCTTCTGAAAATAGTGGGGGTGCTCTGTGTAAAGTGGAGATGTACCGTAATTACAATTTTTTTTAATAGATTAAATCATGTTTAAATGCTACTAAAACAACTTAAAGAACAGTTTTTCATGTGCAAAACATTTATTGCTTTGTTGTTTTTTCCCCAATAATCTGTTGCTGAAAATGACAGCGAAATGCTGCACCAATGGGGGGGGGTGGGGGGGGGTGGGGGGGGGTCTCCCCTTTTCACCCCTTTTCACCCCTTTTCTCCCCAATTTGGAATGCCAAGTTCCCAATGCACTCTAAGTCCTCATGGTGGCATAGTGTACGGGTGGCCGTGGATGAATCTCAGTTTCTTCGTGTCTGAGACTGTTAATCTTATCACGTGGCTTGTTGAGTGCATTACTGCAGAGACATAGTGCGTGTGCAGGCCCTCACCATTCTCCTCGGCATCCATGCACAATGTGCCCCACCAAGAACGAGAACCACATTATAGCGACCATGAGGAGGTTAGCCCATGTGACTCCACCCGCCCTAGCAACAAGGCCAATTTGGTGGCTTAGGAGACCTGGCTGGCATTCAAACTCGCAACTCCAAGGGTGGTAGTCAGAGCCGATACTCGCTGAGCTACCCAGGCCCCATCCACATTTACATTATTAGTCTTACATGTTCAATCGAGCAGAGGTGTGCAATTGTTTTGGTACAGGGGCCACATCAGCTATTAAGTAGAACATGGAAGAGAGAAGATAAAAAGTTCTGCATAGTTGTATCTTTTAAGCCCAGAAGTAGTAGTGCACTCATGCACTCAATGAATGATGCACAATTTTCTGAAGTGTATATAGACGGATGGGACCATTCTGTGATTGCTTGAAGTTTCACTGCTACTTTTCTATCATGTGTTAGTAAAACTGAATAAAGGCTGAATAAATTTGTAATTGTTTATTTTACCATACTTAATGCAGTGGTAATTTAGTATTCAATTTAACACTACATCAGGAGTCTGGTTTAAAGGCGCTATATGTAATATTTTAACTGTACTATATCATAAAATGACCACAATATGTTATTAGAGAATTAAGAAACATGCTAAATTGAAATACTGGCTTCTCCTAAAACAATGCTACAGCCAATATATTCTACTTTGAAGTTTCCATGCCAGGCCGGAATTTATGTTTCTGTTTGTAATCCCGCCCACTGCCAGATTTGAACAAGTTCACAGGCAAACAGCACTGTGTGCTGCAGCCATGGAAGCCAGCAAATGAACTGGATCAGTATAACAGATTCCACCTGACCTAAATAGCCCTGCCATCCGTCTAAAAACCACCATGACCAGAGGTGTAGTAAAACAAGGAAAAATACTGGAGATGCCTTTGGAAGATGGAGACAGCTTAAATCCCAGAAATCCTTTAAAACTAATGCAGAGTTGGCTAATTTGCGTGTCAACATTTTGGCAACCTGCATGAGCTTCGAGTTTGGGGCGGACAACGCTACAATATTTTACATTTGGACTGCAGTACCCATTTCAAATGCTTGTTGTCAGTCTTATAGCACCTTTAATAGTAAAATAAAATATTCTGAAATTCTAGATTCTAAAAGCTTATTTTAATGTTGGCAGCAAAGTGGACCTGTTTACTTGTTTTATTCTGAAAACATTATCAACCCGTTTACAAGATCATGGGTCATGATGTGAGTCTCTGAATACAATTTCACCATTCTTTAATCACTCCACTCCAGCTCCACTCCGGGTTGTCCATTTCCCCCTCCTTGCTCACTCCATGCTCCTGGATTAGAGAAACCCCACTCCGTGTTCGCTCCATGGAAAAAATAGCGCCTCACTATCTCTCAACTGTAAAGTTATATCAGTATGCTTTGTAATATCACAATCTTCCATGCAGAATGTGTATTAAGTAAAAAGAAATAAAAACACAATACTAGAAGAAAAGCTACAATGTGCTTTATTAGAACACTAACATTAGCCCAAGGCTAAATTAAATAATTTTTATAATTTAATTTTGAAACATATTGGCAGCATTCTCTGGGTTTAATCAATTATATAAATTGCTAGATGCAAAAAAACAAACAAACAAACAAACAAACAAACAAAAAACATTGAATTAAAAATATAAATTACCAGAACAAAAACAAAACCTTAAATTAAATGAAATTAATAAATGACCCCCCAAAAAACAAAAAACATTAAATTAAAAATATAAATTACCAAACGAAAAATATTATATAATTTACAGAACAAAAACAAGCATTAAATTAAATAAAATTAATAAATTATTAGGCCTTTTCTTTTATTGCACTTCGTTTAATTAACATTGCCCTGTAATTCTGTGAATAATAAAAAAAATACATTCTCAGAATGTTCTACACTTTTTTTAATCAAAACTAGATACGACTGTCAAAACTATATGTCTAATGCATAGTTCAATTTTTGAAATACTAGCATTTAAAATTTTGACTATTTTAAATCATCCTCTATTCCCATTTGCTGAGCTTCTTCATCTGCAAATGTATAATGCATAAATTATCCTATGGCTCTAAAATATATTTAGATTACCTACGCAATATTAGCATGTTAAGTTAGTTCAGTTGGTGTTTTACGTCATTAAAAGTTCAGTTCTATTTAATGCGGGACAAAATATCTACAGATTACAATGTTGATATGATTATTCAAAGTATTTAATAGAGTATATCTGTATTACTGACCTTTAGATTTTCCCTCCACATGTGAACGGATTATCATCGTGTTTTTTGGACACGTCTTTTAGGATTCACAACAAACCTTTGATCTTGGCAATCACCTCCCCTCTTGTGTTCTCCTTCGCCGTCCCGTCATTAAATTTCACTATATGCCAGCTGACATAAGAATATAGAGATGAGACACAAGCATGTAGTTAAGTCAAGCTTTACCGCTAGCTTAACTCAATAATAGGGAGCGTGAAAACAGAAAGTGAAAGTAACCTTCGCGCTGCAGATCGAACATTACAAAGTGCTGCTAGATTTTAAATTAGTATATTCTTTCTGGTTATATCAGAAATTCCATCATTCCTTCATTCCAATAGTGTTTAACACTGCTTAACATGTGGTGAATTATTGCATTAAGGTCCATTAACAGGTGTTTTGTACGTGATGGAGTGCTCTTGGAGCGAGAGAAAACAATGACGCTCCGATTGTTTAAAAACACGCTCCTGGCTCCAGGCAAAATCATGCCGCTCAACTCCACTCCTCGCTCCACTCCGCTCCTATTTCGCTCCACTCACATACTCTGATGGACACAGAGTGGCTGCAATATTTCCTATTTTTTACATGCATAAATCTCTGATTGGGGTGTTGCATCTATTATCTGGTAACCCTGAGCATATTAAAAGCTTGTGGATAAGCGATAGGTCCCAAAGCCAGATAAATATAAGATCTAATAATGTTTTTTTTTTATGGTAAATCAACCAGTAGTTTGTCCTGATCTGCAATTGAGGGTGCTCTAAGGTTCGTTTGAGGGTGCCTAGCATGAAGCCTTTTAGTCCAAATCATGGTCTCTTTTAAAAGAAGAAAATTAGGAAGTGAAAGTGGAAGCAGTTAAGCAGCAATATAACTGAAATTAAAACAATATTATAGAAGCTTATTTGAAAGAAAATACACTGCACTTAACTTGCACTAAACAAACAAAACAAACAAAAAACAAAACAAAAAAAAAAGTTAAGAAGGCCCACAGTGTCCATGCCAGTTAAGAGGTTCTAAATAAGCTATTTCAAAGTAATAAATAAACATCAATGGCTGACATGAACAGTCGTTAGCATGATTCTTATCTCCCTATTGCTCTTTTTTTTCCTGCTCCTCTTCTTTGTAACACTTCCTGCCTTGTACACCTGATAAGTTGGTTATTTTTTCACTGATTTTGTCCAAATATGATAAGTATCCGATTATAATATAATCGCGTAGCACTAATGCTCAATATGTGTGTTGAGGGGCATACAGTCGTCACGAGAGGGCGCACTTCCGAAAAAAACATAAAACTCCTCTCTGTCATTTTGCACTCTAGACAACCGCCTATGTTGCCTATGCCACAGGCCAGCCCTGCTGCTAATCTATCCCTAACTGGCAGCAAATAAACTGTGCTTAAATCTGAATTAAAAATAGAATCGTGTTTAGATGTCTTTTTATTGCTGGATGCTTGGAGGGCAGAATAACTCTGAAATCAGTTTGTAAAACTAAATCCCTACGTTTATCCCTGCAGCAGCTGATAAGAGGGCACATGAAGGCAGCCAGTGATGCAACAACCTCTGCTTCCTTTAGAATCACAGTCGCAATCAAAATTACTTTTATGTGCCATCTGTAATTCTAAACTAGTGTCAGAACAGTCTGTTTATAAGCCGTGTGTCTTTGATGCATGCCATATAGGCACAAGAAGGCACAGTATCAGATGAATATATCATAGTGACACAATGTAACAAGATGTAAGTAAAGAAAAATATAGACAATATGTTATGTAACACACAATTATTAGTTTAATTTCTTTTTGTTTCAAACCCCCTATGGCTTATTTTCATAAAAGAAGATGTGAGGCAGAGTGTTAGCCTCAGTCACCATTTACTTTAAGTATATGGGAAAAAAGGTGCAATGAAAGTGAATGCGAGTGAGACTGACATTCCCTTTTATGGCTGTTTGCCAGAAAGAATTAAAAATATAGGTATTTTATAGTTGTTTGTGATTGACAACTTTTAAAATACATCACTTATCTATGATACTGAAACACTACATGAATCTGATTTAAAAAAATAAATAAAAGGGCGACATGATTACCGAAATGAAAAGATGAAAGTTATTTTCAATATCATAATGTATGAAACAATTACATTAAAATCAGTTTATGTATAGGGTCTAAATTTCCCTTAATGCCGACTGAGAGAGTTGAGATGTATGTATGAAGGTGTGTGTCAGTGTGTATGTAAGTATATGTATAATTATATATATATATATATATATATATATATATATATATAATTTTTTTAATTTTTTTAATTTTTATGAAAACCTACTAAAAAAGCAGGGATACTTGGTGTGTTATGTCCCGCAAAATAGAGGGGGTAGAGCAGTGGTTTGGTACAGAGGCCACATCAGGCTTCAAAGGAATAATTCACACAAATATTTAGTCACCCTTAGTCATGCACATCCGACATGACTTTCTACTGCATAACACAAATTAAGGTTTTTGGAACAATATCTCAACTCTTTTGGTTCATACAATGCGAATGGGTGCCAAAATTTCACACCAAAAAAAAAAAAAAAAAATCACATAAATCAGCATAAAAGTAGGCTAATCCAAGTGACTCCAGTGGTTAAATCCATGTGTTCAGAAGAGATATGATAGTTTGGGTGAGAAATAGATCAATATTTCTACAAATTCACCAAATTCAATCTCCACTTTAACTTTCACGTTCTTCTTCTTTTGTTTTGGGTGATTCACATTCTTTATGCATATCGCCATCTACTGGGCAGGGAGGAGAATTTATAGCAAAATGGACTTAAATATTGAGCATTTTCTCATTCACACCTATCATATTACTTCTGAAGACATGGATTTAACAACTGGCGTCATATGGATTATTTTATGCTGCATTTATGTGTTTTTTGGAGCATCAACATTTTGGCATCCATTCACTTGTATTGTATGTACCAAAAGAGCTGAAATATTCTTCTAAAAATCTTAATTTGTGTTCTGAAGAAAGAAAGTCATAGACCGATGGGATGGCATGAGGGTGATTAAATGACGAGAGAATTTTAATTTTTGAGTGAACTATTTCTTAAAGTAGACACATTGTCCTCCTTTTAAGATACAATGTCCCGCATTTATTTAGTTCTTCTATGCCCAGCAATTGTTGTGTTCTCATTCTAATGCATGATGCACAATTTTCTGAAGTTTGTGACTGGTGGAATATTCTGCCTGAAGTATCTTTATAAAGGCTAAGCATAATTATAAATTATTGAATCATCTCTACTTTCCTGGTAATTTATTATACAAATTAACAATCTCTCTACATCAGGGGTCAGCATTATTAAAAAACTAACAATATTATTAAAAAAATATTTAATTAAAAATGTCACTGTTTTATTCTATTACATTGATACTTTTAAAGCTACTCAAGTTATTCAGCCAAAAGTAGTGAGTGTTTTCTCATTTCCTTGTTATTGTTGTTTATTTACAGTTTTTCTCAATTGATTTTACATATTTCTCAAAACTCAGGTCACTGCTCTCAAAACAATTAACACAGCCATCTGAACACTTTGTAATTGTCCTAAACAGATTGTGCATTTTTCTCGATTTTCCTACATACAAATTTCTCTGATCTACAATTCATGCTTTCAAAACAGTTAACACAAACATCTAAATTAAAGTCATACTCTCAAATGCACATGCCATGTTGTCAAATGCCTTCATACTGATATCTGCTGTGTTAGTAATGCACACAGCAATGAAAATGCAATTTACAAAATTTTTCACTGTCATGACTTTGCTATCTGAAAAAGGGGTCAAATATGAAAAATTTAGAGCAAACAAACAATGAGGAAGAAGAAGAAGAACAACAACACGAAGAAGAGGTGCAAAATGAGAAGAGGTAGAGTGGGTAAAGGAAGAGAAAATAGGAGGAAGAACAGTTGAGATAAGGGGAAGGTTTTCTCAACTCTTTCCTGGGTGAGCACTGCATTGAAAAAGTTGAGGAAAGACCAAATGGAGATGGTGTAATGATGGTGAGCAGAGAGAAAGAGGACAGCAGGGTGGAAGAGAAAAGAAGACACAGATCTGATAGTTCCTCTAATTTATCATATTATGAATCATGGTCTCTCTGAGACACACAGTGTGTTCGCCTAATGTGTGCAGATCTATAGTAACTTCAATCTCAACAAAAAAGAAATCAGAATCAGAATCAGCTTTATTGCCAAGTATGCTTATACGTATAAGGAATTTGTCTTGGTGACAGGAGCTTCCAGTGCACAACAATACAAAAACAGCAGCAAGACATAGATACAAAAATAAATAAATAAATAAATAAAATATATAATTATACATATACTTACATACACACTGACACACACCTTCATACATGCACACACATACATAGTGCAAATCTAAAACAAATCTGTTATATAAAGTACAAAAACACAGAATGTTAATGTAAAACAGATCAAATTCATGGGCAAGGAAGAGGCGAGAAACCGGCTTAACATATAAACTAAAGGTTTAATGGAAAACTCAAAAGACAAACACATAAGATAACGGACGTCCGTAATTGAGCTCTCTCTCTCGATCGCCGTCTGCGAGTGGCCTTTATCCCTCTTGACGGCTTAATTAGCCTAATACGGGACCGGGCGTGTGTAATCACGCGCCGGTCCCGCCCTCCACCGTGCCACAGTTCCCTTTACAAAAAGCTTCACTTGTGATGCTGCGCTGAGAAAAGCACTTTGGGAACATCTATAGGTGTGACCAGCTGTGAATATGTGTGCAACACGTCAATGAACATTGACCGGAATTTATAGCCTCTGCCGGTGTAATCTTTGGACGCACCTGGGGCAGGGCTATTACAGTTTTTCTCGATTGCTTAAACATGTTTCTTGAAACTATGCCTCGTATTCTCAAAACAGTAAACACAAATCCATAACGTCTCACCCAGTTTTCCAAACAACCTATTTTCAGGTCAAAATGAAGCTCTACACTCAAAACCATTCACTCTTGCTGAAAAACCAAACTTTGCCCTCAGACAGGACACACAAGCCCTCAAAATAACACACACTACAACATAGTCTAACACACTGGTGCAATAAATTAAAAACAACATTTCCAAAACTGGTAAGTTATGTTATTTGTGGTTCCCCTCCTCACAAACCTTTTCACATGATGAACAAAAGACACAACCAATGGATACATTGGCACATTTTTATTCATTCATGTACACAGTACAACACAAAAAAAAAAGAAAAAAAAAAGATTATTCCGCCTCAGCCTCCTGTCTTTGTTCTGGGTCAGGCCAGAGAATCTCATCCACATCACAGGCTATATTAGCCCTAGCCAGGCAGCGGGGGTAAAATCCTCTTGCATGCCTGATCCACCCCTGGCATGCATCTACTGATACATCTAGGCAGGCTTCTTCCATGGCCTGGAGGAGGTGAACACGCATATAAGGTTCTCGATCATACACTTTCCATCGCCATGCCGAAAAAAACTCCTCTATTGGGTTTAGAAAGGGAGAGTATGCAGGCAGAAAGATGTTTGAAAATCTCGGGTTATTGGTAAACCAGTCTCGAACCAGAGCAGCACGATGGAAGCTGACGTTATCCCAAACAACAACGTAGTGAGGGTGGTCTGGTTGTGCTGGTTCCCTGTGGTCCAACTGGAACATATGCTCTCTTAGACCGTCAAGGAAAGCAAGGAGGAGCATAGTGTTATAGGGTCCTAAAATGGCATGGCGGTGGAGTACCCCTCGTTGGCTGATGGCTGCGCACATAGTGCCATTCCCTCCACGCTAACCAGGGACATTTACAATAGCCCGATGGCCAATTATGTTCCTCCCCCTTCTCCTTCTTTTGGTCAGGTTGAAACCAGCCTCATCCACAAAGATAATTTCATGGGGAACAGGCCAGCCTTCAATCTCAAAGATTCTCTGCAAAACACATGAAACACAGTAGAGTAAATCACTATGCTGAAGCACAGTTCAAGAGGGCACAAATGGCAGCATAAACTGCTATACTCTGATGGTACACAATACTTTATGCGATATCAAAATTCATACCTGAACATATTCCACTCGTTGGTCTTTCACTCTGTCAGAGTTTCGTTCAAAAGGGACGCAGTATACCTGTTTCATCCGGAACTGGTGCTTTCGGAGGATGCGGTCAATTGTGGAGAGGCTGATGGCATTTATTCCTCGAAAATGATTTATTATCCTCAATCACTCTCCTTTGAATCTCTCGCAGGCGGATTACATTATTGGCAATGACCATGTTTACAAGCTCCCTCTCTTGCTCCTCCGACAAAAGCCTTAGCCTGCCTCCACCAGGTGGTCGTCTCTGTGTCCTAAAAAAATAGAAGCACTCATTACTGTAACTCACACATCCTTTTTACAGGAAAAAATGGAAACATACTGAAACTATCTGTATGCGAGGCAATTTGATGCATTTCTTTATTACAGTAGTACATATTACATAGTGCAACAGTAGATGTGATGTCAAAGCACAGAGTACAGCACAAGTTACTGTACAGAGCAGTCTTACTGTAAGTACACCTACCTGTTTTCCTCCCTGAAAGTTCTGATGATGGACGCAACGGTGAAGCGACTCAAATTAGGCTGTACTCGTTGCCCAGCCTCCCTCATAGTCATGCCATGGAAAAGGACATGATCAACTAAAGTGGCTCTAATTTCATCCGAGACTGCTTGTCTCCTTGCCCTTCCTCCTCCTCCTCCTCCACCACCACCTCCCCCTCGTCTACCTCGTCCTTCACCACGTCCTCTTCTTCCTCCTCTCCCTCCTCCTTCACCACGTCCTCTTCCTCCTCCTTCACCACGTCCTCTTCCTCTCCCTCCTCCTTCACCACGTCCTCTTCCTCTCCCTCCTCCTTCACCACGTCCTCTTCCTCCTCCTTCACCACGTCCTCTTCCTCTCCCTCCTCCTTCACCACGTCCTCTTCCGCTCCCTCCTCGACCTCTTCCTTCATTTCTTTGTGGATCCATTGTTCCAAAACTCAAATGAACTGACTCTGGCACTTTTATGTGTCTTGAAAGTTCTGATTGGTGTGTGTTAAATTGTGACTCTTAGTGTTTTCACCTGGGTAATTGTGTGCTAATTGAGCTGAAACTATGCTGACTTGAGTGAACAATATTGAATGCTAGTGCTTTCTAAATGACCATGTGGTGTAGGCAATGAGAAATGAAGGGATTTGTGTGTAGAGTTTTGCTGTGACAGTTCAACAAATCTGACTAATGTGTCAAAACAGGGGAATAGTGTTCATAGTTCAGTGAAATGGGTGTGCTTTTTGATAAATGGCATTATGGTTTTGAAATTTTAGTTCAAAAGCCTGGTTATAGTGTTTAAGCAATCGAGAAATACTGTAATAGATGCATCACAGGAGCACCTTCAGATCTTTTGTCTTCAGATCACTCTGTGTTTGTGTGCTTTCACGAGCCTGTCAAACTTTCTTTCCTCTGCTAGGAGTTAGAATTTGTTAGGCAGTGCGCAGAAGACCTTTCTCTTTTTCTCTTCTTTCAAAAAAAAGGGGGAAAAAAAAGACTGAAAATCAGGGCAAACGATGCGTGTTCCCTTGTCTCCACTCTATGGCCGAGAGGGACACCACCTCCGGTGGTTCTACGCCAATAAATGGGGTGTCTTTGAAAAATGTTGCAGTACACATAATGCAGATCCAGTTAACTGCCAGATTGCTTCAGTTCTGGACTTTCTGCAGGAAAAACTGTCGGCAGGATATGCCCCGCTACTCTCAGGGTTTATGTGGCCACCATTTCGGCTTGCCACGCCTTGATGTACGGGGTGCCTTTGGCGAGGATACTCGCTCGTTTCATTCATGGAGCTAGGCGACTGAGGTCTCCTGCTAGGACCAGGACCCCTTCATGGGACTTAGCAGTAGTCCTTGAGGGTCTGGTTGAGACCCCCTTTGAACCTCTAGAGTCAGTGTCTGACAGACTTTGGTTTTTCTTAAGGCGATTACCTCTCTAAAGAGAATTGGGGACCTACAGGCTCTGTCTGTCTTGCCAGCGTGCAAGTTTGCCCCAGGAATGACCAAAGCAATTTTGCACCCTCATCCTGACTACCTGCCTAAGGTGCCTTTCTCGACCTTACACCCGGTAACTCTTGAAGCCTTCTGCTCCCCGCCATTCACTATGCAGGAGCAGGAAAGACTTCACAGACTTTGTCCAGTCCGTGCCCTTCAGACTTATGTCCACCGCACTAGCCAGTGGTGTAAGTCAGGGCAACTATTCATTTGCCATGGGGGCCGCTACAGGGGAGCCGCTATGTCTTGCTGCTGTGTTTGTATTGTTGTGCACTGGAAGCTCCTGTCACCAAGACAAGGTTCGCCTCCTCTGAAGCCTTGGCCAGAAGGGTCCCTCTGCAGCATGTTTGTGATGCGGCAGACTGGTCCTCTCCGCAGACATTCATTAGATTCTACAGTTTGGATGTTCATGCCACTCCAGGCTCTTATGTCCTTGAGTCGACATCTCAAGCTCATGTCTGAGCCCTCTCATGCTCTTGTGAGCACACTACACAACCGTAGGGGGTCCGGACAGCCACAGTGCGGCGGCGTGGGTATTCTCGTTCCCAAAGCACTTTTCTCATCACAGCATCATAAGTGAAGCGTTTTGTAAAGGGAACGTCTCGGGTTACTTAAGTGCAACCCTTGTTCCATGAAAAAAGCGGAACGAGATGCTGCACTTCACTGCACTGGGATGCCCCAGGACTGCTCTTCAGACAAAATACCTGACAATGCTCCTGTGATGCATCTATTTATTTCCCTGCCCCAGGTGTGTCCAATGATTACACCGGCAGAGGCTATAAATTCCAGTCAAATGTTCATTGACGTGTTGCACACATATTCACAGCTGGTTGCACCTATAGATGTTCCCAAAGAGCTTTTCTCAGCGCAGCATCTCGTTCTGCTTTTTTCAGGGAACAAGGGTTATGAACAGTGCAAAAAGTTTTCTTAGCAGTCTTCTTTCCTTTGTATGTAATGGCAGAAGAGGATACGTTAGATAATATAAATAGACTATACTGTGTATAGATGGAAAGCCTGAGGGAAAAAAACTGTTCCTGTGCCTGACAGTTCTGGTGCTCAGAGCTCTGAAGCATCAGCCAGAAGGCAACAGTTCAAAAATGTAATGGGCTGGGTGTGTGGGGTCCAGAGTGGTTTTTACAGCTTTTTTCCTCATTCTGGAAGTGTACAGTTCATGAAGGGGGGGCTGGGGGCAACCAATAATCCGCTCAGCAGTCCGAACAGTCCTTTGCAGTCTTCTAATATCTGATTTCGTAGCTGCACCAGATATGCCATTCCTCTGCATGCCAGTCAATCAATGTCCACAATTACTGTACCATCTGTGCTTATAGTGCTGCCTGAGGTCCATACAATTAAGCAAGACAGCTATTTTTTTTTTTTTATTTTTTTTTTTTTTTACAGAAAACTTCATCATCCTTCCAGTGGAAGAGCAGGAACAACTAGAAATGTAGAGACATTTTATGAAAACAGATGGAAAAAGGTCTTTATTGTGTATTTTCTATGATAAATTATTGTTATTTCAAATATAGAGTTGTGTGTCTATAGCTTAAAATGTTATGAATTCAACAGAGAACACGTCTATAGATTTGATTTTAGTGTTTATTTAAATGCATTATCGGGAAAGAATATGTTGCTCCATTATGCAGTGAAATTGAATTGTTCTGCAAATTTGAGTGTCTGTTTCGTCGGCTGTGTGAATTGTTTTGAGATTACTGATTATAGTTTGGAGAAATGTATGAAAAATTGTAATAACCTTTATATGACATATTCTATTAGACAGTGCTCTGTTTGGTTACATGTACACTTCAAGTCTGACATGTTTATGCAAATATGCTTTTTGTCCCACTATTTATGCTCTCTTTAGACAAAACCGACTGTGTTTACATTAACACCTCATCAAGACGGTCATTGGTGGAATTATAAAGTGTATTTGACCATTTAAGAGCGAACCCGCACAAATATTAGCCACCTGTCAATCAAACAGCATGCAGCTACAGAGGTCAGGAAATAAAGTCAATTTTTTATATTTTATCTAGATCAACCAACCAGTGGTGCTCTTGCTATCATGATCGATGTAATGAACACCCCTGTACTAGATGTAGAACATAGGCTAAGTATAGATAATTACAAGATTGTTTTGTCACCCAGCCCTATTGATAATAATGCCTTAATCTCTCACATCAACCCAATAATCTCAGTGATAGATAGCTACATTATAGACACATAATCTAGTAAGCAGAAATATTAAATTTACCTCGATATGTTTCTTAAAGTTAGAGGCAGGATTAATAATGATATCTGGCTTGAGCAAGTTAAACTCACATGACACAATCTAGCAATTGGCCTTTTTCACTGTGAAAATCTCTTTCAGGTGCAGCTGGGATGTTCAGGTGTTGAAAATTATTTTTAGGCTTCCTCCACATCCATTACAGTTGGCGCCAGATCTGCAGCTGCTGTTAAATTTTTTACCTGTGATTTGACGGGTGTCATGAGACTCTCCCTAGCCAATCATGTTGATAGATAAAAATAAATTCAGGACGAGTAGAACACAGACGGTGGGAAAATAGTGCAGTAAAAGTGCAGTTACAGCACTTAAAATGTGCTCAAATAAAAGTATAACATTTTTAAACTACCTAAAGTAAAATTCCTGGAAGAATCTACTTTATTACAGTAACGTAAGTATTTGTAATTCGCATTCTGCCTGACATTTCCTTTTGTTTTCCACAGAAACAAGTCATACAGGTTTGAAACAACATGAGAGTGAGTAAATTATGACATCGGGACAGAGCGACATGGCAATTGAGAAATATTATCAGGTTATTGACAATAAAGGAAAATAATAAAAAGTTGGTGCTTTCATAGGACTGACAGATATACACAACTGAAGATGAGTTGAAAGATTTAGGTTGAAGAAGGATGAGAACACCGGAACATCTCAATGTTCTGGGGACATACATACAGCATGAAAACTGTAATTCAATAACAAAACCCAAGTGACTTTCTGAAATATGTCTTTCATTCTCAGGAATCATATTTTTCAACGCCTTTCTTTGAGGTGATGAAATGTACCAGTAATGGAGAAATGACTCCAATGCCTCTTCTTTTTTATCTCAGTTAAATCACCCTCGTGGCTTTATGATGTCTTTGCTTCAGAGCTGTTAGCATGAAGGGCATATACTGTAGACAGGGGCATCAGACTAGGCATAATGGTGGACCTGAGAAACAGGAGCCCACGCTGGAGTGGGGCCCACTGAAAGGCAATATTAATAATCCATGATATTATCATGAACCCATTATATAAAGTAAAAACATGCTATTTGTACGAATAAAACTTTGCAATATTTTGTTTTCCATCCGTAAAAAGGGTGAGTTTCCATAATCTGCCCTGTCTCCTCCGATGTCGACCCTCTTCCCCACCCCCAACGAAAATGAGAGTGGTTTGGTCCTCAAGTTCAGCCAGCATGCCGCGTGTGCTGTGAAAAGTGAATACACTTCACATAGTACATTGCTACTGAAATTAAACTGAAATCAGACTATAAAAAGAGAAAGGAGAGGAGAAAGTTAAGAAGTAGCAGACAATTTACGAGTTACTTACAGAAAAGTTCAGGCATTCATGTCAACATAGTAACGTACATAAATATTTGTTAGATATCCCTTTAAACAGAGTCCAAAATTAACACTCGTCATTCGAAATCATGAGATAATGGGTTGTCACTTGAATCTTTAATTTACGTTTTTATCAGCTACAAACAATCTGAAACTTATTTACTCGACTTGATCAAGTTGCAATCATATCTGATGCGATTGTGGGGACACTCAATACAGGTGTAAAGGGTACTTCTTCCAGACAGACTTGGAGTGAATAAGAATTAATGTGATTAATGTGAATATAGTGATAGAATAGTTTCCTTTGGCATAAGCACCGTCCTACGCGTCAGTGTTCAGATTCTTACTCAGACTGTCAGATCCTGCCAGAAGACCATGCCAACAGGGCAGAGGAACTTATTAGGCATGTAAAAATTTCACGATACGATACGATGCAAAGCCTCGCTATACGATACGATATGGTTATAAACTTATATGAATTCACAATCTACTTGCAGTTTGCCATCAATATTCTCGCCTCGACTGAGTAGTAGATCTATCTGCCTCTCTGGGCAGAAGCCTATTTCAAAGCTCTCAGTGTTGTTGCTTTTTAAAATGCAATTAGTGTCTGTGTTAAAATAGTCAATGAGTTTGTTGGCGCTCACGTGGACGCACTGAGCAGGCTAGATACTGGGCTATGGGGAGCAGAAAAGAACTGTCAAAAGACCTGCGTAACAAGGTAATGGAACTTTATAAAGATGGAAAAGGATATCAAAATATATCCAAAGCCTTGAAAATGCCAGTCAGTACTTTTCAATCACTTATTAAGAAGTGGAAAATTCAGGGATCTCTTGATACTAAGCCAAGTAAGCCAAGTCAGGTAGACCAAGAATGATTAATTGTTTTGGATACAAAGAAAAACCCACAGGTAACCTCAGGAGAAATACAGGCTGCTCTGGAAAAAGACGGTGCAGTTGTTTCAAGGAGCACAATACGATGATACTTGAACAAAAATGCTGAAAAAAAGAGCTGCATGGTCAAGTTGCCAGAAAGAAGCCTTTACTGTGCCAGTGCTACAAAAAAGCCTGGTTACAATATGCCTGACAACACCTTGACACACCTCACAGCTTCTGGCACAATGTAATTTGGAGTGACAAGACCAAAATAGAGCTTTATGGTCACAACCATAAGTGCTATTTTTGGAGAGGGGTCAACAAGGCCTATATTGAAAAGAAAAGGGGGGGCTCTAAAGGCACGGCAATCTTGTGAAAACTGATAGTAAGATGAATGCAGCATATTATCAGAAAATACTTGCAGACAATTTGCATTCTTCTGCACGAAAGCTGCGCATGGGATGCTCTTGGACTTTCCAGCATGACAATGACCCTAAGCACAAAGTCAAGTTGACCCTCCAGTGGCTACAGCAGAAAGAGGTGAAGGTTCTGGAGTGGACATCACAGTCTTCTGACCTTAATATCATCAAGCCACACTGGGGAGATCTCAAACGCGTAGTTCATGCAAGATGACCAAAGACTTTGCAAGACCTGGAGGCATTTTGCCAAGACGAATGGGCAGCTATACCACCTGCAAGAATTTGGGGCCTCATAGACAACTATTACAAAAGACTGCACGTTGTCATTGATGCTAAAGGGGGCAACACACGGTATTAAGAACTAAGGATATGCAGACTTTTGAACAGGGGTAATTATTTTCTTTGTTGCCATGCTTTAATTTATGATTGTGCCATTCTGTTATAACATACAGTTGAATATGAATCCCATAACAAATAAAAGAAATGTGTTTTGCCTGCTCACTCATGTTCTCTTAAAAATGGTACATATATTACCAATTCTCCAAGGGTATGCAAACTTTTGAGCACAACTGTATACTGTATTTTAATATAAAGAGTAAACATTTTATCAAATAAAGAGTACATTTTAAAATATATATGTATGTTTTGCCTCTCTATATGTTATTATCAGTGGCTAATTCTAAAGGGCAGCAAAGCCTTCTCTGCTTACCTAACATGCCAAATAAATAAACATTTCTCATCCTTTCATTCTCAATCACCTTTTGCCTATATATTTTTAATCGCTTTCACTATTAATTAATCTATGAACAAATAGAGAAAAATAAAAAGTTTATCCATTCAGAATTTATTCCTTGATGCTTACAAGCAAAATGTGACAACTGTTTCACAAATCGAATACCCCAAGCAGCAGGAGTTCCACCAGTTCAGGACTTCAGAATTTCTTCAGAATCCATCAACAGTGTAAATGAATGGGCAACTAAAGTCAGATTGTCAGATTCATCAGCCAAACAGATTGATTTATTTGTTCTTGGTGGGTGTGATCTTTAGGATATGTCCTGGTTGAGGCCTTCTAGCTGGCCTTGAGTGACGCAATCACATCACAAGTGATGTACGTAATTCAAGAGTGAAAAGCGTAAACTCAATCTGTCTGACGAGTTGGCTGTCACTGCCACATCACCACTGAGATAGAGATCTTTATGGATTTGCGTGACCGTGTGATGGCTTAATTTATTAAACAGGAAAGGAGGACTGATTTTCACTTCAAGCAAATTGGTAAGTGCTTTTTGCATTGTTATTGCAACATCAGGAGTTTTCTAAGTGTAAATTAGGCTTGGTTTGAGCATTCAGTGTTGGATCAAGTTTTGAAAAGTAGTGCGGCATTCCATTTAACTCGGAAAGTTGAATTTTCCAACTTCCTACTAGGAAAAGTGCAATGGAATGCATCTTAAAGTCAGAATTACAACTTTTAAGCAATAACAGTGCAGAAATTCTCAACCCCAGTTTCACCGATCATGCAAGGGCATGATGTCACACAAACTTGTCGACACTCAGGGAGATATACAAAGTGATAAACATTCACTTTATTAAGTAATATAGATAAATTAGCTTGTTTCCACATTACATGATATTAAAGCTTGTTTAACAAACGCTTACATAAACAGGTGTATAAATCATTATGTTCTCTTTTGTCTGCCTGGTACGGCAATAGCACCGCCCACAACCGCAAAGACCTGCAAAGGGTGGTGCGAACTGCCAGAAACATCATCGGAGGTGAGCTTCCCTCCCTCCAGGATATATATAACAGACGGTGTGTGAATAAAGCTCGGAGGATTATCAGAGACTCCAGCCACCCATGGAGTCATGGGCTGCTCTCACTGCTTCCATCAGGCAGGCGGTATCGCAGCATCAGGACCCGCACCACCCGACTACATGACAGCTTCTTCCCACAAGCAATAAGACTTTTGAACACATGATCTCTCACGATCAACAATCAGCACTGCACTTTATTAATCTTCATTCTGTCAAATATATTCTCCCCAATTCAATTAGTGTATATATATATATATACCCTTATCTAGTGTATGTGTATTCTACATTGTGTGTATTGTGTACATTTGATATGTAAATTGTTGTGTAAGTATGTGTACATTTGTTATGTAAATTGTGTTGTGTAAATATGTTGTTTATTGTAAAGTGGTTTATGTCTCGTCACTGTCATTACTGCAATGTTGCTCGGAACTGCACACAAGACTTTCACCTACTGTTGCACTCGTGTACACAGTAGTGTGACAATAACGTGATTTGATTTGATTTAATCGCATACATGTAGCAAAAATGCTAGGTCTGCAGCATTGTTTATCAGATGGGTTGCTAGGAGACATCTCTAATGAGAGTTAAACCACTGCTAAGCTAACGGAAATGTTCCGAATATCGGGGAATGGAATGCATTTATGGTCGGAGATGTCAAGTAGGAATATCCCACATCCAATTTGAATGAAACTGTCATGATTCACTGTTGTTTGCCTTGTGCTTTGCCTCTGTCATCTGTTCCACTAGACTACACTTCACATAATTCCCTGCCCTGATCACTTCCAGCTGTTCCCTAATGTTTTCATTAACTGTTCATTAACCCATTGTGTTTTTAATGCCCTGTTGTTTGCTTAGTATTTGTCAGTTGTTATTTGTTTTGACCTGTTTATTTACCTGTTTAGTTAGCATCGTGGTTGTTTCCTTTGTTACTGTGTTTTCCCATCGTTGATGTTTCTTTTGTTCCTGTGCTTACCCTGTTACATTGTAATTTATTTATCTTATTAAATCCAGTTTCACCACACCTAGATCCAGCTCTTGTATTTCCTTCCAATACGTTACAGAACAACTGACCACACCTATGGATCTATCGGCGATGTTCGTCCAGTTGAGCCGGGAGGATTTGCCCATGAGGGAATACTCCTTTCATTTCAACGTCATTGCCAGCTTCTCAGGATTTATGGACTCCTATCTTAAGTCGATCTACTGGATTGGACTATTAGCTCATCGGTGCAGGGAGAGATGGGAAACCACACTTGGAAGGAATACATTAGGTTAACCCAGGAAACACATGCTGTAGAGGATCCTCCTCTCTCAATCCAGGTTCTGGCTTCCGAGTCTTCCATGCCTGAGTCCGCTTCACGCCATATCACAGCCACTTCTCCGTCTGCTCCATGCCCTGTCACAGCCACAACTGAGTCTGCTTCATGCCATGTCACAGCTACATCTGAGTCTGCTGTCCCAGAGCCAGCATTGTCAACCTCATCTGTCCCAGAGCCAGCATTGTCAGCCTCATCCATCCCAGAGCCAGCGTTGCCAGCCTCGTCCATCCCAGAGCCTGCGTTGACAGCCTTGTCCGTCCCAGAGCCTGCATTGCCAACTTTGGCCTCCCAGAGGAGGAGGAGGAGGAAGGCTTCCGTTTGCAAGTCTCAGCCCATGTTCATGACCATGGAGGTTGTTTCCAATCTCTGCCCATGTACGTGACCACGGAAGTCATTTCCCAGTCTCAGCCCATGTTCACGTCCACAGAGGTCGTCTTTGAGTCTCTGCCCATATACATGACCATGGAGGTCGTTTCTGAGTCTCAGCCCATGTTCAAGACCACAGAGGATGTCTTTGAGTCTCTGCCCATGTTTACGACCATGGAGGTCGTCTCTGAGTCTCAACCCATGTACATGACCACAGAGGTAATTTCCAAGTCTAAGATCATGTTCACGACCACAGAGGTCATCTTCGAGACTCAGCCCTTGTTCATGACCACAGAGGTCGTCTTCGAGTCTCTGACCACAGAGGTCGTCTCTGATTCTCAGTCCAAGTACATGACCACAGAGGTCATTTCCAAGTCTCAGACCATGTTCACAACCACAGAGGTCTTCTCCGAGTCTCAGCCCGTGTACATGACCACAGAGGTCGTTTCCAAGTCTCAGCCCATGTACACGGCCACGGAGGTCATTTCCAAGTCTCAGCCCATGTACACGACCACGGAGGTCGTTTCCAAGTCTCAGCCCATGTTCACGACCATAGAGGTCGTTTCCAAGTCTCAGCCCATGTTCATGACCACTGAGGTCGTTTCCAAGTCTCTACCCATGTACACAACCATGGAGGTCGTTTTCAAGTCTCTGTCCATGCACACGACCACAGAGGTTGTACCCGAGTCTCTGTCTACGCCCACGAACACAGAGGTCATTCCCGAGTCTCAGTCCATGCCCACAACCACAGAGGTCATTCCTGAGTCTCTGTTCATGTTCACGACCACTGAGGTTGTTCCTGAGTCTCAGTCCATACCCACGACCACAGAGGTCGCTATCGAGACTCTGTTCATGTTCACGACCATTGAGGTAATTTCCCAGTCATCCAGGACTCTTAGTCTCAAGCCTCCCATGGCTCTGCCTTCTATGGCTTCGCTCCTTGAGCCTGCCACAGCTCTGCCTTCCATGGCTCCATCCCTCGAGCCTCCAATGGCTTCGCCTTCCATGGCCTTGGCCCACAAGCCTACTATGGCTCTGCTTTCCATGGCTCCATCCCTCAAGCCTCCTATGGCATTGCCTTCCACAGCTTCGTCCCTTGAGCCTCCTACTGCTTCACCTTCCATGGCTCCAACCCTCGAGCCTCCCATGGCTCCGCTTGCCACAGTTCTGCCTTCCATGGCTTCACCCCTCAAGCCTGCCATGGCTCCACCTTCTACGGCTTCACCCCTCAAGCCTCCCATGGCTCTGCCTTTCACGGCTTTCACCCCTCAACTGTCTTTGTCAGTTGTTATGTGTTTTGACCTGTTTATTTACCTGTTTCCTTTTTTCCTGTGTTTTCCCATCATAGATGTTTCTTTTGTTCCTGTGTTTACCCTGTTATGTTGTACTTTGGTTATCTTATTGAATGCAGTGTCACCACAACTAGAACCAGCTCTTGTACTTCCTTCCAATACGTTACAGAAACGCAGCATAACTGTGTACCCTGAAGAAACAAAATTTATTGCAAGCAACATTTAAATTGCAAATATTATTAGATAATTCCAGGTAATATAGACCTCCTTGGTAGATTCATAAGAAAAAAAAATATTTTTCAGTATTAAGTGTCGGTTCAAGTCCTGGCTTTCGTGCATGTTTTTAAAATGCCAATTGGTATTACTAGTTATCTGCAGCATAATGTATGATGCCCAAAGGCATAGGATGTCTTAATCATTGCGAAACTGTGTTTTCTTAATGGCATGAATCACGTTGAAGGCATAGACTGTAAATGCATGGCCTGCCACTGATTATAATGTTATTTTAATCAAGAAATTATTTGTCAAAAAGTAATTTAACACATTCAGCATGAAATAATACATTGCAGAAGTAGTAGTAAACTCCCAGCTGGTACATCTTCCCCATGGTTGATTGTGGGCAATTAACCATTGTCGAGTGTACATTTGATTTGCACTCTAAATTAGAGTGCATTGTGGGTAAGAATACGAGAACAAAAGTAGGGAACGAGTGGCCCACTCAGAATTCAGACACTCCTTCAAAATGGCGTATACACAAAACAGTGCACTATATAGTGGATAGGGTATGGTTTCAGACACAGCGCGTGTTCCACGACTGTGGTTTGTGCCCTACGCACTAGGATGCGAACTCTACATTTAGAGAGTGGCAGTACTGCTGTACTAATGATCTAAATACTTTCGACACTGAAATAAGAATCCACACAGGACTTTAAATGCTATGAAATAATGAAAGTAGGCAACAATAAAGAATGATCTTGCTTAGTTTTATATTTCAGCATTATATATAATGTGCTTGTGGGACATTTTCATGTTTTCACCATAATAATTACTAGAAGTGTTTCCAAACCTCTCTTCATATTGACAAATTCATCCAGACCCGACAAGAGCCCTTAAAGGGATAGTTCACACAAAAATAAAAATTCTCATTATTTACTTACCTCCCGACACCCCAGATGTGCAACATTTTAAAGCTAAACAAAATC
This sequence comes from Moxostoma hubbsi, assembly GCA_032164185.1. Taxonomy (NCBI): domain Eukaryota; kingdom Metazoa; phylum Chordata; class Actinopteri; order Cypriniformes; family Catostomidae; genus Moxostoma; species Moxostoma hubbsi. The sequence continues at coordinate 25,611,353 of JAVLUX010000027.1, read as the reverse complement.
ACATAAGTCAGCATAAAATTTATCCATAAGACTCCAGTGGTTAAATCAATATCTTCAAGTTATGTGATAGGTGTGGATGAGAAACAGAGAAACAGATCACCTTCACATTCTTCTTCTTGTATTTTTGGTGATTCACAATCTTCTCGGCATATCACCTCCTGCTGGGCAGGGAGAAGAATGTCAAGCAAAAAAATAGAAATACTGTTTCTCACCCACACCTATCATATCACTTATGAAGACATGGCTTTAACTACTGGAGTCTTATGGATTACTTTTATGCGCCTTTATGTGCTTTTTGGAGCATCAAAATGTTGGCCTACAGAGCTAAAATATTCTTCAAAAATTATTAATTTGTGTTCTGCAGAAGAAAGGAAGTCATACATATCTGGGATGGCATGAGGGTGAGTAATTGATGACAGAATTTTAATTTATGGGTGGAATATCCCTTTAAAGTGATAAAAACCTTAATTTAATATTCTGTCATAATTTCTCTACCCTCATGTTGTTCCAAACCCATGTGAACCTTTACATTATGTGGAACACACAATATGTTAGACAGAATGTTAGAGACTAACATTATATATATATATATATATATATATATATATATATATATATATATATATATATATATATATATATATATATACACATACACTCACCTAAAGGATCATTAGGAACACCATACTAATACTGTGTTTGACCCCCTTTCGCCAAGGCGAACAAGGCGAAAGTGGGTCAAACACAGTATTAGTATGGTGTTCCTAATAATCCTTTAGGTGAGTGTGTATATATATATATATATATATATATATATATATATATATAAACACATTCACTGAAATTAAATAGTGACTCAGGCAAACAATCTGTCTAATATCTCCTTTTTGTGATGCATGGAAGAAAGAAAGTCATACAGGTTTGGAACAACATGATGGTGAATGATAACAGAATTTCCATTAATAAGAATAATAATAATTCTGTAATACATGTTAAATATGTATTATGTTATGGAATATAGGGGAGTTAACATCCATTATGACATTATGAGATTTGTGAAAGTAACGAGTTACTCACTACTACTTGAGGTCTCTTTTTATTTGATACTTTTTACTCTTACTCAACTTATTATTTATGTTAGAACTTTTACTACTACTTGAGTATTTTTTTAAAGTAATTGTACTTTTACTTGAGTAAAGTTTTTGGCTAATCTACCCACATCTGCCTAGAACGTACACCTTATATTAGGATGGGGCCTAACCGGTGGTAATGGGGTGTTTGAAAATGAGCGCAGTCTTCAAAAGTGATGAAGAACACCTGGTGTACCTTATAAATCTTAGGATGGATTATGATTGGATGAAATGTGAATGGATGACGTAATGCTATGATTCTTTCTGACAGAAATACCGCTTATGCTTCCACTTCTTTAATACAGCTGTTAAAAATATCATATATAAACACCTACTTTTAATGCCATTCTCAGTGGTGTCTCTAAAAATGGCTGATAATGAAGGATAATCTTTGAATGAATTGTGAGAAATATGTAGATTGTATTTTTGTAAACTCATTACTATTACTTTACAGGAAAGAGAACAATGTCAAGAGCAAAAATGTATGGCATGAGATGATATCGCCAAAGGCAGTATTCAACACTAACCTCCTTTATTTAAATAAAAGACAAGTTTCTACTCTGACAAGGTTTAGCAGCAACTGATCTGAATGTCAATTTTTCTAACTGACAAAGCTTGCAACTGTCTTGACACCACGAGCTCGTGCTGTCACATGAACACAATTAACGCTGGTGGTCTTGTGCAGCAAATAGGAACTCTGTTTTTAAAGAAAGTATAATTAAAACTTGGAAAATAAATGGATATTTATGTGTCTCAATGATCTGTAAAAACAGCAACAAATAAGGAGTGCGCAGTTAATTAAAATCAATGGTGTGAGGCAGTTTCTGGGATTATATCACAGAGGAATTGAGAACTGATCTTCTAAGGGCACTTTCACATTAGATCATTTTGTGCAGCCCCAAGTCCATTTGATGTCAGAATTTAGTTTGTTTGGTTGATGTGAAAGCAATTTTCCAAACTTGGTGTGCATCAGCGAGCTGCACATTGGTCCACTTGGGAGACAGTTCATGTGAACTGTCTGAAATTAGTATGTAAACAATCCAGCCTAACTCGCATTAGTGAACTGCTATTCATATTTTGCATGCTGCTGGTCACAATAATTATACTGTACTGAAATTCTCATACAGTTGAGGCCAAACATATACATGCACCTAGGCTAAAAATATTCAAACAATTTTTCACAACTCACATTTAATTTTATCATAAAATTCCTATGTTATGTCAATTAGGGTATCTGTTTATTTTTATTTTTATTTTTAAGAGGTCATTCAAAAAGTAATTGCTAACACACTGATTTATTTCAGCATTTATGTCCTACATCAGATTTAATATCAGAATTGCATTTGATGATGTTAGTGGTGAAGAAATGAATACTTCACCTTAGGTATACAAGTTTCAGTCCATGCCAGTCATTCAAATTTGCTATCTTTTGGAAAGATGAGACTGAATGTTTGAATATTTGAAGTGAAGGCACATTCGTGAGAGAATGTTTGAGTGTAAAGGGCTAGGGATGTCAAATTACACAAATTCTTCTCCTCAATTACTCGTCCTGAAAAAAATCACTTAATGTCACGCATCTTAACACATCCTCCAATTAGAAAGCTGATGAGCACTTCAAGAGGGTGTAATTACAGAGGCAGAGCTGACTGGCAGTGCGAGAGAATGAAATATGAACAGAGGGACAAGAACATTCTGTTTGTAGAGTGCCTGTCTGAACTGAAGCCCATGGGTAGATTAAACAAACCAGATTGACTGCAGAGCTAAACAACTGACAAACCCTACACTATCACTGGTGAGATCCTTTTACAAGTTGAATGTCATTCTTGACAAAACACAAAAACCCACTCTAACACAGTTGTTCTCTTCTGGTTTTGCATTAGGACCCAGATTTAACATTGGACATCAATTCTTTAGCATAAAAAAGTAATAAATGTCCTTAAAATCCAACATTGAAATTGATTAATTTTCTCATCTGTTTTACCTCTTTGGCACCACCATGCAAAATATTTCATACTGGAAGGCTGGATTGCCTGCTCTGGTATTCTGCATACATTAACACTGCCTTTAAAACATTAATGGCCTGGAAGGATGCCGACCCCCAAAAGTAATAACTTAACAACTTTCAGGAATTGCTAGTATACATTCAGTCAGAATTTAGGTTAAAATGCATCCTTTTTGAAATTCTGTTTTTCCAATATGTGAACATAGTGTGCTTGATTAAAACCTGATATTACCACCATATAGAATGAAGCAACAGTCAGTATCAGGTGTGGCCACCAGCTGCATTAAGTGTTGCAGTGCATCACCTCCTCATGGACTGCACCAGATTTGACAGTTCTTGCTGTGAGATGTTACCCCACTCTTCCACCAAGGCACTTACAAGTTCCCAGACATTTCTGGGGGGAATAGCCCTAGCCCTCACCCTCCGATCCAACAGGTCCTAGACTGAGACCCAGGATTGAGATCCAGCCTCTTTGCAGTCTTGCAGAAAATCACACATGAACGAGCAGTATGTCTGGTGGCATTGTCATGCCGGAGGGTCATGTCAGGATGAGCCTGCAGGAAGGGTACCATGTGAAGGAGGAGGATGTCTTCCCTGTAATGCACAGAGTTGAGATTGCCTGCAGTGACAACAAGCTTAGTCTAATGATGCTGTGACACACCGCCCCAGACCATGACAGACCCTCCACCTCCAAATCGATCAAGCTCCAGAGTACAGGCCTCGGTGTAACGCACATTGCTTCAATGATAAATGGGCATCCTACCATCACCATGAGACAAAACTGCAACTCGTCAGTGAAGAGCACATTTTAGCTGTCCTGTCTGGTCCAGAAAAGGTGGGTTTGTGCCCACAGGCGATGGTGATGGCTGTTAAGGACATGCCTTACAACAGGCCTACAAGCCCTCAGTCCAGCCTCTCTCAGCCTATTGCAGACAGTCTGAGCACTGATGGAGGGATTGTGCATTCCTGGTGTAACTCGGGCCGCCCCAGGGCGAGATTAATGTCTTGTTTGGGGCTCGAGACCAGGCTGAGTTCTTGATCACAGCATCGTAGAGCGGATTGGCACAGTTGGACTTGGAGGACTCGACTGGGTTTCCACCTTAGGTTGTGGTCTGAGGCTGACGCGGAGCTGATGGCCACGATTGCCCGGGCTGCCGCGAGTGTCGGGCTGGAGTGGAACCCTCCACTCTGCCCTGAGCCCTCGTGGCTTGATGACTGGTTTCTGAGTTAGTATTTGCCATATGTTAAACTCCCCTTTTGCAGGATGTGGTCTCCACAGTATTTTCCCTTGTGGGAAGAGCACCTTCCCCGATGCAAATTCATATGGCCCCAGCTGAATAAATGTTATTTTTGTGGGAGACAATAAAAGAGAGAAAAGTTTGTGGCTGGCACAGCCTACTCCCTTTGTAAATATGTCTTATCCCCCCCCAGGGTGTGAAGAACTGTGCGACGTTCATGGGGTGTTGGGGAGGCTACGTGCGGATCGGATGCACTTGCTGTTAAACACACAGCGGCTTGCCTGCACCTGCACAACCAGTCCACGTAACACAGTTCAGATGGTTGTGGCATTTCGTATTGGGACCCCAAGAGTCACTACATTGACACAACATCGAGTGAGTGACAGATAAGGAACATCTTGGTTACTGTTATAACCTCTGTTCCCTGATGGAGGGAACGAGATGTTGTGTTCCTCTTGCCACAATGCTGTACTACCCGCTGAAATGTCCAGAACCCTGTCTCAGCTCTTCAGGGCAAAACAGAAATTAGTGTTTGTGAACCAGCTCCTTTTATACCCGTATGTCCAAGGGAGTGGCATGCAAATTCCACTCACCAGTACCTATTGGCCTTTTCTCAAAGACCAGATGTGTTTGGGGCTCCCAAGAGCAATCCCTAGTGTCACTACATCGACACAACTTCTTGTTCCCTCCATTAAGGAATGGAGGTTAAAACAGTAAACAAGACGATTTCTCTTCACACTCTGTCCATGTGCTTTCACCCCTGACCCTGCTAAGATCAATGCATGTCACTGGTTAGAGGTATTTGTAAGACCATTGTGTCCTTGTTAGGGTAATTATATTTCATATGTATATATTTAGCATGCATTTAACACAGGGGCTGTAGTATTTTGTATTGCAAATGAAAAGGGAATAAACAGTTTTATTGCAAATAATTTCTACCATAAAGTTTGAGAGCAAGAGAGAATTAAGCTGCTAAATCTGATCCATTAGTCTTTTCCGTGAAGGTTCTTTGGTCATTCATGTTTGGAGAAATCCACAGCACACAAAGGCAATATCTGTCTATTTGTATTCCGTTACACTAAGGGCTCGTTCATTCTTCTTCTGTAATTTCCATTGAATGGATTTTCCTGATTATTTTCTTTCTAACCTCTCCTTCACTATCCATCCTCTCCAAATCACTCTCATCACAAAACTGGTTTTGTTTTTGTCCATACCACCATTATAGTCAATAGTTAAATTACTCAGACAGAATCAATGCAGCATCACCACACATTCACTTCCTTTCACATCGGCTCTGAAAGCAGGATTTTGTGAACCTGAGCATTGGAATATTTCACAGGCCCTTGACTAATTTAATGCACCTTGAATTATAATGGGAGACTCGGCTATGTATAAAAGGGTCATCTGTCTTTCCCGAATTTCTCAAAGATTTCTGTAGTCAGAGAGGAATGTATTTGGCTTGGCTCACTGAAGGCTCCATGAACAGCTTGTTTCACAATGCAATCTTGGGCTTCTCATTTGATACTTGAGAGAGTGGCAGATCAAATCTTAAAGAAATAGCTCACCCAAAATGTATAGTTCATTATTTTAAATCAATATCATAAATCATTAAATCATTATTTACACATGTTGTTTCAAATCCAAATTACTTTCTTCTGTGGAATACAGGGATATATTTGAAATAATATCACAATCTCTGATTCCCATACAATAACAATTGATAGAGATAGTTGTACACCTTGTCACACTGTGATGCTCAAAACCAAGTTTAATAACGAGATGGACTGCAAGCTAAGGCAAAACCAGTCATAATGGCTTGTTATTTATGCATCTAAGATGTCACTTGGTTCACTTTTATGATTTTATAAATATACATTTGAAGTAAAATAATAATCTGTAATGTTCTGGGTGTGCCTGGGTCTAACTGGCCCACCCTTGGCAACGCCAGTGCCTCTGTCACTCCTACATTTGTGCAGCATGGTGTTTCATTGTGGGTAATGTTATGGCAGATAAACAAATGGGAAAGGGCAAAAGAAGTTTGGAGTCATTTTGGATACTGGGTTGATGGAACTAGATAAATAGCTGGATAAATAAAGAAAAAATTTAGTAAAAAAAAGTGAGTAAAAAAAAAGCAGAATTGCCATAGGCTACTCAGAGAATGTAATATCCCATATGAACAGATATCATTGCGAATGGCAGGGATGTGGAGCAAAAGGCATTAAACAGGTACAACCTAATATTGAGGAAGCTTTGAACACTAGGAAAAATGTATCCTTCACTGCAGGCCAAAAAGCTAGCAAATTGTGTAATAGTTTTGTCTTATAAATGCAGCCGCTTAACGTGGTGGAGAGTCCCTTTTTAAAACATGAATAGAAAATGAAAATGGAGTTTAAGCTAACCTGCTGCTCACACTTTACTAACAGTGTGTTTAGAAATATGTTTGAAGAGATTGTGCAAATTCAGCAGGAAACCGATGGAGTGCGTACTCCGGGTAGGGAAGGAGGTATTGCCCCAAGTGAAGGAGTTCAAGTACTTCGGGGTCTTGTTCACGAGTGAGGGGACAATGGAGCGAGAGGTTGGCCGGAGAATCGGGGCAGCGGGGGCGGTATTGCACTCGCTCTATCGCACCGTTGTCACGAAGAGAGAGCTGAGCCGGAAGGCAAAGCTCTCGATCTACCAGTCAATTTTTGTTCCTACCCTCACCTATGGTCATGAAGGTTGGGTCATGACCGAAAGAACTAGGTCGCGAGTACAAGCGGCCGAAATGGGCTTCCTCAGAAGGGTGGCGGGCTTCTCCCTTAGAGATAGGGTGAGAAGCTCAGTCATCAGTGAAGAACTCGGAGTAGAGCCGCTGCTCCTTTGCGTGGAAAGGAGTCAGTTGAGGTGGTTTGGGCATCTGGTAAGGATGCCCCCTGGGCGCCTCCCTAGGGAGGTGGTTCAGGCACGTCCAGCTGGGAGGAGGCCTCGGGGAAGACCCAGGACTAGGTGGAGAGATTACATCTCCACACTGGCCTGGGAACGCCTCGGGGTCCCCCAGTCAGAGCTGGTTAATGTGGCTCGGGATAGGGAAGTTTGGGGCCCCCTGCTGGAACTGCTTCCCCCGCGACCCGACTCCGGATAAGCGGTTGAAGATGGATGAATGGATGGTGCAAATTCAGTTTGAGAAAACTGTCGCTACTACCAACTCCTGAACCTCACAAGCTACCAACAAATACTGCTAAGACTTTGCAGCAGATTTCAGGGAGGGGTTCAGAGTAGCAATGAATAGCCCTATTTACAGTGCATTCATAAAGTATTCAGACCCCTTCTTTTTTCACATTTTGTGATGTTGCAGCCTTATGATAAAAAGTATTCAGACCCTTTGCTATGGCTCTTGAAATTTAGCTCATGTGCATCCCATTTCTCTTGATCATCTTTGAGATGTTTCTACACTTTGATTGGAGTCCACCTATGGCAAATTCAATTGATTTGACATGATTTGGAAAGGTGCACACCTATCTATATAAGGTCTCATAGCTGAATGCCATGAGGTCAAAGGAACTGCCTGCAGAGCTCATAGAGAGGATTAAGTCAAGGCACAGATCTCGGGAAGGCTACAAAAAAAAGTTGGCTGCATTGAAGTTTCCCAAGAGCACAGTGACCTCCATAATTCTTAAATGGAAGAAGTTTGGAACAACCAGAACTCTTCCTAAAGCTGGACGACTGGCCAAACTGAGCAATCGGGGGAGAAAGGCCTTGGTAAGAGAGGTGACCAAGAAAAACAGATGGCCACTCTGATTGAGCTCCAGAGATAGAGATGGGAGAAACTTGCAAAAGGAAAAGCATCATTGCAATGCTTCACCAATCTGGGCTTTATGGCAGAGTGGCCAGACGGAAGCCTCTCCTCAGTGCAAGACACATGAAAACTTGCTTGGAATTTTCAAAAAAATCACCTAAAGGACTCTCAGACTGTGAGAAACAAGATTCTCTGGTCTGATGAAATGAAAATTTAACTGAAGATTAAACTGTTTGGCATAAATTCCAAGCATCATGTCTGGAGGAAACCTGGCACCACTTATCACCTGTGCAATACCATTCCAGTGCTTTTCAGGGTTGAATGAAAGCTGAACACGGCAAAATACTGTGATATCCTAGACAAAACCTGATTTAGAGAGCTCAGGACCTCAGACTGGGCCGAAGCTTCCCCTTCCAACAAGAAAATGACCCTAATCACACAGACAAGACAATGCAAGTGTGGCATACGGACAACTCTGTGAATGTCCTTGAGTGGCCCAGACAGAGCCCGGACTTGAACCCAATCGAACATCTCTGAAGAAACATAAAAATTGCTGTCTGCACGGTCCCCATCCAACTTGTCAGAGCTTGAGAGGATCTGCTGAGAAGTATGGTAGAAAGTTCCTAAATCCAGGTGTGCAAAGCTTGTTACACCAAAAAGACTTGAGGCAGTAATCGCTGTCATAAGTGCTTCAACTAAGAACTGAGTTAAGGGTCTGAATACTTAAGTCAATGTGAAATTTCTGTATTTTCTTTTTAATAAATTTGCAAAGATATAAAAAAATCTGTGTAGTGTAGATTGAAAAAACTTTTCGGCATTTTAGCATAAGGCTTCAACATAGCAAAATGTGAAAAATTAAGTGGTCTGAATACTTTATGTATATCTGAAAAAAATACAGACATAGATCAACAATTGGAAAAAAATTAAATCCAATGAAACTGTGACACTGTAACCCAGTTCATTTTTCAAACTAATGACAATGACTAAAACAACAGATATTAAATCTTCATTGAATAAAACAGATTTTTTTTTTCTGTACAGCCAACCACAGAGACACAGATATACTCACAGAAGGAACAAAGCTTTCCAAATATTTTTTATTATTATTAAAATTATACTATAATGTAAAGTATGTTTTTTTTAAGATACATTACAGTAGGTTGTCACAGATATTTTCTGTTACAGAATATTTGTAAATAAAACAATAAAACAATAAAATAATACATAACATATAGCCATCTTCTTCTGTTGCCTTCTGCAATATTTCTTCTGTCACCAAAGTCACCTTAAAGATTGCAGCTGGACAGAGAGAGTTAGAGAGAGAGACAGCGTAAGAGAGACACAAGAGCTCATGGAAGAATGAGACTGCCATTCGCATACAGACGCCTGATATATACACAACAGGATCCTTTTAATACTCATCATGTCTCAATGCCAGTTATGTTACCATTCCATAGACAAACTGGAGAACAGGATATGCTTTATCATGATTACAGAGGACTGTAATACAGCCGTTTCTGCACACTGCGCTACGGTGCTGAAAATGACAGCAATTCCTGTTCATGACTATTGTGTCTCATGAATACTCTGTGTGGTTTTTGTGTTCTCAATTGTGTGTTATGCAGTATACAAACATGAGCAGATTTTTTTCTTTACAGGCCTGTAAAATGGTATCAGGTCATGTACTATACATACTGAACACAGCCTAAAACAAATGTTTTATTAATTCATTAATATGTATATGTTGGAGTGTACGTGTAGCGTTGTATATGAAGTGACAGTGTATACATTTTCACGCATGTTAATTTTATCACAGAAAAGTAACAACTAATTCTATCCCAGCTTAATATGCAGAGACATTCATAGGTTAATTTTCTCAAAAACTGTAAAAACTGTCTTTTTGGTGCTATAACTATTCCTCTGTATGTTTTGAGTGACCCGTCCAGCTCAGGGGCAGTTCTAGAGTCAGTAGATATTCCAGGCTTAGCTCAGACCGCTGTGGATATGTATGGCCATTCTTTAATGAAATATTACAATATAGTACACTTTATAATAAATTTAAATGTTACATGTGTGAGGTGCCATTTATATAATAAATCTTTAAATATTACTGAAACATAAAATAAGATGTCCTAACTTTTTGTCTCAGTCTCAGATATGCTGCTCAAAGATCATAAATTGCATACTTTTTATACTATGTACTTTTTGTCCTTTTCACCTTAGTACAATGCAGGGACGTCGTTAGGCCTATTTTAAGGGGGCTGAAGCTACCCCAAAATGTTCCTAAGCCCCCCTAAATGATAATAAGAACAACAATAACAATTCGATTTATCAATAACCGTATCCTCATTCATATTTAGAATTAGACGCAACAAATGATATATATCCAGCTACAAAAAAATAGCCGAAAAGTCGGAAGTTGGACAGAAGTACAAAGAGTCGTTGTGCTATCAAGATGATGCACCGCACTGTCTCGTTGCATTGGTGTGAACTGTGGCAGCTTTCAGAGCGTTGCAGACCGAAGCGCTGCAAGTAACTGGAGGATTCATCTCGTCTCGTCGTTACTCTAGTTTGGTCTGAGGTTGAACTCGCTATGCACCCTCCCGCCCACACACCGATACACACGCTAATGGTGAAAGGAAGATTGGTAAGTGTCGTGATACAGAGTGAAATTGTAAGTTGTTTTTAATTACCTTCTTACCTTTAGCTATGTTTTCTTGAGGTAAAGGAAAGGGGATATTTTGGTTTGCTATGGAAAACTGTAGTCTAGCTAGAGTGAACAAGCAAAATACAAGAAATGGTTAACTTAGCAAGCTAATCACAACTCTTTATTCTTTGCCAATAATATAACCTATCTCTATAATAGGCATATAAAACAATATCAATCCCCATAGAATGTTGTTGTCACTGAAAACTAAATGTCATAGGGTCCTTATTAATGCTATTACCGTTGTATCCTTCAATTCATTGAGCATTTTTTGATGCTTCCACCAATGAAGTAGACAATTAACAAAAAGTAACTGTTGACTGTGGTTTTGAAAATGATTTAATTCTTAATTTTCCTTTATTTGAATACTGCCTTTTTGTTGTTGATTTATATCATACATTGTATACATCATTTGGCAGAATAAATCATCTTTAATTGAGAAACGCTCAAACCTGTGTTGTCAAATTTCACTATGACCTTAAAATTCTGGTTCTTGGGTTAAACTGTATGCAAGCCAAACTACACAGCGAAATTACACACTGATTGAACCAATCCACAGCGCAGTTACAGTAATTAGAGTAATTAAATAGCATTCTGTGGACAACTTATCTTATATAGAGAGGAATTAGATATAGTATGCCATTACTTTATCATACATTTACATGAGCAGACAGATAGCATTTAAGTCATTGCTTATAGAATAACTCATCAGGAGCAAAGTCTGGCCTAAGTAAATTCCCCCATGCAGCTTTGATGTGTCTAAAAGCTAACATTACAGTACCATTTCTTTAACAGAGTAGAAATGGAAGAAGAGGATATGTCTGTCACATTTTACGTGTTAACATCTTGGTTTCTTGACTGGTTGTTGACATAAGTGTACCTCTAGATATGAGTGCAAAGATTTTGCAAACGCAAGTTACAAATACCCTGGGGCCTAAGCCCCCCCCTGTCTTCCAATCCTAGTGACGTCCCTGGTACAATGCACATTGTGTACAATTGACTGTTATAGATTATTATTGATTTATCTGGTGTTTTTTAGTTTGGAAGATAACAGGCTGTAAGTAAGTGCTTATAAAAAAAATGTGTAGCTAGTTTGGAAAAGTTTGTTAGGTTCATGGTATCATGTATTAGAGTTTGCAAAAAACGCATATGTCCTGGCTCGAGACTTAAAGTTCGCAAATTCCTCAAGCACACATGTACATATTACTCTTTTATTTATTTTTTCACATTTAAAAAAGTTTTACTCCTAAAGAAATGAATTGTAATTTTGAAACATGTATAAAATCATGAGCACTCATATGAGATGAAGACTCATATCAGTCATATCTGTAACCTTATAAAAGTTGTTTATTCTACATGGGAGAGGGGTGGCCTCATGGCGATTGCCATTTTAGAATCACATGACCATCTGTATACTACGTTTTAATCTCAGTAACTGTCTTGTTATTGGACACATTCACATTTGGATTAAATTTATCATGGCTGATTGTGAATAGTGAATTTCTACAATGTCATCTGTTAAAGACGCGTTTTTTATAGATGCACTTCCGTTTGTGTGTTATTCCTGGGTGTGGTCGTTATCAGATGGCCATGATCGCTGTCTCTCGAGGACAAGACCATGAAATGTTGTGGTCGCGGCTCGCTTTCAGAAGAAAGCACGCCATCCCAGCGGCTCCCCGCCTCAGTCCTTCTATCTACTGGTATGAGGATTGCGTGGCTAGCACTGGGGCCGATTTGGGGACCCCAATGGGACCACCTTCGCCAGGTATATCCCCACGGACCTCCCATTCCCAACATGCTCGTTTGCTCTGGGTAGGCTTCCGGATGAGTGCGCCGGTTCGTCACGTCACATTTCTACGGGCAGGTGTTCCCCTAGAACAGGTCTCCAGGTGCTTCGTGGTCACGACCGAAGCCTCCAAGACTGGCTGGGGTGCTGTTTACAACAGGAATGCAGCCACCGGCTCCTGGACAGGCCCACGGCTATGTTGGCACATCAACTGCCTCAAGTTGTTGGCAATACTGCTCACCATGTGGAGGTTCCGGCCCTTGATCCAGGGCAAGCATTTGTTAGCTTGGACAGACAACACAACAACGGTGGCTTACATCAACCGCCAAGGCGGGTTTCGCTCCCGTCACGTGTGTCACAACTCGCCTGCCGTCTCCTCCTCTGGAGTCAGCGACACCTCATGTCTCTGCAAGCCACTCACATCCCAGGCAACCTCAACACTACAGCGGACACACTGTCACAGCAAGTTACCCACAAGGGAGAGTGGAAACTCAACCCTCAGGTGGTCCAGCTGATATGGAGTTGATTCAGGCAGGCACAGGTAGACCTGTTCACCTCTCCAGAATCCTCCCACTGCCCGCTCTGGTACGCCCTGACCAAGGCACCCCTCGGTATAGACGCACTGGCACACAGCTGACCCCCTCTTCCCCAATGGGCCTACTTGCACAGACCCTGTGCAAGGTCAGGGAGGACGAGGAGCAGGTCATCCGAGTAGCACCCTACTGGCCCATCCAGACTTGGTTCTCGGATACGAGATGTTGTGTCGATGTAGTGACACTAGGGGTCGCACTTGGGAGCCTGATTCACCTGCAGATCTTTGAGAAAAGGCCACTAAGAAATTGGCAAGTTGAATTTGCATGCCACTCCCCCTGACATACGTGTATACAAGGGAGACTGGTATGCAGATTAATTTAGGTTTTGCACCGAGGAGCCGAGACAAGGTCCTGGACATTACAGCGGTGCAGTTCAGCCTGTGGAAAGAGGGACACAACGTCTTATTCCCTCCATCAGGGAACGAAGGTTATGACAGTAACCGAAATGTTCCCCTTCTGTCACTCACTCAATGTTATGTCAATGTAGTGACACTAGGGGTCCCAATATGAAATGCCACAAGGGCTGAACTGGTCACATGAACTGCCGATGCAGGTGTAGGCAAGCTACTATGAGCATAGGAACAGATGCATTCGGACTGCACAGAGCCTCCCCAGATGCCCCAAATGTTGTGTGATTCCCCGTAACCCTGAGGGGCCAGCCGTGGCCTTTACTCCAAGTCTTTTTCTCCAATTAGAAAATTTGATTACAAAATGGGGCCTAGAATATCAGGCCACCCAATATGCAACTAGTCCACACAACACTTGATAACAGAAGATAAATAAACAGCAAAACAAAGACAAAACCTGCTGTTATAAAAGTTCACCCTCTGACAATAATAATGAATGGTATAGCCCAATTGGATGGGTGTGGCTGAAGCTTTAAAACTGGATCAAACCATGAGAACTGTTTCGCTATACAGCATGTGAACCAGAAAATGAGCAGCAGGCAGGATGATTGTGGAAATGTTACATGAAATAAAGGTAACTGACAATTGATGAAGTGTTGTGGCCTTATTTGAATATGTATCTAAATTGTACTGAAAAGAAAACAAAACCCAGAACACAAAACCAACTGGCACAATGACAGTTACTTAAACCTAACAAACAATCACAAAACACATATCTGATTTAAAAAGATTGTAAATGCCAGCATCAATCAGTGTATGCGAGATGTGCGTGTGTGTGTCAAATGATGATTTGTAACGTCATCAGGTTAGCCTGTGACATTTACCCCCTCTTTTTCAGACACCTCATGAAGTATCCTTGAGAGGTAGTCAGCTGTACAGTTCTGTGTGCCAGATTTATTAATCACTTCAAAGTCAAAATGTTGAATGGCAAGGAACCACGGTGTGATCCTACAACTGGTGTCTCTCATTTACCCAAGCCAGGACAATGCTCGATGGTCCGTTTCTAATCTGAATTTTCGACTGATCGGATAATAATGCAGAGAGTACAGTGCAGACTTAATCGCCAAACACTCCTTCTCCACTTTGGAATACCGAGACTCATGGGGAAGGGGTTTCTTTCTAAAATAGGCAACAGGTTGAAGTTGTTCTGGATCTCCCTGCAACAACACTGCACCAATGCCACATTCTGAGGCATCCGTTTGCACTGTAAAAATCTTTGTAAAATCTGGACTTTGCAGAATTGGTTCTTTACAAAGTGAGCCCTTTAAGTCATTAAAAACCCTTGCACTTTCAACAGTCCATATTACCTTGTTAGGCTGGTCCTTCTTGGTCAGGGCGATCAATGCAGCAGCTCAAGCAGAGCAAGAATTGGGAAAGAAACATCAGTACCATCCTATGAGTCCGAGAAATGACCGTACCTGCTTTTTAGTCTGAGGTCTCTCAGCAGACTTGATAGCCTCAACTTTGCTGAGAAGTCTGACCACTCCCTGACCCAGCACAAAACCCAAGTACTGAGTTTCTCGCTTAGCCAATGTGCACTTGTCAGGTCAAAGAGTGAGACCTGCACCCTGGATCCTAGTCAGTACCTCCTTCAGGTGAAGTAGATGTTCTTCACACGTTTGGCTGTAGATGATGATGTCATCAAGGTATGCGGCTACAAAACCCCTCTGTACCTTTGAGAAGCTGGTCCATCATTTGCTAGAAGGCAGATGGTGTTCCATGTAGGCCAAATGGAAGGACTCGGAAATAGAAGTGACCCCAAGGTGTTCTGAAGGCAGTCACCTCCTGGCTTCCTGAAGTCAACGTAACTTGCCAATAGCCTTTACACAGATCGAGGGTGATGATGTAGATTGCTATACCCAGTCGCTCCACCAGGTAATCAACCCTAGGCCTGGGATAAGGGTCAAACTTACACTGTTGACCTTCCTGAAGTCCAAACAGAACCGGAGACAGTCATCTTTCTTGGGTACCAGGATGATTGGGCTGCTCCACTCACTGGTAGATGGCTCAGTGACCCCAAGATTCTGCATGGCATCTAATTCCTCTTTAAGGACAGGAAGGAGCTGTTCAGGTACTCTGTAGACAGGCTGGCGGATGGGTTTAGGTTCATACAGGATAATGTGGTGCGACACCAGGCTGGTCTGGCCTAGGGTCTCTTTGAAAAGTTCAGATGGTATCAAGTGAATTAGTTCTTGTCTCTTTTCAGGTGGTAGTTCAGATGGTATCAAGTTCAGAAGACTGTCTGTGAGCAGGTAAGAATTGTTCCTCTATCTCCAATTCTTCCTCCACAGCTCTGATGAACAGGGTTTGCCCTGTTGTTGATTCAATGGTTGCTGCTGCTTGGTCATGCAATGGAGTCTGAACATGACATTTCTTAAGCATATTGATATGAAATGTCTGTAATGGCTTGTTACGGGATGGAATGTGGATCTCACAAGTGACTGGTCCTACTTTCCGTCTGACTTGGTAGGGTCCTTGCCACTTGGCCAGCAGTTTATGTTTCGATGTTGGCAAAAACAACAGCACCTCATCTCCTGGATCCAAACTGTGAGTTCTAGTGGATCTGTCATACCACTCCTTTTGACGGGCTTGGGACTCGAGCAGTTTCTGTCTAGCCAGAGCGGTGGTCTTCTCTAACTGCTCCCTCATTTTTAGTACATATGAGATGATGTTTGTCTTGTCTGGCTTGTCAGCTGCCTCCCAGGTCTCCCTTAGGTCATCCAGAGGCCCTCGGACTGGGTGAGTATACAGGAGCTCAAATGGAGAAAAACCAGTAGAGGCCTGGGATACCTCCCGGTAGGCAAATAGGAGGAATGGGTGCCATTTGTCCCAGTCTTTACCGGTTCTCTGAAACAAACTTTTTTAGCTTACTTTTTGAATCTCTCAACCAAACCATCAGTCTGAGGGTGGTAAGGGGTAGTTCTTACTCTCTTTATCCCTAAGAGTTGGTAGACCTGATGGGGTGTGCAACTCATGATGTTTGACTTCTTTGAAAAAAATCTCAAGAGGGCTGTAGCTACCTGCTTAGCAGTTACTTATCTAAGAGGGTAAGCCTCTGGTATCTGGTAGCATAATCACAAATAACTAAAATAAACCTGTTCCCTGACTTACTTCTCTCCAGTGGACCTACCACATCCACTCCAATGCACTCAAAGGGTGTATCTATGGCAGGTAGGGGTATCAGGGGTGCATAGTCAGGTCTGCGGGTAGCTGTTAGTTGGTATTCTGGACATGAATTGCAGTACTCCCTTACGTCACTGTACATTTTGGGCCAGTAAAACCTCCTTGAAATCCACATCAATGTTTTCATGAAACATAGATGACCAGATCAAGGGATGGTATGACCCAGCCAAAGCACCTTTTCTCTGTGAGCCTTAGGGACAACTAGCTGACATCCGTCCTCTTTACTTTCCCTATAAAGTAGTCTCACAAGTAACTGGCAACACACCCTCTGCCTTCTCCTTTCCTTAAAACACCAAGTTAAGGTGGTATCCTCCCTCTGAGCTTGGCCAAGTTGTTGGAAATTACTACATCAGACTCTGTTAACTCAGGATGCCCTATATCCAGCTCAGCTTGGACAGTGCTGTCAAACAAATTCTCCACATACTCTCTGCACTTGTCCAACCTGTCCTGTTCAGTAAGGCTATGCTCTCCCACAATATCAGCATCAGCAAAGGGCATTTGACCTATGACATTAGACTCTACTTTCTGGGCTATATGCTGTGCTTGGGCCCTTGTAACTACCCTACACCATGCTGTATTCTGTACTAGGTCAGGCAAAATGGGCATATATGTCCCAAGCAGGATGGGGTAAGGGAGATTGATGGCAACACCAACACCTGCACAAGGGGCTAGTATGACCAGGTTCTCCACAGTAAATACAAACTACATCTGACTTGTTGGAATGCAACTGTGATGGTGCAGGCTTAAGGGTAGGCTTAGTGTGGGTAGGCTTCTGAATTTTAATGTGGCTTGGTATATGAGAGCTTGAACCATCCCCTGCCCCTCGGACTTAACCCTGGCCTGATGGAGTATGCCAGCATAGAGGTAGTTCTCAGGGCCCCTTCGGGCTGCGATGTAGACCTCGACAAGCTTTGCAGTATCTGCAGTGGTGGCTAGATCTCGCTCCTTCACTCAGGTCCTTATGTCCGGGTAAAGTACTTGAAGATACTGCTTTAGTTTGTTATCAATGATTACCCCTGGATTTTTGACAGTTTTGGAAGGTGTTACTTTAGTCAAACCCTGCTGCACGGTGAACTTGTGGTCAACAGCAGGGTTGGCTGGAAAGACCAGGAGTTCAGTTTTGGATGGATTGAGTTGCAGGTGGTGTTCCTTCATCCAGGCTGAGATGTCTACCAGGCAGGCAGAGATTCGAGCAATAATGGTGGTGTCGTTAGGCTGGAAAGACAAGTAGAGTTGTGTGTCATCAGCATAGCAGTAGTATGAGAAACCACGTGCATGACTGATGGGTCCCAGTGATGTTGTTTATATAGAGAAGAGAAGTGTCCCAAGCACTAATCCCTGAGGTACCCCAGTAAGTAGTTGATGTGGCTTGGATACCGCAACTCTCCAGGCTACCTTGAAGGACCTACCTGAGAGATAGGAGTTAAACCAGTCAAGCACAGTTTCTGTAACACACAGCGAGGAGAGGGTATAGAGCAGAATCTGATGGTTGACAATGTCAAAGGCTGCAGAAAGGTCCAGCAGAATCAGGACGGATGAGCCGATCTCAGAGACTGACAGACAACAGGGCAGTCTCAGTGGAGTGTCCACTTTTGCAGCCTGACTGATTGTCATCCAGCAGTTTGTTCTGTGAGAGATAGACAGAGATTTGATTGAAAACTGCCCTTTCAAGTATTTTTTGCCATGAATGGGATGAGAGAAACTGGTCTGTAGTGTTCTATTTGTGTGGGGTCAAGTGCAGGTTTCTTCAGCATTGGGGTTACTCAAGCCTGCTTAAATGTAATGGGAAATGTGCCTGTAAGTAGAG
This sequence comes from Moxostoma hubbsi, assembly GCA_032164185.1. NCBI lineage: Eukaryota > Metazoa > Chordata > Actinopteri > Cypriniformes > Catostomidae > Moxostoma > Moxostoma hubbsi. The sequence goes on along the minus strand of JAVLUX010000027.1, from coordinate 25,592,725 downwards.
ACGTGTTGATTATGCGTGTGAGTGCAGGTTAAAGTTATTTCCACATTCTGGTGGTTGGGAGCAGAGGTATTCAAGCCTTAAGCTTTATAATTTTTGGAAAATAAGTTAAAATGTAATGGAGATCTACTGAAAGTTGCATTTTTCAACTTTGAAGTGTTGCTATAAATATAGTGCTCCCTAGACATTTACATTTAGGGTGTGTTCACACTTGTAGTTCAGTTCTCTTGGTCCAGACCAAAAAAGAAAATTATACATTTAGTCCCGGTTCGCTTATCGTTCACACAGGCATTTATAACACTGAACCTAACGATACAAAACCAAAGGCATCAGGAAAAAGTCACAACCTGATTGGACAGCTTTAATGACATATATTTTTTTACGGAACTTGCCGATCAGTGCTGGTTGCTGGGCGAAATGCGCTCGTTTTATTTATATATGTATATATGGTGGTATTTCTACCTGCTGAGAACAACCAAAGAGCTAAAAAAGGTGATAAAACAGCGCCAGGAATTCCTCCGTTGCACACACAAATGCTGCAAGGACAGCTGACGGGGGTTCCGACGCCTGAACAAACTGTAATGGTCAACAACTCTCCTATGATGAGAAAAACCAGGAATGCTTGAGGTAAGTATTAGGTAAATTACTTCCTGTTTTTGGTCCGTTTAGGAGTCTTTGGTCCATGTTGCATTCATATATCAATCGAACCCCACCACAGTTCGTTTGGAAGCAGACCGAGACACACTATTCTGGCGGTCTCGGTCTGCTTGTTTGGTGTGCACCAATGTTGGGGTGGCAGCATTCTCACTTTTTCAAATGAACCGCACTAATAGAGCAATTGTGCAAGTTAGTTTTAAATGAAACAAACCTGCCAAGTGTGGACACACCCTTAGAGAAAATATTGACATTTTGTGTTCAAGTCATAATACTGTATGTCCTTTATAAGATTACTCAATTCAGTGAATTTATTTAGTAATTTAGGGTTACTTAATTAAAACAAAGTGAGTTAATTTTTTTTTCATGCATATGTATATGGGCCTAATTGTTGTTTGTAATAATTTTTTTTTTCATGCACATGCAAACACGCATATATGTTTTTTTTAATATATTCTTGTACATTTATTATAATGAGATGGTTATATAGATTTGTAAAAATGTAAATTATATTTATTATAAACTATAATTAAAATGCAAGAGAACTTTCAGGCTGAATCTAAATTAAACGTACATAGTTACATAACTCGGGCCAACTCTGGCACGCTGTCACTTATAGATTTGGGACAATTCCGTCTTAACTCCGGCAGCATCAATGGATCACCGCTGCCACATCTGGGCCGATTGATTTTGGCTGGAATTAGCAAGTGAGTAAACAAGCATCTGGCCCGAATACAGGCGAAAGAAGCAGGCCAAAGGGATAGGCAGGTGAGATTCTAAATGGAACTGGCCCGAGTGAATTTTCTACCTGGGAAGTGACAGAGGCATGTCTTGGATTGTCTGGGAGCCACTAGCCTAAGTTGATGTAAGATAAAGGTCTTTGTATGGGTGGGAGGCAGCAGTATTCACCTCCAGCGGGATCCCACGTGTCTGAGCAGCCCTATTTAGGGTCTACACTGCTCACTCTTTGACAGGGGAGGGGTCTAGAAAAGGTGACCTAAAAATTGCCCACTCCCTACTTAGCTGAGTGGACTACTATAGCCACTAAGGAATCCCTCTCTGCAGTCACAAAACAAATAAGATAACTTATTGTGGCTATGTGGAATGTACACACACTGCTGGATACGCAAGATGGCAAAAAAAAAAAACTCACAGGCGCACAACACTAATTGAAAATTAACTGCACAAGTAAAACATAGCCATCGTAGCCTTGAGTGAGACATGATTCTCTGGAGAAATCTTTCAGACAGAAGCTGGCCAAGAATACAGCTTTTTTCTGGAAAGGTTTCTCTGTTGATATTTACAGGTTGCACAATCTACTCAATGAGCAATTGATGACCTGGCGCATCCCCCTTACCGAGAGATGTTATGCAACCCTGGTAAGTATTTATGCTCCTACTCTGGAGGCTGAAGAGGAGGATAAGAACACCTTTTATGAGGCTCTGGATTCAATCATATGTAAGGTACCAAAATCTGATAAACTCTTTCTCATGGGAGACTTCTATGCTAGAGTTGGCACAGACAGTGCACTCTGGCCTGGTATTATTGGGAGACACAGAATTGGTAAGATAAACACCAACAGCCTTATACTTCTCACTCTCTGCTCTGAGCACAAACTGTTCATAACCAACACAATAAAAAAATAAAACTTGGATACACCCTTGATCTAAGAACTGGAACTTACTGGATTACATCATCACACGGCAATGGTACAAATCTGACGTGTTTATTACTCAAGCCATGAGTGAGGGAGAATGTTGGACGGACCACAAGTTAATCAGGACCAAGTTGTGCTTTAGGATTCAACCACCTCGAATTAAACAGAATCCTAATAAATATTTCAAATGTCAAGCATTCACATCTCTTGAGACTGTACCGCTTTGACACCGTACTGCTCTAAGCTGGCTGAGACACTACCTTCATTAGTCCACAAATGCTCCCCCAAAAATACCACTGTTGAAAGTACATGGCCAGTACTTCAAATATGATAGCAATTACATGAGGGCTTACAGGATTGTGTGGTTGTGGATGGGACCCATTCCCCCTCATTCCCGTTCAATAGGGGTCAAACAAAGATGTGTACTGTCTGCTACTATCTCTTTTGTATTGTATGCTTGACATCTACAAGCATACACAAAGACTATCATATGCAGAATCCATGAGCTCCAGTATGCTGATGTTTGTGCCCTCATTGCCCACTCTCCTGTTGAACTGAAATACATGTTGGACATTTTATGTGCTGTGTACAAGGCCTTTGGCCTGAAAGTGAACTCCCAGAAAACTGAGGTTATTTAACAATGTACTCTCTCTATACTCCAAACTCCTAAATTTGATATAGATGAAGTCTTCCTGAAGGTTGTCAAATACTTCTGCTATCTTGGAAGCATCCTGTTACCTTCCTGCCTTATTGATGAGGATATTAATGCACGCATCAACCTTGCCTCCACTGCATTTGGACGGCTCCACACACAGTTCTTCGACAACAAGAAGCTAAGTATTAACACCAAAATGGATGTTTATAAAGCAGTCTCTCTCTCTTCCCTCATGTATGGTGGTAAAGCTTGGGCACATCAAGAGTCTTTTAATATCAGTGCCTCCAGAAAATCCTAGGTGTCACGTGGAGAGATTGACTTCCCAAAACAGAAATCTTTCGATGTACTAACACCATCAGTTTTGAAGGAACTTGCTCTGACAACAGCTGCGATGGGTTGGACACATCATCCTTACGCCTCTAAAGCAATTTCTATGACTGGCTCTATGCAGTCAGTTCCACAATGTCTGCAGAGAACCGGGTGGGCAGAAGCACCAATTTAAGGACCATCTAAAAGGAATCCTGAAAAATGTTGGCAATGCATCAGGAGACCTGTGAAAAAGTGCCTCCAACAGACTGTTATGGATCACAACATGGAATGGGTATTGTTAAATTGGAAAATCAACGTATCCAGCACAAAATTGCATTGTGTCTTCTCAGACACCAACAGAGATCTCAGCAATCTCCTGGCCCAGCATTCCCTTGCCATGACTGTGGACACATAAGATACAATGGCATTGTCGATAACCACGTATGTCCTTCAATCAAAGACAATTATATATAAACAGGTACATGATTACAAACTTACATAGTGCAAAATGCCAAATAGCAGAAATTTCTGTACTTATTTCTGTTCAGGTTACACTGCAGCCTGCTATTACTTGTGGCAAACCCTATTTAATAAATCACGTTGTAACGTTCTTCAGGTTAAAGGAGGATGCGGGAGTCGGCTTTGCAGTTCACGTAAGTCTAGTTTTATTCTCAGAATTTAACTCAGCAAGTCTTTTCACTTTGCACACACAGCTTCAATGATAACAGTCAGTACAAACCATGCAAACCAAACAATAAACAGCTTTTCAGCATAGAGCTTCAGAGGTTGTGTGTGGCTTGGACTTTCTCTCCTGGTCTGGTGTTCCACCAGCCTTTTAAAGCTGTCTTCACTGTCACTAAAATGAGACATCAGAGAAACTAGGCACAAACCTTTGGTAGTAGCCAGCCCCATAAACTGACTCCTTTTTGGTCTCATGGGCAGGCTGCTATCACTGCTGTCTTATACACTTGGGGCCGTACCTACCCATGACCCAAAAGGAAGCCCAGATACCGTATTTCCACCTGTCCAATTGCGCACTTATTCGGGTTTGCTGTGAGCCCGCCCACCTCAGCGATCTCAGGACGGCTCTCAGATGCTGCTTATTCCTCTGCCAATTGTTCCTGTATATAATAATGTAGTCTAAATAGGCAGTGGCATATGCGGCATGCAGCCAGAGAATCTTATTCATGAGGCACTGGAAAGTGGCAGGAGCCCCCAAACAAACCGAACAGAAGAGTGAAAAATGTATGCAATTCAAACAGTATGGAAAATCTGCAAACATGTCTGCAAATACCTTTTGCAACTTGGTCACCCCCGTGAGCTGGGATGGTGAGAGGTGGTCTCCACAAGGGACCAGGGTGAATGAATCAGCTTTGAACTTCACCTCCAGCCCGAGATCCCCCCTCTCCAGAACTACCTTCGCCAAGGACACAGGGACCACCTCTCTCCATAATTTAAGGAGGTTGAGGCATGTGATTGGAGGAGTATTATTAATGAATGGGAAACTCGAAATTCTAGATGATACATGAGTTTCTGAGTTGCGACACTGGAAGGACTGTGTCGACATGAATGATGATGAAAAGCAATGATTTTGCAAAATTATTTAAACTTCTGTCATTTTATTTCAATATTATTAGTTTGTTAAACAGTATATGGCAGTCAATCAGTGACTCACCATTCATGGTTTGTTTTAAGCAAATTAATTTATAATATGTTAGAGACCATACATTAATAAATCATATATGTTGTTTATAAGTAATGCATTTTTATTCACTAATTTGTATTCACCGGTACAACAGTAAAAGTGCCTATGGTGTTATTCATTGCATAATTGTTTAAGTGTGGCTTCCGTATTTACTATGCCCGACTTGGAGGTACGAGCTTCCTAGGTGCACCTGAAGGCAGCATTCGATTTCAAGATGCAGGTGCTTGACGTCACACATCTCCAGGGGAGGTATAGAAAAGTGAGTGATAAACATTCACTTTTATTAAGTCATCGATAAATGAGACAAAGTTCCTACATTACTTGATTTTAAAGCTTTACACAACATATATTTAGCAAATGCCTGCAGAAACAGGTTTATGAAACAAGGTATGTTATACTCTCTTTTGATAACCATACACCTGCAGCACAAATGCTGGAATTGCAGCATTGTTTATCAACTGGGTTGCTAGGAAACGTCTCTGGTGACCATCAAACACCTGCTAAGCTAACGGGAGCATTGCAGTTTTGTTTCCTTGCACGTCATCTTCCAAGCATCTGGCAATGTAATGCCTTTATGATCGGAGATCGGAGATATCAAGTAGAAATATCCTATAACTGAGTTGAATGGAACGCAGCATATTTCCTTGCAGGAACACAGAAAATGTCCTCATCCAATGCTAGATGGATCCATTCTCTCTGACATCTTCAGCTCGCGTGCATGAAAGTTGGGGTTGGGGGGCATGCCTGAACTAGTTGATACAGGAAATCAGCAGCCTAATAAAGAGGTTGACTGGCACAAAATATTTATGTATTTTGAAAATACACTAATACCAAACTTAAATGTATTGAAATACATATTACATTAGATTTTTTCAAAGACTTTAATATACAAAGTACAAAATACAAATTTGCATTTCAAATATGTATTTCAAATATATTTATCTGAAATACTGCCCATCCCTGCATGGAGACACCTGGGAAATGGAGCTCACACATGCACATATGCCCAAAACTAGGCACTTAGGCCACTGAGGGCAGAATGTTGAATATCAGTAGGCACAGATAATTTTCAGCTAAAGAAAAGTTAAGCTACTGTGCAGTGCCCTTTCTGTGTTTGGAATAGCATACTAGCATTCTTCTCTAGCTACAATTTGGTTGAAATTATGGTACCTCTGATAAAAAAAAAAATATGCCATTTAAGAGCAAATATATAATTATCAAGAAATATATCGAAAATTGTCAAAAGGATGAAAAATATCGAGAAAAAACTGCCCAGCCACACTGTGAACCATTGAGGCAACATAATGATGGTTAGTAAATGATGGCAGAATTTTCATTTTGTATAAAATATTCCTTTAATTGATCAGACAAATTTAGAGAATATATAATAATCATAAATAAGCAGGAGACAGATACTGATCCTCGAAAGGCAAAAAGAGCAAGATTATTTTAAGAATCATGCTAAAACCATTTAATTGACTTCAAGAACACAGTGAGCTATATAATCGTTTATAAAGAAGAAATAGGCAGATGTTGTTTTGAGACAGAAGAGATCCATCTGTTCCATCATGTTACATCATGAGTGTTCTGCAGTCTGAGTAGGCAAACATAAGAGCGAGCTTGTTTTCACACTCTCTTATACATATTTGAAATCACTCTTTCTGGCTCCAATTTGTCAGTGTTATCTTATTTTTCTGATTGTTTGTCCCATGTTACTCTGATATAAATGGCAGACAAATATAAGACTGACTATGAGCATATAATGGCTCTTTACCAAGACAATGTCACACTAAGACACAAATAACCATAATGATCATGGCCCCATCTGCATCTAGTATGGACAGAGAAGAAGTTATGTGCAGTCCAGAGGGATCACGTTTAAGAAACAGGTTTAGATGCTCTGGTTCATGAGAATCGAATGGTCCTGACGCTGTGGTTGACCAGCCCATATTGTGCTCTGCCCTTGGGCTATTATAGACACACTATTGATGCACTATGCACTAAAAGAGAGTAGTACTGTAGTTGCTTGTCACTTGAAATGCAGTGGCTTGACTGATATAGGCGGGTGTAAATATGTTGATTCGTGGACAAATTTAAGGGGAGCCAGATTGGATTTCCGAAAGCTGGATCCTCCTCTCTGCGATTCTAATTGGATAACGGATGCCTGTGTCAGCGTATTGCAGCAAAATTTCCTTAACTTTTGGGTCACATGACAGAATGTCACTTTCACAAAGCATTATGTTTTACGTCCATGTACTTGTGATGAAACATTCCCACTTAAATCAATGGATTTGCAGCTTTCTCTGACGTAGCTTAAACTCCAGTTTGTTGACATCCTTAATATGACCACAGTCATTAGATATCAGATTGGAGTAAGCCAAGTTCACATAACATGACTTGCAGTAACTTGACTCACAGACTTGTTTTCTGTCATGCTGGTGTGCACATTACACTGCTGATCACAAACTGTGGCTGTATCAAATACACAACCATTTGTGCCTGACTGAGGCCCTGTGTACATCTGGTATTAAGATGCATTTTGATTGATCCGATCAAGTGTACAAGCAAAACAAATCACTGTTACACCTGATTGTCTCTTTTGATCACTTGAGTTTGGATTTTGTCAGAGTCTCTGATTTTATAGCACATACTTCAATCATTAATTCGGTGCATTGCTGAATGATAATAAAGTGCAAAAAATTAAAAGAAGAAAAATTAATGGCTAATAACCATAGCACAGTTTCGCTTAATTATATGCAAACATGATTTTTCGAGCAGAATTACCTTTAAATGAGCTTTTAATGTACCTGCATTCACTTTATAAACTTTTCTGATCTAACAGTTATTTCCCTTTAAATCTGCCAACAACGTTTAAACTCTTGTTTTGTTAGGAAGTGCTCTGCTGCTGTGGCACTACGAGCACGTTGCAATTGGTGAAAGTTGCCATTCATTGTTCCTGGCAAGCTACTTAGCCTTACAGGCTTCATTTGGTTAGGGTTAGGGCAGGGGTGGGGTTGGGACATCTGCTGCCTCCCAGGAACAAACTGAGGCACCTTTGTACAATGGGCGCACAATATCTGAATGTGTTTGAAACAGTTTGGACCATGTACAGCTGTCTTAACGCCGGGCCTTTCCAAAGGAATCACTCAAGACATATCTTAAAATTACTATTAAAAAATGTATTCACAAATTCACACAGTTTATTCATGATAACATGTCAACAAACATGAAACTACTGAAAATAATAAAGACAGTGTGTAGGGAGATGTGGGTGATATTTTTATTTATTTTTAATTTTGTTATTCTGCTTCCCATTTTCTTGCATTCTCCATGTATTTCATTGGCTGTGGCTGATTGTCAGTCTCTTGCTTGTTGGGAGAGTGAACACACCTGAGTACAAGACAAGCTGGTTTGAGATCTGTCATAGTGTCTGCGACTTGATGAGGCTTGTCGCAGGAGTGCACACTTGTTACAAACCCCTATTTAAATTTGCCAGAAAGGACACATACTACCAAAGTACAGTGCATAAATATTTATAAACAAAACTATCCATAACACTAAGGAAACACGTATCATAAAACAAATAAAACAAAGATATTCCTAGAATAATTAATTAATGGTAATAAATAAAAAAAACCCACTATTAAGAAAGAACATGAAGAAAGAAAACTAAACAAAGCTTGGTTGCTGATGAATCTCCTCTCTCCGTCTCTCTCTCTCTCTCTCTCTGCCATGCTCCGCTTCGACATCCTTACTATACAAAATCAGCAATGCATACAACGAGATGCAGGTGCACAGAGGCGGACCTAAACAATCACTCAAACAGAGTGAAAAAGAGTCAGAGTAATGACGTCACATCCTGGAGAAGAAACGCACACAAGGCACCGGCCGTAACAACACTACACAACAGTTGGTCATGAGATCTGACAGGGTTTTTACTGCATTTGAATATTTTTGGTGGCAGCCGAAGCAAATTTCATAACATAAAGCTCAGAAGGCAAGATAAGCGCTAAATATGTTTCTCATGTGATACGCGGATGTGCATAAGGTGATTGAAGACTGGTATCACTTGTGTGTTGCTCGATCCCTGAGAATTTCTGGCACAAATGATGCGCTCTTCTCTATCCAACTACTATTATAGTATATTTTTAAATATCAGACATTGAAAAAGGTACTAATAAAGAAACATCTGGGCATTATGTAAACCAGAAACATGTACACAAGGCTGTATGGCCTACATGGCTATGCTATGGGAAACACACATATGCTTTCTTAACTTATGTAAAATGTACACAGAGCAATATTATATATAGAACAGTACACAGTGGAGAAAGCATTCCTCAGACACTGGATGGCACAGCCAATATCCAAGTTATCTTATTATGCTTAGACTGTTATATTCTATTTACTTAAAATGATGGAATTTTAACACTTAGCTTATTTAAAAAAATAAGTCAGATGGTCTGTTAAAAAATGATGGCCAACAGAGACAGATTGGTAAGTGAGCCCATTGATTAATATAACAGAAATGTATGTTTATTGGCTCAAAAGAGATAACAGACATGTATAAAAATGAAAGTCTGATACTGGATATTCAGATGAACAGCTGGCATCACAGGTTTTGTTGTTTCACTCAATAAAGCCTCACCTTTGAAATCTGGAACCCCTGACTTCGAGAGTTTTCTTGCACAGAAGGAAAGAGACTATGGTTGTACTGCAGCAAGCTGCGAGTCACACACCCGTTCCTGTTCCTCTGACGCTCTCTGCTGTTGGATCTACGATGCACTACATCGGCTTTCTCCTTCCTTGCACGGCAGTGCAATTTGCCTCTTGGTGCTTCGACAGTGCAAGAGCATATTAAAAGAGTGATATTTCTTTTATATATATATAAAAAAAAAAACTGCATCGCAATGAACGTGTACGTTGGCGTGTACCACCGAAGACCATTTTTACCCAGGGAAAAGAACGTGTCTGAGAACGTGTTCAATAAAAATATTACAATTTTAGTTATTTGAAGTGTTAGTGCAATCTGTTTTAAAAGGTATTAGTTGCTGACATCTAATTACTTTTAGTAAAAAAAATTAATACATTACATTTTAAATTCTTGTAATCAGATTGCAGTAAATGCATTACTTGGGTTACACCTATTTCTAAGCAATATTATTTATGTAGAGTACATTAAAAACTTTTTAATTATATTAATGTTTATGTGTAATAACATGATTTTGAAATCGTTGAACAAACATCTGTGAAAAGTGTTTTAGTAAGTAAATAGTAATGTGATTTACTTTTTTAGTAATCAGCACAGTAATCTGATTAGAATTTTAGAGAATGTCAGGAATGAAGCCAGACTTGGAAGATAAGTGAGAACCCAAGATGCAGGGATGTTTCATCCAACAGAAAAATCAATGAAACCAACAAGAAATCGAATAACAGGATGAACATACTGACAAGGAAATCTAGGAATAAACACTTAGCTTCTTAGGAGGAAAGCATAGTGCGGTCTATACAAATGATCAACAAGACTAGACAATAGTAGTGAGTGTGTTACAGATACTCAGACTCGATGGTAGTGTTAAACCCGGAGGTGTGTTTATTGAAGAGATAGTGAGTTGATAATGGACCTGGGTGAAGATGGCTGAGTGACGGTGAGGTATTGACTGGAAACAGACGATGGAGCAGCGGAGTGATGAGCAGAACAAGCTGGTGAGATGGAGTGACTGTCTAGGATGTTCATCTTGATAACGAAGGAGATAAGCGTGAAACACGCTGGAACGTTGGAGCAGACAACAAGAATGTAGGTCGTTGGAACGATGGAGTGAGGCGTCTTGAATTGAAGGTAGTAATATTTCTCGAGGAGAAAGCAGGTTAGTTAGTCCGTAGTCTTAAACGAGACCAGACAAAGAGTGGCAGGAGTGACGGGCTTATATGTGGTGAAGTTGATTGAAGAGGTGATGAGTTTCAGGTGCAGGTGATTAATATTCGGGAGAGAGGGATCGTGAAGTGAAAGTGTTGGGCGTGTCAGAAGGAACTGTGACAGAGTGGAGAGTATAAATAGAGTCCTTAATGAGTGAGTAATTATTGTAGAGGCAGGTGCTGCTGATTAGAATGCTGGTGATTTGGAGATTATGGGGAGACGGATGTAGGCTTGACAGTATAACCCCCCCCACGGACTGCTTGAGAGGCCCAAATGATGTGAGTCCAGTAGAGGACTGAGGAAGAGAGTTCTGGGCATATTCTGCCAAAGGAAAATTTGTCCACTTGTATTGGTTGGAGTGACAATTTGTTCTTAAAATCCAACCTATCACCTGGATCTTCCTCTCAGTCTCCAGTAGTTTGCAGATGGTATTCAGAAGAGAGGCTAATGGAGCCACCCAGGAGACTGAAGAAGGTCTTCCTTGCTCTTGTGGTGTATTTTGGACCTCGGTCAGACGCTAGGTCTTCAGGGAGGCTATAATTCCTGAAGACATGTTAGAATAGTGTTGTTTCTAGGGCCATGGGAAGTCCATTGAGAGGTATGCGATGGTTAGACTGGTCCACCGCAACCAGAACACATGTATAGCCCATGATAGAAAGGAGGTCTATGATGAAGTCAACATGGTATAGGTAAGGTTAAGAGTTTGCCTTATGGGAGAGTAATAGGTACTTTAGCTTTGGCATAATTGGGACAAGCACAGACATAGTCAGCGACGACTTGAGAGTCATCAGTAAAAGTTCTGAACTGATGTGAGAGTTTAAGACACTCCTTGGTATCCTGATCCAGGAGATTAGTGGATTCAATCTAACATCTGATGTCAGAGTGCAGAGAGGATGATAGTGAGTCCTTGAGGACAATCAATGGGAGCAGGTTCATTGGAGGTGGCCTGGGCAGTTTGTCAGTCAATTTGCCATAGTATGGGGCTAACTAGGATGGAGGAAGGAAGAATGGGCTCAGGAGAAGATGGAACCTGGTCAGCAGAGTGAAGCCAAAATAGTGCGTTGGCTTTGAAATTCGTGGATCCGGGTATATAAGCAATATGAATAGAAATCTGGTAAAGAAGAGGGCCCAACGTGCTTGTCATAGATTTAACCTCTTAGCAGATAAATAAATAAATTTTCTAGATTCCTTTAATCAGTTATAACCACAAATGGGAAATGGGCCCCCTTAAACCAGTGTTGCCATTCCTCAAGTGCCATCTTGGCAGGTGATAACTTCCTTGAAATGAAGGCTCAGGGATGGATTTGGGGAGGAGGACCTTGTCGCTGGGATAATACTGCTCCCACTCCGGTGATGGAGGCATCATCTTCAACAATGAAAGTAAGATTGGGGTTGGGGCGCTTGAGGTTGGGAGTGGTGGTGAAGGCAGCCTTGAGTAACTGGAATGCTGTGTTGGATTGAGGAGACCAGAAGATAGATTTGTGTTTCCCTTTTAGAAGACTGGCGAGGGGTGGGACTACCGTGCTGCAGTTCCTGATAAAACATTGATAGAAATTGGTGAAACCAAGGAACCGCTGTAACTCCTTCACCATGGATGTTTGTGGCCTGGACCTTGGTTGTATCTATCTGGATGCCCACGTACCCAATGACATATCCTAGGAAATGGATGGAGGTTTGATGGAACTGACTTTGTTCTTCATTTAGATACAGGTGGTGTTGGTGAAGGCATTGCAGGACCAGTCTTATGTTATGGACGTGTTCATGGAACTTTGAAGAGTAGATAAGGAAATTATCAATGTACACTATGACAAACTGATGTAGATAATCCCAAAAGATCTTGTTCATGTAAGACTGAAAGACTGAGGGGTTGGGACTGAACAGGGTTGGGAACCGCTGGTTAAAGGCATGGTAGTCGATACAAGGTCGGAGACCTCTGATGTTTCTTAGCCACAAAGAAGAAACTGGATGCAGCAGGAGAAGTGGATGGACTGATATATCCTTGTCGAAGAGCTTCACCTATGTAATCTTTCATTGCCTGCTGTTCTGGGATGGATAGTGGGTATACCCATACATGAGGAAGAGGAGCACCAAGTAGTAGTTTGCTGGTGCAGTCCCAGGGTCGATGTGGTGGTAGTTGGGAGGCTTTCTGAGGACTGAACACATCACGGTACTCTTCATATTCAAGGTGGAATGGTAGGCATGGAAGAGATAGTAGGGCTCTCGATGGTGGTAGTGAGGCATAGCAGAGAAAGATTTTGGATAGGTTGATGTGAGGAAGAGAAAGACAATGGGAAAATCACTGTTCACCCTAGACCCATACCTTTCAGGAAGAACATGATATGATGGGGTTATGATGGATTAACCATGGTAGGCCCAGAACAACATCAGCTGTAGAATTGTCCAGGATAAGTGCAGTCAGGGTTTCCAAGTGAAGAGCTCTGACTTAAAGAGTGATGGATTAAGTTTAATGGGTAACAAACCCAGAATCAATAGGTTTCTGGACTATGGAGTGGATGGGAAGAGGGTTGGAACATTTGATCATTTGACTTCCAGATGTAGAGTTGGGTGATGACCGAATGGGAGATGAAGTTTCCAGCCGACACGGAGTTGAAAAGAGCTTCAACAGAAAAAGTATGATGATGAGTGGAGATCTGAACATTGATATAGAATGGTTTATGTGCTACAGGAGTACATTAGAGAGAACTCACCGTTAATCTGGTTGGTTGGATAGAACAGCCAGGTACGAGGTGATCGGCAGCTCCACAATGTAGACAGAGATGATGCTCAAGCCTCCTCTGCTGCTCTGCTGGTGTTAGACACGTAGAACCAAGTTGCATCGCCTCCTCCCTGGATGGATTTGCATTGGGACTGGAAGGTATGTGTGTTTAGGTTCCACATATGAACATTGATAAAGATAAGATGAATCTTTGTGGCAGGATTGAAGATGGTTGTCCATCTGGAAGGAGACCGGCCATCTGCAGCTGTAGATTGTCATTCAGATCCTGGCAAAAGGTGGTCATCAGGGCTTGTTCATTCCAGCCACTGGCTGCTGCGCATGTACAGAACCAGAGGGCGTAATCCAATACAGAAGAATTGTTCTGCTTCGAAATTGACAGCTGCTCACTTGCATGAGAATTCCCAGCCAGATGTTCAAATACTTCCCGGAAGTGAGCGATGAACGTGGTGACTGACTAGGTCATTTGGCCTCCCTGACTACAAATTGTTGAGCCTCAATGCAGTGATTTCCATGTCAGGAGAGAGGTGGTATAAGTGATCTTCGCTCGCTCTGTGGGAAACCAATGGGGTTGCATCTCGAACATGAGTGAGCATTTGCACAGAAAGCCATTACAATCTTTGTCGGAGCTGGAATGGTAAACTGGAGTGGCCAATGGGCTGTCTTGGGCTAGAACTGATAAAGGATTAAGCGGAGAAGGGATCGGAGAGCTTACTGTTACTGCTGTGAATGTATTTGTGGAGTGGTGGTGGCGTAGTGGGCTAAAGGACTGAACTGGTAAGCAGAATCTGTTTGATCCCCACAGCTACCACCATTGTGTCCTTAAGCAAGGCACTTAACTCCAGGTTGCACTGGAGGGATTGTCCCTATAATAAGTGCACTGTAAGTCGCTTTGGATAAAAGCGTCTGCCAAATGCATAAATGTAAATGTATTTGCTCCACCATCTGATGAAGCATCAAGGGAGCCGTGAACCTAACACAGCACCTCACCAAGTCGATGAAGGGTTTGTTCGTGTGGGAGGCGAGAGTGTGTTTGGGAAGTTCTGATCCTTCTTTGTCTAGTCTTCTCTCAGGAATGAAGCTAGACACAGAAAATAGAAAAAGTCAGAAGTTTACATACATCTCAGCCAAATATAAAGTTTTTACAATTCCTGACATTTAATTGTAAAACATTCCCTGTCTTAGATCAGTTTGAATCACTAGATTCTATATTTTAAGAATGTGAAATGTCAGAATAATAGTAGAGAGAATTATTTAAGTTTTATATCTTTCATCACATTTCCAGTGGGTCAGAAGTTTACATACACTTTGTTAGTATTTGGTAGCATTGCCTTTAAATGATATAAGGTAGCCTTCCACAAGATTCTCAAAATAAGTTGCTGGAATTTTGGTCCATTCCTCCAGACAAAACTGGTGTAACTGAGTCAGGTTTGAAGGCTTCATTGCTTGCACATGCTTTTTCAGTTCTGCCCACAAATTTTCTATCAGATTGAGGTCAGGACTTTGTGATGACAACTCCAATACATTTACTTTTTTGTCCTTAAGCCATTTTGCCATAACTTTGGAGGTATGCTTGGGGTCATTGTTCATTTGGAAGACCCATTTGCGACCAAGCTTTAACCTCCTGGCTGATGTCTTGAGATATTGCTTCAATATAATCCACATAATCCATTCATCATGATGCAATCTATTTTGTGCACCAGTCCCTCCTGCAGAAAAGCACCCCCACAACATGATGCCAAACAGTCCAATTTTTGTTTCATCTGACCAGAGGACATTTCTCCAAAAATTAAGATCTTTGTCCCCATGTGCACTTGCAAACTGTATTCTGGCTTTTTTTATGGTCTTTTTGGAGCAGTGGCTTCTTTCTTGCTGAGCAGCCTTTCAGGGTATGTCGATATAGGACACGTTTTACCGTGGATATAGATACTTGTCTAATTGTTTCCCCCAGCATCTTCACAGGGTCCTTTGCTGTTGTTCTGGGATTTATTTGCACTTTTCGCACCAAACCACGTTCACCTCTATGAGTCAGAATGCATATGTACAGATGAATGTGGTACCTTCAGGCATTTGGAAATTGCTCCCAATGATTGATGATGATGATGACTTGTGTAGGTCCACAATTTGTTTTTCTGAGATCTTGGCTGATTTATTTTGATTTCCCCATAATGTCAAGCAAAGAGGCATTGAGTTTGAAGGTAGGCCTTAAAATATATCCACAGGTACACCTCCAATTGACTCCAACTAGCATATCAGAAGCTAATTATCTAATTGCCTAAAGGATTAGCATAATTTCTGGAATTTTCCAAGCTGCTTAAAGACACAGTTAACATAGTGTATTTAAACTTCTTACTAACTGGAAATGTTATATGGTCAATTAAAAGTGAAACAATCTGTCTGTAAGCAATTGTTGGAAAAATGACTCATGTCATGCACAAAGTAGATGTCCTAAATGACTTGACAAAACTATAGTTTGCTAATATGAAATCTGTGGAGTAGTTAAAAAAATAGTTTTAATGACTTCAACCTAAGTGTATATAAACTTCTGACTTCAACTGTACGTGAGAACCGAAGTTGCAGGTATGTTTAATACAACATAAAATCAATTAACTCAACAGTTAAGTGAATAACAGGATGAACAAACTGACAAGGAAAACTTGGAATAGACACTTAGCTACTTAGGCAGAAAGCATAGTGCATAGACTAGACAATATGTGGAGGTGAGTGGAGAGTATAAATAGAGTCCTTAATGAGTGAGTAATTAAAGGTAGGTGCTGCTGATTAGAAATCTGGTAAGTTAGAGCAGGTGATGGCAGATAATGGGGGAGACCATATTGACATGATAGGGAAGAAACTAGAAATCTGTTGTGGATTACTTTTTTGATTAATTTACTCAACACTGGTTATTTGTGTGTTATTTGTTAAAGCAGACTTGTTTTACTCTTGTTTTAACCTAGCTGAAGATTCAATCATATTTAATGACCAATTTATGAAAAAATGGATCACATGCATTTTCTTGTAGCTGTATATTCAGAAGAACCTGTACAGTAAGATACTCACCACAATAGGAAATATAATATATATTTTCTTTAATTTTCTACATTAATACAATTTCATTAGAATTACCCCCTTCCTCACATGTATGCTGTTACTGTTGCAAAATTACACATGGAGACCTGTTCTGAAGTGAAATAAAGTAATTTCTCTAGACATGGATTGAACCACTTGAGTTTTATGGATTACGTTTATGCTGCCTTTGTCCTTTTTCAGTGCTTGAAATGTTGCACCCAACTGACTTGCATGGACAAAAACACATCATATCTCATCAAAATGTCTTTGTGTTCCTCAGAACAAAGAAAATAGTTCAAGTTTGAGATTGCATAAAGGTGTGTAAATGATAAGGTATTTATAATTTTTGCATGAAAAATTCCTTTAAGGTTTTAAACTGTTGTAAATTTAAATGGGGTAAGAAAATCCCATAGACTTCTTTGATGACCCAATAGGAATCAGATTCACAGCTCTACTCATATTTTCTGCAGAAAATGTAAAAATCAATCATTTATTTAATGTCTTAATTATAATCTAGCAAACTCTTCATTAAAGATAAGGAAAGCTTAACTTCAAAGTAGATGATTTAAAGATCTAAGATTATTATTATCTTTTAAATGTAATACTTCCTCCCTGTAACATTGCTGGCCAGCAATGACACAGGAGCAGACGATGATTCGATAATGAACCCAAGTGCAGTTTATTTACAATGGTGAATATACAAAAACATGAACATAGACATGAACCAGATTTGAAACATCCATGAAACAACATTAAATCATCAATACTCGACAAAGGACAATGGCAAACATGAGGGCTTAAATACATGACATGGGGGAACATAAACCAATGAACAAAAAGAACTCTAAACAAGATAATTAAACAATAAACCAATGAAAATAAAACACATGAACATGGAGGGAAAACGTCTCGGGTTACATGTGTCCCTGAAAAAAGCGGAACGAGATGCTGCGCTTTGCTAAGCGCTATGGGGAACAATCTTATTGTGAGCAGCTTTGAATATGTGTGTCAATGAAAACTGACTGGAATTTATAGCCTCGGCTAGTGAGATCATTGAATGCACCTGTGACTAGGCTATAAATAGAGGCGTCACCAGAGTGTCGTCAGATATTTTTCTGAAGAGAAGTCCTGGGACGTCCCAGTGCGGCAAAGAAGCGCAGCATCTCGTTCCGCTTTTTTCAGGGAACAAGGGTTACACATGTAACCCGAGATGTTCCCTTTACAAAAAGCTTCACTATGATGCTGCGCTTTGCTAAGCGCTATGGGGAACGGAATACCCACGCCGCCGCACTGGGGCTGTCCGGACCCCTACGGTTGTGAAGTGTGCTCACAAAAAACATGAGAGGTCTAAGACATGAGCTTGAGATGTTGACTCAAGGGCGTAAGAGCCCGGAGTAGCTAAAAAATCTAAACCATAAAATTTGATGAATGTGTGCGGAAAGGACCAGCCTGCCGCATCACAAACGTGTTCAGGCATGGGCTTGCGACATCGACCCAAGGGCAAACAGCCCGGGGTAGCTAAAACATCTAAACCAAAAAAAATTAAAAAATAAAAATAATTTGATGAACGTGTGTGGAAAGGACCAGCCTGCCGCATCACAAACTTGTTCAGGCATAAGGATCTAAATCGTAAAATTTAGGAATGTGTACGAAAAGGACCCGCCTGCCGTACACAAACCTTCTTAGACTTGAGATCATAAATGAACACAAGGGAATCCAGATATGGGGCCTGAAGAATGTGTGCGGGAAGGACCAGCCTGCCACATCACAAACTTGCTGCAGAGGGACACCTCTAGCCAAGGCTTTAGAGGAAGCGACACCTCTGGTGGAGTGAGCCCTGATACCTACTGGCGAAGCTTGGCTGCACGCCTCGTAGGACAGGGCAATAGCATCCCTCACCCAATGTGACATAGTCGGTTTGGTAGCGGCCGCCCCTTTGTTGCGGCCCCCAAAACAAACAAACAACTGCCCTGACTTACGCCACTGGCTAGTGCGGTGGACATAAGTCTGAAGGGCACAGACAGGACAGAGTCGGTGAAGTCTTTCTTGCTCCGGCGTTAAAAACGGCGGGGAGCAGAAGGCTTCCAGAGTGACAGGATGTACTGTCGAAAAAGGCACCTTGGGGAGATAGACTGGATGCGGATATAGAATAGCTTTTAGCTGTACCTGGGGCAAATTCTAAACAGGCCAGCAAAACAGACAGAGCCTGTAGATTCCCAACCCTCTTAAGAGAGGTAATCACCATAAGAAAGACCATCTTTAGAGTCAGAAGTCTGTCAGATGCTGACTCTAGAGGTTCATAGGGGGTCTCAACTAGACCTTCCAGGACTATTGCCAAGTCCCAGGAAGGAGTTCTAGTCCTGACATGGGGCCTCAACCGCATGGCTCCACGAATGAAGCGAGCGAGCAGAGGATGTCTCCCTACAGGCGCCCCATCGATCAAGGCGTGGCAAGCCGAAATGGCGGCCACATAGACCCTGAGAGTGGCAGGGCATATGCCTGCTGACAGTTTTCCTTGCAGAAAACCCAGAACTGAAACAATTTGGCAGTTAACTGGATCTGCATCATGTGAACTGCACCACTTTTCAAAGACACCCCACTTATTGGCGTAAATTCTTCTAGTGGAAGGGGACTTGCACTAAGAATGGTCTCGATAACCTCAGGTGACAGCCCTGTGTTCCTCAGTTGGTACCCTTCAGGGGCCAAACATGAAGATTCCACAGTTCGGGACGGGGATGAAGTATCATCCCCTGTGCCTGAGACAGAAGATCCTTCCTGATCGGAATCGCCCAAGGCGAGCCATCGAGGAGGAGCATCAGTTCTGAGAACCAAGTCCTGTTCGGCCAATAAGGCGCTATCAGCAAGAGGCAAGACTCTTATTGGCGAACTCTGGCTAAGACCCCCGGGAGCAGAGAAACCGGGGGAAATGCATACAGGCGCATTCTGGGCCATGTATGTGCCATTGCGTCCAGACCAGTGGGGATTTCTTTAAGACTGCAAGGGAAGCTCGGCTTCCCCTATAATGTAAAAAAAATAATGGTCAAATATGTACTATTGTGTAAACAATTTATTGACTAAAAATGCGTTAGAACATGTTGATCTCGAAAAATAGTTTGTTCAGAATCAGCTACATATAGCAGGTCGGCTGACTCGATTTCATTCTCATACATTCCCGTAGCGTCACAGCGCATTTCCCTGTTGAAGCCGAGCGTCCATTGACTTCAATGGGGCTGCTTTGAACAGTTTTTTTCAGTGCTCCGAAACTAGACGGTCATTGGATAAATGCTGCGATTATGTCCCTCCCACGGACGCTCAGCGTCTCTGGGGGTGAATGAGGAGTGGGCTGGCCCGGACTCCGGGCTTCCGTGTAATGATTGGAGGATCTGTCGAAAGACTGCATCTCCTTTTGCCAGACAGCGAATCTGTACTATAAGAAGTCGCTGAAGCTATTCACGCTCAGTCCCATCGTGGATTTCTCAAGTGTAGTCGAAAGACAAACTGCTGCAACCTATTTCTTGATATTTGTTTGGCGAAATTGCTAGTCAATTTGCATAATACATTTCACACAGTTATACACCACATTACTTGTTTCAGTTTTACCAAGTTTAATATTTTTTTTTAGATCATTCGTTTGTTCGTTCATTCATTCATTCATTTATACAGTAGGCTATTCATTTATACGTACGGGTGAAACTGCGCACAATGGCAGACAGTGCTAATATTGTTGACCTGATTTTGGCGAAGCCATTTGAAAGTCTTCCTTACCGAGGAAAAAAAATATAATTAAACAGCAGGGCAGATCAACACCTAAGATTGATTTAGTGCAAAAGATAGGGAAAAATAACAGGTCTTTTCAGCTCTCCTGGTATGACAAAGTTAGCTGGCTGACTGGAAGTGCTGTGACAAATAAAATGTACTGCTGGCCATGCCTCTTGATGAAACCATCTCACAGATGTGTTATTTGGTCAAAGGTGGGGTTTGGAGATCTGTCTAACTTTGACAGGGCATAGGCTATATTTGGTATGACATGGTCACAGTGCATTTTCTCGAAAAGGAACGTAGGGCAGAATTTACTTTTAAATAAATGGACAAGTTTATAATGTAGGCCGAAAATGAGCTTCCCCTCTTTGAAAGACCAGCAGCCGCCACTGGTCCAGACCCAGGGGGGCTGGGTGACTCAGAGAGAAGTAGAGGGGACATTGCGCAGTCTCTTGAGAGGCGAAGAGGTCCACTTCTGCACTGTAAAATTTCTCCCAAATTTATTCCACTACCTCAGGATGGAGTTTCCACTCGCTCATCGGCAGGTTGTGTCTGGACAGAAAATCTGCTCCCACGTTTAAGCGTCCAGGGATATAGATAGCCCTGAGTAACAGGAGCTTGCCCTGGGCCCAAAGGAGAACCCGACGCGTCAGAAGTACAGCTGACAAGAACGTGGATCTCCCTGATGATTTATGTAAGAGGCTACCGCTGCATTGTCCACCCGCATCAAGACATGGCAGCCTCAGGAGGAGGTATTTCAGGGCCAGAAATACAGCCATCAACCTGAGACAGTGACTGTGACAACTGAGCTGACGACCCTCCTATCCCCTTAAGCTGGACGACCACTTAAGGCCGCTACCCCGCCCGTCAGGGAGGCGTCTATCATTAGCAACCTGCGACAACAAGACACACCTAGTGTGGGACCCAAGGCAGAAAACCGGGGTCTGAACCACGTAGAAAGGGAACGAAGCCTGAGGCGCGTAACCCTTATTAGCCTAGGGGTTTTGGCCCTTGGAAGAAAAACCCCTGGCTTTGAGCCACAACAACAACGGTCTCATGAGCAGAAGGTCCAGAGGGATCACCGAGGACGCGGTCGCCCTGAGACCTGGAAATCGTTGATACTGATAACAGTGCAACCTTGGCCTAGCCTGACTTTGCTCAGGGTGATCTGAATGGAGTCAGTCCTAGCGGGAGACAGTTGTGCCCGCATTGTGATTGAACCCCTATATGATGCCCTGACAGACAATGTTCTGGGTGGGAGAGAGGACGCTTTTCTCGGCGTTGAGCCTCAACCCCAGCGAAACTGATGAGCTAAGACGATGTCCCTGTGCTGAACTGCCAGTTCCTGGAACTGCGCTAGGATCAGCCAGTCGTCTAGACAATTCAGAATGCAGATGCCCCGGAGTCACAAGGAGCCAGCGCTACATCATGCATTGTGAATGTGTGGGTAAAAAGGGCTAGGCCGAATGAATGAACCTGACACTGGAAGACTTCGCCCCCGGAAGCGAACCTCAGGAACTTTCCATGTTGTGGCAGAACTTCTAAATGAAGTATAGAAGTGCGTCACAAGATCGATGGTGACCAGCCAAACGAGTTGTAGGGCTTGAGACACGACCGTCTTGATAGGCATCATCTAGGACTTGAACACCCATGGGCAGTTCAAGCTTTAAGATCTAAGCCAGACGCCACCCCTCACCCTCCATGGGAAACAGGAAGTATTTTGTGTAATAACCCAACTCTCTCTCTGGAAGGGGAACACATACCATGGCCCCTTTAACCAGGAGATTTGAGATTTTTTATTTTTTTTGCTATTCATAGCAGACATAAAAAGAAATCCGGATTACGGTAGTGAGACCACACCGTTGAAACACGGAAAGGCAACGAGTGAATTAAATCCTGGCACTCTTTTAAGACCCACAGCAAAGAAAGATATCTGGCAGAAGTTTCCACGCTGCCAGGTTCTCTGAAATGGGAACTAATTTCAGCACTTCCTGTTGAGGGTGTGTTGAGTGTTCCGTGTCCTGGACTAAGGCAGGAAGCAACGGTACACCCAACTTTCTGTCGGAAAACTCTGTCACCCGAATCACCAAGGGTGGCGGGAGTGAAGGGTTTTCTTGAGGGTATCGGGAGGGCCGAAGTGAATAAAACACGCGCCCCTTCCCGAAGGGAACTACCCCCAAAAGTTTGGGTACAAGACCATCAGGGTTTTTTCCTTTTGGAAATTATAGCCCTGAGGTCTTGCTTAGGGGGCTGCTGAGGACGACGAGCCTGTCCCCTGTCTCTGCGAGGGGGAGCACGACTCGCCACGCTCTGTTTTTGAGCTTCCCTCCTAACAGCCTCGGGGCGAGACCGGGTGGCCGATGGCCCCGCCCCCTGAGTGCGGCGAGGAAAAAACTGCCCAAAGGCTTCCTCGTGGCTTTTTGCCTGATGAGGCGTTCCCTTCCCTCGGCCACCAGACAGAAATCTGTCCTCTAATTTGGAGTGTTTGGGGGTTTCTTGGTCACATGGCCAGTCTAATTGAAGCCTGGCCACTGCATGAGTGATCACGTCGAGCAACTCCTCAGAAGATTTAAAATCGCATTTGGAATGCTCTGACGCGGGTAACTCACACTCCGAACCAAGATATATAAGGTCCTCCCCGTGAACCGAAGAAACGCCGGAGTGCGCTTCGAGATCGCGTGAAGGACTGGCTGGGTCTGGGGAGAGAGCGAGCGAAAGGGACGAACCCGTCTCTCGCTCCTCAGCCAGATCCATGCGAGAGCCCCACGAGTGAAGTGTGGGTGCTGGCTCGCGAAAGTAAGCGAGGCGAGCGCGAAGCATTCCGACCAAAGTAGGTCACAATGAGCGCACCCGCCCTGCCCCAACGCGAGAGCAGCGTGCTCTTCCCCCAAACAAACAAAGCAGAACTCATGCGTGTCCTTGTCGGTCAAAGACCGCTGGCAAGGAAACACGCATCGTTTGCCTTGTTTCTCCATCATTTTCTCTCTCTTTTTTCCTTTTTATATATATATATATATATATATATATGGAGAGAGAGAGAAGACTCTTCTTTTTTTTTAGAAAGAAAGGAAAGTTCTGCGCACTGCCTAACAATTTCTAACTCCTAACAAAAGGGAAGAAAGAGGTTTTTAGCAGGTTTGTGAGACACACAGTCATAGTATGCTCTGAAGAAAAATCATCTGACGACACTCTGGTGACGCCTCTATTTATAGCCTAGTCACAGGTGCATTCAATGATCTCACCAGCCGAGGCTATAAATTCCAGTCAATTTTCTTTGACGTGTTACACACATATTCAAAGCTGCTCACAATAAGATTGTTCCCCATAGCGCTTAGCAAAGCGCAGCATCATAGTGAAGCATTTTGTAAAGGGAACAGGATATCACATGACTAAGAAACAGGAACTTAACCTTTCAAAATAAAAGACATGGAAAACAGGAACCAACAGAATAAACATGACAATCCCAGACTTACAAAAATTACTTTCTATTATTTACAGAGATACGACACTTTGCTCAGTAGCTCAATGTACAGTCTGAACAAACTGAAGTCTACTGTTTTTTAAGGCAGTTTTGATGAGTTTTTGAGAATTTCAACTTTCTTGCTTCTCTGTATTGACAGATTGCATCTATAGCTGGAATGTTTCCACCCTTTATACTTTAAATAATGCAGTATGGGCTCAGTGAAGGTACAGTGTTTGCTCTGGGTGGAAACTACTAACGTCATCCAAGCATTGAATCATCACAATGAATATGAAACACAGAGAGCACTGGAGGCAAATGAGAATGCCCTATTTTGGGCAGGCAGCTGTGAGTCATTATTACCTTTTCAACATTCTTTAGTCTGTGTGTGTGTTGCTGTTGAAGTAAGGGTGGGGTGTGGAAGTCAAGGACTTGCATGTCATTAATATGTAAAATCCTCTGCACATTTGAGTAAAAAAATCACACTTATGATACTGAACAAAAATACACAGTTAAATATAGTGATCAACTCCTCTTTAACACACTAATCTCTGTTTGCACTTCCCTGTTGAATCAGATCAACTAGATGAGGTTCTCAGATCAGTTGTTGTTTTATATTTTTTATTGCAACTGAACTAGAAAAATGGTAATAAGATTGCAGCTTTGAAAGGCTCTTTTTCCACCATCGATGCTTCAAACCTTCAAACCTTTCATTGATTTTGTTTTGTTCAGAATTGTTACTGATGGTGGGGGAGTTTCTGTTCCCTGTATTTCTTTGTTAACATCTAAATCTAGGCTTCTGGGCTGTTTAAATTATGTTCTCCCTGAGCTGTAGCTGTCTCACCATACCTGCCTGACTCATCCAACAGCCTGCGTGTAAATTGCCACAAACAGTTATATTTAGCAGAAAACTTTGTTAATGATATATTCTGAACTAAGAGAATGCTTAAGGTAACGCATCCTTTGTTTACGTAGCTAATGCATTCTGTATGGTTGGGTAGCAGCTTATGTGATTGAAATTACAATGCCAGAAATTTATAAATAAGCCTATCATCTGGAAAAAATAAATATTGATTGTGAAAGTATCCCACATTCAGGGAAATTTACAAAATTAGAATATTTGCTGTATAACTAATTCCTTTGCTTTTTTAAAACAGTCAGTGGCAAACATGATGAAAGAGAGGGAAGTAACAGAAGAAAAAATAACCATGAGTATTTCACAGAAACCAGACAACTGAAGTTAAAGGGATACTTTACTCACAGAATGAAAATTCTGTCATTATATACTCACCATCATGTCTGTCTGTCTTTCTATCTTTCTGTCTATCGATCTACACACACACACAAAAAACCCAAGTTGAACAAGTGGTTCTCAACAGTGATGAGTAGTTCCAACAAGCCATGATTAATTTGTATGAAACTAAAATGTCAAGTAAATTGGATAAAAGCTTTTTGAGGAAATACAAACCATTCGGATTAGTTTTACATATTGTTATTGTTATCTTTACTAGATAATAATGGTTGAATTTACATAACATCAATTTATTCTTTCAGTTAACATTTGGAGAGCAACAGTTTGTGTTGACATGTTAAATATATTGCCATGAATCTCAGCAAAGAAGATTCTTACCACTCTTCTGTGAGTGGCACAAAAATAGTTCATTGGACAAAGTAAAATCAAAGGGTTTATTATTGGTTTTCCACAACCTATGCTCCAACTCCACTCTTCACCACAGTTGTAACAGGAACTTTTCTAAATCGGAACATAACAAATATTGATAACACCTTACAATACAGGTGCATTAATATGCTTAACTAATGCACAAATAATATTGACTTAATGTATGACTCATGATTAACTAAGTCATTACTTAATGATTACCACTTCAGCAACTAATAAAGAGTCTGATTAATATATAAAGTCATATATGAATTATTAATTAAATGTGTGATCATGGATTAATTCCCTAACAACTTATTATATGAACTAATAGTGTTAATTAATGTGTTAATTACCACAATGAGCCAAAGCCATGTATTGGAAATTCCACCTAATACGGGTGCACTAATATGCATTAATACATGCTTAATTACTGCATTATTACTAGTAATTTTATTAGGCAATCATTAATGATTGTCTTAGTTAATCATGAGTCACACATTAACACAATATTATCTGTGCATTATTTAAGCATGAATTAATGTAATGTAAAGTGTTATCCAAATATTAAATACCATTTATTCTTCCTTTGTGTTCATCTTGCACAAACACATAAAAAAACACTTCATTTTAACATTTACTCTCTCTATCCAGAGAGAGTATTTCATGTTGTCACATGCATGTGCTTTGTTCTTGTCTTTTATTTTGAAAATTAAGTTCCTTGTTCCTGTTTCGTGAATGTAATGTGATTTCCTGTTAACCTCGTGTTTCATGTGTTTTGAACTTTGGTTTCATTAGTCTTGTCTAATCATTGGTTCATATCTTTATTGTCTAGTTATCTTGATTTTTAGTTCTGTCCTGTCATTGGTTGTCTTTATATCAGTTCCAGTTTGTTATTGGATGTCTTGTTATCTTCTTAAGCCCTCATGTTTGCCATTGTCCTTTGTTGTGTATTGATCGCGTAATGTTGTTCGCTTCTCTCATTCATGGCTATCGTCAAATCTAGTCTAATTAAGTCAAGTTAAGTCTTGTCATAGTTTGTTAATGTCTTGTTTTTATTTTGTTTTCGATTCATGTTTTGTATTATATTTACGCTTTATTTTATTAAAACTGCACTTGGGTTCTCACATTGTTATCGTTTTTGTCTGTTCCTGTCATCTTTCTTCTTGCTCCTGGTTGCCTGCAACATGTTACAGAATACACGACCACAAGATGAACCCAGCAGGTTGCCTCTTGTGATTACATGGGAGAATGTACCATTGAGGATTATGTGGACTACTTCTATGCGTTGGCCAGCGAGGTGGATTTTAACAATGTGGCTCTCAAGGACATATTCCATGCAGGCTTAAATGAACCCATCCACTCTAGGATGCCTGGGGATATAGTCAATTTGTCTCATTCCAAGTACATTGATTTTGCCTTGCTTCTTAGTGGTTTTGCATTTACTGTGGGAGTGGCACATCTGGATGCCAACTCTCCTGTGGTAGTCACCACATCAGAGTTCACCACCACAGCCACCAGCCTCCTCAGCCACACTGGCCTCACCCGAAGTTCCCCGCCATGGCTGCCATGTCAGCTATGGAATACGAGCTGACGCCTGAAGCCTCATCTGTCCCAGAGCCGGCGACTGAAGCCTTGTCCATCCCAGAGCCGGCGACTGAAGCCTCGTCCATCCCAGAGCCAGCCCTGAAGCATGGCATGCCTGCCTCATAATGCTATGTTTCAACATCTACCTTGTCATGCCATGTTGTCACGCCTGACATGCCAAGCCATATTGTCATGCCTCCCATGTCAAGCCATGTTGTCCCGCCATGCCAAGCTGCCACATCTGACCTTCCATGCCAAGCCGCCACATCTGACCCACATATGTCAGGCCACCTTAACCCCTGGGTCTCTGCCTCCAGCAGCTCCACCCCCTGGGTATCTGCCTCCAGTGGCTCAGCCCCCTGAAAGTACAGCATGCCACGCTGTCTTGTCAGCCATGCCATTTTACGCTGCCCCATCAGCCTCACCATGCCCTGCTCCATGCTCTTGCCCTGCTCCATGCTCCACAATCTGTCAAGACAGGCCACGCTCCACAGCCCAGGTCCCCTTCATCAGGCCACGCTTCGCAGCCCAGGTCCTCCTTGCCTGGCCACGCTCCACACCCACCGGCTACGCCCTAGTCTCCTGGTCCACACCGGTCTCCTGTCCCTCCACCCTCTCCGCCCTGGTGTTAATGCCTGGTCCTCCATGGTCTCCAGCCCCGTCTGATCCCTCGTGTTCTCTTCCCTGTCTGGTCCCTGCCTCATGGCCCAAGTCTGCCACTGCCCTCAGTTTCGCCTTTGCTTATAACTAACAGTCAAGCTCTTGTTCTGTTTTTGTGGGGTGTCGGGGAGCCACCCCTTGTGGGGGTGATATGTCACATTCATGTGTCTTGTTCATTTTTCTTAATTCATGTTCTTTTGTTCATGTCTTTTATTTTGAAAATGTTGTTCCTTGTTCCTGTTTCCTGGATATCATATGATTTCCTGTTACTCTCATGTTTCATGTGTTTTGGTCTTGTCTTTTCATTGGATCATGTGTTTATTGTCTTGTTATCTTGTTTATTAGTTCTGTCCTGTCCTTGTTTTTTATCAGTTCTAGTTTGTTATAGTTTTTTGTTATTTATGCCCTCATGCTTGCCATTGTCCTTTGCCTTGTATTGATTATGTAATGTTGTTCACTTCTCTCATTCATGGTTATCGTCTAGTCTAGTTAAGTCAAGTTTAGTCTTGTCATAGTTTGTTTATGTTTTGTTTTTTATACAAGTTCTGGATTATATTCATGCTTTATTTGAATTAAACTGCACTTGGGTTCTCACATCATCTTCTTCTGTTCTTGTCATCTTGCTCCTGGTTGCCTGTTACATGTGCAAAGCCTGCTGGAACTACAAAACACTGTGGTTTCAGTAAATACCAACAAAAATATTTATGTTGTGCCTACCCAAATGGATTAAGTAAAGCTGACAAGACATTTTTTTTCATTGAAACAACTCTGTTAAATTAAGTTAACTTATTTACATGCATTTGAGTAACATGGGAGGGAGGATTCAGTAAAACTGATAATAGTGAAAGTATATTTTTTGGAGTGTGTCAGTTTGTCTGTCTAACTTAAAATTGTGAACTATTTAGTTCATTTACAATGTTTTTTGTTTGTTTTTGTTTTCATCATTATCATCACGGTCATAACTAATATCATCATCAACATCATAATCACCAACACCAACACCATAAGCAGCAGTAGAAACAACATTAGCATATTCTTCTTGTATTTTTTCTCTATGTTGAGTGAGTAGGTCAGAAGATATTATAATGAGGTTTCCTGTGAAACAGGCGGTTAGGTTTGTTTTTCTCTTATCCTGCCCTTTTTTCAGCTACCCCTTATGCTCTCTTTCTTATTAACCTTTTATCATTTTCAGTTGTAGACACATGTTTGGCTTTATTTTGTTAACATTGAGCTTGGTGCCTCAGTACATTCTTAAAATTAGAGGTTACAAAGCTTTCTCCTTTTCATAAAGACTTCTCTTGAATGAAGGCCCACACTGGGACATAAAATCACCTAGCAACAGTTAGCCTGCCAATAGAGCAATTAACTTCTGGTTGAAGGAAGCTTCAAAAGGTATAGGTTGTCTTTATCAAAGACAGCTGGTTCCTGTGGATCATTGGATCCTGTTTCATTAAACTGAAATGTGATTGAAGGCAGTGACACAAAGGGTCTTTCTTGAGAGCCTCGCATACCACTGAACTTGAGGAAAGGCCAATGAGAAATTGGCAGATAGAATTTGCATGTCCCGCCCCCGGACACATGGGTATAAAGGGAAGCGGGCATGCGTCAGTCAGTCAGATTTTTTCTTCTGAGCCAATCGGTTGTGCAGCTGCAAGCTGAGTCTCACTACTGCTCCACTCACCTCTGTTGGCAAAGCACTGTTTTTGGATCTATGGCGCATCACCAGCGGCTTTCTCCTTCACGCCCCGTGCGCTTCGACAGCGTTTCTATCTAAAAGAGTGTATTCCTCCTAAAAGAGTTTGTGTTCTCTAAAAGAGTTTACACAAAAGAGCCGTGCCTTCTTCCTATGGGATTAAGGCCGGCGATGAAAGCGATTTGGGGAGAGCAACAGGCTTTGTTTCGCTGGATAAATCCCCAGCATGACAGCATACCTCATGACACTCTTCGAGCCCGGCATGGCAGTTCCTCTAAAACAGTTCCAGAGGCTCCCAGGGAATATGGCATTCTCGACCGCGCCGCTCAGATTGATGCATATGAGACAGCTTCAGCACTGGCTTCAGACTCCAGTCCAGAGATGGGCATGGTGCCACAGCACATACCATGTGTTAATCACCCAATTCCTGCCGTCATACTTTCAATCCTTGAACAGACCTCTGTTTTCTGCGGACTGGAGTCTGGACGGGATGCGGAAGATCTGAGTGACCTACCACGGTCACTAGACACGATCAACCAAGCCAAAGCTCCCTCTCCCGATCTGAAGACCTGCAGAGGTGCTCAGTTTGATCAGTGCTTTCATTCCTACAAGAAAGGTTGGAGGGGAGGCTGTCCCCCTCCACCTTGATGGTGTATGTAGCCGCTATCATGGCCCACCACAATGCAGAGACCCCCCCCTTTGAGCCGCTTGACTCAGTTTAGCTCAAGGCCCTGTCCTTGAAAACGGCCCTCCTTCCAACAAGGAGGTTGGGGACCTGCAAGCATTCTCTGTCAGTGACACTTGCCTGGAGTTTGGTCCGGCAGATACTCACATCATCCTAAGACCGCGACCATGCTATGTGCCCAAGGTTCCTACAACCCCCTTCAGGGACCTGCAAGCGCTGACCCCGGTACATGCTTTGCATATCCATTTGGACCGCACACAGCGCTTTAGATGTTCTGAGCAGCTCTTTGTCTGCTTTGGCAGATGGTGGAAAGGGAAAGCTGTCTCCAAACTGAGGCTGCCTGCTGGGTCATCAATGCCATTTCCTTGGCCTTCCAGACTCAGGCCGTGCCTGCCCCCTTGCGGCTGGACAACACCCAACACCTTTGCGATGCTCTACAATCTCAGGGTTGAGGAGGTCTCGTCTCGTGTTTTGTCAGGTCCGAGCTGGTTGAACCCAGTAATACGGAACAGCCGACCAGGTGTTCCGCTTGCACCTAGCGCTCTTCAACATTTTGATCCAGTGCGCTTTCTCTCCCAGGTTAGCCACTAAGCTCTCGCTTCCTGTATTTTCTTCCTCCCTAGCCTTCTGGCCTGCAAATTCAGCTTTGGAATTTGCGACCAGACCCACTACAAGCCGCAAGTGCTCTGTACTGGGGTAGGGCTCCACAGGCCTAATTCCCTCTTCAGGCAACTCCCTGTGATGTATTTTACGCGGTACGGTCCCCCTGTCGGTGGACCCGCGTCTCACTTGGGCAGTCCCTCTGCCCCCAGTTGCTGTGTTTGTAGAGCTCCTCCTTCATCAGGTAGGACCTGCCACCGCGCCACTCCCACGTGTGGCTTGACAACCTGTGTGGTGTATTGGCCACATATCACCTCCCCCTAGTCTGGGCAGTATGTGGTCTCTGCAGGGTCTTTTCCACCTGAAAGAGTAGGATTGGGAAAGATCACCTTCCCCGACGCATTTCATAGTATTAAGTATTAAGTAAGCCCCAGCCACATTACGTTCTATGTGAGAAACATATCTGGCTGGCTTGCTCCCATGATGGTTATGTAGCGCCTGTTCCACCCAAAGGGGTGCTGGGAACCTAAGGACTGTATATGCCAACTTTTTCTGGGGGCGTTTGGGAGGGTTACGTGCGGCCAATCCAGTTGCTTCTAGCATGCAGCAGCCTGCTTGCACCTGTGTCAGCAGTTCACGTAATATGGTCAAGTGCATGACGCTTTGAAATGGGACCCCTTGTGTCACTACATTTAACACAATGTCGAGTGAGTGACAGAAGGGGAATGTCATGGTTACCGTTGTAACCTCCATTCACTGATGGTGGGAACGAGACTTTGTGTCCCCTTTGCCAACGACACTAGACCTACCACTGTTATTGGCCGTACCTTATTCTCGGCTCCTCAGTGCAAAATCCTCATGCTGCTTGACCAATCTAAATATGGGTGTGTCTTACCTCTGTTTTGATTTGATGTTTCTTCAGATAAGTGTATGTGGGAAACCACGCATGGCCAATCCAAAGCTATTACAAGAGAAGTTATGTTGGTCAACTTACATCTGTAATAGTGGCCGTGACCTCTACTGAAGAAAACGTTAAGGTAAATTCAAGTGTATGCAATTCCATGGGGGCTATACTGAAGTATCTTTGATTGTGTAAATGTGGACATGACCGATCTTAGGTATATAGCAATTACCTCTGTTTGATGATCCAATACTGGCCGCTTGTGATCGTGAGACCCGCAGTGTAGAGAAAAACACGCAAGGACCTCAAAGCTGCATAGTTTCCTAATCTGAACGGGCAAAATATAATTAAAGGAGTTAAAAAGAATAATCAAACATTCGCTCACTTTTAATGATGCTCAGATATCATTAAAACCTTTTTCATTTATGGAGTCAGATGAAATAACGAGGTAATACATAAGAGAAAATGTATTTGATTGAATCTTGTTGCATTGCGTAAAAGAAGGACAGTAATGCGCAGAGACCTTCACCCGTATTATTGGAGACCGCCATTGGACCAATAAACGGGCTTACACCCTGTGACTATCAAATATTCTGTACAGTCCATAGTGGCTGTCGACCAGCTCTTTGCTCAGTCCAGTGGATAACACCCATCAGACACCAGTTATCACCCTGTTACACCAGTGACCAGCCTTTTACTCAGTCCAGTGGCCAGCATCTGTCAGACACACTCAACCAGTCTGTTGCTCAGTCCAGTGGCTAACACTCATCAGACACTAGCTACCATTCTGTTGCTCAACCCCGTAGCAAGCACCCATCAGACACCAGCCACAAGTCTGTTGCTCAGCCCAGTAGCCAGGACTCATCGGACACCAGCCACCAGTCTGTTGCTCAGCAAATATACCCTTTAATTATTTCATCACTGGATATGTTGCATTTGTATTTTGTGCAATTGACAGAAGCGTTTTCGATGACTGAGCCTTGGCTTGTGTTTGGGTGGGATATGGAGGGTGGCTGTAACTGCTAATCCTCTGACACTACATAGCATGACAGAGCAGGTTCCAGACATGTCCATCAAATTAATTCATCCAGGCTATTCTCCTTCTACACATACAGTATGTTGCTGCCAACACTATGAATTTAGATAAAAAAGTGTATGTATCTGTGGCCCGGCATTAGCACAACCCATCTGATGGCTGCCGAGGTCCTGAAACTGTAAAAACTCAGTAGAAGTTTAGAGACCCTGGCTCCCTGACCCATTAAAATCCCCCAGATAACTGGACCTGTTGAGACCTCCTACCTCACCGTCTGCCAGACACACTCCAAATGTGACCACTCTTCTTCTCACTCTCTCTTTACACTCCTTTGGATTCCACCTCTTTACTGGTTAAATCAAATGCTCATTTAGATGTTGCAAACATTACTAGAGGAGATTAAAACTGAATGTAATAACTACTTACCTCACATTGTGTATGCTTACCACAAGGCACTAGGCATGAAGTGACTGGTTGCTCTAGGTTACCAATCTACTGCTCATCCTCCAAGGTTGATCTTTACACAAAAGTAGGCAGCAAGAATGCAATACCCTTGCCAAATTACTGATGAGAACAGCTAGAAACCTGCAACCAAAGGCCGAAAATACTATTACAGAGCAATAAGACGTCAAACTACATGCCTATTTGGAAAATTAAATTACACTCTATACACTGTAAGGGAAAGAATTGGAGACGTGCCAGTGCAAAATGTACAACTAAAAACAGGCATTTCCATGTGCTCCACAAAAATCTCCTACTTGCCATAAACAGTTGCATATGGCCTCTGAATTGCCCTGTGGGGCAACTAACTCCACTGTGCCATGTGAATTCAAAGCAAGGTTTATTTGCTTGCATTTGAACAGATTACCTGCTGGGTTCACCCAGCCTGTTGTTTTATGCTCAAACCCAGAAAAAAACCTGTTTGAAAAAAAGATGCAAGAAATATTTTTGTGAATAAAGTGGGGGCATTGATGGAATTTCTGGATATGGGTGAACATTGTTCAGATAATGAAACTGCTTAAACACATATCTGCTTGCGACACTTTAAGCACCCTTTATTGACTATTGTGTTTTGGTCATGTTTGAAACAGAGAACAATTAATTTTAATCTAGTATTTGGTCAAAATGCCTTTGGAATTTCCACAACAATTAATAAATGAAATATTTGTTTATGTTTATGCAATGTCAGGGTGTTTTGGATAAATACTAGGGCATTACAAGGGTCTTGCTAGGACCTTTTGGAAGTCTGTGTGATTTTTCACTAATTTTTCTTTTTTTAAGCTTGTGAAAGTTTATTATACTGTAGTGTTAAAGACAAGCTTACAGTATGTGGAAATGTTAATGTTAGGGTGACCATATGTCCTCTTTTTCCTGGACATGTCATCTTTTTCAGACCTTAAAAAAGCGTCCGGCCGGCAAATCTAAATTTGCAAAGATGTCCGGGATTTAGGAATCAGCTTTTGTTGCATTATAATGTGCATATAGTCTAATACTTCTTTTGTGTGTGCATGCATATTTGCATTGCTTTAACACCTCTTTGTAAGTCCCGCCTTCTCAGACACCAATTGGTCGATTATAAGAGGCTTGCAGCAACTATTGGCCAAATTCCTGCCTATCAATCTCTCCGAATGCGCAAAGAGCTGTTGAGTTCGGCATCAAACAGTTGCTTGACAGTAGCAGCCAGCAAATGACAGCCAGAGGTGAAAAATTACTGAAAAATAATACTTATTAATAATGAAAGTTCTTTTACTTCTTAAAACTTTTAGTTTGAGTAGAGTAAAAGTACCTGTCCTAAAAACTACTCAATAAGAGCCAAAGAGTAGCTCATTTAAAGTAGTGAGTATTGAGTACTGAGTTGCAAAATCTATGCCCCTTTAAAATAAAACTCTATGCTGCAATTCAAAAATGTAGCACGCATACCATAATTTACATTCCCTTTCATGGCTGTTTGCCTGAAATAATTAAAAATATTGGTATTTTATAGGTGTTTGTGACTGACAACTTTTAAAATACATCTCTTATCTATGATACTGTAAACATGCCATGGATCTGATTCAAAAAAATAAAAAAATAAAAGGGAGACAGGATTACAGGATTATTGTTTTTTCAGTATCATATTGTATTAAACAATTACATTAAAATCAGTTTATGTGTAGGGTCTAAATTTCCCTTAATGTCAACTGAGAGAGATATTGTGCATAAAACATGTTCAAAACAATGCAAGGAATGCAAAAATAAAATAAAAATAACACTAAAAAAGCAGGGAGATTTTTAGAAGAATATTTCAGCTCTTTTGGTCCATACAATGCAAGTGAATGGGTGCCAAAATTTTTAAGCTCCAAAAATCACATTAGTCAGCATAAAAGTAGCCTAATCCATGTGACTCCAGTGGTTAAATTATTGTCTTCTGAGGAGATATGATAGGCTGTGTGAGAAACAGATCAATATTTAAGTCTAAATCCAGTTCCACAGAATAAAATCATACTCTCTGTAAACAGTACACATACTGTCATACAGTATGACATGAGTGAGTAAATGATAACAAGGTGTTCATATCTGAGTGAACAATCTCTTTAAGCAACTGTTGCAGAATTAAAGAAAGCTTGAACAAGAAATGTAAATAAAAATTTTACCTTCTCATTAGCTTTTCAAAATTGTGTTTTGGAGCATGTTGCAGAAGAAGAAACTGAGACTTTAATGAGTAAAAGCGAGATATGATTGAGTGAATTAGCCAAAACCTCCCTAACACCAGAGGCGTGAGAATGACATACAGGTTCAACAGCCCTGATGATTATTAATGGGTGTCTGTTGAAGATAATTGCCTGCACCCTGTCTGCACTTTAAAGCAAGTGACAATGACCTAGTAGAAAGGACAACCCTAATGGGGACAAGAGTGGCAAAGGCTGTTTCAGAAAACATCCATTTCTCGCTGACACTGGATCCTATAAATATGTTTCCATATAGAAATTAAATAAGCATCTGCTCAGGTC
The DNA here is from genome assembly GCA_032164185.1 of Moxostoma hubbsi. Taxonomy (NCBI): domain Eukaryota; kingdom Metazoa; phylum Chordata; class Actinopteri; order Cypriniformes; family Catostomidae; genus Moxostoma; species Moxostoma hubbsi. The sequence goes on along the minus strand of JAVLUX010000027.1, from coordinate 25,557,000 downwards.
ATGTTTTGAGCTTATAGAGCGTTATCAATTTTCTTCTTCTTGCTATACTGCAGGATTTTTAAACAGTTAGATAATATATTCCTTCGAAAATGTATGTGGGTTATGTGGCAGTACAGAGTGTTTGGCAACATTCCCAGTAAGGGACAGAGGGGAGAGATTGATGGGAGGGAAGAGGTGAATGTATTCATATGGTGTTCCTAATGGCCCTGTGATTAAACACTCTCAGATGTTTCTGGCAAGCAATAGGTGCAAATGAAGAGCTCCCCTTTCCTGTCTCACTCACTGTGGCACAAATAAAGATGCATTAGAAACGCAAACATTTTAGATTGTCAATGCCATGTGTGGCAGTGCTCCTTCAGTTATCCTCCCTGGCCGATTTCTTGCCGAGGGTCCCTTCAGCTCTGCTGGACTGCAGGAAAAATCAGATGCTATACAAATTGTGAGTTCCCCGTCTGTCGCTCACTTCGACGTTGTGTCGAAGATGCAACACTAGGGGTCTCTGTTGAGCGCCGAATATGCCTCTGATCTATAAAAAAAGGCCAATGAGAAGTTGGCAGACAGTATTTGCATACCCCGCCCCCGGATATACAGGTATTTAAGCAAGCAAATACGCTGTGTTCATTCAGAAATTTTCTTCGGAGCCGATGGTAGTGCATGCAGTCTGCTGCGAGTTACACACCAGTTCCTGTTCCTCTGACGCTCTGCATACTGTTGGTTTGACAGCGCATTACAGCGGCTTTCTCCATCTCTGCACGGCAGTGCAGCTTTGCCCCTGGGCGCTTCGACAGTGCAAGAGCATATTAAAAGATTGATATTTCTTTTAAAAGAGCAATACACAGCGGCGTTGAACGTCCTTTTCATTTATAAAGATGCCATTCCGCCCCTGTGTAGTTTCTGGATGCGGTGATTTTCCCCGACCTCTGATGGTCATAAAAGCTGCCTCGTGTGCTTGGGCTGCGATCACACACATGCAGCATTTTATGAATGGTTCATGTTCTCAGTGCGAAAACATAGCCATGGCAACATTGCGGTCGTGGCTTTCTTTTGTCATGAGAGAAAGCCACTTCAGTTGCCCCCCAAGCCTTGCCTACTTCCTACAGGATTGGGGCAGGCGCCGTGGGCGATGAAGGCAATTTGGGGATAATGACGGGATCCGTTTCGCCGGGTAAACCCCCTCGAACCACCCGCCTCCACAGCATGCTTGCTTGTTTCCGTCTGAGCTCGGGATGAGTGATTTCTCTCCAATGGTTCATGTTCTCAGTGTGAGAACATGGCCGTGGCAGCATTGCAGTCGCTGCTTTCTTTTGTCATGAGAGAAAGCCACTTCAGCCGCTCCCCGTGCCTTCGCCTCCTTCCTACGGGATTGGGGCAGGTGCCGCGGGCGATGGAGACAATTTGGGGATAATGACAGGATCCGTATCGCCTCGAAACCACCCACCTCCCTGGCACACTTGCTTCCCCCGAGCTCGGGATGAGTGCGATCTGCTTAACGGCCGGTCGTCCGGTCCCTTGTGCTCCCGGATATTGGATGACGACATTGCCGCTGCATCGGAGAGCGTTACAGCGGCGTCTGATGCGGATGGTTCGGACTCGCCTGGGCCACTACCTTCGGGCCTGCTCGCCAGTCTGAGCCTGACGCACGGAGGTCCGCTATGCTTTTCCGGGCTGATTGGTTCCATGGGCATGTGCGCCACTCACAGTTGCGTGTACGCCGCCGTGGCGATTTATGTACCCCCCTCCCCCCCGTTCCTTTCTTCCCGGACGTGCATGACGAGCTGAGTAAGCCGAGCTTCTTCGCTCCTCCGCTCTCGCTACACTCGACGGTGGAACGGTCCCAGACCGCTCTGCCCTGAATGCCATGGCCCCCCTGCAAGTCCACCAGGCCAAGGCACTTCAAAATTTGCACTTGGGTAGTCCTGTTCTTGACGTGCTGCAGGAACTGCGCTCAATGACTGATTGAACCCCCGGGCCACGAAGGTCAGAAGCGCCGGCACTGGAACGGGCGATGGCCACCTTTGTGGTCCAGAAACGTAACCTATGGACTAGACCTGGTCAAAGTACGGGAGGTAGACAAAGCACGCTTTCTCGAACGCCCCGTCTCCCAGCTCCATCCATTCGGTGGCACCATTGATGACTCCGCCCAGCAGTCCTCAGTGGTGAAGAAGCAGACAGAGGCTGTTTTCACACATCCTGTCCTGCCACAAACCTGCTGCCATGGGCCATGCCCCATCTGCTTGCCGAGGGCGTCCTCCTGCGGCTATGAAACACCCTGCTTCGCCTCAAACTGGGCCCAGCTCTCAGCCCCAGCATCGAGCACACCACAGGAAGCAGACACCCCCCGTCTCACGGACCCCCTCGAGGACCCGTAAGGCTCCCAGGCGCTCCGGAGACGCTCGACCCAGGGACCAAGACGTTAGCTCCGGAGATGGTAAGACCGCTCCGTCCCCTGGTGGAGGGCTGGGAGGAGAATTTTTTGTTGAATTCATTTTCACATTCTCAGTAACAGAGCTATTTCCTTTGTCTCTGGGTCACCTGGCCCGCAAATGCCGTTCTCACGGCACTCTGCCGCCAAATCTCAACAGTCCCAGCATGCTGGACACGGACCACCCGCCTTCAGCCCCATGACTGTTCCCCAGCTGGCCGGTTCCAACGAGTCTAGAGGACACCTACGTTGGACCTCCTCCTCAGTCACTAACCCGCCCCCTGCCGAGTGTGCAGAGCAAGGTAAGTGCTTTGAGTCTTTTCTCAGCACCAGAGCCTCAGGACATGTCTTTGCCTCCCGACTCTGCTTTACCTCGCCGGGTATGTCAAAAATAATCGTCCCCTTGGTGCCTCTAGCACATAGTTTGGACGCATGGCTCTCACTTCCCAACCTGTCTCACTGGCTGGCCCGGATCATCCGACTCGGTTACGCAATTCAGTTTGCCAGGCCTCCGCCCCCCTTCACGGGCGACTGCTGTTCCGCAGTACGTGGAATCATGCCAATTCCCTGCGCACGGAAATCGCTACACTTTTACTCAAAAACACGATAGAGCCTGTCCCTCCAACCGAAATGAAGAAGGGTTTCTACAGCCCTTACTTTGTTGTACCCAAGAAAGGCGGCGGCTTATGACCGATATTGGACTTGAGAGTTTTCAACCGGGCTCTACTCAAACTCCCGTTCAAAATGCTCACACAAAAACATATCCTAACTTGCGTCCGGCATCTAGATTGGTTTGCAGCGGTAGACCTGAAGGAAGCGTACTTCCACGTCACAATTCTGCCTCGACACCGCCCCTTTTTAAGGTTCGCGTTCGATGGCCAGACGTACCAGTACAAGGTCTTCCCCTTTCGGCATGTCTCTGCCCCCTCACGTCTTCATGAAAGTCACAGAGGCAGCTCTTGACCCACTCCAAGAAGCCGGCATTCGCATACTCAATTACCCCGATGACTGGCTCATCCTGGCCCACTCGTGGGAATTACTATGCAGACACAGAGACCAGGTGCTCAGGCACCTCAGCCCCCTGGGGCTTCAGGTCAACTGGGAAAAGGGCAAGCTCACCCCGGTGCAGAGCATCTCTTTTCTCGGCATGGAGTTAGACTCAGTCTCAATGTCAGCATGACTCACCAACGAGCACGCTCAGTCAGTGTTGAAATGCCTCGCCTCCTTCAGGCCGGGCACAGCGGTCCCTTTAAAAACATTTCCAGAGGCTCCTGGGGCATATGGCATCCTCCGCGGCAGTCGCGCCACTGGGGTTGATGTGTATGAGACCACTTCAGCACTGGCTTCAGACTCGAGTCCTGAGATGAGCATGGCGCCACGGCACGCACCGTGTGTTAATCACCCCCGCCTGCTGCCGGACATTCAAACCCTGGACAGACCTCTGCTTTTTACAGGCAGGAGTACCCTTGCAGCAGGTGTCCCGACACGTCCTGGTCATGACCGATGCCTCCAAATCGGGTTGGGGCACCGTGTGCAATGGGCACACAGCTGCGGGCCATTGGAAAGGGGCCCCAACTGTTGTTGACTGTTTTCCTTGCTCTCAGGAAGTTCCTCCCGTTAGTTCGGGACAAACATGCCCTAGTCAGGTCAGACAGCACCGCTGTGGTAGTGTACATAAATCGCCAAGGCGGCGTATGCTCCCGCCACATGTCACGACTCGACCGTTGTCTCCTCCTTTGGAGCCAGCAGCGACTCAGGTCACTGCATGCCACTCACATCCCTGGCAACCTCAATGTGACAGCGGACGCGCTGAATTCCCCTGAGGAAGGACCTTCTTTCTCAGGGATGGGGCATGCTCTGGCATCTACACCCAGACCTCTGGAACCTCCACGTCTGGCCCCTGGATGGGACGCAGAAGATATAGCTGGTCTACCACCTGCTGTCGTAGACATGATCAACCAAGCCAGAGCCCCTTCTACCAGGCATCTTTACGCCCTGAAGTGGAGCTTGTTTGCAGATTGGTGTTCTTCCCGGGCTGAAGACCCGCAGAGGTGCGCAGTTAGGTCAGTGCTTTTATTCCTACAGGAGAGGCTGTTCCAGTGCCGGCGCTTCCACCCTAAAGGTGTATGTTGCCGCTGCCACTACGACACTGTAGATGGCAAGTCTCTGGGTAAGCATGACTTAATCATCAGGTTCCTAAGAGGCGCCCGGGGGGTAGATCCCTCCAGGCCAAGCCTGTTTCCCTCCTGGGATCTCTCAGTGGTCCTCACAGGCCTCCAGAGATCTCGCTTCGAGCCGCTAGAATCAGTTGGACTCAGGGCCCTCTCTCTTAAGATGGCGTTTTCTCAGGTCCGAGCCAGTAGAACTTGGTAACACGCTGACAAGCTGGCCAGGTGAATCGCTTGCGCCTAGCACCCTTTCCCTCAGCAGAGGTAATATTGTGCGCTTTTTCTCCCAGGAGACCCCTTCTTTTTGGGTCCCTGGATGATTCCTCCCTAGCCCTTGCGGGTCTGCAGTTCAGCGGAGGAACTTACCGACCCAATCCACTGCGGGTATCTAGTTTACCCTGTACTGGAAGAGGTGCTCCACAGATCAGGACTCCTGCATGGACTCCCCCTGTATGTATTATCCATGGCACGGTCCCCTTACGAGTGGACCCGCATCTCCCTTCGGCAGTTCCAAGCTGCCCTCTGGTCACTGTAGTGTAGAAGGATGCGCCCTCCTCTAATGAGGTTGGGCGTACCTCCGCGCCATTTCCACATGCCGCCTAAAAACCCATGTGATGTACTCACCCCTTTTACCTCCCCTTCTGGGTAGGTGTGGTCTCCGCAGGGTCTTTTTCCTCCTGAAAAATACATAATAGGAAATCAGGTAAAACCCCCTTCTCTCGATGCGTGTAAGGGCCCCAGCTGTTCTTGCTCTATGTGAGAAACATAGAGAGAAAAGAGGCCCGGCCAGGCTTGGCCCGTTCCCAGGTTGGCAAGCATCGCCTTGTTCCCCTGTCTAGGGTATCTAGAAGGATTCCGACGACTTTGTATGGGGCATTGGGGAAGGGTACGTGTGGTCTGATACAGCTGGTCACGTCTGCACGTGGGAATACCTGCCAGCTCCTGTATCAGCAGTTCACGTACCTGGCTCAGCGCATGGCACGATTTAAATTGAACCCCTAGTGACGCTTCTTCGACACAACGTCGAAGTGAGCGACAGATGGGGAATGTATAGGTTACGTATGTAACCCCCGTTCCCCGATGGAGGGAACGAGATGTTGTGTCCTCCCTGCCACGTCGCTGAGCTGAGCCACTGTAGTGGCCGGCCCATTTACGGATCCTCAGAATAATCGTGAATGAACACAGCATATTTGCTCGCTTAAATACCTGTATATCTGGGGGAGGGGTATGCAAATACTGTCTGCCAACTTCTCATTGTCCTTTTTTCATAGATCAGAGGCATATTCGGCGCTCAGGAGAGACCCCTAGTGTCGCTTTTTCGACACAACGTCTCGTTCCCTCCATCGGGGAACGGGTGTTACATACATAACCTAGACGATTCTGTTTCTGTCCCTTGCAAAATAAAATCCGGCAAGATTAGTATGGTAGCTTCTAAACTGTGATAAATTGTCAAAGTATTACAATCCCTTTAATTGAATAAAAATGTCTTGGGCAGATTGAAGCTACATGGTTTTTATGCTGGTGTGCTATGCACTAAGCTTGGTTCAACAGCTCGTCAACCCCCACAAACTCAGAGACAACAGAGGAGCCTGCAGCTAAAGAATGTGGCTGCCTGAAATGTTTTCCTCTGGCAGTGTGAACTCCAGGATTCCTCAACTCATCTCTAATCCAATCCTCCAAACAACCTCTCTCTCTCTCTCTCTCTCTCTCTCTCTCTCTCTCTCTCTCTCTCTGTGTGTGTGTGTGTGTGTGTGTGTGTGTGTGTGAGAGAGAGAGAGAGAGAGAGAGAGAGAGAGAGAGAGAGAGAGAGAGAACGTGTGTGTGTTTGTTCAGAAAGAATGGAAGATTTCTAGTGAAAACAGACATGATTAATGTGAATAGAAAACAGTCTCTTTTTCATTCTTTCTTTCTTTCTTTTGGTCGGTCGGTTGGTCTGTCTGTCTGTCTATCTATCTATCATCTAAAACTTTACTTTACTGCTGTGTTTAAGGTATTTGAATCTCTGATATAGAACAGAACCTAACTAGCATTGGTCATTTTTGCTTCTCTCCATTCTTCTCATGTAGGCACATTTCAATACAGTTGTCACACAAAAAGTGCTTGATATATCACATCGCATGTTATTATATATATTTTGTATACAAGTTAAAAAAATTACAAGAAGCTCCTACAGTGTTACATTATTTACTCTGGGATATTTTAATATCCTAACAGGCTTAAATATACCATGATCAAAAGATATTCAACAACTTGACATAAATTCATCAAATAGTCCACTCTGACCCTTAAGTTTAGACTCAAAACTACAGAAAGGAGTGAAGAAGTATTTTGGCCAATAGCCTAACATGAGATGTATGATATAATTTGTCCAACTATGACCAAGCAGGTTTCTTTTGCCTTACTATTTGTCAAATCTTTGTTGCACATGCATGACAAAATGGCAAAAGATCATTGCTTTATTATGAGCATTGATCATTTTGTCTCTATTCCAAGCTTGAGACTGAAAAGCTTGACAATATAAGTCAGCCAGTGACCAAGGTGAAGAATACAGTCAGTCCTTCCCAGTTAATTGGATTTAAGTTGGATTTAAAGATGCAGCCTGTCATTAATAGATCCAGGTCATATTTAACCCAAATTAATACAAATCAGAAATTATATTTTACACCAAAATTATAAACAATATTTTTCAATAGGGATGTCCCAACACCCATATATTCAGTTAATCCATTTTGATAATTGAATTAACATTTATGCAATATGCAATTATCTAAAAATGACAATGTGTAATAAACATACTATGATAAACTGCATTATGAATGTTATTCAATATGTTAAATATTTAATCATTAATTTATTGATTTGTTACTCAATTTGATAATCCAGGAAAAATACAGTTTAGAGAGTCACCTTGTAAGGCTCTTTTAACCAATTGGTCCTCCCACTCTCATTACTGCTGGTAATCATTACTGATTTGCCATTTCTAATGTGGATTCAGATTTCTCTGGATAAGTTGATTTCAGTCTTATACCACCATCTGGGTTTATGATTTTCCAGACTGCCATCCAGGGGTTCAACACCCATGTCTAAATTGATCTGAGGGTCTAAATTTAAATCCAGCATCTAATCGCTGATTTGATGATTTGAAGAGTAAATATTACAAACTTTATGGCAAAGTTAGAGTTACCTATTGGATTGGTTACTCCCCCAACTTTTCCAGAGAGTACCCTGACTTTAAATAAAGGTTAGTGGGTGCTACAAAGAAGGACTGTGTGTCTTTTTCTAGTACTACTATTTATTTTTTTTAGATTAAACCATGAAAGTCTCAATTTAGAGGCATACTGTGACAATTGGTTCTGCTATTTAACTGAATAATTTGTCAGGAAACGCTGACAAGTATTTAAATAACAGAAAAAATCTTATTGTTAAAAGTTGCTGAAACATTATGATAATGTTTAAGATTAAGATAAAAATAAGAGACATGAGAAATTAAAAGGACATAGTGTATTTTATCTAAATTATTTCAAAACACAAGAAAAGAGATTTGTTTGAATTTCCATTGTGCTTCTTTACAACTTTATTCTGTTTAAGCTTTTATTTACTTTTCTGTTACTTTAAAAAGGTGATTCATGTTGTTTCATTAGATAAAATGGGAGTTCCTTCTCCTGAGAAAGAGTAAGGAAAGGGAGAATGTAATCATAAGAGAGTTATTCATCTTAAAGAAAAAAGAGGGGATTATATTAATAATAAGATGACAGGACTACAAGAAAGGTGTTGTAAATTTAAAGCTCTGCTCAAACAGAAGGCTAAAGTAAGTTTTATTGAATGTAAAGCGAATGTTGGGAAAAAGAAAGGCAAAGTTTGTCTTTTTTTTAAAGATTTGAAGGTTCTACAGTTTTTGATATATGTTGTTCGAATAGACAAAAGACGGTAGGGGATGATAGAAGTAGGTTGAAAGTTCTGGAAGACGTTTTCTTGAAGATGGTTTAAGATTGGAAAGTTTGTAAGAAACTTTTGGAGATGCTTTGTGAGAAAAGCAGTTAATATAATGAATTATTATAATTATCACACTTTTTTCTGTTGAACAATAACTTATATATATTATTGTGAGAACTGTAATAAAATAAGAAACATTTTGAGAGTGGAATGTCCCCCTCTGAATTATTTCCCCACCCTACTCTCTCTTTCACTCTCTTTGTGTCTAAGTTTGAAAAATGTTGAAAAAAAAACTGTGCTAAATGCACATCTTGTTTTATTGATAATAATACAATTTATAATAAAATAAAATTGTTTTATTTTCTTTTGATTTGATTTTATATGGAAAATGATGCGACTTGACAAAAATGTTAGATACACTGATATGAAGGATAGGTTCAAACAAATTTCCTCATAATGACTAAAGATTTTATATATTCAGAGCGCAATTTGAAGTAAAGTGTTTATGTCAGGATAAATAGAGGTGCCAGATGCAGGTAACAGTTCAAATTATATTTAATGAGTGTTAAACACAGCAGGCGAAAAACAGCAAGAGATGTCCAATGGCGAAGATGATGATGATGATGAAGCTTGGCAGGCAATGACTTCAGTGAGGTGGGATGATGAAGTCAGAGAAGACCAAATGCAGAGAGTACTGAGAGAGATATTAGACTGGAGCACAGGAACACAGGTAAAGTTAAATCCAACTAAAAAACAAGAAGTGATCATGAGAGAGAACAAAAAGCACAGCACACCAGAACGATCTGACAAACACAACTCACACAAAGGGCAGCTTATAAAGGAGAAAGGAGATAGCGTGCAGGTGTCACGTTAATCAGGCAGTGGCTTTATTACGCCAATGCATAATTAACGCCACACCCACAACAAAATGAGCAAAGACGCACAAAACAAACCAGGGCTGAATCCTACCATGACAGTACCCCCTCCCTACATGCGCCCCCTGGTGCACTCAGGGCCGGGAGAACTGGTGACCTGGCGTTGGTGGAACCTGTCAATGAGGGAGTGATCAAGTACCCAACATCTCTCTTCCAGGCTGTAACCTTCCCAGTCCACCAAATACTGAAACCTGTGCCCCCTCTGCCTGGAATCCAGAATACGCTTGACCGAATAAGCAGGTTCCTCATCTACGAGATGCGGCAATGGAGGAACAGGAACGGGCGGATTTATTGGAGAGTAAAAATCAGGCTCAACTTTAGATACGTGGAAAGTAGGGGGGGACCCTCCAGTACGCTGGAGGCAATTTTAGACTGACTGTTACTGGGCTAAGGATCTTGGTAACAGGGAATGGGCCAATAAATTTGGGAGCAAGTTTATTGGAGATGGAATGCAAAGGAATATCCTTAGAAGAAATCCACACATTTTGACCTACTATGTAGACGGGAGGCTTAGACTATTGGTGATCAACTCAGGCCTTAGTGTGGCATCCCACCTGGATGAGAGTCTGTATGGCTCTCTACCTGGTGTAACGAATGCATGGGCAGAGGGGACTGTGACTTCAGGTTCTAGTGCTGGAAATAGAAGTGGCTGGTAACCTAAACTAGTCTGAAATGGAGATAGGCCCGTGGATGAAACTGGCAAAGAGTTGTGTGCGTACTCCACCCATGTAAGTTGCTGACTCCAAGAAGAGAGATTGTGGGAATCCTAACACAGTAAAGTTCTCTCCAGGTCCATGAGACCACGTCTGTCGGGAGGCCATGAATTCAAAAGACGTGGTCAAGGACAGCAGTCACTATCTCTCTCGCAGAAGGTAATTTGGGTAGCGGAATGAAATGTACTGCCTTTGGTCATGATGACTATAAATCCCTGGAAGAGAGGGAGGTCAGTAACAAAATCGAGGGCAATATGGGACCAGGGTCTCGAAGACACCGACAATGGCTGAAGAAGTTCCACTGGGGGCAAACTGGAAGTTTTAGAACAAGCACAGACCGAAAAGTGACCACTAACTGATGAACATAACGGGCCATGCATGACCACCAAAATATCTGTCTGACCAGAGTCAGGGTGTGCCCAACTCCAGGGTGACAGGCTACTTTGGAGGAATGACACCAACGGATAACATCTGGTAGACTCCGGCACAAACAAACGGCCCGGTGGAGTTTTAAGCGGGGGCATTACCAAGTGCAAGGCTGTGCGGACCTTCACCTCAATCTACAAGGAGACTGCCACCACCACCAACTTGGTAAGCATGATAGGTTCCAGAGAGATTGGTCGCTCGATACGATCTAAAAAACAAGACAAGGCGTCCTGGACAAAGAAAATAAGAGATGGAAAAATTAAGGCGACCGAAAAAAGAGCCCACAGGGCTTGCCTGGAGTTCAGACTTTTGGTTGAGCGAATGTACTCAAGATATTTATGATAGGTTCAGACAATGAATGGTAGCCCAGACAACTCTAACCAATGGTGCCACTCCTCCATGGCTAATCTACCACAGCCTTAATCTTAGCTGGGTCTAACTGAATCCCCTCCTGTGACATGATGAATCCCAGAAAGGTGACCGATCGAGCATGGAACTCGCACTTCTCAGCCTTGACAAAAAGCCTATTCTCTAGAAACTGTTGGGAGCACTCGTCTGATGTGCTGAATATTTTCCTGGAGAGAATGAGAAAAAATCTGTCTGACTGTCATCCAGGTAGACAAAAATGAACTGACCAATCATATCTCTCAGCACGTCATTGACTAATGCCTGGAAGACTGCGGGGGTGTTGGCTAAGCCGAAAGGCATCACCAGATGCCAAATTTTTTGAAAAATGTTGCAACACGCAGACGCTCGAAGGCCGATGAAATCAACAGTAAAGGATAGGTGTTCTTAATGGTGATGTCATTCAGTCTCCGATAGTCAACACAGGGCTGAAGGGAACCGTCCTTCTTTTCCACAAAAAAGAACCCCGCACCTGAAGGAGAGGAAGAAGGTTGAATGATTTTGACTGCCATAGAATCAGAAATGTATTTAATCTAAATAGCACAATCATAGGGATGTTGAAGAGGAAGAGATGCAGCCTGAGACTTACTGAACACCCCCCTCTGGTCGTGGTACTCCATGGGAACACTTGAAACATCCACCGGTTCATCAGCAACTCAGAACAAGAAACAGGGGAAGGCACAGACAAAAGAAGAAGCATGACAGAAAGTACTCCAAGCCAAAATCATGTTGCCAGACCAGCAAATGTGAGGATTGTGTGTTTGGATAACCATGAATGTCCTAGAATGACTGGGGTGAGTCGAGATTCAATGACATAAAATGAGGTGAGTTCAGAATGATTATCGGAGACAATGAGGTTTAAGGCGGTGCTGCAGAGCGTTATTTCCGCAAGTTGAGTGTTGCATAGAGAACTGACCGGAAACTTGACATTGAGAGTAGATGTGGGGATCTTGACCAGAGAAGCATCAATGAGGTTGGCTTCAGCACCGGAGTTGACTAGGGCTTGACAAGAGTGATGCAGAGAACCACACTGCAGTCATACCTGAAGGAGAGTGGAAGATAAGGATTTCCATTGGAATGAACTACCCACCAGTAACCTCTGAACTACTGGTGAGCTCTCTCTTTTACAAGAGAGATACGTGTTTGATGACCTGGAGATCCACAGTAGAGACACAGACCTTGTGTGCATCAGTGATTCTTATCTCCCTGGGACAACCGAGCTCTGCCCACCTGCATGGGTTCTCTGTCTGATGACTGGCTGACCACAGCCTGACTCAAAACTCCCCTGGGAGGTGAAGAAGCACATGGCAGATGTTCATGAGTTGCAGTGGATCCTAGATACCAGTGATGCTGAAGACGTGCATCCACTTGAATAGCAAGATCAACCAGTCCATCTAAAGTCTTGGGTAGATCCAGAGCATAGATCTCATCCTTGATGCGGTCAGCCAACCTGTGCATGAATAAGTCCCACTGCGCCTCCTCGTTCCAGTTGCAACTAGCAGCGTCCGAAACTCGATGGAATACTCTGATACTGATAGCGTTCCTTGGTGAAGTTTGGCTAAAGCACGTGCTGCCTCTCTGCCATGTGCTGCACAGTTGAAGACCTTGCAGAGTTCATCAGAGAAGGACTAGAACACATGCCAAAACCAACGGATACTGTCAGCAGTGAAATAACATAAGCCACCTTGGATTGCTTGGAGGGAAATGCAGATGACCTCAAGGAAAAAGCCAGTGAGCACTGACATAAAAAAGCTCTGGAAAAGTTAGGCTCACCTGAATAAGATGCTTTAGGGTTGATCCGTCGGTTCAGATCATGAAGCAGTGGGTGGTGTGGGCTCATCTTGAGATGACAGTCGCTGGATGTAAGTGCTAGCCTAACCTCTCCCAAGTGGTGGCCCTCTATGATACGCAAAGTGACTGGGTTGAATATCTTTTGTCAGCATGATCTTAGAAAGAAAATAACTTGTCTTTGATATACTTACTGAGTTGGATCTTCATACTACTCTAATCAAAATGTTATTATTTTGAATGGTGTTTTCTACTATATTCTACATAATCATGAAACCACGGCAAGTGCTGAACCATTTACATGGTAATGCTTATAACACTGAGATATTCTATCTCATGAGAGTAGGGATGAGGGAGACAGGATCTTTTACTCTATTGTTAAGAGTGTGGGGAGACGTTTGGTCCTGATGCTCCACGGGCGTGCTGTGCCATTATCTGGTCATTGATAAGAGAGAGTGTGTGACCAACAATTTGTCAATAGAAAGTGATGAGTGAAGGGACTGGATTGTGAAGTAGCACTCTCGAATTAGGCTAAATTAATGGGACATTGAAGGAAGTCCCAAAGGGGGGAATATATGGTATATTTTCATTTATTCAGTTAATCAATTTTGATTATTGAATTAACATGTATGCAATATGTAATGATCTAAAAATGACAATGTGCAATCAACATACTGTAGCATCTGGACCAAACAGACTTTATTCATTATTTAACAACAGATGTCTCAAGACTGTTACAAGCAAAGGTCCAAGTAGGCCCAAGCAGACTCCGTTATGTCTGCTCCCTTACTGATCATTATCAAGCCTTTATACTGTCTATGCTGACAATGGTCCAGCAACTAGTGAACCTCAGTGACATTCCAAGCAGGGGAGGTTAGCTGCATTCCAGAGCAATCTTGCCCCCATAGGTAATGGACATAAAGCACAGAACAACAGACTTTTCTTCATTAATTTATAGACAAACTAAATTCACATCTATATCCTCAGGACGTTGTGTATATAACATTAATATCTTGTAAAGTGTCTTTTGTACTGTATACTGTTTTATGCATGACTTAAGACAGGACTACCAGTTAATGTCAAATTATTATTTGTTTCCTACCAAACTAATCCTTGTGTGACATCCTGCACAATGGTATACATATTATTCTGACAGCATACATTGTATGCTTGCTATATTATTCAGAGCATAAACGGGCTTAAACTAAGCCCAATCATACAAAGGAACATTTCCTGCTTGGAAATGTCACCTTTCTCATTGGTCAAGCCAGACTCGAGAGGAGGGACCTCCATCAGAAGTTAAAAGACACATCCCGACTTTTACTCATGCTCTTCCTCTCTGATAAATAATCTAATCCCTGTTTTTAAAAGATTTAGCTTCAGAGATGTTATATTATGATTTTAATGGTGGAGAATTTTATTTAGACAAATAATTTTGTTATTTGTCATTTATCTGATGGATAATGGTTGTCCAACATGACTGATTCCATTACAAATGTCCTTACATAGTAATTTAGAACAAAGACCATTTAATTTAATTCCTAGCTCACACATACTGTTTCCCTTACAAATAATGGTAAGGTACACAACACTTTATCCCATACAGTGTACATTTGTCATACCAAATTCACTATATATTATTGTAATTTGGGCACTTTAACTGATTACTGTTTGTTTGTGCATTGTGGAACGCGGTGACGTTCATATGCATTGATGAAACTGTTTTCATTAGTGTGGACCAAGATCACACATCACTGGTGTTGGTTGCTATGGCGACTAAAGTCTTCCAGGGCAACTAACTGCACATACGCCACCTGCCGATGCCATATTGTCAACACAGCTAAGCTAATAGCATAACACAGCTAAGGTAATAGCATAGCACAGCATCGCTAACCTAACAAGTTAGCGAACTGTCATTGAAAACTCTAAATATGCTATAATACTATGATAAACTGCATTATGAATGTTATTCCATTTGTTACATATTTAATCATTTGTTTATTGATTTAATTATTATTCACTCAGTTTGATGATCCAGGAAATATACAGCTTAGCAAGTCACAGTCTCTCTTGTAGGGCCCTTTCTGTGAATGCTTTTAATAGAACATAATCAGACCATGCATGATTTGATGCAGACAATATGTGGAATAGGGAGTATTGGGATGAATCGGGATGCATGTGTAAAGAGGAATAGATAGTTTCAAGGATAAAAAAAGAAGGAAAACCTGTGGCAGCACACACACACTTCTCCATCTCACAGGGATGTATTATGTGTTACCAATAAACTGAAATAAGGGAAATCATTTAAAATACTAATCAAATTAATGCAGAAAGTAATGATTGTTAGTTAATCTAAATTATGTAACCATATGAAGTGATTATAGTTTGTTTTATGCATATAAAATGAAATAGTTATGCTTTTGCCACCACTGAAGTAAGTTAAGCTAGGATGTCCTATTAGAAGGAGTGATGATGTAAATAATCAAGGCATAAGATTTCATTGGATGATATTATGGGTACATTTTTTTGGACGAAGAGGCCATCCTCAAAGAGAACAGAAACTGTATAAAAAGGCATGTTCTAAAGTGTAATTTCAGATGCTTCATGAACCATCTCTGCTTTGTTACTCTGTAATAAAAGTCTGTTTTTGGAATTAGAACGTTGCGCCTCTGAGAAATCTTTGAATCAACTGTGCCTCGATGGCTGTTTTGAAGAGTTTGCCACGACAAGTCCGATACCACGCTCATGTAGTGGTACACCTACTCATAAAAATTCTCAAATACCAAAAGCTGATACAATCTGTATGAATATCATTATGTGAACTTTCAGCCCACAAATAAAAATCATGTTTTGTCCAAGTGAGATTATTTAACCGCAAAAGCAGTGATTTAATTAGATAAATGTACAGTTTGCATGCGATTCAAATGTGAGTGCTTCTGAATCTGTGGAGACTGTGTTGTGCTAATGCCAGCTGCTCATACCTTTTAAGGCTCCTGCAAGGGAAAACACCATCATGAGCATTTCTTGCTCTGTTTTTTGTAGCTGAAGACAGTAAACAGAGTGCAAATTCAGTTGTAGCGTGAGGCACATACAGAGTACATACTTATTTAATTAAATAGCAGCCTTTTGTGGTTTAATAATCACTTTGAGTCACATACTGACAGGCTTTTCCAGAGTGGGAAGCAACCATCATAACGTCACAGCTCCTTGGTCAAAACAACACAGAACCACTTGAAAACAAAAGCTCCATCAAAATTAAAGGCAAATTTGCAGGAAAAAAAGGATGACAGAAATATATCACTACTGGAAAATTATGTAATATTCACTGTAATACTAATACTACTACTTCTAATAATAATAATAAATCAGTAGTAATTGAAAGGAGGAGGCGAGAACAGCTTGACAATATAAATAATATTTTAATGAAGAAATAAACGAATAACACACAAACATAAACACATAGAGCAGCTGCCTGTCATTCTCTCTCCTCAAACCGCAGTCACCGGCCGCTTTTATCCCTCGCGCGCCACCATCAGGCTGATTGGGGCCCTGGTGTGTTTTGTTCCAGCCTGGCCCCGCCCTCTTCCGCTCTACACTATTATACTTCAGCAGTATCTAACATCTGTGATGCTCTGTTATGCAGAACTTTATTTTACAAAATATAACTCCAATGTTGTATTTTGGAATGTGCTGTGAGGTTCTGAGTATATAAGCACTTCATTTGATTAAAAAAAAAATACAATATTATGTTGAAAATGTGTTGTTATATGTTCATTTGATTACATTTTTAACAAATTAATTTATTTAAACATACATTTTATGATAAAATTTAAATAAACTGTTGATATGGAGTTTAGAAAAAAACAAACACAAAAACAGGTATCGGACACTGTATCGGCGAGTATCGTACTCATACTCATTCTAAAAAAAAAATGGTATTGGGACATCCCTGTTTATTAGTCATTATTTGTATTGTGAAATTAGTTTAGTGACAATTAATGCAACAACAAAAGGCCCAAATGAATGTAATGCAAAAAGTAAATTATAAATTATTTATATACTGTATTATTATATACATTATTTGTTGTGTGTGGGTGTACTGTTTTTAATTTATACTGATATTTTTTTCCCTTTGATTATTCTCTTTTGATTCTAGGGTGAAAAACAAATGACCTGGACAAGAAATGGTTAATTTTAGCATTTTACAACCACTATATATGTTGCATATGTCATGTTCACCGTTGTCTTTTGTTTTTGTACTCTTATTTTGAAGTTCCTGTTCCTGTTTCCCTTTTGGTTTTTGTAGTCCCTTGTAGTTTTATTTTACGATTGGTTTTCCCCTGATTAGTTCTCTTTCCCTGATTGTTTAACCAGGTGTTCCTTATTCCCTTGTTAGTCCCTTTATGTATTTAAGTCCTTGGTTTCCTTGTTTCCTGTGTTAGTTATTTCATGTTTTATGTGGTTTTCCTCCCGAGCCTGGTTTTCCTTGTTCCTTGTTTTCCCTTTTGAGTTAAATAAAAGCTGCACTTAGATCCTCTCTCGTTGCCTGTCGTCACAGCATAAAAATGTTGATGGCAAATATGCCCACATTTGATGATTTGCATTTAGAAAGTTGTACAATAATATAATTATGTTATCATCACCTTGCTTAAAGCTACAGAATATACAGTATAATATTTGGAGTCTTAATGCATACAGCTCATTGCAAGATGCCTTGAGAATATAAACTTGGTTACATGGTCTTCGGCAGACAATCCCAATGAAGCAATTTAGGCAATTGCCTTTGGCATATTATTAATTATTAAATATTAGTAATAGAGCATTACTGTTTCCACAGTACCTTTACAGTTATTTGATTGTTTCTCCCAGGACTTAAAGGAATAGATCACCCAAATATGAAAATTCTCTCATCATTTACTCATACTCATGCCATAACAGATGTGTATAACTTTCTTTCTTCATCAGAACATAAACAAAGATTTTGAAAAGAATATCTCAGCTCTGTAGGTCCATACAATGCAAGTGAATTGTGATTAGACATTTTTAGCTCCAAAAATCACATAAAAGAAACACAGAAGTAACACATAAGACTCCAGTGGTTAAATTAATGTCTTCAGATGGGGTGAGAAACCGATACAATTATTTATTTTTTTTACTCTAAATCTCCACTTTAACTTTTACATCTGAAAGTCATGTGTGGTGCCTATTTAGTTTCTTTTTCACATCTAAAAAGTTAAAGCGAAGATTTAGTGTACAAAAATGGCTAAAAAATTTACTGTTTCTCACCTAAACCAATTATAAAGCTTGTGAAGATATAGATTAAACCACTGGAGTGGATTATTTTTATGTTTCCTTTTTGTGATCTTTGGAGATACAAAGGTCTGATCACCATTCACTTGTGTTGTGGTTCTTCAGAGCGTTGTTTGTGTTGTGCTAAAGAAAGAGAGTCATACACATCTGGGATGGCATGAGGGTGATATGATAAGAGAATTTACATTTTTGGGTGAACTATCCATTTAAACCAGCCCAAGTGTCTAACTACAACCACAGGCCAACTGACTTTGATGTGTTTTTTTTTTTTTTTTTGCATTGATGTGTATGTGCCTAATTAGTCATACTTGCTAAGGCAAGCTTCATTAGATTGCTCACACTTAGGATTCCAATAGACTTCTTTTGAAGGAGGGTCCAAACCATATCTATGTGCCTGAATATCACAGAGACTTGGGTGTGAGCTCCTGTCACGTGCACTAGTGAGGAATGTAGGAATGCCCTAGCATCCACCCAGAACATCATAGAAACCGCAGTGCAATGCAACAAAACACACTCAGATCATTTTAGCATCAAGAAAATTATATAAAATTAAAAAATGTATTTATTATTTAGTTTTACATTTATTGTTGTTGTTGTGGTACATCTGTATACATAAAACATTTGCATGGTGTGAAAATTAAGTGGACTTAGATCAGATTTGAGCAAGATGACAATAAAAATGGAATGGTTTGTTTTTAGTCTCGTTATCTCAGTCACTACTCACCAATAAATCAAAGAACATTCCAAAGACACTTTTTGATGATAATTGGCGAGTTACAATGGGGTCGGAGAAGGCTAATTTTCTTTTGAAGTCTCATTAGTTTGTAAGGAGTGTGGGTGGTATAAGGCAGCTTGTACTCTCTGAATGGTTCATATTAACTATACACTGGCACTTGTGTATAGAAGTTTATATTCCCTTCAATTCGCCATCAATAGTACTCAACAAGCAATACTACACAACAAGCTAAGGTTATTAAAGTCATTAATTCAATTTCTTTTTTTTTTCAATTTGTCCTTTCAATTTACTTAAGCATACATTTTTGATTATATTTAGTTTTCATTTTAGTTTAACACTCTTAATTTTTTTAGGGTCATCTGGTCTAGATAGGTGATTCTCACAAAACCTGTCAAAAAATGTCCTGGGCCTCGTTTCTCAAAAGCATTATAAATCTAAGTAGATCATAGAATCCATCTTATGATTCATCTTAGTTTTGCAGCCCATTTCCCAAAAGCATCATAACTTCAGTAGTACTTGAAAATGCTAGAAGATTTAGAAGTGCTCTGGAGTACTCGTATAGCGAAATGGATCAAATAGACTGTCTATATAAATGGATGAATAGATTAATTAGAAACAAAGTTATTTGTGTGGACTTGTTGGACTAGTTGGTAACAGAACAGTGGTGGCATGGCTGATGTAGACAATTGTATAAAGTCAATAACTGCATGACAATCATCAGTATATATTGGCTCATTATCCTTGTCTCCGCTTCCTATCTGAGACCCAAAGGCGCTCTTGTAAGCACTACAAGTTGTGTTGCACCACACATGCAACATTGCTGTCGCCTTTATCAATTTTGGGACTAAAGAGCAGACCTGGTGAATGCTGAATGTCCCTAAAGTGCATCTTCTAAACGTCTCCTTATTTTGTTCTACTTGATAACATGGTAAACCTCGTAATATTCAATGAATGCTTGTAATTAGCAGGATCATACATAAGGCCTCCACTGTTTTCACTAATCCTGGAAGCTTTCATATTGAGAGAGATGTGTGAAAATGTCTAGGTTACGTATGTAGCCTCCATTCCCTGATGGAGGTAATAGGGAGCCACTAGGGAGACTTGTTCCGTGTCCTCCCTGACCTTGCACAGCAGCTGTGCAAGAAGGTTCACTAGGGGGAATGCGTACTTACGCAGCCCCACAGGCCAGCTGTGTGCCAGTGCGTCTGCCCCGAGGAGAGCCTCTGTCTCGGGAGGCAAACAGGTCTACCTGGGCCTTGCCGAGACGTTCCCAAAATCAGATGGATCGACTGGGGGTGAAGCTTCCACTCTCCACTGGGCAAGTGTTGTCATGACAGCGCGTCCGCTACTACATTGAGGTTGCCAGGGATGTGAGTGGCATGCAGCAAATTGAGTCGAATTAACGGGAGACACTTCCACAGGGCAGCGAAAACAGTCAGCAACCCTAGGCCATTGATGTGCCAGCGCAGCAGGCCCATGAACACGGCACTTGAACCCAATTTGGAGGCGTCGGTCGTGGCAAGGACGTGTCGGGACACCTGCTGAGAGGGGACTCTTGTCCACAGAAGGCAGAGGTCTGTCCAGGGTTTTGACATTTAGCGGCAGGCGGGGGTGATGGTCACACAGTGCGTGCCGTGGCGCCATGCTCGTCTCGTGATTAGAGTCTGGAGCCAGTGCTGAGGCAGTCTCATATGCATCAACCCCAGCGGCGCAGCCGCCACGGAGGATGTCATATGCCCAAGGAGTTTCTGAAAAGTTTTAAAGGGACCGCCGTGCCCGGTCTGAAGACAGGGAGGCATTTTAGCGCTGACTGTGCACACTCGTTGATAAGGCGTGTTGATATTGAGACTGAGTCTGACTCCATGCCGAGAAGAGAGGTGCTCTGAACCGGGGCGAGCTAGCTCTTTTCTCTGTAGACCTGAAGCCCTAAACGGATGAGGTGCCTGAGCGCCTAGTCTCTGTGAGTGCATAGTAACTCTCGGCAGTGGGCCAGGATAGGCCAGTCGTCAAGGTAATTGAGTGTGCAAATGCCGGCTTCTCGGAGTGGGGCAAAGGGCATCCTCTGCGACTTTCATGAAGACGCGAGGGGACAGAGACGTGCCGGAGGGGGGGACTTTGTACTGATACACCTGGCCGTCGAACATGAGCCGTAGGAAGGGTTGGTGTCGAGGCAGAATTAAGACGTGAAGTTATTTTCCTTCAGGTCTGCCGCTACAGACCAATCTAGACGCCGGTCGCAAATGAAGGGATTTGCGCAGGGATTTGGCATGCTTGCCATGTACTGCGGTAAAGCGGACACCCTTGAAGGGGGGCGGGGGCCTGGCAAACTGAATTGCATAACTGAGTCGGGTGGTCTGGGCCAGCCAGCGTGATGGGTTGGGAAGTGAAATTCACACATCCAAACACTGTGCTAGGGGCACCAAGGGGACGGTTATTTTTGACATACCCGGCAGGGCTTCACAGCGGGGCAGAGCAGGTAGTACGGCATCGGGAGGCGAATACGCATCCCGAGGCTTTAGTGCTGAGAAAAGACTCGAAGCACTTACCTCCCTCCGCACACCCGGCAGGGGGCGGGTTAGTGGGCGGCGGGCAGTTCATGCAACACATCGGGATCAGGGCTACCCCCATGGAGATCTTTAAGTGGCTTGGCCTGGTAGACTTGCAGGAGGGCCATGGCGTGCAGGGCGGAAGCGTCATGTCCGGCGGCACTGTAGGCTTTGGCGGTCAATGAAGATGTCATCCTACAGGCCTTGGAGGGGAGCACAGGTTGACCCTGCCAGGTGGTATGGTTTCCGGGGCACAGGTGGAGCGCAACAGTCCTGTTCACCTGGGGAATCGCCGTTTACCCGTGGGGCGCTCTGCCGTCGAGGGTATCAAGAGCAGATGAGCGAGTGGCTTTGAGACGAGTGGAGAAGGGTGCCCTCCATGAAGACGTCAGCTCATCATGCACTTCGGGGAAAAACGGGACCAGGGGTAGGCGAGGCTGTGAGCGGCGCGCAGACCCCAAGAACCAGTCATCCATCCGTGATGGCTGTGGGGAGGACGGAGGGTTCCAGTCCAGCCCCATGCCGGCGGCGCCCTGGGAAAGCATGTCGGTCATCTGCACGTCAGCCTCAGCCTGGGTGTGCTGGCCCGAAGTCGGCAGCCAAGGGGAGTCATCTGCGTCAGACGCCGCGCTCTCCAATGCAGCGGCGAGCTCATCTACCTCGAGCTCTAGAGGATAAGCCGGCTGGCCGTGTCACGTGGTCCGAGGGGGCGTACCTGCCAGAGCTGCACCCGCTGCCGTCCCCAGATCGCCTCCATCGCCAGCCGCATCGTCCTCAATCCCGTAGGAAGGAGGAGCAATGCGGGGGGCGGCTGGAGTTGCGAGCTTTCTATTGAAAGCGAGCCGCGACCGCAACGTTGCCATGGTCATGCTCTCGCAGTGAGAACATGAACCATCCACAAATGAAGCCTCGGTGTGATCGCTGCCCAGACACACGAGACAATGCCTGTGGCCGTCTGAAGCGGAGAGCACTCTACTGCATTCAGGAACTACACAAGGGCGGAATGGCATCTTTATAAAGACGCGTCCTGAAAAGGACGTTCAATGCTGCTTTGTAAATGTTCTTTCAGAAGAAAATACTCTTTTACTGAGAAAATCACTCTTTTAATAAACTCTTTTAGCTTTCTGCACTGTCGAAGCGCCCAGGGGCAAGCTGCACTGCCGTGCAGAGAAGGAGAAAATACGATGAAGTGCGCCGAAGATCCAACAGTAGGCAGAGCGTCAGAGGAACAAAGGCAGGAACAGGTGTGTGACTCGCAGCTGACAGCACAATGACCGGCTCAGAAGAAAATTTCTGAATGAAACAGACGTATTTCCCCGCCTTTGTACCCGTATGTCTGGGGGCGGGGTATGCAAATACTGTCTGCCAACTTCTCGTTGGCCTTTTTTCATAGATCAGAGGCATATTCGGCGCTCAAGAGAGACCCCGTCTGTCGCTTCTTCGACACAACGTCGAAGTGAGCAACAGACGGGGAACAAGATGTTACACATGTACACCTGTTTATGGAAACAGATTGTGTGAAAGAAGTAGATTGTTCAGCACAAAATTATTGTAAAAATATATGTAATAATGTAGTTAATTAGGCCAAACATTTCAGAAAATATTTGTAAACAAATATTAGTGAGGTAAATTAAATATGATTGTAAAGTTATGCACAAATATAATGAGGCTACAATGATGAACAGTACTATACAATCAAATTCCAGCACTGTCACATGGACAGTGACACGGGCAGCGACTACTTAAGTAGCATTTACAGCACATCCTCGCTCGTTCATTTAAATGCAGTTTTGGGAAACGCACGTAAAAAATATAGAAAGTTTTTAAAATCGCTCCTAACAAATGCTCTTAACCGAGGCCCTGGTTAAAATAAATACTTTCAAACAATGTGAATAGTAAAACATACAGACGTGTTATGATAATGAGAACTGGGGTGTTAAATGTGCCCACTGAATAATAAAAGTGTTGTGACAACATCTTAATGGCCCTAAAAGTAAGATTTATTTTCTTTATGCAAAATATAGTTTAATTATTAATTTATTTTGTATTGTTTATTTTGTATTTATTTGGGGTTAAATGTGACTAGAAATTTGTTTTTGACAGTTTTTCAGGATCACCGCATCTAGTCTAGTACCATCTGAAATTGAAATTAATTCATGGTCATTTTAATTTTATTTTAATTAGCTTTGAAGTCATGAAATGACAATTTTATTTTAGTTTTAAGTTTGTTTTTCCAATCAATGTTTATGTTCATGTTTTTGTGTTTGTTTGTTTTTTAACCAAAATGTTTTCATCTAATTTTCATTTTAGCTTTCATTTAACAATAAAGACACTGGCACCCTAGCCCAGCAATTTCTTTAGCCTTTTGTTTCCTGCTAGAAAACAGCTCTAGAAACAAATGAGCACCTGGCAAAAAGTGTGTGTGTCTGACTTCTGACCTTAGAGTTTATCCAATTCAAACCAATTTAAAGCTTTTTTTGAATGTTTGCGTAGGCTTGTTTATGTCACACTGTCTGCAGGCATTTCCTGTTATCTGCTTAATGACTGCATGGGATGTAATTGCCCTCCATGGAGCGGAACTCACAGAGGTTCAATGGGGGTTCTCATCTCACTTGCCGAGGGGAACCATTGTGTTTGTTTTTCTGCACATGATTATCCCAGGGCTTAATTGATCTACTTATTGAACATGACTTGAGGTTTCTTTATTTATCCAGTGCTCTACACTCTTAAAGATAAGCATGCCTTATCATTCTAACTCCTGGATGTTCACAACGAATCATTAGAAACGTGACAATGCGCAACCAGGTTAATTTCAACATTAAAACAACACGCTATTAACAAGACTGTTAAGGGTATGAAGTTGTTTTGTCAGATGTACACCTAAGGCACTAAGTGGTTATTGTAAAGAAAGTATTCCACAAATTGCAGCTAACTCAAGAAGTTTAAGGCGACTGGGGTCAAATCATGTAAAAATGTCTTTTTAAACAACATGATTATATGAGAAGTCACCATGTTGCTTCTGAAAGTTCCAGTACCATGGCATCAACCTACGTCATCATGCTGACTTACTGACTAATGCCATCTCTCATCAGACATTTTTGCATCAGTTTAAATATACTGACCTTTCTGCATTGAAACCAGGAAGTAATCACATTCAAATAATAAGTGACAAACAGGGATTAGGGTTGTGGTTTGGGGAGTTAATACTATATGTATTCCTATTCCTTTACAACTAAAAACAACTAGCTTTAGAACTCACCTTTGGTACCCCTCTGTAGCCATTTCATGCTAAAACTGGAACTTATATTTGAATATACTGTACATTCAACAACACTTCCCGCTTCAGCCACTGCTTCAGCAGTGTTTACATTTTAGGATGAACAAGCCGAGTTAAGCACAAGAAAAGTCAACCTCCTGTTTCTGCCACTATAGTTTATTGCAGTCATTTTCTAACTTCTCAAAGTATTACCTTTGACCACATCAGAACACCCAAGTACCACCAAGCCACCAACAATGTTCTCTTTATTTTTCCAGCATTAAGTAAATTGACATCTCCTTGAGCACAAGCTTTAAGTTGGCATAAAATCAAAATTGACCCAATTGATTTTATTAATGCATGTTACGGTCTTATGAATTTAAGAAGTTCTGTTAATAAAAACATTTTTGAGTTGTATTTTCGTCGTCTCCCGATTCCTCCTTTGTCGTAGAGCTATGCACCTGTTACACTGGTGCTTAAACCTGGAAATTAAGGATGAAGAACTCCACCATGGATGCCTCACCACTGGAGGAAGTATCCAAGACCTTCGCCAACAAACACAGTATCAGGCCCTCCTCAAGCTGCACACAGAGCAGGAGCAGAGGTTCATTGTGCTTCTCTAGGCTCAATTGGAGGACCGGCAGGTGCCCCGGAGCTTGTTACCCCAGGAGGGGACTGCCGCTGTGACCCCGTACCCCGCGGACCTGTGTCCCACTGTTCAAGATGGGGCCGCAGGATGATCCTTAGGCCTTTTTGGAGCTCTTTGAGCAAATGGTGGGGGCCTGCGGTTGGCCAAGCACCCAGTGTGCGGTCCGCCTATTACCACTGCAGTATGGGGATGCCCAGCTCATGGCACAGCAGCTAACAGCAGAGAACCTCCTGGTTTATGGAGATTTGAAAAAGACCATCATGCAATGGGTCAGCTGGACACCCGAGCAACAGCACCAATGCTTCGGATTGCTGAACCTTGGCGAGCAAGGCCTCCTATTTGCCTCTGCCCAGCAGCTCCGGGAGGCCTGCCAGAGGTGGTTACTGGCTGAGCAATGCAACGTTGGGGCAGTTATCAATCTGGTGGTACTGGAGCAGTTTCTCACTTGGCTTCTAAGAGGGATGGCAGAGTGGTTCCAGTGCAACCACCCGCCGTCACTCCAAATGGCCATCCAGTTGGCAGAGGACCACACAGCGGCGTATTCATGAGCTGGTGAGCCCCAAGATCCTTCTCTCTCTCTCTCTCTCTCTCTCTCTCTCTCTCTCTCTCTCGTCTCCCCACCTTCCCCTTCCTTCCATCCTGTTCCTCCTCCCCAGAAACAGGGGGTGCCCCCACCCATGCTGTCTCCCCAGCTTTGGGGACTGCACTACCCGTCACATTCCTCTGTCCCTCTCTGCTCTCACTTCCAGGTTGGTGAACCTGCTGACGCAGGCATGAAATCTGGGCTGGTCTACTGGAGCTGCAGGGGGCCCAGGAATTTCCGGGACCAATGCCCGGTGATGGAGATGGGGACATTGGTTTGGGACCCCAACATGCCACAAGCCATCCCCAATTGAGCAGGGACGTACCACATAACTGTGATTATAAACAAGGCCTTTGTGGATTCAGGTTGCAGCCAAGTTAGGATGACTTGCCTTTAGAAGATTCCCTGCCGGGTATTTCCCTCTGGAGCAGACATGAGATGAGACCCTTAGACATGCCTTCGACCAAGTAATAGTGATTCTTCAGCCTGATATTGCACTCTCATATCCGTTTTTTTCTATTATAACTTCTTAATTTGAGCGAGGTCTCCTTCTAAAGAATTGGCATGGACCTCGTCGGGCCATTAGAGTGGACGGCACGTGGCCGTTGCTTTGTGTTTGTTCTGCTGGATTATGCAACGCAATATCCAGAAGCAGTGCCTCAAAGCAATATTTCAGCATGTAGTGTTGTTGAGGCACTCTTCAGAATCATCTCCTGAGTGGTGATTCCGAAGGTAATCCTCAATGATCAAGACACTACTTTTATGTCATGAACACTATGCAAGCTGTAAAAATTATTGGGTGTAAGATCGGTTTGGACAAGCATGTACCACCCACAAATAGGCTTGGTCGAACAGTTTAATCAAACCCTGAAAATCATGATTCTTAAGTTTGTGCACGAAGATGCTCAGAATTGGGATAAGTGGCTTGAACCCCTGTTAACAGTGGATCTGGAGAGGTCATAAGAACATCATATCGAAACAACACCAGGGGTAGTGATACGCAGTTATACCTGAGCACAAAAATAAAGTGTTTTGTGAAGAAATAAAGGCCAATATGGGGTAATAGAAGAATCCCAGAGTGACTGGGACAGTCTGGTGGTGCTGGATCTGAAGAGCGACGGCTCATTTTGGTTCTGTGTGGATTATAGAAAGGTCAATGCGTGTAAATTTGACGTGTATCCAATGCCTCGTATTGACGAACTGCATGATCAGTTGATGGCGGCTTGCTTTTATTCAACACTGGATTTAAAGAAGGGTTCTTGGCAGATACCCTTAACACCAATGTCCCGTGAGAAAACGGCCTTCTCCACATCGTTTGACTCACAAAAAAATCGTTACCCTTCCGTTCAGTTTGTTTGGTGCCCCGGCTATGTTTGGCAGTGGCATATGCAGCATCTGAGGGTGGTTCCAAAGTGTGCTATTGGACAGGTGAAGGTATGGTATCTGCGGTTCCACTTGGGTTATGGGCAGGTGCGTCCCCAAATTGGTAAGACTGCAGCAGTTGTGAGACCAAAGACCAAAAAGGAGATGATTGTCTCTAACAGTTCTTTGTCAGTGAGAGTTGGAGACAGATTTAAGAGTGAGCCAGACACCAGTGAGGGGAAATAGAGCTGCACACACGCACACCCAGAGACTGTGTTTTTAAAGTTTGATAAAAAGTGAGTTTAAGTTCTGTTAATAGAAACATTTTGAGTTGGATTTTCGCCATCTCCCGCTACATCCTTTGTTGTAGAGATATGAGCCTGTTACAAATACCAAAGCCTGTGAAATGTATTGATACTAAAAGTAATAACCTAAGATTTTGTATACTCTTTTATTTAAATAGTTATATTTATAGAAATTTTATGACAAAACAATGGCATTTAGCCTTCAAGAATTTCTAAATTAAACATTGTTTCAAGTTCTTAATCTGTTATTCAAGACAAACAGTAATTAATAAAATGACAACAATTAAACAAATAGAAAAATATAATTAATACAATAGAATAACAAAGTTCTTAAAGCCTTTCAGGTGTCTAGCAGCAGTGACAAGTATTTCTGTAAATTCAAGTAAATAATATATTGATACTTAAAGCTACTAAAGTTATCCAGCCAAGGTCAGAAAGTTGTTTTCTCTTTTCTTGACGATACTGATGTCTAAGTGAAAAAATATCAGTCAGTGGCAGGTCTGTAATGCTTAATTTGCAAAACCTAATGCATCCTGTGTTTTGACACAGGTATAGTGTCTGAGGGTAACGCACAAGCTTTAAGTTGGCATAAAATACCTGTGCGTTACACAAACCAAATCTGTTTACATTATACCTCGCCAAGATGGGGATTTTGACCAGATTTGATCAGGCCCCATCCCATTTGACATCCCTACTCTCCGTCTTGGAATAGATTGTCTTGATAGACTGGCCTGCTGCAGTTCTCCTGTCCTCCAGCACATTCATTTCCACTCGCTTCTGATACCTCATCCTGAACTATTTTATATTAAACCATTTGGACATTTTTAGGGGAGGGGAGATGGGCGACCATTCATTTGGAAACTTATTTTACCAATATTGCATATATTTGTGGTTTTGATTTAACTCTTAGTTAACTCATTCAGTTATAGAGCAGCATTTTTGATCTGTTGAGGTGTGGGTCAGTGTAGATCCGAGACAGTTTCCAGTTCCATGTTTCGAAACGTTTAAAAAAAAATATGACTGAGAAAGAGACTTGAAAATAAAGTTGCCAAACGTAAACAAACCATTGTGTAAATTCAAGAAATTATCAGAAATGTCTAAAGTCCCCTGAAATTTTACTTGAAATCCTTTTCCCCTCCTTTATTTGTCAAAGCAAATTGCAAACAGTATCCAATCTTTCCATGATTGTTATTATATCCTTACTGTGTTCAAATTCTCTTCACTTAAATAAAAAAATATTTAAATAAAAGCTAATCTCGTCACATTGTGTGTTTCTCAATTCTAAGAATGCAGAGAATGGACTTACATTCTTATGAAGACTAGCCATAGAACACATCTACTGCAAGCTTTGAGATGTGCTTCAATCTTCCTGTTGTGCAATTAACTGTAACAGCACATTTGAATCCAGTGAGATAACTAGCCTACTGGCATTATCACACACCAGTGACAGCATTAATAACATCACACCACTAAGGTTTTGCAGCACTAGTGACATGTTAAAAGTACAAATTCTGTTAACACTAATTTTCTCCATGTGTTTACTAAGATATTAAAATGATGCCCAAAAAAATAAAAAATAAAAATGTTGATGGAGTATTAGGCCTCTCACGATGCCATCAGACTTTTGGAAGCTTAGCTTACAGTGGGAAACTCTTGGGGAAAATAATAAATGTCACTCATCTGCCACCTTAGTACAAAGTTCTTGCCCACAAGTCATCATCTGATGCATCCTCGACATCAAGAAAACATCTGAGTAATTTCCGGCATTCTCTGTACTTGCGTTCTTGAGGATTGGAATATAACGTTGGCAGTGGATGATGATCTTGAACGAGTCCACTAAAAGTAAGAGCATAAAAGAACGCACCTTTCATTATACAAATTGTGACATTGAAAATTTTTGTTCTGTTTTCTCTAGTTAGCTCACAAGCTAACCAGTTAACCTATTAGATTAGCACACCGCTAGCTTCTTCGCCTCTTAATTTTATCACATTTCTCCTCTCTGTTGCCAACTAGTGATACACCGATATGACTGCATCTAATTTTATATTTGTTTTAATATTTAATTTTTAATCTTCGTAGTTAGGGTTAGGTTTAGGGTTAGGGCTAGGCTCCACCGCAGCCTAGCCAATGGCTCGGCCCGGCGTAGAGCTCCCCGCAGGAAGTTGACACCCTGTCTCAGAGTTTGGTCCGGCGTACTCTCACGTGATCCTGAGACCCTGGCTGGGCTATGTGCCCAAGGTTCCCACTACCCCATTTAAAAATCAGTTGGTGAACCTACA
Organism: Moxostoma hubbsi; assembly: GCA_032164185.1. Lineage (NCBI taxonomy): Eukaryota > Metazoa > Chordata > Actinopteri > Cypriniformes > Catostomidae > Moxostoma > Moxostoma hubbsi. The sequence goes on along the minus strand of JAVLUX010000027.1, from coordinate 25,527,184 downwards.
AGCACTGCCCCAGAAGGAGGCAGACACAGCCTTGTCGTTGCTGTGTCTGTTACATGCTTTGCGTATCTATTTGGACCACATGGAGAGCTTTAGATGCTCTGTGCATCTCTTTGTCTGTTTCGGGAGAGAGCCGAAGGGGAATGCTGTCTCCAAACAGAGGATTTCCCACCGGATTGTGGATGCCATCACATTGGCATACCAGGCCCATGGTGCACCTTCCCCTCTGGGACTACGAGCACACTCTACTAGGAGCGTAGCCTCCTTCTGGGCCTTGGCCAATGGCACATCTGTAGAGCAGTGTCAACACCTTCGCGAGGTTCGATAACCTCTGGGTTGAGCCGGTTTCATCCTGTGTGTTGTCAGGTATGAACAGGTTTGTCGCGGGACAACTGGTGAACTGGAATTGGGGAATCCTGGATCCCTCCCTCAGCACCTGCAGCAAGCAAATTCGGCAGAGGAATTTGATGCCATGCCAAGTACTTGTGCCGGTATGCCCTGTTTAGGTCAGCCCCTATACTGGGATAGGTGCACCATATGTGTTTGGTTCCCTGTCAGTAACCCCATATGACGTAATTTTCCACGGTACGTTCTCCATTACAGTATACATGTGTCTTCCGTTTGGCAGAGTCCCCACTGCCATCGGTTGCCATGTTTGTAGGGCTCCTTCCCCTCCGGGTAGGACCTACCAGGTAATGAATTTCTACAACCCTTCTTGCAGGGTGTGGTCTCCACAGCGTCTTTTTCCAAGGACACCTACCCCGACACGAATGTGTTTGGCCCCAGCTGGAATCATAAAAAAGAAGAGAAAAAGCCGACACAGTTGGCATGGTCTGTTCCCATTGAGGGCACGTTTGACCCCCCCTTTTATGCTTTCGGGGGACGAGGGTCCTTTCGATGTACACTGGACGTTGGGTATGTTACGATGGGGCCGGTGCACTCCTCACTTGTCACGCAGTGGTCTGCATGCACCAGCACCGCCGGTCCATGTACCAAAGTTCAGCTGTTTGTGGCATTTCGTATAGGGACCCCTAGTGTCACTACATCGACACAATGTCGCGTGAGTGACAGATAAGGAAAGTCTAGGTTACTGTTGTAGCCCCTGTTACCTGGTGGAGGGAACGAGACGTTGTGTCCCTCCTGCCACAACACTGAACTACCCGTTGTGATTGCTGGGACTCTGTCTCGGCTCCACAGCACAAAACCTGAATGAGTGGTTGCGCGCCAGCTCCTTTTACACCTGTATATCCGGGGGTATGGCATGCAAATTCCACTACCCAATTTTCTTTAGCCTTTTCTCAAAGATCAGAGGTGTTTAAAGCTCCCAAGAGTGACCCCTAGTGTCACTACATCGGAACAATGTCTTGTTCTCTCCATCAGGGAATGGGGGTTACAACAGTAAATGTAGAGGCAATGAGTAAATAATTTGCAAATGAGACCATAATACGTACTATGCGAAATGTCTGTGATTAGCCACTGGCTTTTAAACTTTAAAACTTCACTAACCAGTGATGAGTAGTATAATGACAATTTAGCACAGACATCCATTCACTGCATTTTGAGAGTGGTTTGACACGTTCGGTGTAATGTGTGTCCAAATACGAGATCAAAACAATCCATTTGTCATGTGCTTTCTTTTCTTTACAGTAAATTGTTGATCAAAAACAACAACAAAAATGAATTCTAATAACACATATCAAGAAGCCATGCAACCCCACTCCATTCTAGATATAACTAAAGCTAAAACATAGTTTGTAAAACTTTTATTTTGAATTGTACCTATAAAGGCTACCTTTAAGATTAGAAGGTCCCTTTATAATTAACAACATTAACAGATAGAGAATTTATTTCATATGTAAGCAAAATGGATATTGTAACCGAAATATACCATATGAATCAAAATAATATCTGATCAAAATAGAAATCGAATTGAGAGCTTGTGAAATTAAACAGAATCAAATCTGGAAATCTGTATAAATTATTAGCCCTACTTAACAGTTTTCTGATCCCTAAAAGGATAGTTCACCAAAATATTGTTAAAGAAATTCTGTCATTTACTCACCCTTTTATTGTTCCAAACACATATGACTTTCTTTCTCTGTACAAAAGCAGATATATTATCCTCAGTCCCCATTCACTTTCATTGCATCTTTTTTCCATACAATGAAAGTGATTAGTGACTGAGACTAACAATGCTGTGTTGCATGGATGACAGAGAGTCATAGGGAGCACCCTTATTTTGAGCATGATGGCAGATGACAGAATTTTAATATTAGCATAACTATCCCTTAAGCCTATGCAAAGTGTGATGAATGCATACTGTACATCTATAGCAAAAATGTACTGATTGTCATGGAGAATATTCTCTTCAATGAGAATGGTCTTGGCTGATAAACCTGTCAAGAAACTGTTTTAAAGGCCTGGGATTTTCTGCCTGCACATTAATTATTGATTTAAGCCTTTGGCTTGCTCATTATATTTTCAGCAACATTTCTGAAAAGAGTTTTTGGTATTCTGCACATTTGGCCATAGAGTGAATAGTGTTCACTATTAAGTCATGAGTGTGTTCATTTTTATTAGAGCTGTACATGCATTCACACACATGATTAGACAATCATTATTGCAGTCTGCACCCACCCACAGTGCCCAGATTATACTATCAGTGTCCTCTATACTTGTCTGCCTGCCCACACACTGTCTAGACCCACTTTCTATCTGACAAAGCCCAGTTTTCATCACTTGAACACAGCAGGGGCATGTCCAGATGGGTGGCATGGAGTGGCCCTGGACACTCTTAGAATAGAACTGGACACCCCAGGTGCCACCCCAAATTCTGAGCTCTGATTGGTCATTTCCCAAGTCAGTGGTAAGCTTTTAATACAGCCAGGTAGAACCAAATTGGTATAAATCAGTGTGGGAAGCAATATCAAGAAATGAGAGTTAATCGAGTGGACTCTCAATGCAAACAGTTATTCGAAGTAAAATATGGATTGAAAGTGAACTGTAGATCACGCTGCATACCGCATGAGCCACAAGACCGCGACACTGTAGTGCACCTGTTAAGCAGGCTGAAAGATATCAAGTGAGGGACCATTTCACTATACTGTAATTGTCATTCACTGCAAACAACATACAACAACCAGCGCCATGATCAACTGTCCCGTCACCAGTGCTTGAAGTGAACAGACCAGTGGCAGTGATTATCTCAACTAGGGTGATCTGAAAGATTTTGCTTCAAAGCTGTACCTAAATACATGTGATATTATTTTCAATAAGCCATGAGAATAATATTACTCCAATAAGTGAATTAATCATAATTCACTTATTAAAGCTAATTCCATACAGTAGAAATTTAGAGCGGATGCAACGTGACGTATTACAATTTCAATGTTGGAGGATTTTATAACGACAAATAATCTAGTTATTTGTTATTTATTTAATTTATAATGGTTGTCGAACGCTACTATTTCCATTATACAAATTTCATTACTAATAATGTACAATAAGGACAGTTTAATTTAGTTGATAGCTCACATATTTCTAGACCCTAAATTCCCTTCTAAATTCATCAACCCCTAAATAACCTTACATATAATGGTGTGAGAATGAGGGCACTTTAAAGTTCCCTTCTAAATGTCACATACCAAATATCCTACACAGATATTATGTTTAGCATTTTTCCTATGCTGACACAGCTCTGTTTGGGTGGAGCAAATTTCACATATGTGGCCTTGCACTGCCAGATGCATTTACACTTGACCAAGTTTCATCTTAAATGCATCTCAAACCACCTCCTGAAGTGGTTTGAGAGATTGGATTGCCAGAGGTGTATAGTAACAAAGTACAAATACTTTGTTACTGTACTTAAATATTTTTTATATATATTTGTACTTTATTTGAGTATGCCTATTTATTTAGACTTTTACTCTGATAAAGCTCTCTAGACCCTTTCGTTACTTTTGCAACTTAACATGGCAAAAAATAACATAGATGGACGTGTGCATTGCATGCAGATCGGCGTTAGTGATGTCAGAGATAGAGATTTATCAATGAATCGTTTGAGTCAAACCTTTTAAATTTGATTCAATTGAACCAATCAAAATGATTCAAAAAGTGGTCTGAATTAATCATTTCTCGAAATCATGGATCTTATTCAAAACCATAAGGGAAGCATGCACTGGACACCGTGTCTCCCGTGGGGAAGACAAGAAACTGCTCAAGTAAATCTAAATCATTCATATATAATATTGAACTGTATTGCTCATGATGTCATATCAGAGAAGCCACTGTGCCGCCATATTGCAATACCCAAACATTCCAATGTCCCTATTGATTTAATAGGAAATCATCTAATAGGATTTAATAGGAAATCATTCAATCACCGATTTTATATCTGAAATCTGCATGTATATTCCTTCATCGCAAATGTCCTACACATGTAATTATTTATTTATTTAAAGTCTGGAATATTTCCTGTTTCTCGAAAGCCAGAGCGAGTTGTGTATCTAATATTAAACAGTATCCAACACTAACAAACTTCATCGGCAAACAGATCAGCTGAATGTAAACATGTTTACTGAAACTGAGGCAAGATACAAACAGACATTTTCAGACTTATTTATTGTGAATATCGAACGTCACGGTTACTGTTGTCACTGAGGAGCCGTTAATATGGTACGTCCATTTACAGTGGTAGGTCTAGTCTAGTGGCAGAAGGGACACAACGTCTCATTCCTGGAACGGAGGTTACAACAGTAACCGTGATGTTCCCCTTCTGTCACTCACTCAACGTTGTGTCAAATGAAGTGACAAAAGGGGTCACCATGTTACGTGAACTGCTGAAACAGGTGCAAGCAGGCTGCTGTGTGCTAGAGGCAATTGAACCAGCTGCACGTAAAGATGTCATATACAGCCCTTAGGTTCCCAGCACACCTGAGGGGGGAACAGGTGCTACACGACCAGCATGGGAGGAACTGGCTGGAGCTATCTTAGCACTATGAAATGCATCGGGGAAGGCAGTCTTTCCAGATCCTATTCTTTCTGGGGGAAAAGACCCTGCGGAGGCCATATCCTGCCCAGAATAGGGGGAGGTGACATGTGGCAAATACACCATGTGGGTTGTGAAGCTGTATGTGGGAGCGGCGCAGTGGTAGGTCCTGCCTGATGAGGGAGGAGCTCTACAAGCACGGAGACCGGGGGCAGTGGGACTGCCCAAGGGAGATGCAGGTCCGCTGACAGGGAGTCACAGGGAGTTGCCTGAAAAGGGAATTAAGCCTGTGGATCCCTACTCCAGTACAGAGCACTTGTGGCTCGTAGTTGGTCTGGACGCAAATTGCTCCACTGAATTCGCAGGCCAGAAGGCTAGGGAGGAAGAACATCCAGATAGCGACGCTTATGCTGAGTTTACACAACACAATTTTAAGCCAGATTTTGTGGTGATCGCCGACAAAAGTCCGAAATCATAGGCAAATCAGAGCTCGCTCCCGTGAGCGATGATCGCAATCTATGAATTATCAAAGACGCGATCTGAGAGAAGCGCAGATGCGTCGCCAATGTCAGCAAGATATTTAGAATGTTAAATATCTAGACCAGTCTGCGATTCCAAATCATGCAATGTGAAATATGTTTTGACTGAAAACAAATGCAGCGTTGACCTACAGCCAACAATAGAGCAAGAAACGGGGAACGGGAAGTTTCAGTGTGAGTCCTGATGTACCTGCAACAGGCTGCAGTATCGAGAAAGTCACATTGGACCAAAGCAATGGAGGAAAAATTTGTGGAACATTGGCAACAGCATCAGATTTGATGTTTCATCTGAACTGTACCTCAACCGGGTGGAGAAAGAGTAGAATTGGAGAGATATCGCCAATTATCTTGGACAGTCAGGTAAACAAATACTGTAGATAGATTTTTCAGTATTACGTACTTTTTAATATTGTAACCAATAAAATATATGATGCCTTGAGGCAATTAAAAACATACATATCATATTCTGAAATGCACAACATATGATCGCACATTTGTTTTTGTATCTTGTATCACTTCTTACGTGTACTCAGTTGGGAAACGTAATATACGTTATAAGTACTAGTATACGACTTATTTGACAAGAAAGACAGATGTGTAATATGAATGGTATCATGATCCGACATCTTTGAAAGTCGTGTAGTATGTAGGAGGCATTAGTGGCTAACTTGGAAGAGAAGGCGCACTGGATCAACTTGGTGAAGGGCGCTTGGTGCAAGCGGAACACCCGGTCGGTTGTTCTGCATTACCGAGTTCTACCGGCTCGGACCTGACAAAACATGGGACGAGACCGACTCAACCCTGAGATTGTAAAATCTCGCAAAGGTATTGGTGTTGCCCAGCCTGCTGCTCTGCAGATGTCTTCAAGGGAGGTGCCGTTGGCCAGTGCCCACAAGGATGCCACACTTCTTGTCGAGTATGCTCTAACCCGCAAGGGGGCAGGCACGGCCTGGGTCTAGTAGGCCAGTGAGATGGCATCAACGACCCAGTGAGCTAACCTCTGTTTGGAGATGCCATTCCCTTTCCACCATCCACCAAATCTGACAAAGAGCTACTCAGAACATCTAAAGGTCTGCGTGCGGTCCAAATAGATATGCAAAGCACGTACTGGACACAGCAACGAAAAGGCTGTGTCTGCCTCCTCCCGGGACAGCGCTTGCAGGTTCATGACGAGAGAACGCTTGCAGGTCCCCAACCCTCTTGATGGAGTCTAGCGCTATCAGGAGGGCCGTCTTCAGGGAGAGGGCCTTGAGATCAACTGAGTCAAGCAGCTTGAAGGGGGGTCTCTGAAGGCCTGAGAGGACAACTGAGAGATCCCCGGAGGGGAACAGGCTTGGCCGGGGAGGGTTCAGTCTCCGGGTGCCTCTAAGGAACCTGATAATCAAGTCATGTTTACCCAAGGACTTGCCGTCCACTGTGTTGTGATGGGCCGCAATAGCGGCTACATACACCTTCAAGGTGGTGTGGACAGCCTCGCCTCCAGCCTCTCCTGCAGGAATGAAAGCAATGACCGAACTGTGCATCTCTGCGGGTCTTTGGCTCGGGAAGAACACTGATTCGCGAACAAGCACCACCTCAGGTTGTAAAGATGCCTGGTGGGGGGAGCTCTGTCTTGGTTGATTGTGTCTACGACTGCAGGTGGTAGATCACTCAGATCTTCCGCGTCCCATCCAGGGGCCAGACGTGGAGGTTCCAGAGGTCTGGGCACGGGTGCCCCATCCCTGAGAAAGAAGGTCCTTCCTCAGGGGGATTTTCCAGGGAGATGCTGTTGGAAGGAGCGTGAGAACCAGGTCCGGGTGGGCCAATAAGGAGCCACCAATTTGACTTGTTCCACGTCCTCCCTGATCTTGCACAGCACCAGTGCAAGAAGGCTCACTGGGGGAAATCAGTACTTGCGCAGCCCCCTGGGCCAGCTGTGTGCCAACGCATCTGTCCCTAGAGGGGCTTCTGTCAGGGAGTACCAGAGTGGGCAGTGAGTGTTATCCTGGGAGGCAAAGAGATCTACCTTTGCCATGCCGACTTGGCCCCAAATCAGCTGGACCACCTGGGGGTGGTGCCTCCACTCTCCGCTGGGCAAAACCTGTCGCAACAGCGTGTCCAATGTTTTGCAGTTGCCAGGGATATGAGTGGCGTGCAATGACCTGAGGCGATGGCGGGCGAGTTGTGACATATGATGAGAGCACATGCCGCCTTGGCGATTTATATACGCTACCATCACGGTGCTGTCTGAATGGATCAATACACGCTTGCCCCGAATCAGTGGGAGGAACCTCCGGAGGTCAAGGAATACAGCCAGCAACTCTAGGCAGTTGATATGCCAATGCAGCTGGGGCCCTGTCCAGGAGCCAGCGGCAACATGCCCATTGCACACAGCACCCCAACCCTGTTGAGAGGCATCTGTGGTGACCACGACTCGTCTGGAAACCTGTTGTAGGGGTACTTTGGTGTGCAGAAAACAGAGGTCTGTCCAAGAGTTGAAAGTCTGATGGCAGGAGGGGGTGATTATCATATGGTATGTGCAGTGGCACCATGCCCATCTCGGGACTCGAGTCTGAAGCCAGTGCTGAAGCGGTCTCGTATGCATCAACCCGAGTGGCGCGACCGTGGCTGAGGATGCCATATGCCCCAAGAGCCTCTGGAATTGTTTTAGAGGAACCGCTGTGCCGGGCTCGAAGAGAGCGAGGCACCTGAGCACTGACTGCTCGTTGGTGAGGCGCGCTGTTATTGAGACTGAGTCTAACTCCATGCCGAGAAAAGAGATGCTCTGAACCTAAAGCCCTACATGACTGAGGTGCCTGAGCACCTGGTCCCTGTGATCGCATAGTAACTCTTGAGAGTAGCCAGAATGAGCCAGTCATTGAGGTAATTGAGTATGCGGATGCCCACTTCCCATAGCGGGGCATGGGCTGCCTCTGCAACATGCCGAAGGGGAGGACCTTGTACTGATATGCCTGACCGTTGAATGCGAACCGTAGAAAGGGTCGGTGTCAAGGCAAGATGGGGGCATGGAAGTACGCATCCTTCAGGTCTACTACCACAAAACAATCTAGCTGTCAAATGCAGGTTAGAATCTGTATCTGCATGAACATTTTGAATGGGAGTTTGTGTAAGGCCCGGTTCAGAACTCGCAAGTCAAAGATTGGTCGCAACCCACTGCCTTTTTTGGATACGATGAAATAAGGGCTGTAGAATCCCTTCTTCATCTCAGCTGATGATCGCATCCTTGAGAAGCAGAGTCGTGATCTCTGCCCATAAAGCGCTGTCTTTTTCACCGCGTACGGAGTTTGAGTGAATACCGCTGAAACGAGGCGGTAGCCGGGTGAACTGAATCACGTAGCTGAGTCAGATGGTCCTGGAAAACCAGCACGATGGGTTGGACAGCGAAAGCCACACGTCCAAACTCCATACAAGGGGAGAGAGATGATCGCTTTTGACATACCGCGTGGAGCTTCACGGCGGGGGGAGCAGGTAATAGCGCGTCGGGAGGCAGAAGAGCGTCCTGAGGCTTGGGTGCTGATAAAAGACACAAAGCACTTACCATGCTCAGGGCTGAGCTGTCACGGGTCTGGAGGTGAGTTGACTGTAGGATTTTGGAGCCGGGGTTCCGTGAGAACGGCACACACTGGCTAGATGACCCAGAGAGTGAGGATATCGCTCTTTTATTGAGAATGTGGGTAATGCAGCCTGAAGGTGGTGTTCAAATGAAAATAATGAAAACCATGATTCTCCTCCAACCCTCCACCGGGGGACAGAGTGGTCTCCGTACCAGCTCGGGAGTGAACCTATGACTGCCTGGGTTGCCCGTCTCAGGAATGCTCAGGAGCTTATCTGGTCCTGGAAGGGGTCCTGGAGATGGGAGGCTTGCCGCCTGCGAGGTGCTCTACGCTGGGCTGAGTGCTGGGTCCGGGTTGAGGCGGAGCTGCCTGTTCTTTGGCCGCAGGGCGACACCCTCAGCAGACAGGCGGGGCGTGGGGTGTGCTGGTTTGGCGACACCGCGGCATGATGTGAGAGATTGCCTCCATTTGCCTTTTCACCGGCGAAAACTGCTGGGCAAAGTCGTCGACAGTGTCACCGAAGAGGCAAGCTGGGAGACGGGGGCATTGAGAAAGCATGCATTGTCAACATCACGCATCTCGACCATGTTCAGCTAGAGGTGGCGCTCCTGGACCACAAGGGTGGCTATTGCCTGCCCGAATGCCTGCGCTGTGACCCTCGTGGCTCTGAGAGCAAGGATCTTTAAGTGCCTTGGCTTGGTGGACCAACAGGAGAGCCATGGCATGCAGTGCGGAGGCGTCCTGTCCAGTGGCGCTGTAGGCTTTCGAGGTCAGTGATGATGTCATCCTACAGGCTATGGAGGGTAGTACCGGCGATCCCTCCAGGTTTTGGCATTCTCGGGACACAGGTGGATCGCAAGCGGTCTGTCCAACTGGGGGACCTCTGTGTACCAGTGGGCTGCCCCGCCATCCAGGGTAGTGAGAGCGGACAAGTGCCACACAGAGCTAAAGCAGGTTTTCTTTGAAAGGTTTCCTTGTTAAAGCCCCTTATGTTTGCACAATCCTAATACGAAGTCATCTCATCTTAATCCATGAACATCTCACACAAATTCACTGTGCTTGTGATGTAACCCTCTGTGATTACTTTTATAACTGACAAATGAATTATTATAGCCTGATGTACCTTTTAATATATGTGTAGTGATTTGTAATCACTTATAACTGATAAATCGATGATTATAATCTTTAATCTTGTTTGATTCATCTCATTCTACTGAGAACGGTAACTATTCAAGGCTTAACCTGATAATATACACTGATAATCAGGTTTCTCATAATGTTTAATGTATTATTCATGTTGTAAAACCAATTAATTATCCAGTATGATTTGTAATCAGGGATTCTCATTTTGTGTTACTTACACTTATAATATTTATGAAAGTATGCCATATTAGTACGTAAATAATTGCTTATTTACGTAAAGAATGTTGATGACAACGAATGTCATGTCTGTTGCAGCATTTTCAAGATATAAAGTTCATGATTAAACATTCACTAGTGTGAGCAGGAAGTTTGTAAGAATCCTCCACACAAACGATTGTAAATCAACTTTGAAAAGGACAGACCTGTTGACCATGTGACTCTGAAAAGCCACTTCTGATTGGCTCAGGACACTTTTAGGGTGCAGCCAATGTCAGCTCAAAAATCTCCTACCAAGGAAGAAGAAAATGTCTAAGAAATATTTATTATATAAACTAGGGTGTTCTGTGTTGTTGCTAAAGTGTTTTCTTAGCTTTTTAGCACATTGTTGCTACAGTATGTGTTTACTAGGGTGTTGTAGATTGCAGGGCATGCAAAGCAGTTGTCAATGTGATCTGCTGTGTGTTTTAGAGCATTGCTTCAATATGTGGTTACTAGGGTGTTCTGGGTGGTTGGCAGGTTTGGCAAATCTATGCTGTTGCCAAGTTGTTTTTGTAGCAAATTGCTATGCAGTTGCTAGGGTTTTCGGAGTGGTTCCTTATTGGCCCAAATGAAAAGAGCCCACCCACAAGTCTCTGTTCTGGTCACTAAAAATGGCTAAGGTCCTTCAATGTTCCAATTTTTATGGACTTTTTTTTTTTTTCAAACATATGTCTACACCATATACATATATAATATATACACTCTTTCAGTTATGTTGTGGTTTAAATGGTTTTCAAGTCCTACTGGAAAGTTTGTAATTTCAAGGTCAGAAGTTGTAATTGTGATTTAATGACAGTTTAAGTGACAGGATGGGACAGAATGTGCCTATTTTACAAATGAAAAAAATAAATATATGTCACTCTCTGAAAAAGCAGGAAGACTTTAGCACCTTATTTTGTCTTATTTTGTTATTATTGTGTGGCCATATACCCTACTGATGGGCAATGTTATTTTGTTGCACAAGCCTATCACCTCATATAAACTAGTTAAATTAGTTTATTTTTTGGCAAGATTTATTCTTCATCAATAGCACAAAATCCAGCCCTGTGAGGGCCATGGTTGTAATATTGCTGTTGCTGGTCCAGAACCTGTGCAGAAAATTAAATGCTGGGACAAAGCCACCAAAACCTACATTGATGTTGAGAGGCCTTAAATTGTGGAACTTACAACAAATTCATGGGAGGTGGGGATTTATTGGATTAATTTGCTGCCAAATAAAATTTCCATGTAAAATCGAAACTGTGGTACCTGTACATCTTCTGGCATACCATTTTTCTCGCTGTAATCAATGCCTTCTCCTCTACAAGCAAGACTGCAAAGTGCTCAAGATTTTGCCAAAAGAGATGCTGAACAGTAGACAGTTTCAGGCAGAACTAGCAGACTCTCTTATCCTTGTGCGAATGCATTTCTGCTATATACTGTTATGTTATGTTTAATATTTCAATGTTTATTATATATCTGACTTATATCTTAATGTATTTTTGACATCTTAAATGAATTAAGACTTAGGTGTTTAAATAAGGTATTTTTACTTTGATTTAAAGTCCACGTGTAACAGAAGTTGCGACCCACTTAAGTATCGTGACGTATTTCAAAGTGAAACGAAATATAGAATGAGGGAAAAAAAAGGGTGGGCCTTGATTGGATCTAGAAAAATAGGTGTTCCATACTGAACTGCCCAATTCCCAATGTGCTTTTAAGTCCTCGTGGTAGCATAGCGACTCACCTCAATCCGGGTGGTGGAGGTCCAATCCCAGCTGCCTCCGCATCTGGGATGTCAACCCGCACGTCTTATCACATGGCTTGTTGAGCGTGTTGCCACAGAGACATAACGCGTGTGGAGGCTTTGCGCCATCAATTATCACTTTGAGCTCTGGATCTTTCCCTTGCCTTTCCGTTAATTCAGTCTCAGAGAAATTAAGGAGGTCCGGAAGACCATGCTCATCCTTGCATTGAAACTCATTTGGCAAGGCATTCACATGATGAGTGAGGGACTCAACTAATGCAATTGAGGAGTATGCCAGACCAGGAGCTTCGGACAACCCAATCACCTGGTGTATCTCACAGATGGCTTTCACTGCATCCGCCATAAGAACACAAGACTCGCTCCCACGCTACATAAGGTGGTGGAGAGTAAACTGCTTGAACATTTTCTTTCTGTGGGATTAGATCATCCAAGGGTTCACCAGCCATCACCGGTGGTAGCTGGTAGCATCGAGCTTCAGAGAAGTTAATATGTATATCAGTGGATTACTGTCTGCACTATACAAATAGTCATTACATTTTGCTGTGACAGCCCACTTTAACACCAAAATTCAAGCTTAGGCGAACACTTGTATACCAATGTATGAAAGAAATGACACTTTTCGGGCAACAAATTCAAACCATATTCTTTAAGTCGGTTGATAAAATAAAGACTAATACCTGCTTCCTATTGAGATCACCCATGCACCATTCCATTAGCCTCTGGAACGTGTTTGGCGCATTTGTGATGCCTTGAGGCATCCTATTGAATTCCCAAAATCCAAGTGGGCATTCAAAAGCAGTTTTGCACTTATCAGTCGCTTCCATTTCAATTTGGTAGAACCTGGACTTTAAATCTAGCACCAAGAACCACCCTGAGCCTGTAAGCACAGAAAGACTTCCTCTTAGTTAGGCAAGGTTCTGCACAATACAGTTCATGTGAAAATGCACAATCCTACCACTCTTGATTTTCAGATCCTGATCCAAGGTTCAGATTTTATATGGTTATGGCTTGCCAGTTCCTGCACTGCATTGACACCTTTTAGGGACTGTTGGGCGGGGGGCCCAACCTTGCAAAAGACAAGGCCAAAAACACAATTGGATACTTGTTTGCATACATTATAACAACAATCAACTTGCAAATGAAGTAACATTACACATATTTTACTTCCTTTTCATCTAACATTAACATGTTAAGATTGCATTCATATAAAATAACTTATATTAAAATGATATATTGGGCCTCATCACTCGTAGCATGTGTGGCACAGCATGGTTAGCATGAATAGCTCATAGCTCAAATAAAAAGGCATAACCTTGTAGTAACACTTGTAAAACTCTTCAATGGATCTTTCAACTTTGAAATAATACTTTTATCCTTCCATTATAAAACATTCACCTATTATCTTCTCAATCTTTGAACCCAAAATTGGCTTTTATACACCATTTACATATAACTGCACAGCAGCATTTAAGATGTAATCAACAATTAACCAATATTTAACCAAGATCTCAATAGATCAGATAGTTTTAGTTTCACTTACCAAGAGAGCTTGATTTCAATTAAAAGAAAGTTTCCTAAAGTTTTAAGAAGTTTTTTTTCTGTTGAATCCGTATTAGAATTCACTCAAGATCGTTAGACTCGACAACGCTCAATCCACAATTCTATTTCCAAATCTCTGTCTCTTATCTCTGAAATCCAACATTTAGTTATGTCCTTTCTAATCTATTTTTCTTTTTTAGGGCTTTTTAGGCAGCTCAACGGAAGCAGCTTCAGCCGTGCTCTCCCCAGAGGAGCTTCCTCAAAATCTCCTGCTGTCTGCAATGATGCAAGCAGATACATGGTGGAGCTAACTTATCGTTATTCTAAATTAAACTTATTTCATAACTTTATACATTTTCTTATTATCCTCTCTTCAGAACAGCACTCTTAAACTCTATAATACAATTAAAAAACTCAATTTACATTTTTATGCATACTATAACTTTTCTTTGTCTCCTTTTTTTCCAGCTTCGACTTGGAATACTAGTAACTTGGGTGAGTGACAGACGGAGAACAAAAGATACAAAAACACACATGACGGACATGTCCGTAAACGATCTCTCTCCCGCATCACCGTCCGCAATCGGCCTTTATCCCTCTCCGAGGCTCAATTAGCCCGATAAGGGACGTGGTAAATATAATCACAACCCGGCCCCGCCCTCCGCCCTGTCACAAATGTATAACAGTGTTTCCCCTGCCATTATATTAGGGGAATTCTCCTATTCTCTACTATTCTCCTCAGCTCTCTGTATCGCGCACAGCGGAGAGTAGTAAATATAATATACATTGTGACAAAATGATTGACAGGTTATGATTGATGACTTAATTGATCACCTTTGACCTTTCCCCCCCTCCCCATCCCCACCCCACCCCTCATACTTTGTGCCAAAAATGATTGATGGTCTATGATTGATGACATGTTTGGTGCCCCCCTTTGACCTCCCTCCCCACCCCACCCCGCCCCACCCCTCCGGCAGTTGTACAGGTTGTGGTATGAATTGGTTGGTCAGCTGTTTTGATACCCCCCTGCGCTGTAGCCGATCCCATCTGTGTATTTAAAAGAGGTTAGGTCTGTTCATTGCAACAAGTACGTATTTTGTGATTTCCACTTGAGCAATGGCACCCCCCAGAAGTCCTAAAACCCCGTTGGTAAATGATGTAGAAACAAATGCTAAGCTAGATTGGGCTCCGAGGAAAAGATATGGGCCATGCATAACCAGGGATCTCCATGATCCTTTAGGAACTCTAAAATATGAATTTCATCTAGACGATGCTCGTTTGTGCGTGTATGACTTTGACAGAACATCTCATTCTGTTAAGTTATTCAACAGGGGCGATGCAATGTATTTCACGGGAAAGGATTGGGATGTGTTTTACAATCGTGTTTGGAGGGATCTGAATGATTCTGGAGATGCACCTTTATTCATTGCAGAGGCTGTTGGTGACCATATTATCAAGAGGCTGGATGACCATGGATACGTACTTACCAGTGAGAACAAGCAGGGTATCAATGACGGTGTGTGTCCTTCCACAGAGACAGATCACATGAAGTTTTTGTTTCAGTGGAAAGATGTGCCTATCCTGAATGATGTTTTTTCAAAGATAGACAAACTGTTTAAATGGAATGATGCATATGACCAATACAATATAATTAAGGTCAGACTGTTTGACCCCGAAAAGTGTGGGGAAGTTCGCAGTACGACCCCCTTGTAACACCGCCCACATTCTATAGACCTTAAAAGCGGCTGGCCCCCCATTCTCATTTCAAACCAAAAGCGCGAATCATCATGTCTCAACACGATACTACAGAATCTGCTGGGGCCTTGGCATCATCCGATGACGCATCTACTTCAGCAATGTGTGATGTCCCTGGAGGTGTTCCTATCACCGGCCATTGGCTCGACAAGTTTTGCATGAATCTTGGCTATCACAATCTAACGTTCATTTCATCTCACGGTCCAGGACACACACTTCCAGATGCATCGTCTCTGAAGGGGGATGATGATACTGATGGTGTTGTTGATGTAAAGAGCGTCAATTTTATAAAAGCAGTCGTAGTGGTCATTCTGGAGCATCTCCTCGGGTTGAAGTTAAAAGAGTTGTGCTACGGTTGTGAAGTGGATCACCCCAGTCAGGTACAGCACACGTGTTTGTATGATCCTGACAAGTATTTCTTTTTCATACATTTTGAAGAAATTTCCTGTAAAGTGTTTAAACCGATGTTAAAACAAGTCATCGGCACTGCTTTGAAATCATTTGGATTGATACTGAATCCTCAGAGAATCCGTGGAATTATCGAAACCGTGTTGTGTGAACTAAGAGACGAGCCACACATTCTACAGAGACTGCGTGAAATCCGTGAGAATCTGGTGAATGATAGCGGTGAACAGGCGGTCTATGACACAGTGGACTGGTGGAAAGACAGTCCGACTGGCTCCTTATTTTGACGCTAACATGGGGATCTGCTGTAGTGTTACTTGTCTGTTTAAATTTATTCTGAGACGTCGTCTTCATTGTGAAATAGTCGATATGCTGTGTAAGATCATTAATGACGATGATAGTTCTGAACAAAACAAACGATTGGTTTGTCTAAAGAAGCACATGGATATAGTCAGAGGCATATCAAACGAATGGACTGAAATGATACAACGCTGTGTCTGTCAGAATGATTCATCCTGTGTGTTTCTTAAAAACATTCTAAATTCATTGTTTGAATGCAATAATGATTGTAAAATTGGCAATATAATATGTTTATGTACATATGTAACTGATATGTGTGTGATATTATTGTCAAGAAACGATCAGTGTTCTAGACATGTCTTTGAAAATGTTAATATTCTGGTAAATCACCTGACTGATAAAAATTCTGATACATGTGTTAATTTCCTACAATATCTCGACAATGCATGATGTTGGTGTTTCTATTTTAACTGTATAAGTATGCATTGTACTGTGTGATTACCCTGATTTAAAATAAAAGGGGTTTTTTATTGAATCACTGTCTCATTATTTACACGGTGTCTGATCTGGTAACATGACCGAACAACTGCATAAGGTGTACTACACTCCATCTAACCCCGGCTCTTTAGGGGGTGTAAATAGATTAAAACGTGGTGTATTAGAGGAAAGTGGTGATTTGCTAAGTGGTAAAGATGTTTCAGACTGGTTAGCCAGTCAAGATGCTTATACACTCCACAAACCACTACGTCACAATTTTAAAAGGAATAGAGTCGTTGTTTATGGTATTGACACACAGTTTCAAATGGATCTGGTAGATATGTCAATATATTCTATGGAAAATGACAATACTAAATTTCTGCTTACATGTATAGATGTCTTTAGCAAATATGCATGGGTGCGTTGTATAAAGAACAAGACTGGATTGGCTGTGACCAATGCGTTTAATTCAATACTACAAGAGGGTAGAGTCCCTCAGAAAATTCAGACTGACAAGGGGAAGGAGTTTTTTAACAAGCATTTCCAACAACTAACTAAAAAGCACAACATTTACCATTTCAGCACAGGGAGTGAATTGAAGGCAAGCGTTATTGAACGCTTTAATAGAACATTAAAAGGACGGATGTGGCGATATTTAACGGCTATAAACTCTAAACGCTACATCGACGTTTTACAAGACTTTATTCAAGGATACAACAGTAGTTATCACAGAAGTATTAAAATGCGCCCTGTAGATGTCAACAAAGAAAATGAACCGGTCGTCTATGACAATTTGTATGGTAATGTGTGTAAGAAGACGCCTGTATTTAAATACAAAATCGGCGACGTGGTTAGAATATCAAAGATGAGGGGTCCTTTTACCAAGGGGTATGAACAAAACTACACAGATGAATTTTTCACTATAACCGAATGTATGCCACGGCAACCACCAGTCTACAAACTATCTGATTATGACGGGGACGTTATCGACGGATCATTTTATGAAGAGGAGCTACAAAAAATTATTATGGACAAGGACAATGCTTTTAAAGTAGAAAAAATATTAGACAAGAAGAAGCGTGGTAAAAAAAAACATGGTTCTAATAACAATAAAGCCCAAGATGGGTCGGGGTTAATGGTTATGTCACGTAAACGGAGGTCTAAACCACCAGGAGTGAGGAGGATGGGGAGGAGTGGTCAAGCGGTAAATAAAACCAGGAAACAACCTAAGATAACTGCAGTTAGACAACAAAGACGAAAGAGAGCTGTGAAGCGCGGCTCATCTGGATCGGTGAAGAGCTCTGTTAAAACGATATTCTAAACCATGGCTCTGCTACATACCATGTCCGAAGAATGTATTAAATCAGAGCTGGATCTGTTTACGGTACCGATGACTCAGACGGCTATTGAAAAAAACACATACATTGAAATACCTCCTCTATCTGCAATATCGGACACCACCCCCTTGGAATTTTTCATAGCAGGGAATGGTGAAGATTATGTAGATTTGAATAATACACTGCTTTACATGCGTGTTAAAATCACAAATCCGGATGGTACAAATATCAGAGATGGGACCCCTGTTGGACTGATCAATTATCCAGGAAACACTATTTTTTCACAGGTTGATGTATCACTTGGTGATAGGTTAATTTCACAGAGTACAAACACATACCCTTATCGATGTATTATAGAATGCCTTTTAAACTACGGTAAAGATACCCTGGAAAGCGTATTCTCAGCAGGATTATTTTACAAAGACTCTGCAGGACATATGGATGTAGGCGACCCGGCAGGGGCTAACATTGGTCTGACAAAGAGGGCTGCCTTTAGCAACGAAAGTGCCGTAGTCGAACTTTTATCACCCATACACAGTGATATTTTCTTTCAAGAAAAACTCATGCTTAACGGGGTGGACATTAAAATCCGGTTGACAAGAGGCAAAGATGAATTTTGTCTAATGAGGAGTGACGCTATAGCATACAAACTAAATATTTTATCAGCGTCTCTGTTTGTCAAAAAAGTATCAGTTTCACCAGGAGTGAGACTGGGACACGCTCAAGCACTTCTCTCAACAACCGCTAAATATCCAATTGATAGAGTCTGTCTGAAAAAATTTTCCATACCAGCTGGAAGCCGTGTATCAAACCAGGAAAACCTATTCTTAGGAACACTCCCCAAATCTATCATATTGGGCATGGTCGATAATGATGCTTTTACAGGGGCATACGATAAAAACCCTTTTGCATTTAAACATTACGATCTGGAGTTTCTAGCTGTTTATGTGGATGGGCAGCAACACCCCGCCAAACCATTACAACCCAACTTTGGATCAGGCACAGCCGTACGAGAGTTTTACCAGCTCGCGCTTTCGTCTGGAAGACATCTAAAAAACCAAGCATTGGTAATCGACAGAGAAGATTTTCTGCAGGGTTATACACTTTATGGTTTTAACCTCACACCAGACGAAGAGTGTGGCCAACACATCTCGCTTGTTAAGTCTGGGAATATCAGACTAGAAGTGCGGTTCAGACAACCGCTTCCAAGAACCATTAATCTGATTGTTTATGCTGTTTTTGACAACATCATTGAAGTTTCTAACCGAAGACAGGTGCTTGTTGACTACTATTAATTAAAAACATGAACAGCATACAACTTACCGTAGCTATGGAGAGAATCACACAAAACACGCATTTTCTTGGTGTACTACCATGTGATTATTTACCAAAGGATCCGATAAGAACACTACCCACATCTGTCATAATCAACACACATCCTTCGCACCTCCCCGGGGAACACTGGGTGGCTATTTACATAAATAAGTATGGCTCAGCATTTTTCTTTGACAGTTTCGGTAATAGTCCTGATTTTATTCGTTTTCCTGTATCAATCATTGAATTTCTAAAAAGGAATTCAACACGCATTCAGTATTCGGCTAAACAAGTTCAGCCTTTTATGTCTGTCACATGTGGTCATCATTGTGTTTTCTTCCTATATCATATGATTCGAGGTCGTGATTATGATGATGATATGATGCTTTATAGCGACGATTTAATTAATAATGATGTTCTTGTATCGCATTTTGTGAAAAAACTAAGGATAACTCATTGTAATAGTACTGTATTTAAGTGTATTCAATGTGTTCAAATGGGTGAAACGTTTATGTTAAATACATGATTTGTAAAACGACTGTTTCTAATAAATAAAAAGAGCACAATGTCAAAATGTATCAATGTCACTGCTTTATTGAATATCACATGATTAATTTGTACAAAAAATATGACCAATATATTATACAACATCAAAATGACAACCACTGGTTTTGTTCACGAGATGGCGATTTAAACGCCTCCGACCCCTTAGAAGAAGGTGTACTTAAATACATTCTTTGTGCCATAGAGGACGATGTAGACGGTTTGGTTTTAAATGAACTTATTACATGTCTAACCGTGTGGTTTGGGACTGTTGAATAGGGTATGTTTAAAACAGCAATTGCCTGCAAAAACTCAGTCCATCCATGAGGCCTACGGTCATTCCTAATTTTATGTGGGGATGTTATACTCTTCACAAGATCCAACACGTGTGATCCCTGTATAGTGACGCCTTTAAATACAAACTCTCCCCAATCATTCCAAGATGAAACTTCTTTGGCTTTAGACATTTTATCCATGATGTATCTTGCATTTTTCACACTTTTCAATGGTACATTTTTCAACACTTCATCGACAATATCATCGCCCCCACCATCTTCAACAGGGGGTCCAAAGGACTCTTTGTGAGACGCATCGGGGGGTGGAAATGCAAGCGTTAATGTGTTGCTGGCTCGATCCCCTTGTTTAACTACTGTCAAAAATCTTTGTAAAACTGAGGTGTAAAGTTTGGCCTTCTCATGAGCAGCCAAATTGTCTTTATTCAAAATATTTCTTATAGCAAGATCCAGATCGTCTTCCACTGTTTGTTGAATAGATTCTCGGGTATTGGACATCTTTAGTTTATCTATTTGATTTTGAGGGACTAAAAACAGCTTCTCAGCGTACTCCATCTTCAACCTTGTTTAGACGTTATCAGACTGGTTATAAAGGGGATTGCTATGCTCAAGAGCGGAAGAAGAAATCCTCCGTTCTGGTTGATCATGCGTTTTTTTCTGGACACACCAATCTTTTTACTGGCTATGTATTTAATCTCAGTCCTTTTCCTCTTCAACCGGCGATGTTGCTGCGTCGTTAGCGGTATTGTGCCATAGAGCACATTAAGCGCTACCTCACACAATGTTAAAATGAGATCGTCAGATGCTGATTGCATAATAAGACGTCTTTGCATCGGGGTTGCTTTAAATAGCATTTTTAACAGGGGGAGGTTTCTAGACAGTCTAGTAGACATTTCACCAAAATCACTGCTTTCTTTTTTGAATGTAAACTGCTGGTTGGTTTGAAAGTAACCCCGTTCTGAGACGAAAATGTTCAGGGGTTTTTGCTTTATAGTCTATCATGAGGTATCCAAAAGGCTGGTTGGTAGCATCTTGATAGCATTCCATAAAATATTTTGTATTTCCGGGGTACATTTGTTTTCCCAACACATTAATCTGATTGTTATCACGAGGATTCTTAAACAATATTAAATAATTTGTATTCAAACTGATGGTTCTGCTGGATTTACCTTGGAAAAATAAATTCTGCACAATATAAATAGCACTGAGGTTTCTATGGTGAACATATTGAGTGAACAGCTTTTCCACTTCAGAGTTTCCACTCGCCTCCTTCATCATGTCGTCAATTATCAACAGATTAGTTTTATTGACAGGTAATAAATCATCATCATTCAGAGATTGCGGTATTCCTTCCACAAATTTGATGTTATACAATTTATACAGTTCATCATACAGCGGTTGCCAACAATCATAAATGTACACAATGTTTTCAATCTTTTTAGAAATCATATTTACAGCATTTTCCAACAACATTTTTACAAAATAAGACTTTCCAGAATTTGAAGGTCCGCTTATCACACATGAAAAAGGATGTTGAAGTCTAAAATCAAAACCATCAACCTCCCGCACACTGCGGTGGTTCAAAAAATTATTAGTAGCCATATGGTAGTGTTGTATAATCAGGGAATAGCTGTCTTTTATTATACACCACTTGAAACTTTTTAACAACTGACTTGTTTTGCAAGGTAAAGTTCTTTTTATTCCTCACGATGTTGTCTGTGTATGCTAGTATGTGTCGGGTGTCATGCGATTTTACATAACCGTCAACAAGATCAATGATGTCTAATCTAATAGCTGTGGAATTTTCGGCATTCAAAGTTATACCCTTTGCTTTCATACACACTTTACCTTTAGCAGTGCGATATCCGTATGTTTTAGGACCGGCTGAGCAAAACTCTGTTATGTGATCATCATTGCCAATTTCATCAGTAAGATCTCCTAAATAAGGACCCAGAGGTGGTTCCCAGTCACCGTCTCTAGAGATAAAGATAACGCTGTCTGTATCGCTATACAGTAATCTATCCCCCAGTTTATCCATAAGATCATACAATTCTAGCCGTGCGTGTGCTGTTGTAAAGGCCCCCAGAAATATATTCACATCCCGGGTGCTGTACATGGCACCATCATCGTGACGATACTGTACCAGCGCAATTTCATCAGACTCAAATGTGAAATATTTAATGTCATACTGACAGCCAAATATGATGTGAGCAAAGTCTTCTGGGTCTTTCAAAAGTCTAGAAGTGGGGAGATTTTCTCTCATTGAAAAACGCCCCCACAGACTATTCAGCAGCAATTTGTTGATAGACCTCTGTGCAGGGTTGTGACAGATCTTTGCAGGATCGAGTTTAACCCCTTCTTTTTCAAAGTAACCATCGATATAGGCTTTTTTGTCTAACTCGGTGACTACATGAGAGGGGTAGCCTGAGGCCTCCTGTTTAAACTTCAGAAAGGTCTTTACATGACCGGAAAACAGCGTTTCCGATTTCTCTGCAAAGTGCCACACCTCTGAGACTTCCATTACAAGATACCCCTTCTCAATAGCCTTTAACAATTCAGTGCTCACCCAGCAGCCTGAGATAGATCTCTCCTCATCTGTATGCGTACAAGGAGCATTGATTTGTTTCTCAGCACATGATCTGCATAGAGGAAACATGAGTTTCCCGGCACACCTATAAGGGAGTACAGGATGTAGGAGCTTTCGAGGTGGTATCATTGTTGCCTTAATAAGCCCGTAATAATTTTCAAGGGGTTCAAAATCCTTGAAGATTATTTCAGGATGTCCAACAGGGTAGCTTTTTCGAGCCTGACAGTAAGGATAAAGACTCGTGAAATCAACATATCTGATCTTCTCATTTTCTGTAGTTTTGTGGTAAAGCTTGTAAGCATTTGTACGACCCCCAAAGAGGGCATCACGCGGTTTCAGTCTCTCGGGAGCCGAATAAGTGGCCATAAACGCAATTACATGAGGATCAGTTTGTTTAAGAGTCTTCCATGCACACTCATACATCACCTCAACGTCTAAACAGTATGCGTTCTGCAACACATCAAGCTTTTCATTAAACTTTCTCCTGAGTACTCCAAAAGGAACATTTGACAGGGGGTTTGCATAGTCAGGTCTGTAACGACACTCGTGACCATGGTGAAAACAGCCGGCAAATTCTAGAGCTCTTCGTACCCCATCTTTTTCGTAATATCCATCAACAAAGTAACTTCCAAATTTTACCTCACCGTGATTTAGGGCATGGTGGATGTCTACGTCGCGGGATTTTTTCACGTACTCAAGCCATTCAATAGATATGTTAGAGAATGTCTTATACTGATTGACGTATGCATTATTATGCGTCAGAGCCAGTGTATTTCTAGAGAGAAAATGCGCCTTGAAAGTACCCATACAGCAACTAGCAAGAGTCACGTAGGTGAACGGATCTACCTGTGTGCATAGCAGGAATGCTTCTCTAAATTGAATACATGCTTCACGTAATAAAACAACGTCGTTCATGCAATAGAGCCCGATCTCTTTTTTGAAATCAAAGATTTTGCCATCGACTGATGCATACCACTGATCAAATTTTGCCCTGGTACTATCTGTCATGGTACTGTAACCATAGTAGTTTTTTGCAGGGTAAGGACCTATATAAGACTGATTTTCCTGTCTGTTGAAATGGTGAGGAAAGAAACCTTTTTCTTTATTTTGCAAATTTAATGCAGAAGATGTCTTAGACAGAGCCATGTGGAGGAATGAGTAAGAATCGATAAAACGCTGTCTAAAAGTTTCATCATACATGAAAATGGCTCTACATCCCTGCATTACTATGTTAAGATGGAGTCCTGCATTGCAAAAATACTCCAGAATTAAAAAGTTATCAAATCCACTTGCATTATGCGCTACCCATGTGTAATTTTTATATCTCGGCTGTCTAAACCTACAAACGAGCTGTCTCACACACCCCTCGCCTCCAAATTCAAATTTCTCACCATCAAAAGTCATAGCACACACGTAATTAGCAACATGTTTTCCATTATCACAGCGTGTTTCAAAATCATAGAAAATGTAACGGTCTGTATATTCCTTGGGAATGGTAGGTTGTATGAAACACTGGTGTTGACCTCCACGGCTTACATCATCCCCGCAATGTAAACACTTATCATTTGGACAGTTATGAGGTTTGGGGTTTTTGCCAGCAGTGTAGTAACGTTTACCGCATTTACGACAATATTTTGTAGTATCGCAAGGAGATCTACCACAATCATCACTCGTAGGAGTTACTATTTTATGGGCATTAAAACAGTAGCTAGATCTGCAATAGCGTAGGCAGTCTTGACAGTGTATTGTGTTTTTAGGATGCTTGTAGCATTCGCTATCATTGCAAACAGAGCACACATATTTACAATCATGATTCTGTCTGCTTGCATAACCTGTGTAACAGAAGTTGCATACATATGCAGACCCTATAAATGCTTTCAAATTCTTTATCATGTAATAATGGCCATCATGAATGTAAAGATATGCTGTTTTGGGGTGTGGTTCATCAGAAGTTAAATATTTTTCTAACTTTCCAGCGCTTGACCTGTGAAAGACAACAATTTTTATGTCTAATGCTTGTTCAAATTTCACAATGTCTCCTAGACCTATTTTATCCTGAGGCGTGAAACCACCAGCAGTTTGAATTGTTTTACCCCTCCTTTCTAAGTTGTCATGCGAAATCTGTGGGTCGAGAAAATATGCGAGGCATATTGAAAAGCACAGATTGTTTGTTGTATTGGCAGGGGAAAATAAATGCATTCGTTTTCTTCTAACTACTTCGTCATGTGCTATATCAACCAGCTTTCGACGAGCACCGCCGTTCTTACTTCTGGCTATGGACGCATGTAACTGCAAACTGTCGTCAGCCATCACTTTCGTATTGCTCTGCATGATTTTTTCAAATTGTTCAACAAAAATGTTTTCATCGTAGCCGTTACTAGGTGATAATACACAATTTACATCAGATTTCAGACTGGGGCCTCTAAGAGATATATTAATAATACCAGATTCATTTGCCATCTGTCTGGAGAATGACACCATCTCAGATAATGCATTAAGTCAAGTCAAGTCAATTTTATTTGTATAGCGCCTTTCACAACACACATCGTTTCAAAGCAGCTTTACAGAAGTTCAGCATTAACAGACGATAAAAAATGTCTATAAAGTCGATAAATCATCATCCTTGTGCAGGGCTCCAAACTGCGACTAAAAATGGTCGCATTTGTGACCAAATAAATTTATTTGTGAGTGTAATTTCTGTCAAGGTCGCCATTGGCGACAGTAAAAGTTTACTCCCTTTGATTTTAAAATTTGCATTACATTTCCCGAGATACATTACAAAAGTTTATATCAAAGAAATAGCGGGGAAAACGGAGTTCATTGCAGGAACTAACCATTTCAAAAAAGAGACTGTTAGAAAACACGGTGACAGTAACAAGCATAAAAAATGCACGTGATCACAAAATTGCGAAGAATGCTCCACAGACTACACTGTTAGCGAGCTGCGGGACGAAAAGGAATGGAAGGAGTTAAAAATGAAAAAAATTTGGCGCCTGTTTTTTTCCCCCTATAGGAGCCAATCGCTCCTTAATTGATTTTTTTTTTTTTGTTTTGTTTGGAGCCCTGTTGTGGAATTAGATAAGATATGATTCTTTATCGTGTTTAAAAATAATCAAATAATAATTGTATTAATAACCCCAGTGAGCAAGCCGAAGGCGACTGTGGCAAGGAACACAAAACTCCAAAAGATGATGGTTAATGGAGAAAAATAACCTTGGGAGAAACCAGACTCACTGTGGGGGCCAGTTCCCCTCTGGCTAACATCATGAATAATGTAAATAAGAATTATTTATAGTTAAAAAACATGATTTAAAAAATTATTAAACTTATTAAGTGCTAAGGGTCAGTATTTAGACAGTGATTGTGTTTGAACTGCAATATTAGTGACCAGTGTCTTTGAAGTCCATCCTTGATTAAATTCCAGAAGTTCACTTAGATGCAATTGTCCTTGTTTGGCTGATGAAGGCTTTTGTTGGCAATAGTTAGTCTATGTATCCCATTTCAAGATCGTAGTCCATGGTGATGGGGCATCTGAAGTCTCCGTGAGAGGCTGGATACAAACTGGAGCTGACGAACGCTATTTACCTCGGGACTGGCGTCCCGAGATAACAGCAGAAAAGCAGATGGGAAATAATTAGCATAGCTGATGTTCATAATATTAATGCATTATAACTGATTCAGCAGTAGTATAAAAAGTAAGCATTATGTGAATGCTTGGTTAAAGAGATGCGTCTTTAATCTAGTTTTAAACTGGGACAGCGAGTCTGAGCCTCGAACAATATCAGGAAGGCTATTCCAGAGTTTAGGAGCTAAATGTGAGAACGCCCTCCCTCCATTAGTGGACTTAGATATCCTAGGTATGACCAGAAGCCTTGAATTTAGTGATCTTAAAGAGCGCGATGGATTGTATGGCGATAGAAGATCCGTTAAATACACCGGAGATAAACCATTTAGGGCTTTATAGGTCAGTAGTAATACTTTGTAATTGATACGGAACTTAATAGGTAGCCAGTGTAGAGATGTTAAAATCGGTGTTATATGATCATATTTTCTTGACCTAGTAAGAACTCTAGCGGCTGCATTTTGGACTAACTGTAGCTTGTTTATTGAGGATGCAGGGCAACCAGCTAATAAAGCATTACAGTAATCTAGTCTCGAGGTCATGAATGCATGAACTAACTTTTCTGCATCAGAAACAGATAGCATGTTACGTAGCTTAGCAATGTTTCTAAGGTGGAAAAAGGCTGTTCTCGTAACAGATGAAATATGATTATCGAAAGTCAAGTTGCGGTCTAGTATAACACCCAGGTCTTTTACTGTAGTGGATAATGTAACAGGACATCCTTCTAAATTAAAGTTGTATTGTAAGGGATTTTGTGGGTAGTTTTTTGGACCAATAAGTAATACCTCCGTTTTATCGGAATTTAATAACAGGAAATTACACGTCATCCAGCATTTTATATCTTTAAGACACTCTGTCAAGTTAGATAAGTTAGTGTTTTCATCTGGTCGTGATGAGATATATAATTGAGTGTCATCAGCATAACAGTGGAAATTAATTCCATGTTTTCTTATAATTTTACCAAGTGGCAGCATATATATTGAGAATAATAGAGGGCCTAACACAGATCCTTGTGGCACTCCATAGTCTACTGACGTTATTTTTGATTTTTCCCCATTTAAACAGACAAAATGGTAACGGTCTGATAAGTACGATCTAAACCAGCTTAATGCCTGTCCCTGAACACCAGTGTAGTTTTGTAGTCGATCCAAGAGTATTTTATGATCTATAGTGTCGAACGCAGTGCTAAGATCGAGTAGAACTAATATTGAGATGCAGCCTTGGTCAGAAGCCAAAAGTAAATCATTTGTAATTTTAACTAGCGCAGTTTCTGTGCTATGATGCGGTCTGAATCCTGACTGAAATTTATCATAGATATCATTTTCTTGCAAGAAAGAGCACAATTGAGCGGACACAACTTTTTCTAATATTTTAGACATAAATGGAAGATTTGAGATGGGTCTGTAATTTGCTAGGTTATTTGGATCTAATTGTGGTTTCTTAATGAGAGGTTTTATAACTGCCAGTTTAAATATTCTTGGAACATGACCTAAAAATAAAGACAAGTTAATAATATTGAGAAGAGGCTCTTCCACTACAGGTAACACTTCTTTCAGTAGTTTAGTGGGTATTGGATCTAGTAAACATGTTGTTGGTTTAGATGCAATGATAAGTTTATTTAGCTCTTCCTGTCCTATAGTTGTAAAGCGGTGTAGTTGTTCTTGAGGGGCGATAATTGAGGGTGAGTCATAAGACACCATAAAAGATTGTACATTAACAGTTGTGTTTACAATTGTGTTTCTGATGTTTTCTATTTTCTCAGTGAAGAAATTCATAAAATCATTACTACTAAACTGTAACGGAATATTTTGCTCAGGTGATCTCTGTTTATTTGTTAGTCTAGCCACGGTGTTAAATAAGAACCTTGGATTATTTTGGTTATTTTCTATTAGTTTGCGGAGGTGCTCAGCCCTGGCTGTTTTTAGAGCCTTTTTGTAACGTGACATACTGTCTTTCCACGCGATTCTAAAGACCTCTAAATTAGTTTGTTTCCATTTACGCTCTAAGTTACGAGTTTCTCTCTTGATAGCATGCGTAGCACTGTTGTACAATGGTGCTCTAGTTTTTTCTCGAAACTTTTTTAATCTAATTGGTGCAACAATATCTAATGTACCAGAGAAAATGGTGCTCAAACTGCTAGTCATTTCCTCTAGTTCATCTGTTTGTTTGGGTTCACTGAGCAGCTGAGATAGATCAGGTAGGCTATTTGAGAATCTATCTATTGTGGTTGGAAGGATTGTTCTGCTTGGTCGATAACGTGGCGCAATATGACAGATTTCAGTGGTACGTAGTATGCAAGTTACCATGTAATGATCAGTGACATCATCATTTTGCGGTATAATATCTATATCGGTTGGATTGGTTCCATATGATATAATTAAATCTAGCGTATGATTTAGGCGATGAGTGGGACCACTGACGTTTTGCGTGACCCCGAAGGAGTTTAACAAATCTGTAAACGCAGCCCCTAACGCATCATTTGTGTTATCTACGTGTATATTAAAATCTCCAACAATTATTGCTTTATCGACATTGACCAATAGATCTGATAGAAAGTCTGCAAACTCTTTTAGGAAATCAGCGTAAGGCCCTGGAGGTCTATATACGGTAGCCAAGGCTAGAGATAATAGGGATTTTTTTCTTACATCTGAGAGTGTAACATTTAGCACAAGTACTTCAAACGAATTAAACCTGTGACCTATTTTCTGAGTAACATTAAGAATATCTCTATATATTGTTGCAACACCGCCGCCACGACCAATCAGACGGGGCTCATGCTTATAACAGTATCCTGGCGGAGTAGACTCATTTAGACCGAAATAATCATTTGGTTTAAGCCAGGTTTCAGTAAGGCAAAATACATCAAAACTATTATCTGAGACCATTTCATTTACAATAACCGCCTTAGGTGTGAGCGATCTAATGTTTAGAAGACCTAGCTTTAGAAATTGTTTTTGTTCACTGATATTGAGATTTTCTGGTTTAATTACAATTAGATTTTTCCTAGATCCTACAGTAGATGTATTGTTTGGCTTTACTAAACGAGGAACAGACACAGTTTCTATATAATGTTCTACATTGGTACTTATATCAATTAAGTTGGGACAGCAAATACTGTGATTTGGACTTTGACTTACTAGTCATATGGTGTGTAGCGTCTTGGAGATGTTGTCCGACAGAACAGCCGCTCCGACTCTGCTGGGGTGAAGGCCATCAGGACGGAAGAGCCTAGGTCGCTCCCAAAACAGATTCCAATTATTAACAAAGAGCAGTCTCTGTTCATTACACAATGACATTAACCATTCATTTAGAGCAAATAATCTACTGAACCTTTCTTGTCCTAGTCGGTACGTGGGAAGCGGTCCAGACACGACGATCGTTGTTTCTGGCGAAGTGCTGCGTACCGTCTCGATCAGGCTCCTGTAGTCCTTCTTCAGTACCTCCGTCTTCCGCAGCCTGGTGTCGTTCGTTCCCACGTGCAGCACGACAGCTCCGACGCGCTCGTCACCATTCAGGATCTCGGGAACCTGCGTAGAGACATCAAGAACACGAGCACCAGGAAAGCAGTGAGTGCGCACCTTACCTTTGCCAGAGATAGCGCGGACATGACGGACAGTCGAATCGCCGATGATCACGGCATCGTCGTGCTCCGACTCGCGAAGAGGTGAGAAGCGGTTCCGGGTGGAGATCTCGAAAGCCGGGAGGGGTGGGGAGGTCCTTGGTCTGGTCCTGGCTCGCGTCTTCCGCCGTGGAATCACCCAGGGTCCATGGTGATGTGTCGGTGCCGGAGTGAATGAAGCCAGGGAGGATCGCGTCCTGTGCAGAGAAACACACGGAGTAGACGAGGTCGGAGTCAAAAAATTATGAACCACTGACCTGTGAGCATCTGCGCGTGATGCTTCAAGCGCGGACCGCCGATCTCGCAGCTCGGCCTGTCTCTCCAGCAGGTCGTGGATCTGCCTCTCGACGGATTCCAGCTCCAACTGCACCGAATGTAGTTCAAAGGTGTCTTCACCTGCACACAGAGGTAGAGTTAGACACACATCCACTATATTCGCCATTATAGCAGATGTGCTATAATGGCGAATTACAGCTTTCAGTTATACAGGTGTAAGTAAGACGATCGATAGGCGAGAGACCACGCGTGCAGTGCTAGCGGGCTAAGAATAGTAACGGAAGTTCGGAAAGTTGGATATAAGTAGCGATATCAAAGAAATCTGATTGTTATTTATAAAGACTAGTATCGGAGATATGTTCACACGTTTGTAAAGTTTAAAATTTAGGTTTATGAACAAATGTGAAAGAAGAAAATCAAGGATTGGGGATCAATTCGACGGAGTTATCCCAGTAAGCTTTTGTGAAGCATTATGCACAGATGTACTGTATGCAGCAAGGTCTGTAGATGTTATTTCCCTTAAATTTAGAGTTCTGTGTATCTCTATACCATTGAAACGCGGTCTTGACACAATCGTGAATTCGTTTAAAACTCCACCGTTTCTAGCCAATTCATCAATATCGTTCTGACTTAAACTCACATGGGGGTCATTCGTGTCTGATGAAATATTGCTTACACCACCAATCTGTACTGCATCGACAAACAAATCATCCTCATTATCAACCCCGTTATTACCAGTCTCTTGCATTTTTATCAGCGCTTCTAATCTTTCACACAGACTAGGGGTTGAGGCCATTTCTTCATGATTTTTAATCATATCTTCCAATATTTTGCATAAATTAGAGTATGGCGGTTCTGATGTTTGCGTCTCTGTATCGTTTAGTTCATCCCTTGTGGAGCTGTGTGATGATGGTTCTAACGAAATATTTAACCTTTCACAGTCTGTGTTGTTATTAGAAGCATTTATATGCTCTCTCTGTGTTTGAATAATAGCCTCTAATCTACCATTTAAATCCAAATAGGCAGGTCCTAAAAACTCCATCTGATCATCAATAATGTTTTGTAACCGTTCAATATTTGACAAATGATCATATCTAGTTCTTGCAGAAGGGTTTTGTTCAAAGTCTGGTTGACAATCTTGCAAATCATCGTTTGAACGTAATCTTTTTTTTTCACTAGCCATATTTGAAAATCTTTTTCAATTTAGATTTATTCTCCACTGATTATACACCAACCACACAAAACATTTTATGAAAAACAATCACAAATCAACTAGATAACCCAAAACAACACATTTTAACATAAATCAGTTATCATCTACCAGCATTGACAGTGTTATTAATATTGGATAATGCAGTTACCATTAGTTGGTTTTCTCTGTAGGAATTCTGAAGAACACGATCACATTTATTTAATATCTCACGATTTGCTCCAACACGATCAAGCGTAATCCTTGTAAGAGTTCCTTGCTCTTCTGAGTTCGTCATAACCATATGAAAACAGTCACAAAGGCGTTTGACATTATCTGAAATGATATTCACTTTATCTGAAATGATATCCAATCTCTCATCACCCCTTCGAATCCGTTCACACAGTTCAATCAACAAATCATGATGGAAGTTCTGCTGATTTGAGGGGAGAGATTCACCAGCAATCAACACCGACTCTTCCACAAACTCCTGATGGGTCGTATCGCCGTCCGTACCATCCAAGACTGTGTTAATCACCGAAAGCACATCTGCTGTATCGTTTACCAACAAGGATTCATCTGGCACCAGCGGTATCACGGGAGATGAGACGGCATTATCGGTGTTGTCTGGAACAAATTCGTTGCTGAAACTACCGGCCTCCCAGCTTCTCATGAAAAATGTATCATCGAATATCAATGCGGGGTCCTCAGTCTGCAAACTGGTAGTGTACAGATCTATATAAAAATGTGTACAGAATATGTGTGTTAGCGAGGGTTTGTCATTTATTTAAAATAATGTTAGCGTGAAATCCTACTCACCAACTGACTCGTTTAACACCGAAGTCTGTTTTTCACCAAAATCCCCTCTTGTACCATTTCCAGCTGGAGATACAATATGTAAGCGGGGTTTACGTTGATTCCCCGGAATATTATTCTTGCTGTATGGTGAACGGAGTGACAGTTTAGGCGTGGTGAATCCGGGTTGTGTGACAAGCGTGGCCACGTCAAAGTTTGAAATATCTGCAACCAGAAAATACATTTTTTTTAATTATTTATAATCAATATTGCATGATCAACCTAGCTCTCAAATATTGTGTATACCTTGCAGCGCCGATCGGATTCCTGAATTGCACTCCCTCGTTGGATTATTAATTAACGGTTCAGTCACTGAAAATAAAAGAATATAGTCACATAATATTTAAACACGTCTAATATATATAAATAATTACATTAAAATCTTTACGTAACTTACACAGTTGATCGATGGTGTTCAAATTTTCATGTTCATCTATCGGTCCTGAATTACGTAGAAAAATGTTTAAACATCAATTTACCAAAATGGACGTTTACCTGTAAAGTACAAATATTTAAAATCATCGTACATGCATCACATACTTCTGAAAATAAAAGCCATTTTAAAGAATAATGCAACGTGTTACACAGCTGCTGTTGCCTCGTACACAAAACCCAGAATGGATTATCTTACGCCTGGTCACAAACACCCCAAAAATCTGTTTAAATGGGCGGCGCTACTCTGGGGTTTTCACATAGGCTACAAATTGATCCGCGCCTGATTGTCTAGATCGTAAATATTCGTGACAGCCTCTCTTTTTATTTATTTTTAGTTGACGAATGAGCATGAAGAAATGCTGATGCGAAATAACCTTAACAGTTTTATCTTACACCTTTCACACGCTTGGTTGAATATACTCATTATTTTTATTGTGAAATATTCAGAGATCAAAGACTTAAAATGACGTTCGAATTCTTGCTAACAAAAACCCCACAACCTTTGTCCGAAAACATTTTACAATGATGCTTTGTCTCTTACGCACATGCCTCCGGGGGAATCATTAACTTAATGCTGACCATTGATCACCCCCCGTGATGATCCAATGCATACAGAATAATAAATCAAAATGGTTTAAGCTATGCTTGATAATATAAAAGGACTGTCAATATACCATTATTTTTATTGTGAAATATTCAGAGATCAAAGACTTAAAATGACGTTCGAATTCTTGCTAACAAAAACCCACACAACTTTTGTCCGAAAACATTTTACAATGATGCTTTGTCTCTTACGGCTGTGAGATGATAGAATATGGTTACCATTGAATCTAACAGGACCCGTGACTATCCATACAGAATAATAAATCAAAAATGCTGCCCTCAAGACACTCTGTTTTAAATAGTTGACGATCTGTTCACAAAAGACATACTTAATGATTTAAAATCAGATGCACCATTGGTATGTGCCGCAACAAAACACACACACACACACACACACACACACACACACACACACACACACACACACACACACACACTTGTTAACTCCTGTGAATGAATTCTTACACAGCACCCAGCGGCTGGGTCTCTTGTCACACACACACACACACACACACACACACACACACACACACACACACACACACGCACACACACTTGTTAACTCCTGTGAATGAATTCTTACACAGCACCCAGCGGCTGGGGCTCTTGTCTGTTTCTTCATTATCATTTGGATGAGCTCGTGAAAGGACTTTGAGCGAGAGATGTAAGATTCTTTCTTTAAAGATTCATTTTACTATTTCAATTAAATGGTGTTTGTTGAAATTAACTGTTAAACATGTTTATATAAAAGTTTTTTATTATATCAACTTATTGTCATTGTGCAGTGTACGCTTACAGAGTCAGTGAAATGCAATTGTTTTCGCATATCCCAACTAACCAGGGGCGAACACGTAACAGATTCCCATACCGTCGGGTTGAACCCGGACCGTCTGGGTGAAAACCAGGAATCATAGCCGCTAGACCATATGGGAATATGATACACTTTGTTTAAAAATAAAGAAAGCCTTATTCAAGTTTTGCATCTGAATATCCACTGTTTTAGATACACATTTTCATCACTTTGTGTCTGAATGAGTTTTGGTTCAACTAATATCCACTGTTTTAGAAACACATTTTAACCTCTGTAAAAGTACTGCCTTATACCGTGATTTAGCACCAAGCATTGCAAACATTAAAAGAGACATCGTTTAAACACATTTTAAATGTAATAGCCACTTTTTACCCCCTACAATAATAATAATAAATACAATAACACCACCCAACATTACTTATCATGTTTTTGAAAAACATCTCAATGATTACATCAATTATTTAATTGAACAGATGAGGAAAACAATTCTTATAACAATATTTTTATCATCTCAGTTTCCATTAATATTGTACATCATTAAAGATTAATAATATGCCTACTCTTTTAAATACACAGATGGGATCGGCTACAGCGCAGGGGGGTATCAAAACAGCTGACCAACCAATTCATACCACAACCTGTACAACTGCCGGAGGGGTGGGGCGGGGTGGGGTGGGGAGGGAGGTCAAAGGGGGGCACCAAACATGTCATCAATCATAGACCATCAATCATTTTTGGCACAAAGTATGAGGGGTGGGGTGGGGATGGGGAGGGGGGGAAAGGTCAAAGGTGATCAATTAAGTCATCAATCATAACCTGTCAATCATTTTGTCACAATGTATATTATATTTACTACTGCGGAGTTCCGCCCCTATGCGCACACACACACGCCTGCGCACACACACACACACAGACACGTTTGCGCGCGCACAAGTGAGCATGGGGTGTTCGATTCCAGGTTTTCTGGTACGGAGGTATGCATAATTACAAACTAGAGTCACTATGACTGTTATCTATTTCTAAAGAGATAAGCTACAAGCTACGTGTAGGATAAATACAAAGTTTCTACAACAGGTCTCTGGCATGGTGTAATGCCGCGGATACACTATGATATGACGTCACATTAATTCAACATATAACAAATAGTAATACACTCAAAATGTAAAAAATATACAATCTAATCGACTTTACGGCAAAAATATAATTTTTATAGGGATTAGACACTCACAAGTGAGTGATTTTGGACACAGTAACAGAGTCGACACCAAGAGTCGATTCCTGTGATGGAGTCGACCCTGAGTCTGGGGCTATTCAGAGTCGAGGAATCGACTCTTTGGAGTCGACTCCCCATCACACACTCCCACCAGCGGACAGAAAGCGTGCGTCGGAAATATGTTGCGTCAATCACCTGAAAAGAAGACAAAAATATCTGTTTTTTAAACGCTCCCAGGGTGGTGAAGATGGCAACACTCGCTCTCCTGTAAGTAGCACCCGGAGTAGCGCTACTGCTCCGAGTCAAAGTACAGAAAAGAGCCCAAGTGCTGCATGCCCTTTCCCTGACAAGCAGCAAAAGTCCAGTCACTAGTGATGGGTCGTTCGCGAATGAGTCGGCTCTAAGAGCTCGCATATCAGAAGAGCCGGATCTATTAATAAACATTTAAAAAAAATTAAGATATGAACAATCAAAAGATTTAAATTAATATAATTAACTAATTCAAAGAACGAAAAAATAAAATAATATAGGCCTTAATGCTCAATCACACACATATTTGTTCTGACTGTCTGCTCAGACTAACAGCCTGCTGGCTTCTATTGCTCTGACGGTCCCAGTCAGTAGTGTAAACTGTGAAAGGGACTTCTCAACCATGAACAGGGTAATACAAACTTTTCACAATAGGATTTGCTGCTTTTAGATATGTTAAGCTATCACATTTAACAGTTAATGCATTTGCAGGTCAAGACAAACATCCGCAATAGGCTGCAAGGAGACCCCCCCCCTGAATATTTCAGGTTTTCTGAAAGTTGGTAGGGACATAGCCCTATCATTCCTATCTAAATCTATGCATATGGATAATAGCGTCAAAGAGCAAAGGTCAAGATAAACATACAGCAAAAAAATTTGCCCCCTTCCTAATATTAATCCTCTTACACTGTGTGTAAAATCACAACCCTGTACCAAGGAGCCATTTGATGACATAATGTTCATACAAGGATATGGGGCAATATAACAATTACTAGAGCTTCTCATTGATCCCATCTGAAGCTGTCATATTAGATATTTTCCTGACTTTCTATGGACTGTGCGCTCCTGTCCCGGTAAAGATTTCAGCATCTTATCTTCTATCAAATGCCCTGAAAGAATAACCCCATCAAAAGGTAGTCCAATGCAAATTGACATGCTGGTAAACCAGTGGGTCTGTTCTGTCTGAGAACACTTTAACTATTGTTGTTTGGTGTTTCAAGTTCTCCAAGTGTCTGAAGTGGATGTTGGTCAATTATATTAGATATTACACCATTGGATTGATGCATGTTTTTCACAAGCATTTTATTCTGTTATGCATTAATATATTTAAAGGAAATAAACAACTGTGTTTTCTTTTGATTAGGAAAACAACAGCCCCGCATTTTGGGGTGATTTTCCAGAAGTAGAAATAAAATGACATTACATGAATAGATTGTCCATCTTTTTATTTCTATAGAGTAAGCATAACAATCACCAGTTCAATTGTATTTTGGCAAATATTCCTTAAAATTAATTTTTTAAATCCCACTATAAATACTCATGTTTTATATTTTAAAATAATCAGCACAGTAAATGCATTTTCAGATAGATCAATAATGTGTGACGCACCCAGCTCTGTGATCACTTATAATATTTTTTTGTAGTTACCAAAAAATTTATAGGCCTTTCAATTTTAACATTTTCAGGAATTTGCTTCTTCATATAGTCAACATTTATTTTCTTTCATAATGCAATGCATTCAATATTAGATGTAAAATACCAATGGAAATCTGCTTGTGTAATCTATAGAAAATGTTTTTTTTTTTTTTTAAATAAAAAGATTGGTGCATCTTGAACATCACAGAGTAATAGGTGACATGTGACAACATCATTTATAACATTCTTCAGAAGAGGTAGGACAATAAGTTGCACATTAATAATTATACAAAATACATGTGTGGCAGGGCGGAGGGCGGGGCCGGGTCATGATCCTTTCTGGATTTCGGCACCAGTGTAAAGGGATTTAGACGGGGAAAGGAGGAGGCGAGAACCGGCTTTACAATATAAATAATATTTTAATAGTAAACTGAAACAAAAGACACAAACACACATATGACGGACATGTCAGTAAATTATCTCTCTCTCCCGCACCATCCTCTGCAGTCGGCCTTTATCCCTCTCGGAGGCATGATTAGCCTAATACGGGACCGGGTGTGTAGGATCACAACCCGGCCCCGCCCTCCGCCCTGCCACAACATGTTATAGCTGTAAAAATGAAAATAAAAATATAGTATAAAGTTAAAGTATTTTCTGTGGGATAAAATTGCCCAAATGATGGTTGGGACAATTCAGATTTTCTGAAAGTTGGTAGGGACATGTCCCTATCATCCCTTCCTAAATATACACCTATGGATAATAGCATCAAACAGCATAGGTCAAGGGTAATAATATAAAAAAAAGAAATTGAAAAAATTGTTGCTTTCCTTATATTAATCCTCTGACACTGCGAGTGTCATAACGTGAATGGATTGTCCATTTTTTTAATTCTAGAGAGTAACCATTACAATCACCAGTTCAGTTGTATTTTGGCAATATTCCCATCAATTTCTTTTTATAATCCCAGTTTAAATACCCAAGTTTAATATTTTAAATAAATCAGCTCAGTAAATACATTTGTAGAAACAGTATCTCACAAAAGTCTCACCAAATATTTTATTATATCTTTTCATGTAACAACACTGAAGAAATGACACTTTGCTACAATGTAAATTAGTGAGTGTACAGCTTGTATAAAAGCGTAAATTTTCTGTCCCCTCAAAATAACTCAACACACAGCCATTAATGTCTATACTGCCGGCAACAAAAGTGAGTACACCCCTAAGTGAAAATGTCCAAATTGGGCCCATTTAGTCATTTTTTCTCTCCGGTGTCATGTGACTTGTTAGTGTTACAAGGTCTCAGTTGTGAATGGGGAGCAGGTGTGTTAAATTTGGTGTCATAGCACTCACACTCCCTCATACTGGTCACTGGAAGTTCAACATGGCACCTCATGGCAAAGAACTCTGAGGATCTGAAAAAAATAATTGTTGCTCTACATAAAGATGACCTAGGCTATAAGAAGATTTCTAAGACCCTAACACTGAGCTGTAGCATGGTGGCCAATACCATATAGCGGTTTAACAGGACAGGTTCCACTCAGAACAGGCCTCGCCATGGTCGACCAAAGAAGTTGAGTGCACATGCTCAGCGTCATATCCAGAGGTTGTCTTTGGGAAATAGACGTATGAGTGCTGTCAGCATTGCTAAAGAGGTTGAAGGGGTGGGGGGGTCAGACTGTCAGTGCTCAGACCATACGCCTCACACTGCATCAAATTGGTCTGTATGACTGTCGTCCCAGAAGGAAGCCTCTTCTAAAGATGATGCACAAGAAAGCCTGCAAACAGTTTTCTGAATACAAGCAGACTAAGGACATGGACTACTGGAACCATGTCCTGTGGTCTGATGAGACCAAGATAAACTAATTTGATTCAGATGGTGTCAAGCGTGTGTGGCGGAAACCAGGTGAGGAGTACAAAGACAAGTGTCTTGCCTACAGTCAAGCATGGTGGTGGGAGTGTCATGGTCTGAGGCTGCATGAGTGCTGCCGACACTAGGAAGCTACAGTTCATTGAGGGAACCATGAATGCCAACATGTACTGTGACATACTGAAGCAGAGCATGATCCCCTCCCTTCGGAGACTGGGCCGCAGGGCAGTATTCCATTATGATAACAACCCCAAACACACCTCCAAGACGATCACTGCCTTGCTAAAGAAGCTGAGGGTGAAGGTGATGGACTGGCCAAGCATGTCTCCAGACCTAAACCCTAGTGAGCATCTGTGGGGCATCCTCAAACAGAAGGTGGAGGAGCACAAGGTCTCTGACATCCACCAGCTCCGTGATGTCGTCATGGAGGAGCGGAAGAGGACTCCAGTGGCAACCTGTGAAGCTCTGGTGAACTCCATGTCCAAGAGGGTTAAAGCAGTGCTGGAAAATAATAGAGGCCACACAAAATATTGACACTTTGGGCCCAATTTGGACATTTTCACTTAGGGGTGTACTCACTTTTGTTGCCAGCAGTTTAGACATTAATGGCTGTATGTTGAGTTATTTTGAGGGGACAGCATATTTACACTGTTATACAAGCTGTACACTCACTACTTTACATTGTGTGTAATTTCTTCAGTGTTGTCACATGAAAAGATATAATAAAATATTTACAAAAATGTGAGGGGTGTACTCACTTTTGTGAGATACTGTAGATCAATGTGTAGAACGTGTGACGCATCCGGGTCTGCAATTTCTACAGACATCACTAATAATCATGTTTTGGAGTTACCAAAATGTATAGGTCCATCAATTTGCTTTTCATTTTCATGTGTGACAGAATCAGTTAAGTGATTGACAGTTGTGGTGTCCTATCAGAGAAGAGTATGTGCTATTTAATGCTGGTTGGCTGTACCTTGAGCCACGTCACGTCTTGTCCCTCTTTGTGCGTCATCCACTAGCGCCTCAGCGTGTCCATTAGTATTTTTCCGACGGTGCATTTCATCAGTTCAGAGTGAGAGTCTGCTCACCCTTCAGCTAATCTGCAGTTTTGATGATCGCTGTAAACAGTAGCTGGTGGGCATTAGATGTGAAGTGATATCCTCTGGCGTTCGTGAGGCGCGGGTCTTCTCTCTCGTCCTCGGGACGGGTTTTCGGGTCTTCGCACAATCTCCCTCTTCGTTTCGGCAGCGATTGCGCTTTGTATGAACCTGAGTCCATCTCGAAGGGTGGTTACGCTGTCCCTTGTATCGCTGTGAGCGCGTCGTGGGCCGGCAAACACGTCAACAGGATTTGTATCGTCTATTTTCCTGTTAGACTGATAAGAAAAAGTATAGTCTGACTGTTAACGTTAGTGGTATGAGAACCAGTGTGTGTGTGTGTGTGTGTGCGCTACTTTAACTCTTTTGTTTCTGTTATTTTTTCTTTAGCTTAGTGGTGTGTATTTTGTTTGGATTTTGCTTTTGGTATCTAAGTGTGGGTGTGTCGTCGCCGACCTGGATCATTGTCTATTTGTATTTTGGTTGTGATACTGTTGTTTTTTTTATTATTTTTGGGGGGTTTTATTAAACTCCCTATTTATTAAAATCTGTTTATTTGCTTTTTTTTCCAGGAACTGAGGTGGCCAGGCGGAAGGACCTTCTCTTGCATTGTGGTTGTGGTGGTGCTGCAGTGGGTAACACTTTTTGGAGTGCCTGTGTGTGTGATCCAAGGGCACGGTGATGTGTGAGTGAGTAGGATTGCGCTTTTGGAAAAGCCATTAAGTGGTCCTTCCGCCGGTAGACTCAGCCTGGTCGGGTATACTTTCTCGTTTTTTTTCCTCGTTTGGCCTGCGAGTGAGATTTAAAGGCAGATTTTTCTTGAAACTCCTCCTACCCTTGTGGGTAGAGGAATGTGTGGTGTTGCCATTTATTCTGTGATTACCTTTTCTGCTAATTGTCAGTATTTGTATATGTAGCGCTGAGCGCTCTTTTAAAAAAGAGAACGTTCCATTTTAACTATTTTTGTACGTCAATAAAGATTATTTGTAAATGAATTGTCCTTGTGTCTCTGACCTTCCTGGCACACACGAACCTATGGCCTAGTACAAATTGCTGGGTTTTTTTGATATTCCCTGATTGATTCAGGGTGGCGTAGTCGACAATTGTCACCATAAGCTAAATTATTTATTATAATCCTATACCGTTCCGTCACACATGCATACATTTATTCATACAGTCAACATTTTTTATGTTTTGGCCTATGATAAGATTAATAAACATCTTTAATATCTCAACTGTCTCACAAAACAATTTGATACTACTTGATAGAATTAAGTCATGCTATGGTAGCTTCATCTCTCCAAAACTACACAGAACAACTGTGTGTTCAATGTTAGTTGATGCTATTGAAGAGACAGTTACCATTTTAGCTGTGTCTACAACATTTATGCATTTTGAAGAGACACTACTTACATAAAAATTATATTGAAAAAATACAATGCTATTTGGAGTCTCCTGTGTTTTGCAGTATTTACATTAAATATCAGTTATTTAAATAAATAACATTCAACTATTAAAATGACTGAAAATGTACATATCATATTATAATAATTATTATTATCACGGACATTGAGTTATGTTTCATGCCACTCTTGAATGAGTCTATGCCCCACATGGGCCACCCCAGTCAAAAGAGTCTGGATACACCACTGGAACACAGTGTAGCACTTTGTATAATGGGTCGAGCCTTTGCAGTTTGCTCTATCTTTAAAGTCAATATGAATTAAATATTGACCCCATCTACTTCCTTCATATACATTCCTGGTCAACAAATTTCCTTTTAGGATACGGCCCTCTTTTTTTCAACCCCTCCCAATTTTCACAATTCAATCAATTCCAAATGGATCAAATCAAGTCGCGCCCTACATTTTGTTTCATTCAGAAATCCAACAATGTCGCCATTCAGCTAGACGGGCTCTCTTCGTTTCGTGTCGACAGAAATGAAGCTCTGTGCGGTAAGACTCGCGGTGGTGGCTTGTGTTTTTTCATCAACACGGAATGGTGCAAGAACTCTATGCTATTTACCATGGAAATTCACCACTGTTATCATAACCGGAGTTTATATTCCTCCCAGCGCTAACGCTAAGGAAGCGCTCTGTGAACTTTATGGGGCTATTAATGAACTGCAGAACGCTCACCCTGACGGACTGTTTATTGTCACCGGAGATGTCAACCATGCGAATCTCAAGACAGTGCTCCCTAAATGCCAAAGAATTCTTCAGTGTCCTGCCTAAACGACTACCGTCCCATCACAATAACACCCATCATCATGAAGTGCTTCGAGAGGCTCGACATGAGGCACATTAACTGCCCCCCTCACTAGACCCACTGCAGTTTTCGTATCGTCCAAACTGTTCAACAGACGATGCCATCGCCACCACCCTCCATTTGGCCCTCACCCACCTAGATAAAAAGGACTCATACGTTCGAATGCTGTTAATAGATTTCAGCTCAGCATTCAACACAATCATTCCCCAGCACCTGATTGGAAAGCTGAACCTGCTAGGCCTGGACACCTCCCTCTGCAAATGGATCCTGGACTTCCTGACTGGGAGACCTCAGTCAGTCCGGATCGGGAACAGCATTTCCACCACCACCACACTGAGCACCCAGGTCTGTGTGCTCAGTCACTGCTGTTCACTCTGCTGACTCACGACTGTGCAGCAATGCACAGCTTGAATCACATCATCAAGTTCACCGATGACATGACCGTGGTTGGTCTCATCAGCAAGAACGACAAGTCAGCATACAGAGAGGAGGTGCAGTGGCTAACGGACTGGTGTAGAGCCAACAACCTGTCTCTGAATTTTGACAAAACAAAAGAGATGGTTGTTGACTTTAGGGGAGCACAGAATGACCATTCTCCGCTGAACATCGACGGCTCCTATGTGGAGATCGTCAAGAGCGCCAAATTCCTTGGTGTTCACCTGGCGGAGAACCTCATCTGTTCCCTCAACAACAGCTCTATTACCAAGAAAGCCTAGCAGCATCTTAGCATCTCTACTTTCTTCGATGGCTGAGGAAAGCACATCTCCTACCCCCCATCCTCACTATATTCTATAGAGGGACTACTGAGAGCATCCTGAGCAGCTGCATCACTGCCTGGTTTGGGACTTGCACCGTTTCGACCGCAAGCCCTGCAGAGGGTAGTGGGGACAGCTGAGAAGATCATCGGGGTCTCTCTTCCCTCCATCAAAGACATTTACAAAAAAACACTGCATCCGCAAAGCCACCAGCATTGTGGACGACCCCACACACCACTCACACAAACTCTTCACCCTCCTGCCGTCTGGCAAGAGGTATCAAAGCATTCGGTAGTCATCCTGTGTAGTCTCATGTGGTTCTGGGTTTCTCCTATGTTGTAGCACCATGGTCCTGGAGGAACGTTGTCTCGTTTCGCCGTGTACTATACTAACTCTACATGGTTGAAACGACAATAAAAACCACTTGACTTGACATATTGCGGAAGTAAAATGGATTGCAAATGCAATTTCACATTGACTTTAAGCAGACCTGTCTACAGATGAACCTAATGACTTAACATAATTGCAATATTATACCCAGCCAATATCTTTGTCAGTTGGCAATAAGAACACAATTATTCTCCCTCTCAGGTGCAACATAACATGCTTTTACTCTTTGGAGTACATTAGAAGTTTTATTGATCTGTAAAGCTGATAATATTTAATATTTTTCAAGTAAATGTGGAATATAATAATGAGGATAATGTCAAATCTATCAACACACTAATTGGAAGTGCATGTTGTTACTATGTGAATTTACAAAATTAAAAATAGTCATGCTCAATGCACATACAAGTATGAAAGTATAATTTACAAACAATTCAACGTTTCACTAATACCGATCAGATGCAATTGGCTTAGCATTTGTAGGCACCATGATATTCCAGTAACGCTATGATTTATAGCCCAATCTCAGCATTGGGTGGTGAATGAGATTGATATTTGGGTTAATTTATTATTTTCTATGCTTTTCCTTATTCTTCCCCCAAACCCTCATCTTTGTTAACCATCTGTAAGATCAGTCAATAGTAATTGATCACCATTGCAGGATTATTCTGCTGCTACTTCAGGATACATCCAGAGAAATCATTTATATTATTCCTGCTGCCCATACATCATAATAAACCTGTTAACAAGCAGTCTTATACACTCATAGAGAAAGCAGATACACTCAGCCTATGTGATCACTCAATTCTATTATAAAACAAACAAGGGGGATAAGCAACAATAGATTCATGTTCTCCATTAATGTCATCTTCTAAAAATAACCTCTGTGTCAGGGAGAGGTACGAAGACTTGAGCACATGGAAAGTCAAATAGAGTTGCAGTAAATTTCTGATGGTTTATTTTATAGATTCTCCTTTAGAAAAAGTTTCTACTTTGAGGCTGCAACTGCTAGTTCTTAAATGAATATTCTAGGTTCAATACAAGTTAAGCTCAATTGACAGCATTTGTGCCATAATGTTGAACTAATTTGTCATCCTTTTCTTTAAAAATGCAAAAATCGAGGTTACAGTGAGGCACTTACAATGGAAGAGAATGAGGGTTTAAAGGCAGAAATTTGAAGC
The DNA here is from genome assembly GCA_032164185.1 of Moxostoma hubbsi. Lineage (NCBI taxonomy): Eukaryota > Metazoa > Chordata > Actinopteri > Cypriniformes > Catostomidae > Moxostoma > Moxostoma hubbsi. The sequence continues at coordinate 25,482,561 of JAVLUX010000027.1, read as the reverse complement.
ATACAATTTTATAAAAGCACTTACATTAATTCTCCTGTTAAACTTGTGTATTATTTGAGCTGTAAAGTTATTTAAATTGTCATGTTTACAGTCATTTTAGGGTTTGCTGACATTACATCATCATGGCTAATTAAGTTGTAAAATTGTCTATAACTGTACACAGAAAAGGTTATCAATGTATTTTTTTCACATTAAAATCAATTTTACAAATCACATTTATTTTTATAACACATTTAAAAACAACCATGGTTGACCAAAGTGCTGTACAGTGGAATCACAGACAAGACAGTATAATAAAAGTAAAGCATATGTAGCAGGGCAACTTAACAGCATAACGTCTAGGTTACGGATGTAACCTCCATTCCCTGATGGAGGGAACGAAACGTTGTGTCGAAGAAGCAACACTAGGGGACTCTCTTGTGCGCTGAATATGCCTCTGATCTATGAAAAAAGGCCAATGGGAAGTTAGCAGACAGTATTTGCATACCCCGCCCCTGGACATACGGGTATAAAAGCAGGGAAATACGTCGAGTTCATTCAGGATTTTTCTGAGGAGCCGGAAATGGTCCGTGACGTGGCCGAGAGGACACTCTGTCTCGTTCCCTCCATCAGGGAACGGAGGTTACATCCGTAACCTAGATGTTCCCCGTCTGTCTCTCACTTCGACGTTGTGTCGAAGAAGCGAAACTAGGGGTCCAATTTAAATCATGCCATGCGCTGAGCCGTGTATGTGTTCTGCTGACACAGGAGCAGGCAGGTATTTTACGTGCAAAGACCAGCTGTGTCAGACTGCATGCACCCTTCCCCAATGCCCCACAAAAGTTATTGGAATCCTTCTGGATACCCTAGGCAGGGGAACAAGGCAATGCTTGCCAACCTGGGAACGGGTCAAGCCTGGCTGGGTCTCTTTTCTCTCTATGTTTCACTGCATAGAGCAAGAATGGCCAGGGCCCTTACATGCATAAAGGGAAGGGGGTCTTACCCAGTTTCCTATTCTTTCAGGGGGAAAAGACCCTGCAGAGGCCACACCTGCCCGAAAGGGAAGGTAAAGGTGGTGAATACATCACATGGGTGGCGAAAACCTTGGGCACGTAGCCCGGTTTTAAAGTTTTAAAGGGACCGATGTGCCTGGCCTGAGAGTGGTGAGACATCTCAGCACTAACTGCGCACACTCGTTGGTGAGACGTGCTGACATTGAGAGCATGATAACTCTCGCGAGTGGGCCAGAATAAGCCAGTCGTTGAGGTAATTGAGTATGCGGATGCCGGCTTCTCAGAGCGGGGCAAGAGCTGCTTCTGCGATTTTCGTGAAGACACGAGGGGACAGAGACAAGCCGAAGGGGATGACTTTGTACTGATATGCCTGGCCGTCGAACGCGAACCGTAGAAAGGGTCGGTGTTGAGGCAGAATTGAGACGTGGAAGTACGCGTCCTTCAGGTCTACCGCTTTGAACCAATCTAGATGCTGGACGCAAGTTAGAATGTGTTTTTGTGTGAGTATTTTGAATGGGAGTTTGAGCAGAGCCCGGTTGAACACTCGCAGGTCCAAGATCGGTTGTAAACCGCCGCCTTTCTTGGGTACAACAAAGTAAGGGCTGTAGAAACCCATCTTAGTTTTGGTTGGAGAGACAGGCTCTATCACGTCTTTCAGTAAAAGAGTAGCGATTTCTGTGCGCAGGGACTTGGCATGTTTGCCATATACTGCGGTAAAGCAGACGCCCGCGAAGGGGGGCGGAGGCCTGGCAAACTGAATTGTGTAACCGGGTCAAATGGTCCGGGCCAGCCAGCGTGATGGGTTGGGAAGTGAAAGCCACGCATCCAAGCTCCGCGCCAGGGCACCAAGGGGGCGGTTATTTTTGACGTACTCGACGGGGCTTCGCAGCGGTGTGGAGAAGGTAGTATGGTGTCGGGAGGCGAGAGCGCATCCCGAGGCTCTGGTGCTGAGAAAAGACTCAAAGCCCTTACCTTACTCTGCACACCCGGCAGGGGGTGGGTTAGCGACTGAGGAGGAGGTCCAGTGCAGGCGTCATCTAGACTCGTCGGAACCGGCCGGCCGGGGAACAGTCGTGGGGCTGAAGGCAAGGGGCCCGCGTCCAGCATGCCGGGACTGTAAGGATCTGGTGGCAGGGTGCCGTGAGAATAGCATTTGCGGGCCAGTTGACCCAGAGACAAAGAAAACAAAGGAAATAGCTCTGTGATTGAGAAAGTGGGTACCGCAGCCCCGTGCAGGGGAGGCGGCAAATGAAATAAATTCAACAAAAGGCGAGGGCGAGGCTGTGAGCGGCACCCGGACCCCAGGAACCAGTCATCCAACCACGATGGCTGTGGGGAGGATGGAGGTTTCCAGTCCAAGCCCTCGCTGGTGGCGGCCTGGGAAATTATGTTGGTCATCTGAGCGTCAGCCTCAGCCTGGGCATGCTGGCCCGAAGGCGGCAGCCCAGGGGAGACATCTGCATCAGACGCCGCGCTCTCCGATGCAGTGGCGAGCTCATCCATTTCGAGCTCTAGAGGATAAGCAGGCTGGCTGTGAGGCAAGCCGCTATTGCCTCGAGAACGGACGGAAGTCAACAAGCGCGCTGGGGGGCGGGTGGTCCGAGGGGGTGTACCCGGAGGAGCTGCACCCGCTGCCATTCCCAGATCGCCTCCATCGCCAGCCGCATCGTCCTCAATCCTTTGGGAAGAAGGAGCAATGTGGGGAGGGGGGGTGGCTGGAGTGGCATGCTTTCTATTGACAGTGAGCCGTGACTGCAACGTTGCCATGGTCATGCCCTCGCAGTGAGAGCATGAACCATCCACAAACGCTGCCTCGGTGTGATCGCTGCCCAGACACACGAGACAACGCCTGTGGCTGTCTGAAGCGGAGAGCACTCTACCATATCCAGGAACTACACAGGAGCGGAATGGCATCTTTATAAAGACGCGTCCTGAAAAGGATGTTCAACGCCGCTGTGTATTGCTCTAATAGAGGAAAAACACACTTTTAAAAGAAATATCACTCTTTTTAATATGCTCTGCACTGTCAAAGCGCCCAGGGGCAAACTGCACTGCCGTGCAAGGAAGGAGAAAAAGCTGCTGTAGTGCGCTGTAGATCCAACAGCAGAGAGAGTCAGAGGAACAGGAACGGGTGCATGACTCGCAGCTCGCTGCAGAACAACCATCGGCTCCGAAGAACATTTCTGAATGAACTCGACATATTTCTCTGCTTTTATACCCGTATGTCTGGGGGCGGGGTATGCAAATACTGTCTGCCAACTTCTCATTGGCCTTTTTTCATAGATCAGAGGCATATTCGGCGCTCAAGAGAAACCCCTAGTGTCACTTCTTTGGCACAACGTCAACCCTTATTTTAAGGTAAATTAAAAGCTAGTGAAAATTAGTAAGTTTTAAGCAACGATTTAAAAACAGATAGAGAGCAGGCTGTCCTGAGGTAATTCGGTAAGCTGTTCCACAGTTTGGGGCCAGTGATACAAAAAGCATGATCACCTCTATGCTTCATCCTCGATCTAAGAATAGACAGAAGTCCACGTTCCCCAGATCCGAGTGATCTGGTAGGGGTATGCAGAAAAAACTAATCACAGAGATAATGGTGTGCCAGTTTGTTTAAGGATTTGTAGACAAATGTTAAAATCTTAAAATCAATTCGAAATCTGATCAGGATGGGAGTGATGTGTGGGAGTGAAGTGACTGCCCGTTAAAATCGTGCCGCAGCATTTTGGACCATCTGCAGGCGAGATAGTGTTGATTGGTGCAGTCCAGAGTACAGAGAATTACAGTAATCCAAATGTGAAGAAATAAAAGCATGGATCACAATTTCAAATGTTTTCCTGGATAGAAAAGGTTTTGTTTTGGCTAGGCGACGTAGGTGGAAAAAACTTGTTCTAACCACTTCATTAATTTGTTTCTCGAACTTAAGGCTACTATCAAAGTAAAAGCCTAGGTTCTTAGCGTGAGAAGTGAGGTAAGGAGTAAAAATACCTAAGTCAATGTTGCATGCATGAACATGCATATTGTTTATGTCTTGTGGCTATACTTTTATAACTTTGAAAATTGGCCCCATTTACTTCCATTGTAAGTGCCTTACTGTAACCTTTATTTTTGCTTTTTTTTTTTTTTTTTTTAAAGAAAAGGAAGGTAAGTCAAAATAACTTTTTGTGATAATCAACATTACACCACAAATGCTGTTGATTGAGCTTGTATTGAACCCTGGATATTCCTTTAAAGGTACAGTATTTGCCTCTTGAACAGATTAACTAGATTTTTTGAAGAAAATGTGACTAGTGCTTGTGCACTGCACCAATGCTGAGGTATTCTGGGTTGTTTTCAGGGCATTGCTATGCAGTTGCTAGGGCATTCTGGATTGTTGGTAGGCAGTGGCTTATAGGCCCCAGTCAAAAGTCTCTGTGATATTCTGGGCCCTATCTATACCCTAGATATGGCACAAGTCCCTCCTTTATTTATTCCTGTTATTGTCTTCCAGGTGAAGATCTGCACTAGTAATTACTTTATTGCAGTAATATATGGGACATGAGTGTTAGTATAAAAATTTAATATGGAGCACATATTCCTGTTTACATAGCAACCAGAGAGATGCGAAACATGGTGTGTATGTAGTACAGAATGGTAAATTTGTCTTTACCAAAGGCACTTTACAAGGGGATGCCTGAGAATAATTCAACCAGAGGTGCAACACTGCCTTGAATTAAATACACACACTGTAATGTCAAACTTGAATGATCTCTCAAAGTGCCTTTGTATACAATGCATTGTGGAGCAAAGGTAACCTCTGTATTACCCAGAAGATAAATTGCCTTTATCTCGTATTCCATAGCACAAAGGGTTGGTGCTTTATTAACTGATAATCATTAGATTGTTGTTAATGTCAAGTGTTTTTCTATCTGAATTTCTAATGAATTGACTCCCTGATGCTGAGCGGTTGTGGAGTTTCTGTTAACGCAGTGTAATTCTAAACCTTAATGGACTATTATGCCACTATCAGAATCATTTGCTGTTTTTTCCTGTTCTCTATTTCCATACTCTACTGAAGAGGAGAGCTGCTCTCTCATCCATAACCACTCTGACTGTGTATGCTAGGAACGGGTGTTCAGAAAGCTACAGTTTAATTCAATCTGCACTATGTTTATAATAGTGCACATCCCCTTATCTGATGAAAATCAATATAGATGCAAATGGAAGAACAGAACCTAGTTTAACTGTAACATTTGTGGCATTCATAACACATTCCAAGCAGAACTCTTCAAAAGACTAAACAAATATGGTTTAAATATATTGTCCTATTTTTTTATGATTAGGAATTTTTCTCATGACCTTGAAGATCTTTTGTTTTAAAGGCATACGCTTAAATGCTTAAAATATATTTTAAAGAAAAATATATTTTTAAATGGATGATAGTTAAAGAAAAGAAGCCAACAATAAAGTGTCCAACATACTGTAAATGTGAACTCCTTTAATAAAGTTTAATCACATTCCAGGTGGCACCTCGGTTGATAGAATGCAAAAGCTGTTGTCAAAAAGGTGATCAAATATTACAAGTGTTTTGTTTAAAAAACATTTTTGAGTCATTCACTATTTCCATTCTCACTGCCTTACTGCTATTTTGTAGTCTTTACAAACACATACTTTTTAATTATGTACTAGTTATGTTTTTGCCTGATTTTACATCTTATCTCAGAAGTTTTTTGTCTGTTTAAGGTACTGGCAACTTAAAAGACACAAATGCATAAGCCTTTCTCTGATCTCTCCAGGTGATTATCAGGAGATTAGATTATGTTGAAAAGTTACTTGTTCTAATTTATATGTTAATGTGATTTCCTGCAGTGTGCTATCAGAAAAATGCAAGACTATTTAAATCTTCCTAAATTTTCACTCTCTGCTTTCTGATTGCCCACACTGAGTGCTAAATTTTAAAGGAAGATTAGATTATTGAGATGTTAAAATATTAATTTAATTGCTTTTATTAGCATGTTTATTATAAAGCTGAAAGCTAACTGTTCTTAGTAGGATATCGGAGAGTGTTGGAACAGGATGAGCTGTAACACAATCAGTTTTACAGTTTAGAAATTAGCTACCAGGGAGATATAACTAATTTACATGACCACCCTGCATTTAAGGTGACAGTGGAAGTTGTAAGACCGGAAATATATAAAGGATATAAATGATTTATAAGGCAAAGTAACTTCATGAATTTTCAGCAATCATATTAATGAATAATAATGGCAGAACAGAACTGTCAAGCTTTTCAATTACATGTTTATCTTTTATTTTTCTTATATATATATATATATATATATATATATATATATATATATATATATATATTATGACTGACCAAATGGTTGTTTTCCAAACATTCTTCTACTGAGCCCTCAAAGATTGCACTAAATGGAATAGTGTACAGTATAGGCAGGGGTGCCATAATTTGTGGCAAATTAGTATTACCAAATTTACAAGCCAAATAGTGCTAAAAAAGTGGACTACCTGCTGCAAGCATGTTTTTCAATTATGTGTTTTTTACTTCTTACTATTGGAAGTGTGTTAACATATATTACATTTGTTGATTCAACCGGTTAATGAGGCTATATGTAAAAATGATGCTGGAAAAGTAGCATTGCTGAACAATACTTAAACTAAAATTACTATTTAGTGGCCATGAGTCTACTCCTACATGCAGTACGCCACAATTGTGAGAGCAATAAACTAAATGTTTCCTATATGTTTACAGTTTTGTAGGGATGTCCCAATACCAATTGTTTTTTAAAAACTAATACGAGTACCTTTTCTTTTTACTTCAATCTGTTACCTGTTTTTTTTTTTTTTCCTGAACCTCATGTCAACAATTTATTTCAATTTTACCATAAACATGGTTAAAAAAATAAATTCATTAAAACTTTAATCAAATAAAGTATAATATTTAATTTTTTACATGATATTGTTGCATTTATTATTTTATACAGAACCTCACAGCACAATCCAAAAAAAACACTGGATTTATTTTTGTCAAATAACGTGCTGCAAAACAGCACATCACAGATGTAAGATATCGTTTAAATATAATACAATTACTATTGATTTATTATTATTAATAGAAGTAGTAGTAAAACAGTGAATAAACAGCGATATATTTCTGTCATACTTTTTTCATTTAAATTGAGGTTTTATTTTGGCAGAGCTTTTATTTTAAAGGGTTTTTGTGTTTTTATGACCAAGGAGCTCTGACATTGATGGCAGATTTCCAGTCCAGAAAAGCCAGTTGTTACATGGCTCTAAGTGATTATTAAACCATGAAAGGCTGCTATTTAAATAAATAAACATGTTGTCTGTATGTGCCTCGTGCTAAAATGTGAATTAGCCTTCTGCCTGCGTTTATCTGCTATAAACAGAGCATGCGATGCTCATGATGGTGTTTTCCGTGTATGAGACATCTCTAAAAGGTATAAGGACTTTGTGCCTTTATGTATGCACAACATCGGCTCATGTAAACTACTGTATATATTTATCACATGAAATCACAGCATTTGCTGGTAAATAATCTCACTAGGATATGACATGATTTTAATGTGTGCACTGAATGTTTACGTAACAACATTTGTACACTACAACTATGTACAAGTACGAGCATGGTTTTGGACCTGATTCCGATTTTGGTATCGGGGCATCCCTACTATTTTGAATTTAAATGTTTAAAATTAAATTGCTATAGGGTGGTGATGGTGAATGACACAATTATGTTGAACAAGTCAATTTCATGCACACAATTTTTAATATTAGCATCACTTCACTTACACACACACACACACACACACACACACACACACACATATATATATATATATATATATATATATAGACTATTATATCAAAGTTTGAGACACTAAAACCTGAGCCTGAGTTACAGACGCTGAAACAGAATGTGTTACAACATTCCAAATTCTGCCTGTATTCCTAAAATAAACATCATAACTGAAACTCTTTTTCATATGCTCCAGGCAGACAAGCCCTAAAGAAGAAACACAACACACCTCTCAGTTCCTCTCAATTTATCAAACCAATAAACACCCCTTCATCTTCCTCCCACAACACATGAGCCAGATTTAACTAGAGGGAGTCTCCAGCAACACGCCATGTGGCACAAGTAAATTAAATACAGTAAAGTAAGTCAGGATGTTGGCATAAGTGAAAGCTGAGCTATTAACGTGGGTTGATCTCACCACCATGTGTTCTGAGAACATGAGAGAAGATAGTGAATTTTGAACTGTCAAGGTTTGACCGCACAACGTACTGCTCTTTTTAAACACACTATGAAAAGTGCTGGAGCTGCATGTGTTGACTACTGCTGTCGGTTACTCGGTTCAAGGATCATGCTGACTGACTCAGTTCCCTCCTACATGTGACAGCAGGTAAGTCAGCACTCTCTGTCTATTTATGTCATCACCATCTTTGACTCCTTCAAGGCATAACACTGAAGGCATATGGAATATTTTAAAGCATCCTCTGAGATGTTGAATTATAACCTGAAAGACCTCTCAGACCTCTTATCAAGAATTTTGGTTTCTACCAATTCCTGTGTTTGGGTGGTTTACGAGGAAAACATTTTAGGTTACAAACTGGTCATTACAAGAGTATTATGCTATAGATGTGGTTTGGACATTTCTAGTGTCCCCATAATTCAAATCACTTAAAAACATTTTTGATAATTTCAAAATGCAGAAAGTTTTTTGTGAGGGTGAGGTTTAGGGCTAGGGTTAGGGGATAGAATCTATAGTTTGTACTCACTGTATAAAAATCATTAATGTCTATAGAGAGTCCTCATAAGGATAGCTGCACCAAAATGTGTGTGTGTGTGTGTGTTCTTGAGAAGCTGCTGAAAACAAAGTCTTTGTTATTAAAATTTTGAGTTATTTGGACTGAGAATGCTGTCTCCCACTTCCTCATTCCCTGAAGAGTTAAAGAACTTGCTACAGAGACCTTTTTAGAATTGCAAGACAATGCAAGCACATTTTGAGAATTCAAATCAATTTCAGATAATTGTTTCAGCAGGAATTACCTTCAAAGATCTTTCAATTTAAAAATAAGATCTAGACACAATACAGTGTACAAAGTGGAAAGTTATTGGTGCCAGTACTCCTTTGTTGAGTTCCCCATGAGTGTTTCTCTGTCTGTGGTGGGTGGGGGGTTTGGTTAAAATTGTCAATTGGATCACCCTCTACAAAAAAAAAGAAAAAAAAAATAGGGTGAAAATTCTGGGTGAAATATCTACAGAGGGGCGCCAAAAGCGAGTTGTAAAGCGGGTTGTTTTCATCTGTACGGGCTGTAGAACAGTGAAGCAGTGAACAGTGCTTCAACAGCTAGAACAGTGTCTGATAGGAGATGAGGTGAGTCAGCATAATGTGGCCAATCCTAGGGTACCTTAACTCTTGTAAACAATGTGCTGACTTCCCACTGATTATTTTCACATGCAAATTACTTTGCTGCAAACTTGCGGCAAATTTTCCATTGTCGCCAAAGGTATTCTTTAGGTACACCAGTGAAGAGTTGAAAAAGTCTGGCAAACACCTGCAGCAATTACATGCTCAAATGCATGTCAAAATAATGAGTGGCAATTTTGCTGTAAATTGTGGCAAGTTCGCAGTTAATTTGTACACAGTATTTAGTTTGTAAAAAAAAATATTTAATTCCAAACACAACCTAATGTCATTTTGTTCCTAACATATGATTTTTTTTTTAAGTAACGTCACTCTCATTTCCTTTTGAAATTGTAAAGCTACATGGATTCTGTAGCCCAGCTGTTCGTCCATGCATATGCTAAACTACTCTTAATTATACTAAATTACAGAATGAGAAAGAGAGAGAGAGCGAAAGTAGCAGGGGATGATAACCATTACAAAGAGTTTGTGATTATATGTGGAATAATTTGAGCTAAACTCAGGAAACATTGATTGCATTATTCTGAGGTTAAAAAGTATCGCAGTTACAATTAACTTTTTTACATGCACAATCTTAATCATATGCAGTAATATGGAATTGACCAAACACAATAAATATGATCAAACATACACCAAAAGATCATGACTGTCCACTTCTCATTTCTGCTCTATTTACTTGTCAGACGCTTTTATCCTAACAAACTAATGGTGCATTTTACTTAATTGAATATAAATGATAAAGAATGATTAAAGTGATTATCAAAAAATCTAAATGATTTCAGTAGATTCTTGGTCCATGTTAAATTTCATCAAAGCATTAAAAATTGTTCAATCAAGGCAGTGATTACACACTGGAATCCTACAATCCTATGCATCATGTTGGGTGTGTAATATGCATACATTTAAACAAATTAAACTTTAAAGGGCAGCACTCTGTAATTTGAGACAACAAGAATGGCAAACCGTTTCCTGCACTGGTAAAAGACACTCAGTAATGTATTTGGTGTGTCTAAATTAGTGGAAGAACTGAAACCAACTTTGAGAATGCTATGAGTAATTCAAATTGTGGAGTGTCAAGAATAAAGGCCTGTGCAAATCAAATGTGTTCTTGCACTAGATGCAAGATGCAGTGCAACACATATAACAGAATGCAGGTGTTTAGAGACACTTTTTTTGAGTCTGTGAGATATATGTGCAAAATACTGGAAGCTGTATGGTTTCCCCACCCATCACCAACAGCCCTTAAAACCTCCACTCAGCTTTCCCGGATGCATTTAAGTACTGTACAACCAACCAACCACGAACAAGGTGTCAAATTGTGTATGAATTCAATATGTAACCCCCTGCCAGGCATTAGCTCCATATGAATAGTTTACATAGAGCTTGTGACACTGTATAATAATGCAGTTTAACTTCTGTACTTGGGAAAGTATCCAGTATGTGAGAACAACTGCACACAAATTGCCCAACCTGGTAATTTCAAAGAGTGGATGAATTATAGCTGCCTTAGAATGTGTGTAGCTATTCATAAGTGCTGCTTAAAAGCCAATGAACAATTTAACAGCATGCCACTTTTAGATGGCACATGTGGGATTCTTGAAGGTTAGCATGTGACCATTTATCATTTGCATAAAAAGATATTGTATGAAATATTCACAAATCCATTGTTCTTTTTCATGTTCTTGTACAGATTTCACACCAGGCAGAGATTCTTTTTGCACTCTGAAATAGAGGTGAAACAACTTAACATTTATGTTGGCTAGAACATGTGCCATAACTGAAATATTATGTGTTATGTTCTTAAACTTTGGTCATCATTAAAGACGCACACACAGGAGTTAACATGCTGAGCTTCTTTTACTAGAATACACAGACCACAGAACTGTCGGTCATACTACTTACACAAACCGTATGGGGGTGTACTGGTCAGAACCATTCACTGCATATACTACATCCCCCTTCTTAAGCTTTAAACAAAGTATTACTCAGACATAAAACAAGAACAGTATGCTGAAAGTATCACCAGTGTATAAAATAACGTTTGCTATGAACAAGCAATAGTAACACTAAACTAGTATACTTAGGTAAGCACATAATCCTTAAACCGTGCCGGTTGTCTGACAATACGTCCAGCTCTTGTGCATTCTGGCCGTCGCACCCTCCTTTCCACATCTTGAGGAGGCTCAATTGGAGCCGGTTTTGAAACAGAGTCATTGCACAAGTCATTGCCATTGTACATGGAACAGTCAGGTTGTGAGTCATGTGTGATTGACCTGTCAGGCCTGAGGTGGCGTCTGTTCCTGCGGTAGATTGTGCCCGATGATGTGACAACGTCATATGAGCGGGGCTCATCCCGGATCCTGACAACTGTTGCTGGTTTCCAAGTGTTTTTGATTCTCATATTTACTCTCTGTCCCCCCTTGAAGGCTGAAAGTGGGGCTGCTGTTCTATCGTACCATCTCTTTTGCTGTCATTGAAGATTCTGCAGTGCTTCCTGGATGTGTTTAGGTATGGACGGTTGCAGAACAGCTTTGCTGGCTGGTATAGTGGAACGTAAGACTCTGCCCATAAGGATCTGGGCTGGGGAGTATTTGAGACCAGTGACAGGAGTGTTGCGGAGAGTCAATAGAGCTAGGTGAGGGTCGGTGCCAGACTGAGCGGCAGCTTTCAGCATAGATTTGACAGTCTTTACGGCCCGCTCTGCCATGCCGTTGGACTGAGGGAAATTTGGGCTGGAGTGTGTGATGTTGAAACCCCAGTCATGAGCAAATCGAGTCATTACAGCACTGGCGAAGGGAACATGATCTGCAATCAGAATCTCAGGCACACCATCTCTTGCAAACACTGCTTTGAATTGTGCTATCAGTGAGCCTGCCGTTTTGTCTGACAGCTTTAGGACTTCTGGATATTTAGAGAAATAGTCCACAATCAGAAGAAATGAACGTCCTTGAAAGTCAAAAATGTCAGCAGCTATTTTCTGCCAGGGCCCTTTTGGGGCTGGATGTGAGATAAGCGGCTCCTTTCGATTTTCAGGACGACTCTTTTGACAGTAACTGCAGGCTTCTACCATGTGACGTATGGCCTCAGAGAGTCCTGGCCAGTAGAAGCATGATCTGGCGTGTGCTAGAGACCGCTGTATACCCTGGTGTGCCACATGAAGTCATTTCAGCACTTCTGGTCGCAATGCACGCGGGATGATGATGCGATCATCTTTCATGAGTAGCTCATCATCTATGCTAATAGTGTGTCTGACTGGCCAGTAAGCTTGAGCAGCCAGTGGGACATTTTTCTTTCTGTCCGGCCATCCTTGCTCATGTAGCTGCCGTATCAAGTGCAGCTCAGGATCTGACTGTGTGGCTTGTTGGATCATGTGCATGATGTTACCACAAAGTGATTCTCCATTCACTACGTAGATGACTTTCTCTTCACTCAGGTCTATACTCTCTGTTGCATCAGACTGAATGTATGCTCTGGACAGTGCGTCTGCGATATGCATTTGGTTGCCTGGAGTGTAAACAATGTGAATGTCATACCTTTGTAGCTGGAGCAGCATTCTTTGAAGGCGTGCTGGTGCTGCGCCTATGGGTTTGGAGAAAATCGCCTCAAGTGGTTTGTGATCTGACTGAACTCTAATGGGCACACCGTAAACATGCTGGTGGAACTTTCTCAGAGCGAACACTATGGCCAGTAGCTCTTTTTCTATCTGGGCATAGTTCTTTTCAGCAGGAGAAAGCGCCCTTGAAGCGTATGCAATTGGTTGCTGTTTCTGCATTAGAACAGCCCCCAAGCCATCTTTTGAGGCATCTGCCTGCACTTCTATAGGCTCTTTTGGGTCGAAATGCCCAAGAACAGGTGCAGTTGCTATGGCTGTTCTGAGGTTTTCAAGCGCTAACTGCTGTTCAGGATGCCATTGCCAGTCTATATCTTTCCTTAGCAACAGCCGGAGCGGTGCCGTGAGGGTAGCTTCGTTGGGAATGTATTGTGACAGATAGCGTGTCATACCTAGCAGATGTTGAAGGGCTTTTCTGTCAGTGGGAGGGGAAAATTACAATATTGCCGAAACTTTGGACTCATCAGGCTTCACCCCCTCAGCGGTGATAACATGGCCTAGGTAAGTCACCTCCTTGACCATGTACTGTAACTTATCTTTGTTGAATTTCACGTTTAGACTCACAGCTCTGTTCATCACTTTCTCTAGGATGATGTCATGCTCTGCTTTGGTGGATGCCGCTATGATCATGTCATCGGCCACCATGAAGACACCTTCGATGTCCCCAAAGCTTTCTGAGTTCAAGCATTGGAATACCTCGCTCGCTGACTTTATGCCAAAAGGCATGCGATGAAAACGATACCTGCCCCACGGCATGTTGAAAGTACAGAGATCTGCTGACTCCTCGTCTAGTTGAATCTGCCAATAACCATCCTTCTCATCCAAGATGGTGAACAACTTTTTGCCAGCTAACTTACTCCGTATGTCCTCCAGGGTGGGAATATTGTAATGCTGGCGGAGTATGGCCCTGTTTAGGTCTCTGGGGTCTAGGCAGACTCTCAGTGCGCCGTTTTTCTTTTAAACCATGCAGTAGGTTTAGAGACCTTGCTTATGACACCTGTTTTCTCCAATTCATCCAGTGTCCCTCTAAGTCTGTCATGGACTGCATACGGAATCTTCCTGCAGCCGTGTATTACTGGGGAAACGGAAGGGTCAGTGTGAATATGGTGCAACCCTGGAAACTGGCCCAAACCTTGGAACACTGATGCATAGCGGCTGAGGAGCTCAGTTTTTGTAGCGGGTGATGATGGTGTGAGAGTCAAATGCACACATGCCTGTCTCCCCAGTAGGGCTATATCTGATGCTGTAGTCACAAAGAACATCATGTCAGTTGTTTTATTTTTAGCCTGCACATGGAGTTTAATAACACCTTCTGGTTTGATGCGGGTGCCTCCATACGACACAAGCACTGTGTTTGTCTTTTGGATGGTCACAGGAACCTGAAGCTGATCAATGATTTTCTTCGGAATGATGTTTGCTTCAGCGCCCGTGTCAAGCTTGAAGTTGACAACTGTGCCTGCCAAACTCAGATTTGTGTGCCAGCCTGTCTCTGACGTGTTTGAGTGGACCACAGTACCCACAAACAGTGTGTCTATCCCAGATATCTCGGTATCTATGTCGAGCACATCCATTTTGGCTTTTGATTTGCACATGAGTGCGAAGTGGTTCTTTTTGCCACATTTTTTACACACTTCATTATTGGCAGGGCATTGCCTTGGCATGTGGATGCGTCCGCATTTGCCACAATTTTTTGAATGTCCTCTTGTTGGCACTGTCCTTTGTTTGTGCTCTACTGGTTTGTTTGATCTCCATTTAGGCTGCTGGCCTTTTTTTGTGATGGCATGCACAAATTGTGGTTCTGATGATGCTCCCATAGCTGTGACTTGTGCCCTCGTGACTTCTTTAGCTCTGCACATATCAATGGCTTTTGAAAGGGTTAACTCCGATATAGACAGTAATCGTTCACGAAGACCCGTGTCTGTTATGCTGAATACTATTTTGTCTCGTATCATGAGATCTTCACTTTCTCCGAATTCGCATGTGCGTGCTTTGTTTCTTAGCTCCGATAGGAATTTATCTATGCCTGCTTGCTCAGAGAATGAGTGGGCCCAGAACTGATGTCGTTCAAAGATGGTATTCTTTCGCGGAGCACAGTATTTTCTCAGTGCTGTGAGGACCTCTGATAATTTTTCATCTCGTGGATCCCCGTACTCGATCTCAAGCTAGTTATAAATGTCTAGCGCCTCTTCTCCTATGCAGTGCAGCAGCACAGCGATTTGTCTCAACTCAGATTTATCCACTAGAGCTGAGGCAGTAAGATACAAATTAAATCTTTGTTCCCACTTACGCCAATTTTCAGCTAAGTTCCCCGTCAAGGACAAAGGTGGCGGCGGATGAAGCGTTTCCATTTTGTCCGACTCGTTAGGATAATCAATCAGTGCTGCTATTCGTCTCTGTTCACCTGCGCCACGGCGATCTTCAGTCACAACTTGATTTGCGCGGTGTTATTCAGTTGGTTCATCCCACTTCTGACACCATGTTATGTTCTTTGTTAAACTTTGGTCATCATTAAAGACGCACACACAGGAGTTAACATGCTGAGCTTCTTTTACTAGAATACACAGACCACAGAACTGTCGGTCATACCACTTACACAAACCGTATGGGGGTGTACTGGTCAGAACCATTCACTGCATATACTACAGTATGTGTTGTCTGTCTTGCATGATTCATTCTATGTAGTTGAATCATTCTACATTTGTGGGAGTTGCTTATATAGTCCACAGGAAGCTCTTAACCATGTGCCCGTTTAATTATTTAGTCATGCGTGTCATTTATTTAATCATCCAATGGCAATCAATCGATGTTAGTCTAACTGTGAGTAATATATGCATGCACTGTGTGTACACCATAAACAGTTAGTGCTCCAAAACACTGTCTTGGTATCAATTTTTAATTGCAGAGATGTTTCTCCTTCTGATGCTCAAAATCAATTTGTGTAATCAAGCATTTTGGAGTGAATTAAACTCCCTGTCAAGCATATTCTGGTGATGCTACAGAGATGGAACCAATACTTCAAGGAATATTTCAATACTTTAGGTATTTGGGGGGGGGGTGTTTGGTTGGTTGGGGAAAATTGACACAGACACAAACACTTAAAGGAGTCATGGTGTTCATTTGTTTCCTTTAATGGCAGCAGTGAATATATTAACTGAACAATTATTTGAACTGTACATTAAACTAAACATTGGAACATTTATTTTTATGTAATTTATCCACAAAGTGTGCAGCTTTTGTCACTGTAGTGTATCTTTCTGGGCTTCTGGAAGAACATTTCCAGAGCCTCTTGATATGGGAAGTCAGAAACGTCTGGCCCATTTATTGAGATCCACATGCATGCTGCAAGATGGTCTCCTTGCAGCCTATTGCGGATGTTTGTCTTGACCTGCAAATGCATTAACTGTTAAATGTGATAGCTTAACATATAGCTAAAAGCAGCAAATCCTATTGTGAAAAGTTTGTATTACCCTATTCATGGTTGAGAAGTCCCTTTCACAGTTTACACTACTGACTGGGACCTTCAGAGCAATGGAAGCTAGCAGGCTGTTAGTCTGAGCAGACAGTCAGAACAAATGTGTGTGATTGAGCATTAAGGCCTATATCATTTTATTTTTTCGTTCTTTGAATTAGTTAATTATATTCATTTAAATCTTTTGATTGTTCATATCTTAATTTAAAATATTTTTATTAATAGATCCGGCTTTTCTGATATGCGAGCTGGCTCCCAACGTTCACCTACAAGAGTCGGCTCTGAGAGCCGACTCATTCGCGAACGACCCATCACTAGTGACTGGACTTTTGCTGCTAGTCAGGGAAAGGGCGTACAGCACTTGGGCTCTTTTCTGTACTTGGACTCGGAGCAGTAGCGCTACTCCAGGTGCTACTTACAGGAGAGCGAGTGTTGCCATCTTCACCACCCTGGGAGCGTTTAAAAAACACAGATATTTTTGTCTTCTTTTCAGGTGATTGACGCAACATATTTCCGACGCACGCTTTCTGTCCGCTGGTGGGAGTGTGTGATGGGGAGTCGAATCCAAAGAGTCTAATCCCTATAAAAATTATATTTTTGCAGTAAAGTCGAGTAGATTGTATATTTTTTACATTTTGAGTGTATTACTATTTGTTATATGTTGAATTAATTTGACGTCATATCACGACCGTAGTCTCAAAGTCTAGTGTATCCGCGGCATTACACGATGCCAGAGACCTGTCGTAGAAACTTTGTATTTATCCTACACGTAGCTTGTAGCATATCTCTTTAGAGTCACTATGACTGTTATCTATTTCTAGTTTGTAATTATGCATAGCTCCGTACCAGAAAACCTGGAATCGAACACCCCTATGCTCACCTGTGTGCGAGCGAACGTGTCTGTGTGTGTGTGTGTGCAGGCGTGTGTGTGTGTGCGCATAGGGGCGGAACTCCGCCGTGCACGATACAGAGAGCTGAGGAGAATAGTAAACGTGCGACCATGTAGAGACAGAAATGACATGCCGTCATGTAAATAAGATAAATAACTTAAGGGCTATTTAGTTTGTTTAATAAAAGAACAAGGTATAGACCTGTTCTATTGGAAAGGTAACCTTAAATGACTTCTGTTGTGATCTGGCGCTATATAGAAAATATAATTAACTTTACCTTCAAGGGGGGCGGGGGGGGGGGGGGGGCGGAGGGTGCCGTTGGGGGGGCCGGGGCGCCCCCCTAATATAATGGCAGGGGAAACACTGTGTGTGTCTGTGCCCATGCACAGTTGTCATATTGGCTCTGTTTGGAATGGAATACTAGTTTACTACTTAAAGTACACCCAAAAACAGGAGAATTCTCCCATGATTTACTCACCCTTATGCCTTCTCAAACTCGTCTGACTTTGTTCTGTGGAATACAAATAAAGATTACAGATAAAGAAAGGATATATTTATTTTTGTCATCAATACAATGTACTTTAAGTTAATGTGGTCCAAACTTTCAATTTCCAAAAAGGACATAACGCAGCATAAAAGTAATCAGGGAGGAGGGTTATTTTTTAAATGTATTCCACTACAGATTACAGAATACATGCTGTAAAATATAAATTGTAACGGATTCCATTAGATTACTCAAGGTCAGTAACATATTCAAAATAATTTGGATTACTTCTTCAGCACTGGTAGATTGTTTCACTTCTTTTGACTATAAAAACTCTGCCGGTACAGTAAGACAAAATACATAAAAATACATTCTCTGAAAAACCTTAAATCTTATGCAGTGTTTTTTTTTTTTTTTTTTTTTTACATAGTCAAAATGATGTATAAGGTCCCAAGTTAAAGCAATACATGAATGACTTTAGTCTAAGTTCACTGACACACCATGGCATCGAACTGTATATAATTCTCAATGTTCATCTATCAAAATCCTTTCATTAGGAGCATTGGGATAAACAATCTTTCACTTTTAACTTTCTCTAAAGTAAAGTGATTGATTAATTGTTACCAGTTTCCATGCCTGATTCTGGCACAGCTGCTGCTGACTCCTCAGTCTGTAGCTCATATTTGCTACCCTCTACAAAACCATTTAATCAAATCAAAATGTATATTTACTACAAATTAATATCACAAAACAAGTCACACATACATTTTATGTTAATGCTTATTAGTTATCCTTAGAGAAAACAACACCTGATAAACAAGGAAAGTAATTAGTGTACATAACCGGGCCTGCTCGCCCCACTCCGAACGGGACTCGAACCGACGTCTCCGGAATGAGGGGCGGGTACGCTAACAATGAGACTAAAGACTGGCTGAATGCAGTATGTTCAAAGCCAAAGCACAATGAAATAAGGCAACTTATGATTTCGGGGGTTTACATAGGCTATTGTCCGGTTTCATATTTGTCAGTCAACTTTTCAAAATCGGGGCTGAAGCCCCGGCAAAATCGGCTGACACGAGTGTTATTCGTGTTATTCATCTATTGCTCAAGACCAACACCGTGTTGAGCAAATGCACCTGCAGAGCGGCACACTCAACCAACCAACACGCTTAAATGTTCCTACAGAGATTGCTGTATAACATCAATTACTGAGGTGACAGGAACAAAAAACACAAAAAGACAGGTGTGTAGCCAGTGCACTAGGAACTAGAAACTACAAAGCAGCTTCAAATGACACAGGACCTGACAACTGGTCAAATCGCACGCTGCATTTGTGCGGTCAAGAAGATGGTTCTCGCATCGTGGTTTCATCCTGGTTAAGAACTTCATTAAGTCAAGTCACCCACATCATGTCTCTCACAGTTTACTAAAACAACATATAAAAAAAAAAAAAAAAAAAATCAGAAATGGGTACTGCAGTCCAAATTCAAAATATTGTAGAGTTGTCTGCCCCGCCTTAGACTTGAAGCTCATGCGGTTGGCGGAATGTAGAATATACTGGCTGTAGCATTATTATCGGAGAAGCCTATATTTCAACTTAGCATGTTTCGTAATTCTCCAATTACATATTATGGTAATTGTATGATTTAGTACAGGTAAAATATAACATATAGCACCTTTAATATTCGGCAATTAAGTCTTTTTAGGTGTAATGTATCCACACATGTAGGCATCTGTAGTCTCTTGTGGTCCATGCAGTGTTGTCAACTTAAACTGGTCCTTGATGCATTAACTCTAACTTTTATAATAGTAAAAAAAAATAAAAAATATTGCTAAAGCAGACTGCAACTCTGAAAAACAGTTGAACAGCACCTAGTAATCGTTTTTCTTTTTTAAAAGCATTGACGAGCTGCTTAATTTTATTTTACAGTTTTTTCCGACAATAAATTTCACAATGAAATACTACATTATTTTGGGCAGCGAAAAGTTTTGTTTAATATTTTAATTGTAGATTGGGTGGACCCATTGCAGTTTGCCTACTGCAACAACCGCTCCACTGATGATCTCTACAATACACACTGCTCTCTCCCATCTGGAAAAAAGGAACACAGATGTGAGAATGCTGTTTGTAAACTACAGCTCAGCATTCAACTCCATAGTGCCCTCCAAGAAACTCCAGGATCTGGGCTTAAACAGCTCACTGTGCATCTGGATCCTGGACTTCCTGTCAGGCAGACATCAGGTGGTTAGAATGGGCAGCAACATCTCCTCATCACTGACCCTCAACACTGGAGCCTTTTCAGCCCACTCCAGTATTCGTTATACACACATGACTGTGTGGCAACACATAGGCCTAGCTCCAATGCCATCATTAAGTTTGCTGATATGACGGTGGTAGGTCTGCTCACTGACAATGATGAAACAGCCTACAGAGAGGAGGTGCACACTCTGACACACTGGTGTAAGGAGCACCAGCTCTCCCTCAACGTCAGTAAAACCAAGGAGCTTGTAGTGGACTTCAGAAAGAAAGACAGAGAACACAGCCCCATCACCATTAATTGGAGCACCGGTGGAGAGAGTCAGCAGTTTCAAGTTCCTCGGTGTCCACATTACTGAGGAACTCACATGGTCCGTCCACACTGATGCCATTGTGAAGAAGGCTCACCAGCGCCTCTTCTTCCTGAGACGGCTGAGGAAGTTTGGAATGAACCAAGGGCCGATTGCACCAGCTATACGCAAGTTTAAACTTAGCCTAGTTGTGGCATAAATGGGCACTAAGTCACAATTTATGCACAACTAAATATTTGAGCGTTGCACCCTTAAACTTCGGTAGGATGTAACCCTAAGTATAAACTAAATAATTACAGAAGATTCCGACCAGGTGTAACTGATGGAATAAAAAAGCAGACTGATATTTAATGACATCAATGAGCTCGTTTTGCATGACAGGCATCAATTATTTCGATATACATTATGATTTTGACATTAAAGAGAGAGAAAAAACCTTATATTTAAGCATCTCTTCAGCATGAAACTGTTCAAACAATGCAGATTTCAGGATGCGTCGCCCGGTGTCAAGTTTCAACACACAGGCATGTGATCAGCAAAGGACTAAAAAAGAATGAAGGCTGCAACCCCAGTGAACCGAACCCCCCCATTTCTCATTTGGCCACACAAAATACGAATCATTGGAATTACTCAATTCTGATTGTCAAATTTAGTTTTATCAGTAAATTTTGTGCTGTTGTCATTAATCCGCATGTAATAATAGTATTTAAAATGCAGCATTTTGCAGTTTTAGTACATTTAAGTAGACCCTTTCAACCCTCTACGATCATGTTGGAGAAAGAAGCATCGTTAGCTAATACATTTTTGTTTTTACTCTCCGGAGTTTTGACGACATGCATGCAACGAACAAAATATATTAAGCAAACTGAGGGGGGGCACTTCATATATATTCACGCAATACAGTATATCGCAATTTTTTTTAATATTATTTTAGCTTTTTAAAAATGTACAAATTTCAAATTGTATCAATTTATATGACGTCATGAAATCGCATTATTAATAATGATACAAGCTGTTGTCACTTTTTGAAATTTCATACACATTTTTAACAAAACAATTCACAAGATAGGAACCTAATAATGAAAATTAGGGGTCACGATTGTGAAATTTGGCTGACAATAATTGCCAAACAAATAATTGTGATTATGACATTTAATTGCCTGTTTTAGGTGTTTCATGAATATGATGATTAATTACCATACAAACTCACGTAAAACTCAAGTAATTTATACAAATTTAGCTTGGGTCATATAATAAAATGAGGGTATGATTTCCTTTTCAGGCTTCATAAACATATGAATGACAGTCAAGTAATATTTGAATATTAAATATAAAAAATAATACTTTAATTATCAAAATATGTCTCTCAAGAGAGCTGCTCTTGTGACGTCCACAGTGACTGTTATGTGAGCAGGCAAGGATTGAACATCAACCATAACAAAATCAAATTGAAGTTCATGGCTTTTTAATACTTAAGTGTACAAATATGAAGGCTGATTATTGGATCAATGCAGGTAAACGTCATATTATGTGACTAAGCATCACTTTACGGAGTTACTTACTACTTACTAGTTAAGACTTGCCTTAAGAACAGGAGGAGCAACCAAATTAAGCACCGAATTAGTTATTTTATACCCCAATTTACATAAGACCTTATGCACAGCTATTTACTCAAGCTCATGTCCTTCCAAACCTGTATGACTTTTTCTGTGGAACACAAAAGATGATATTTTAAAGAATGTTTTTGTCCATATAATGAAAGTCGATGGTGACCAAAAGAAGCTATTTTGCTCACCATTTACTTTCCTTATATGGAATACAAAACAGCTCTTCAGTGAAGCCAGGCTGTCAACTGTCTCCTCATACAGCTTTTCCTCCAGTTGCAAACCAATTCCATTTTTATCTAACATTCAGTGGAATGTTTATTGAAATCCAAACTGCAAATGTACCTTGTTTAACTTCTACAATATCCATGTGCTCCTTGTCAGGGCTGGACTGGGAAGAGAAATCGGCATGGGATTTTACATAGCAACTGGCTCAAAGTGCATTGGTCCACCGGAAAAATGCCCGGTATGCCAGATTATCAGTCCAGCCCTGCTCCTCATCAATTCCAATTGATAACTTTAGAAATTATGTCCGTGACCTGGGACGTATTCAGGCCTGCACTGCAAAAAGTACAAATCACACACACAGACAATTAATGCAAGCCCACATTATATTCATCAAATGTAACCAGTGTTGATCTGCAAGTAGATATTCAACTTGACCAAAAAAGCCAACATAGTGAGTTATACTGTTATTCAATGGTTTTTTTTCCCCTAAGTTAACGTCAGCTGCATAGCTAATATTCATTTTGCCTCAGAAAATAACCACAACGCACGTTCAACGTAAACAAAAGTTACAAAGCATAATTATGTATTCAGAATAAAAATGTAAAGCCTGCAAAAAATATGTTTGAAAATGTCTACTGATATCTTACCTCAGTTTCTTAAACTTGTTTCTATTGAAGTAACACGTGCGCCGCTGAACGTAATGCTGCTGCAATAAAGAGTAACATAACACGCTCACACTTACAATAAGCAGGGGGAAAAAATGAGAGTCCGAATAAATAATTAATGACATATTTAGGAAGATTGCATTGTGATGCAGTATATGCAGACTTAATTTTTTTTTTTATGTGACTGGATAGGTAAAAATTACTCACCAAAACAGACGATTTCCCATTGAGACACATAGGAATACAGAATGTTAGGGAATACCAAGATGGCGGCGCAGTAGCTTCACTGTTGTGACATCATGAGCAATCCAGTTATATATAATATATATATATATATATACACATACACACTCACCTAAAGGATTATTAGGAACACCATACCCTTTCACCTTCAGAACTGCCTTAATTCTACGTGGCATTGATTCAACAAGGTGCTGAAAACATTCTTTAGAAATGTTGGCCCATATTGATAGGATAGCATCTTGCAGTTGATGGAGATTTGTGGGATGCGCATCCAGGGCATGAAGCTCCCGTTCCACCACATCCCAAAGATGCTCTATTGGGTTGAGATCTGGTGACTGTGGGGGCCATTTTAGTACAGTGAACTCATTGTCATGTTCAAGAAACCAATTTGAAATGATTCGAGCTTTGTGACATGGTGCATTATCCTACTGGAAGTAGCCATCAGAGGATGGGTACATGGTGGCCATAAAGGGATGGACATGGTCAGAAACAATGCTCAGGTAGGCCGTGGCATTTAAACGATGCCCAATTGGCACTAAGGGGCCTAAAGTGTGCCAAGAAAACATCCCCCACACCATTACACCACCACCACCATCCTGCACAGTGGTAACAAGGCATGATGGATCCATGTTCTCATTCTGTTTACGCCAAATTCTGACTCTACCATCTGAATGTCTCAACAGAAATCGAGACTCATCAGACCAGGCAACATTTTTCCAGTCTTCAACTGTCCAATTTTGGTGAGCTCTTGCAAATTGTAGCCTCTTTTTCCTATTTGTAGTGGAGATGAGTGGTACCCGGTGGGGTCTTCTGCTGTTGTAGCCCATCCGCCTCAAGGTTGTGCATGTTGTGGCTTCACAAATGCTTTGCTGCATACCTCGGTTGTAACGAGTGGTTATTTCAGTCAAAGTTGCTCTTCTACCAGCTTGAATCAGTAGGCCCATTCTCCTCTGACCTCTAGCATCAACAAGGCATTTTCGCCCACAGGACTGCCGCATACTGGATGTTTTTCCCTTTTCACACCATTCTTTGTAAACCCTAGAAATGGTTGTGCGTGAAAATCCCAGTAATTGAGCAGATTGTGAAATACTCAGACCGGCCCGTCTGGCACCAACAACCATGCCACGCTCAAAATTGCTTAAATCACCTTTCTTTCCCATTCTGACATTCAGTTTGGAGTTCAGGAGATTGTCTTGACCAGGACCACACCCCTAAATGCATTGAAGCAACTGCCATGTGATTGGTTGATTAGATAATTGCATTAATGAGAAATTGAACAGGTGTTCCTAATAATCCTTTAGGTGAGTGTTTATATATATATATATATATATATATATATATATATATATATATATATATATATAGATCAGTGGATGATACGTTCATTGTAGTCTTCAGCAAATCAGTTGAAATGTATCTGGTTTCCATGGTAATGACGGCATGCGTTTAGCGCTCTCTCTTTGTCAAATGCAAAAATGCATTTTTAAAAACGAGCTGACAGAAGGCGATCCATGTCTTCGTGCAGCTTGTGAAAATGCATGCAGGGTATTTTCTGAATGTTAGTTTTCCCAATGAGCACAGAGGTAAATCAGTTGTGTCACATTCAAACAGATACACTGCACTTTTTATATAGTATATGCACTTTAATAATGGGGTTCAATTCAAATTGAGCTCAATCAAAAACATGTGTGGCATTATGTTGATTACCACAAAAATAAATTTGGACTCATCCCTCATTTTCTTAAAAAAAAGAAAAAAAAGAAGAAGCAAACATCCAGGTAACAGTGAGGCACGTGCAGTGGAAGTGAAGGGGGGCACATATTTTTTTAAATTAAAAAACACACTGTTTCAAAAGTATAAACACAAGACAAAGAATGCATGTAAATACAAATCACTTGCCAACCATTTCTGTGTACAGTTAGCCTATAGCCAATTTTACAATTTCTTTGCCATGGTGATATAATATCAACAAACCCTAAAAATACTGTAAAAAATTACTATTTAAACTAATTTATAGCTCAAATAAAAAACAAGTTTTAACCGAAGAATTAATGTGTGCTTTTATAAAATTATAAATTTCAAAATTCTTTGTTTAAACCCTCAAAATTGGTAACATTCACGTTAATTTACCCATTCACTTCCATTGTAAGTGCCTCACTACAGATATTTGCTCTATTTTTTTTTAAAGAAAGGGTTAGTAGAAATTCATTTTTGTGATAATCAATATTATGACACAAAGGCTGTCGACTGAGCTTACAGTAACTTAGACTGAACCTAGAAAATTCCTTTACATGTTGAGATGTGGGGATTGTATTTAGAATTTTAGGTTCTTTATGTGAATTTTGTGTTAAAATGTGTACCTGACATAACAAGTCTACGTATAATTACACATGCAATATGAAAATACAGGTATATGGATAGAAAAGGTTATGTGGAATTTGAAAATTAAAAAATGCTAAAATGTGGTCAAATAGTGAAAAATATACAATAAAATATACATTTTCACAAACACAAACTTGCAGCAGCTTGCATAACCCTTTCACAATGTATGCAAATATAAGAGTAACAAGATTACATATTTGTCATATATTTAACTGTAATTCCCATTTTGCTATAATTTTATTATTAAACCTTTGGACTTATCTTACATGCTGTGTTTGTAGTGGATAGTCAGTACCTCTCCCTCACCAGATACCCGGGTTCGAGAACGGCTCGTGACAATATTTTAGTACTGCCCTTCAAAAGCTACATTACACAAAGTGTACTGTTATTGTTGCATCCCCTTGGTTCTTGTGTTGCCTTCTTGTGCATCAATTTTGTTTGTACCTTTTGTAATAGTTGTGTATGTGTCCATAAATTCTCATAAGTCAAAAGCTGTATGTCTATATCATTTAGCCACTGTTGGGAAGAACTCAAATGTGCAGAAGATGCTGGGAAACCAAAGAATGTGCAGTATTTTTCTTAAAAAATGTGGGCAGCTTCATAGCTCAGGAAAAAGCAGGGATTCATAAACAATTATTACACAAACAGTCATTAATCACAGAGAAAGCAACACACCATATTAAAGGGTTTGCTCTGGTGCCAGTAGCTCTAAAGCTTGCGTGCAGTCTGTCTCATGCACAGGCTAACAATAGTCGCTGAAGAGTTTCAATTAATAATACATCAGATATCGGTTTGTTTCTCACTAAATCTTATTGCTTTCCTTCAGAACAAGACATGAGTCACAAACAATAATTTACTAGACTTCTGAATTATACTTTTGTGTCCTTTTAAATCTTAAAGAAGTGGTCACCATAAACTACCATTGTGTGACATCACTGAGCAAAATATTATTTTCACAATTTCTCCATTTGTGTTAAAAAAAGAAAGAAAATCATATGGAGTTATAACAACACAGGGGTGAGTAAACAATAACTGAATTTTCAGTGAACTAACCCTTTTAGAACCAATTAAGGGAATGTAAACTTTTGAAATGGATAATTTGTTTAATTGTTTAATTCAAACTATTTTGTCTTATGAAATATGTATCTGTTGTCAAATAGCTTCTTCAAAGTGGTACTAAATACATTTTTATGATACCTTTTATTTTTTTTTAAATTATAATGTTTAGGTTACTGTTGTAACCTCCGGGAACGAGATTTTGTGTCGAATGAAGCGACACTAGAGGACTTTCTTAAGAGCCTCACGCTGAACTTGAGAAAAGGCCAATGAGAAATTGCAGACAGAATTTGCATGTCCCTCCCCCGGACATACAGGCATAAAAGGAGCGAATCATGCATATGTCCATTCAGGTTTTGCACTGAGGAGCCGAGAATAAGGTTTCGGACATAACAGTGGCTAGGGTGTGATAGGTCAATGCGATGGCATCAACAACCCAGTGAGACAGCGTTCCCTTTCTGCTGTCCACCAAAGCAGACAAAGAGCTGCTCAGAACATCTAAAGCTCTGCGTGTGGTCCACATAGGTACGCAAAGCACGCACCAGACACAGCCACAAAAAGGCTGGGTCTGCCTCCTACCGGGGCAGCACTTGCAGGTTCACTACTTGGTCCCTGAAGAGGGTCGTAGGAACCTAGGGCATGTAGCCTGGTCGCAGTCTTAGGACCGAACTCCAGGCGGGTGTCGCTGACAGAGAATGCTTGCAGGTCCCCAACCCTCTTGATGTTAGCAAGCGCGATCAGGAGGTCCATCTTCAAGGAGAGGGCTTTGAGCTTGACTGAGTCTAACGGCTCGAAGAGGGGTCTCTGAAGGCCCGAGAGGACCACTGAGAGATCCCAGGAGGGGAACAGACTTGGCCGGGGAGGATTCAACCTCCGGGCGCATCTCAGGAACCTGATAATCAAGTTGTGCTTACCCAAGGACTTGCTGTCCACTGTGTTGTGGTGGGCCGCAATAGCGGCTACATAAACCTTCAAGGTGGAGGGGGACAGCCTCCCCTCCAGCCTCTCCTGCAGAAATGAGAGCACTGACCCGACTGCGCACCTCTGCAGGTCTTCAGACTGGGAAGAACACCAATTTGCCAACAAGCGCCACATTAGGGCGTAAAGTTGCCTGGTAAAAGGAGCTCTGCTTGGTTGATTGTGTCTACGACAGCAGGTGGTAGGCCACTTAGATCTTCTGCATCCCATCCAGGGGCCAGACGTGGAGTTTCCAGAGGTCTGGATGCAAATGCCAGAATGTTCCCCGTCCCTGAGAAAGAAGGTCCTTCCTCAGGGGAATTCGCCAGGGAGGGTCTGTCGCGAGGAGCGTGAGATCCGAGAAACAAGTCCATGTGGGCCAGTAGAGGGCCACCAGAGTGACTTGTTCCTCGTCCTCCCTGACCTTGCACAGCACCCGTGCAGGTAGGCTCACTGGAGAAAATGCGTACTTGCGCAGCCCCTGGGGCCTCCGTTAGGGAGTACCAGAGCGGGTAATGAGAGGTCTCTTGGGAAGCGAACAGGTCTATCTGTGCTTTGTCAAACTGCTCCCAAATCAGCTAGACCGTCAGGGGTTGGAGCCTCCACTCTCCGCTGAGCGTACCTTGTTGCAACTGCACGTCTGCTGCCGTATTGAGGTTGCTCGGGATGTGAGTCGCAGCTGGCTCCAAAGGAGGAGATGGTGGTGAGTTTTGATATTTCATGAGAGCGCACGCCACCTTGGCGATTTATGTACATTACCGTCGAGGTGCTGTCTGATCTAGTCAAGATGTGCTTGCCCCGTATTAGTGGGAGAAACCTCCACAGGGCAAGTATTACATACAGCAACTCTAGGCAGTTGATGTGCCAACCCAGCCGGGGCCACGTCCAGGAGCCTGCGGCTGCATGCCAGTTGCACACGGTGCCCCGACCCTGTTTGGAGGCATCTGTGGTGACTAGAAAGCATTGGGACACCTGCTGTAGGGGGACTCCTGTCTGCAGAAAACAGAGGTCTGTCCAGGGGTTGAAAGTCTGGCGGCAAGCAGGGGTGATGAACACATGGTGCGTGCCGTGGTGCCATGCCCATCTTGGGACTCGAGTCTGGATCCAGTGCTGAAGCGGCCCCATATGCATCAACCCCAGTGGCGCGACCACTGCAGAGGATGCCATATGCTCCAGGAGCCATTTTTTTACAGGAACTGGCTTGAATATGGTGAGGCATTACAGCACCAACTGCGCATGCACGTTGGTGAGGCACACTGTCATTGAGACTGAGTCTAACTGCATGCCAAGAATAGAGATGCTCTGAACCGGGGCGAGCTTGCTCTTTTCCCAGTTGACCTGAAGCCCTAGACGGCTGAGGAGCTTGAGCACTTTGTCCCTGTGGGCGCACAGTAACTCTCGAGAGTGGGCTAAGATGAGCAAGTCATCGAGGTAATTGAGTATGCGGATGCCCACTTCCCTTAGTGGGGTAAGGGCTGTCTCTGTGACCTTCGTGAAGACACAAGGGGACAGGGACATGCCGAAGGAGAGGACCTTGTACTGATACGCCTGGCCGTTGAATGTGAACCGTAGGAAGGGTCGGTGCCGAGGCAAGATAGAGATGTGGAAGTACGCATCCTTCAGGTCTACCACTGCGAACCAGTCTTGATGCTGGATGTAAGTTAGAATGTGTCTTTGCGTGAGCATTTTGAATGGGAGTTTGTGCAAGGCCCGGATGAAAACTTGCATGCCCAAGATCGTTCATAAGCCGCCACCTTTCTTAGGTATGATGAAGTTGGCTGTAGAAATCCTTCTTCATCTCAGCTGGAGGGACATGCTCTATCGAGTCTTTGAGTAAGAGGGTCGCGATCTCCGCACGCAGGGTGTTGGCATCTTTGCTGCGCACTGAGGTAAAACTGATCCCGCCAAAAGGGGATGGGGGCCTGGCGAACTGAATCACGTAGCTGAGTCGGATGGACCTGGCCAACCAGTGCGATGGCTTGGTAAGTGAGATCCATGTGTCAAGCTCCGTGCGAGGGGCACGATCATTTTTGACGTACCTGGTGAGGCTTCGCGGTGGGGCAATTAGTGTGGTGTCGGGAGGCAGAAGCACGTCCCGAGGCTCTGGTGCTGAGAGAAGACTCGAAGCACTTATCTTGCTTCACACACCCGGCAGGGGGTGGGTTAAAGACTGAGGATGAGATCCCGTGTAGGCGTCCTCTAGACACATCAGAACCGGCCAGCCGGGGGGCAGCAGTCGTGGGTCCGGAGGCGAGAGGTCCGTGTCCGGGGTGCCGGGATTGCTGAAGTATGGCACCGGGTTGCCGTGAGAACGGTATTTGCGGGCCAGGTGATCCAGGGAAAGAGGAAACTGCTCTATTATTGAAAATGTTGGTACCTCAGCCCCAAGGGGGTGCTACAAAGAAAACATCTTGAACTGAAGGTTCTCCTCCCGGCCCTCCACTGGGGATGGAGAGGTCTGTCTACCAGTTCCGGAGCAAACATCTCATTCCCTGGGTGATCCGCCTCAGGAACGTTTGGGAGCCTTCCGAGTCCTCAAGGAAATTCGGGAGACGTGGGGGCGTGTGCTTCCTGCAGGGCATTCGATGCTGGGGCTGAGAGCTGGCCCAGGTTGGGGCGGAGCTGCCTGTCATCTGGAAGCCGCAGGAGGACGCCCTCGGCAAGCAGACAGAGCACGGCCCACGCTGGTACAGTGGCGTGATGTGGGAAATGGCCTTTGTCTGTTTCTTCACCGCTGAGAACTGCTGGGTGAAGTCCTCCGCGGTGTCGCCAAATAGACCGAACTGGGAGACTGGGGCGTTGAGGAAGCATGCTTTGTCCATGTACCGCATCTTGACCAGGTTCAGCCAGAGATGACATTCCTGGACCACGAGGGTGGCCATCGCCTGCCCGAGTGTCCGCGCTGTGACTTTCGTGGCCCTGGGGGTGAGGTCGGTTGCTGAGCGCAGTTCCTGCAACACATCCGAGCTCACTGCCATCCCCAAATCGCCTACATCGCCAGCCGGGTCGTCCTCAATCCTGTGGGAAATTCCAGATTTCCCGGATGTGTAATGTGGAAGCACAAGTTCCACGCACAAGGCATTAAGGACATACTGTACTTGTTAATATTATGCCCAAACACCTTATCTAAACATATCCAATCAGGAGAGTGTGTAAACATTATTGGAAGATGTTTTGTGTGACATAAGCAAGTAACTGTCACGTATTAAATGGAAACGATGTCCAGCGACATCATTGGCTGTAGTGAAAGTCATAGGAATTCAAACGATTGCAGTGACATAAAATCATACAAATTAGCCAAATTTAGAAAAGTCATACGAATCCCATACAAATTTCAAGTGAGCGTGTGCTGGAATTAACAATCATGTTCGTTAAATAGCCTTAATATTACCAGTGGGCTTTTCCAGTGTTTTCAGCTGTAGCATTTGCAGTCAGTTGCAACTTCTCAGCGAGTGCTGAGAATTCCTACTGTGTTGACTTATTATTTTCTAAAACTAGTCGGCAGATAGAGACAAAAAATAAATCCCAGTATATATTATTTCTTTAGGTAGGGATAATTTTAGATACAACTAAACTAAATTGAAAGAACAAATTGAAAATTAAGTAGAAATAAAAAAAAACTAAATAAAAATGTGAAATTTGAACTCTGGTTTTAATGACTAATGCAGCTTTTACTTTCTTTAGTCTATGTTTGAGTGGAGAGGAAAACTGAAAATGTCAACAGAACGCAATAAGAAGTGTGTTGAAGGGCATCCATCCATCGTCAACCGCTTATCCTGTGTACAGGGTCGCAGGGGGCTGGAGCCTATCCCAGCTAACATTGGGCAAAAGGCAGGGTACACCCTGGACAGGTCGCCAGTTCATTGCAGGGCCACACATAGACAGACACACTCACATCTAGGG
This sequence comes from Moxostoma hubbsi, assembly GCA_032164185.1. Lineage (NCBI taxonomy): Eukaryota > Metazoa > Chordata > Actinopteri > Cypriniformes > Catostomidae > Moxostoma > Moxostoma hubbsi. The sequence continues at coordinate 25,451,063 of JAVLUX010000027.1, read as the reverse complement.
CAATTTTTGGAGACACCAATTAACCTAGCCTGCATGTCTTTGGATGGTGGGAGGAAGCCGGAGCACCCGGAGAGAACCCACGCAGACACGGGGAGAACATGCAAACTCCACACAGAAAGGCCAGGGCAACCAGGGTTTGAACCCACGACCTTCTTGCTGTGAGGCGACAGTGCTAACCGCTGCGCCACCGTGCCGCCCCTGTTGAAGGGCAATTTTGTCTTAATACACCTGAAGCATATGCTTTCATTTTTAATCCACTTTGATATTTTTTCAGCAGGAAACTAATCATTATATATATATATATATATATATATATATATATATATGAAATGTAACAGAGGTGTTTTTTATATTTATATTGATACATTTATTTTGTTTTTCTTAGTTGTGAAAGTTAAAATAATTGTCAAATATTGATGTTGAGTTTACAGTTACAATTTGAATTCAGATTCATTCAGACTCGACTCGGACTCAGTCTGTTATAGCCCCTTTTGGACTTGAACTCGACTTGGACGTGATTGTTTAAAGACTTTCACGGGTCAGACTTGACTAAGGTGGACTCGAACCTAACACAATCTCCCACACTGCTGACGCGACGTGTCTCCGGTCGCACCACAGGGGCATGTAAACACAATGGATCTGATGCAAAAATGTCTGATAGGAGATGGTGCTTGTCGTTGAGTCCTTATAATGTGGTAGCCGAGTAACCCAAAATGTTGCTTTGATTATCATTTAATTTTTATAGTGTGTATTCCCACTCTATACTGCAGAATTAGTAAGAGTAGTATGTTAGTATGCTATTCCCAGTCGTCAGTCTGTGTCCTGCCATGTGGTTAGAAATTGTTTATTTCTCATTTTCAATGCTTCTGCCCTAGACACTCACAACCCCATAATACTTGAAGCGGAGCTCTGAAAGGACACATACATATAAGCATTGAATATATGTGACAGGAGAAGGGGGAAGATTAGCAGTAAATGATATTTTCACAGGCAGCCATAATTCAGCCTGCATTTGCCGACATTTGAATAAACACCATAAATTCAGGCAGCAGTGCCTCTTTTCTGGCAGTAATAAAAAGTAAAATGAATTGCAGGGAGATTTTAATGTGTGCCGCGAATGATAGGCATCTGCCGGGGCATGGAGAGCAAGGAGAATCAGATTGGGGGAGGATGGTTGAATGGAAATGGAGCTCACAGGACATAGAACTCCATTTCAATTGTAGATTTCCCCATTTTTTCATCTCTCCACTGCTCACCACCCTTCCTGACATGTGCAGCAATAACAAAGGGTTGACAGGTGAGAGTATATACTGCCCTCCACGGTTGGAAGAGAGAGGGGTGCCTGTTTGACAGGGGCCATGGACCCCAGCAACCTGCAGTACTAAATCTACCCTTCGAGTGACTGAGTGAATGCAAGAGAGGCAGATGGATTGGCTGTCACTGTCAGAATGTTTATGCATTTGCTTGATATTTTAAGGAAGGTTTGATGTGTTATACAGTGCAATGTTAGAAATATATCAGCCATAAGAGATTTAGTTTATACTTCGGTAGAAAAGACTATATTGCATGACAATGAGTGTGCAGAACTGTTTTACCTTATTTACACACAAGAGGGATGAAGATTCATGGAGTAATGCAAAAATACAGTACAGAGCAGGATGTGTACAATTCAAGACAAGGAAAAACTTGTTAAGCAGTGTTGTTGGGCACAACGCCAAGTTTAGTTGTTTACGGTTACAAAATAAGTCACATGTCGCCACATTAATAAAGAATTCAAGTGATGTGTGGTCACAGGTGGGCTCTCTTCAGGGAAAGGAGGAGGCAGGAACCTTGCTCTACCCCTGATCAGCTGATTCAGTGACAGCCATGATCCATCACAGCCCAGCCACGCCCTCCTCCTCGTCACACTCCTCCTCCGCCCAATTCACTCTGTGGTGCTACCTATCTGACTAACTCCCCCCCTCCATTATCTGGGGGGGAGATGCTGCCCTTCCAGCCATTCTGTCAGCTGGTGGCCCACCCCGCCTCCTATGAACCTGGGAAAATTCAAATAAAAAAACATGTGGCTCCATAGTGTTGATACTCTAGATCCAAAAGTGGGTAGATGACATGACGCGATGGCCCAGGGTATTTATGTAGATATTATACATAATATTTATTCACGTTAGCGCCATATTTGATTTCTAATGGGAATGACAACGAGGCTGTGAGGGATAGACTCAGGGATGATTAATCACCGGGCCGACTGGGCCATTGCCCAGGGGCCTCTAAACCCAAAGGGCCCTTGCTGTAAATTAATAATTTATTTATTTATTTTGAGATATCCATTATAAATCCACTATTATAAATCCACATAAATGCCAGCCTTGTGTGAAATAAAATTTTTACAGCCAAATGCGTGCTGAACAACAAGAGCACGAACACAGGCACTCGGGTGTGCTGCTCAGTGGTTGGTCAGGAAAACTGTGTACTGTATATCACCTTATTTAACAAGGATTTAAAAAATGACAAATGTGACAAAAGGCGGACTAGGGAGTGTTTAGGAAATCCACTTGAAAATTAGTAGTGCTGAAATTATACACTTTACCTTCATTTCACAGGATTATCCAAAAGTAGGCAGTGGCATCCAGCAAGAATAACCATATCGCACTTCATGCACTTTTCACATCATGTCACTCATCGGTATTTATTTTTGTGTATATGGTGAGCGTATTTGCTCACACAAGAGTCAGTGTAAATATGTTAATAGTAGGCGGAATGCAGCACATACGGCACAGTATTCAGTAAACAGTATGTTAGTTCCAAACAGAACATTTGTGTGCTCAGGTATAATACAGATTTTTCATACACGTCATATCCACACCCAAAAATTCACAGTAGAATTAATAATTGGTTGCAATAAGTAAGCTATTTAGTCACCCTATACCTGTGAAAATACTCTGAATAGTTATTTCTCTTTTTTATGTACCATGACTCACCCTGTTTCACTCAGATTTTTTGTGTTCTCTGTGTATCTGTAAAACAGCACACCAACAAAAAGACATATCCATCTGTTTACCTATTAGTGGAAGAGTAAATATTCACAGCGGAGAAATATCCAGCAAACAGCTGGGCTAGATGCTGAGTTCCATAACTCTCAATTTAGTGCTGAAAGTTGGTCATAAACTACAACTTGGACCTGGTGTTGGTCATAAGCCCTTGAACCCCTGATTTGCTGATCAGAGACTGCAGATGTCAAAGATTGTTGGCTGCTGAATAAGAGAGCTGTAGGACTGACCCTTTAAATCTAGGACAAGCAAGACATTCTGGGTGCTGGATGCTGACCCTGCACTTACAGCGGAAGCTGTGGCTTATGACTACTTGGGCTGCCAAGCCAACTGCCGTTACTGTCTCTGAGTGCGACACAAATGTAAAGACCTTAATCCCTAATTACTGTGTGTTGAACACAAAAGTTTATTGTGATATATTTGTGACATGTAAATCTACAGAATAAATTATAATGACAGTACTTGTCATGTTTTGGCGGTGTTACATCTGATACTGCCACTAACAAATGCTCAAGCACAAGCAGCATACTGTTGCTAACATTTTCACATAAAATCAATGTGACTCACTAGTGTTTATTTAGCGGCAAGTTCAAATATGCACTTTAACTAACTTGCGGCTAACTTTACTGCTTTGCTCACAGTGCACAAGACTCAAATTTCGTCATCAACACAGTACTGTCAATGTGAGAGAGCACAGGGGTGGATCTACTGGGGTGGCATAGGGTGGCAAATGCCACTGTAAGAAAAAGCATTGCCACCCCATCTGCCACCCCAACATAAGTATCCAAATGTACTAAAAATAAATGTAAGTATACTATAATTGATGTTGATATTGTGTAGGGGTTTATTCATGTCAAACTGCCTAAAATCTCACCGAACACACAAATGACTACAGAACCGTAGTGTGATTGATTACAGCAGCAACCAATCCTGTGAATGTTTGCAGCGGCTGTGGCAGCCAATCACAACATCGTCCAATCGCCTACCTACTATTGCAGCACGTGTACAGTGTTTTGGCTCTCACAGGTTAATGAGCTAAGTTCCTCAACAACAAGGACCACATGGATAAATATTTGGGAAAAAATAGACGTAAAAGATGAATTCCTAAGATGTTTCCAAGTATTCACTGAATGATTATTAGATACATTGCTGACAGTTACGGGTTGAGACGGGTGGGATGTGTCCTCACCACTTTTTGAAATAGCTTTGGTGTGTGTAGAATCCAGATGAAACATCTCCAGATCTTGAGTAGAAGTTTCTATTTCATCTGTGTGTGTTTCGACTGGCGATCCTGCACTGGAATGTGTTATTTTGAATGTTATGATAAAAGTTTGTTGCGGCTGTTATCAGTGTCGTTTAGTGTCCCCCATTTTTATTGCCTTCTTGTCTGTATTGTTTGTGTGTATGTAGAGTGTGTGTTGTCTTGTTCTCTTTTCTCCCTCTCTCTTAATCACTCTCAGGTGTACAGTTGGGCTGGATACTAAAGTATCGATACTTCCAATACTGATGTGGTATCAAGAATATCGATCCTCACATAAAAATGTAGATTCTGAAGTTTGTTTTTTACTAGTGATCTTATTACTTAGATAACATGAATATTAATGCGTCTCATAAGCTTCGAAGTGGAAAAAAAGAATTATATTAGTGAATTGTTGCATGACACAGGAAAAAAAATTTCTTCCACTCATCATTACTCACAGAAATGCGAAAATACACCAGCAGTCAGACAGCGCTCATCTTTTCAGTCACAGCACTTGTTCAAACACAGAGCAGTGCTTTCCTGAGATAATGACAGAAAAACAGCATCTGGAGTTATTCACAACAAGTAATGACAAACCTAGACATGACATTTATTATAATGGAATTGTGTGACCATTGTTACAGGCTTATTTAAATTCAGAGGTTTTAAAACAATGATAATGATCCGTAATCCTCATTATAAATGATACCCTTATGAAAACTAGCCATGGATTTACTTTAGTAATATTGTATTAACAATGACTAGTAACCACGACTGTATTAACCATGTTTTTTGGGGGAATTTATCAAGGTTTTGATACAATTAATGTCTAGGTTACGTATGTAACCTCCATTCCCTGATGGAGGGAACAAGACGTTGTGTCGAAGAAGCGACACTAGGGGTCTCTCTTGAGCACCGAAAATGCCTCTGATCTATGAAAAAAGGCCAATGAGAAGTTGGCAGACAGTATTTGCATATTCCGCTCCCAGACATACGGGTATAAAATGGTCCGGCCATTACAGTGGCTCGGCTCAGCGATGTGGCCAGGTGGACACAACATCTCATTCCCTCCATCAGGGAACGGAGGTTACATACATAACCTAGACGTTCCCTGTCTTTCACTCTCCTCGATATTTTGTCGAAGAAGCGACACTAGGGGTCCAATTTAAATCACGCCATGTGCTGAGCCGTGTATGTGTTCTGCTGACACAGGAGCGGGCAGGTATTTTACATGCAGAGGCAACCAGCTGAGTCAGACTGCACGTACCCTCCCCCAATGCCCAATAAAAGGCGACACTTGCCAACCTGGGAACAGGCTGAGCCTGGCTGGGCCTCTTATCTCTCTATGTTTCTCCGCACAGAGCAATAAATGACCGGGGCCCTTACACACATCGAGGGAAGAGGGTCTTACCCAGTTACCTATTCTTTCAGGGGGGAAGACCCTACGGAGACCACCCCTGCCCTGAAGGGGAGGTAAGAGTGGTGAATACATCACATGGGTTTTTAGGCAGCATGTGGAAATGGAGCAGTGGTAGATCCAACCTCGTTAGGAGGGGGGAGTTGCTACAACACAGCGACCGGAGGGCAGCTGGAACTGCCTAAGGGATACGCGGGTCCACTCGTAAGGGGACCGTACCGTGGATAATACACACAGGGGGAGTCCACGTAGGAGTCCTGCCCTGTGGAGCACCTATTCCAGTACAATGTAGATTAAGTACCTGCAGTGGATTGGGTCGGCGAGTTCCTCCGCTGAACTGCGGACCCACAAGGGCTAGGGAGGAATCATCCAGGGATCCGAGGAGTTGGATCTCCAGGGAGGAAAAGTGCACAATTTTACCTTGGGCAAGGGAAAGGGTGCTAGGTGCAAGCGATCCACCCGGTCAGTCCGTCAGCGTGTTACCGAGTTCTACCGGCTCGGACCTGAGAAAACACGGGACGAAACTGAATCAACCCGGAGATTATAGAATCTCGCAAAGGTATTAGGTGTTGCCCAACCCACTGCTCTACATATGTCTGCTAGGGAGGTGCCCCTGGCCAGTAACCAAGAGGATGCAACACTCCTTGTTGAGTGAGCTTGGACCCGCAAAGGGGGGGAGACACGGCCTGGGTGTGATAGGCCATGAAATGGCATCCACGACCCAGTGGGATAGCCTCTGTTTGGAGACAACGTTCCTGTCCACCAAAGCAGACAAAGAGCAGCTCAGGATATCTAAAGCGCTGTGTGCGGTCCAAATAGGTACGCAAAGCACGTACCAGACACAACAACGAAGGGGCTGGGTCTGCCTCCTCCCAGGGCAGCGCTTGCAGGTTCACTACCTGGTCTCTAAAGGGTGTGGTAGGAACCTTGGGCACGTAGCCCGCTCGCAGTCTTAGGATCACATATGTGTCTGCCCGACCGAACTCCAGGCAAGTGTCGATAACAGAGAACGCTTGCAGGTACATGACCCTTTAGATTGAGGCGAGCGTGATCAGCAGGGCCATCTTTAGAGAGAGGTCCCTGAGTCCAACTGATTCTAGCGGCTCGAAGGGAGGTCTCTGGAGGCCCGCGAGGACCACTGAGAGATCCCAGAAGGGGAACAGGCTTGGCCGGGAGGGATTCAACCTCCGGGCACCTCTCAGGAACCTGATAATTACGTCATGCTTACCCAAAGACTTGCTGTCTACTGCGTCATGGTGGGCCACTATGGCAGCGACATACACCTTTAGGGTGGAAGGGGACAGCCTCCCCTCCAGCCTCTCCTGCAGAAATAAGAGCACTGACCTAACTGCACACATCTGTGTGTCTTCAGCCCGGGAAGAACACCAATTTGCAAGCAAGCGCAACATCAGGGCGTAAAGATGCCTGGTAAAAGGGGCTCTGGCTTGGTTCATTTTGTCTACGACGGCAGGTGGTAGACCAGCTAGATCTTCCGCGTCCCATCCAGGTTCCAAAGGTCTGGGTGCGGATGCCAGAGTGTGCCATGTCCCTGGGAAAGAAGGTCCTTCCTCAGGGGAATTTGCCAGGGAGGGGCTGTCGCGAGGAGTATGAGGTCCGAGAACCAGGCCCGAGTAGGCCAATAAGGAGCCACCAGGGTGACTTGCTCCTCGTCCTCCCTTACCTTGCTCAGCACCTGTGCAAGAAGGCTCACTGGAGAAAATGCGTACTTGCGCAGCCCCGCAGGCCAGCTGTATGCCAGTGCGTCTGCCCCGAGGGGAGCCTCTGTTCGGGCATACCACAGTGGGCAGTGGGAGGTCTCTCGGGAGGCAAACAGGTCTACCTGGGCCTTGCCGAACCGTTCCCATATCAGCTGGACCAGCTGGGGGTGAAGCCTCCACTCTCCGTTGGGCAAATGTTGTCGTGACAGTGCGTCCGCTACCACATTGAGGTTGCCAGGGATGTGAGTCACTGCTGGCTCCAAGGGAGGATACAACGGGCGAGTCGTGACATGTGGCGGGAGCATACACCGCCTTGGCGATTTCTGTATGCTACAGCGGTGGTACTGTCTGACCTGACTAGGACATGTTTGTCCCAAACTAACAGGAGGAACTTCCGTAGGGCAAAGAAAACAGTCAGCAACTCTAGGCAATTGATATGCCAGCGCAGCGAGGCCCCTTTCCAACGGCCCGTGGCTGCATGCCCGTTGCACACGAGGCCTGAACCCAGTTTGGAGGCGTCGGTCGTGCCCAGGATGCATCGGGACACCTGCTGCAAGGGGACCCTTGTCCGCAGAAGGCAGAGGTCTGTCCAGGGTTTTGATGTTTAGCGGCAGGTGGGGGTAATAGTCGCACATTGCGTGCCGTGGTGCCATGCTCATCTCGTGACTCAAGTCTGGGGCAAGTGCTGAAGTGGTCTCATATGCATGAACCCCAGTGGCGCGGCTGCCGCGGAGAATGTCATATGCCCAAGGAGCTTCTGGAAAGGTTTTAGAGGGACTGCCGTTCCCGGCCTGAGGGCGACGAGGCATTTTAGCCCTGACTGTGCACGTTCGCTGGTGAGACGTGCTGACATTGAGTCTGAGTCTAACTTCATGCCGAGAGAAGAGATGCTCTGAACCGGGGCGAGCTAGCTCTTTTCTCGGTAGACCTGAAGCCCTAAACGGCTGAGGTGCCTGAGCACCTAGTCTCAGTGAGCGCATAATAACTCTCGGGTGTGGGCCAAGATAAGCCAGTCGTCGAGGTAAATGAGTATGAGAATGCCGGCTTCTCGGAGCGGGGCAAGGGCAGCCTCTGCGACTTTCGTGCAGACACGAGGTGACCGAGACGTGCCGAAGGGGGAGACTTTGTACTGATATGCCTGGCCGTCGAACACGAGCCATAGGAAGGGTCGGTGTCGAGGCAGAATTGGGACGTGAACTTACATGTCCTTCAGGTCTGCCGCTGCAAACCATTCTGGATGCCGTACGCAAATCAAGACATGTTTTTGCGTGAGCATTTTGAACAGGAGTTTGAACAGAGCCCGGTTGAGAACTTGCAAGTCCAAGATCAGTCGTAAGCCACCACCTTTCTTGGGTACAATGAAGTAAGGGTTGTAGAGACCCTTCTTCATTTCGGTTGGAGGGACAGGCTCTATCACGTCTTTGTTTTGTAAAAGAGTAGCGATTTCCATGCGCAGGAATTTGGCATGCATGCCATGTGCTGTGGTAAAGCAGACGCCCGCGAAGGGGGGCGGGGGCCTGGCAAACTGAATTGCGTAACCAAGTCGGATGGTCCGGGCCAGCCAGGTTCCCAGGTTGGGAAGTGAAAGTCACGCATCCAAGCTTTGTGTTAGGGGCACCAAGGGGACAATTATTTTTGACGTACCCAGCGGGGTGGAGCAGGTAGTACGGCGTCGGGAGGCGAAGACTTGTCCCGAGGCTCTAGTGCTGAGAAAAGTCTCAAAGCACTAACTTTGCTCTGCACACCCGGCAGGGGGCGGGTTAGTGACTGAGGAGGAGGTCCAGTGTAGGCGTCCTTTAGACTCGTCGGAACCGGCTGGCCGGGGAACAGTCGTGGGGCAGAAGGCGGGGGGTCCGCGTCCAGCATGCCGGGACTGTAGAGATCTGGTGGCAGGGTGCGTGAGAACGGCATTTGTGGGCCAGGTGACCCAGAGACAAAGGAAATATCTCTGTTATTGAGAATGTGGGTACCGCAGCCCCGTGTAGGGGGGGGGGGGGGGGGCAAATGAAATAAATTCAACAAAAGATTCTCCTTGCGGCCCTCCACCGGGGGACGGAGTGGTCTTATCAGCTCTGGAGCTAACATCTCGGGCTCTGGGTCGAACGTCTCAGGAGCACCTGGGAGCCTTCTGGGTCCTCGAGGGGGTCCGTGAGACAGGGGGTGTCTGCTTCCTGCGGGGTTCTCAGCACGCCAGGAACCAGTCATCCAACCGTGATGGCTATGGGGAAGCATGTCGGCCATCTGGGCATCAGCCTCATCCTGGGCGTGTTGGCCTGAAGGTGGCAGCCCAGGGGAGTCATCCGCGTCAGATGCTGCGCTCTCCGATGCAGTGGCGAGCTCATCCACCTCGAGCTCCAGAGGATAAGCAGGCTGGTTGTGAGGCGAGCCGCTGTTGCCTCAAGCACGGACGGGAGTCAACGAGCGTGCTGGGGGGGCGGGTTGTCCGAGGGGGCATACCCGGCGGAGCTGCACCTGCTGCCATACCCAGATTGCCTCCATCACCAGCCGCATCGTCCACAATCCCATGGGAAGAAGGAGCAATGCGGGGGGGCAGCTGGAGTGGCGTGCTTTCTATTGAAAGCGAGCCGCGACCGCAACGTTGCCATGGTCATGCCCTCGCAATGAGAGCATGGGCCATCCACAAACACTGCCTCGGTGTGATCGCTGCCCAGACACACAAGACCATCTGAAGCGGAGAGCACTCTACCGCATCCAGGAACTACACAGGGGCAGAAGGGCATCTTTAAAAAGACACGTCCTAAAAGGATGTTCAATGCCACTGTGTATTATGCTCTTTTAGAGGAAAATACTCTTTTAATCAGAGAAAATCACATCTCTTTTAAGTTTCTCTGCGCTGTTGAAGCGCCCAGAGGCAAACTGCACTGCCGTGCAGAGAAGGAGAAAAGCCACTATAGTGCGCTGTAGATCCAACAGCAAGTAGAGCGTCAGTGGAAGAATGCAGGAACAGGTGTGTGACTCGTAACAGACTGCATTCACTACCATCGGCTCCTAAGAAAATTTCTGAATGAACTCGATGTATTTCCCCGCTTTTATACCCGTATGTCTGGGGGCGGGGTATGCAAATACTGTTTGCCAACTTCTCATTGACCTTTTTTCATAGATCAGAGGCATATTCGGTGCTCAAGAGTGACCCTTAGTGTCGTTTCTTCGACACAACGTCAAAGTGAGCGACAGACGGGGAACCATAGTTTTGCTACCACATTACTGTAGTATCCATATTGAAACTTGGTTTTAGTAATAGTAGCCATTTAATAATATCTATGGTTCATTTTGTGGTTTTATATGTTGCTTATACTTGCTAATTTTTAGAAGGTAAACAAAGTTGTCTAATAATTTTCTGCTTAGGCCCATAAATATATAAAACATTTAAGTAATAATTTAAGTTACCAATTTTATCCAAAGAATTAATTAAAAAAAATTTTTTATTAGCGGTATCAGTATTGGTATTGATAATGGCGATACTGGCCTAAAAGTACTTGGTATCGGATCAAAAAGAAAATAAGTGATATCGCCCATCCCTAGTGTATGGTATCCAGTTGAGCTGATTGTTGATGGCGTGTACCGGTGCTCAGTGTACTTCCTCCCCATTTATATATATATATATATATATATATATATATATATATATATATATATATATACACTACCGTTCAAAAGTTTGGGGTCACCCAAACAATTTTGTGTTTTCCTGAAAAGTCACACTTATTCACCACCATACGTTGTGAAATGAATAGAAAATAGAGTCAAGACATTGACAAGGTTAGAAATAATGATTTGTATTTGAAATAAGATTTTTTTTTACATCAAACTTTGCTTTCGTCAAAGAATCCTCCATTTGCAGCAATTACAGCATTGCAGACCTTTGGCATTCTAGCTGTTAATTTGTTGAGGTAATCTGGAGAAATTGCACCCCACGCTTCCAGAAGCAGCTCCCACAAGTTGGATTGGTTGGATGGGCACTTCTTGCGTACCATATGGTCAAGCTGCTCCTACAACAGCTCAATGGGGTTCAGATCTGGTGACTGCGCTGGCCACTCCATTACCGATAGAATACCAGCTGCCTGCTTCTGCTCTAAATAGTTCTTGCACAATTTGGAGGTGTGTTTAGGGTCATTGTCCTGTTGTAGGATGAAATTGGCTCCAATCAAGCGCTGTCCACTGGGTATGGCATGGCATTGCAAAATGGAGTGATAGCCTTCCTTATTCAGAATCCCTTTTACCCTGTACAAATCTCCCACCTTACCAGCACCAAAGCAACCCCAGACCATTATATTACCTCCACCATGCTTAACAGATGGCGTCAGGCATTCTTCCAGCATCTTTTCATTTGTTCTGCGTCTCACAAACGTTCTTCTTTGTGATCCAAACACCTCAAACTTGGATTCATCTGTCCACAACACTTTTTTCCAGTCTTCCTCTGTCCAATGTCTGTGTTCTTTTGCCCATCTTAATCTTTTTCTTTTATTGGCCAGTCTCAGATATGGCTTTTTCTTTGCCACTCTGCCCTGAAGCCCAGAATCCCGCAGCCGCCTCTTCACTGTACATGTTGACACTGGTGTTTTGCGGGTACTATTTAATGAAGATGCCAGTTGGGGACCTGTGAGGCGTCTGTTTCTCAAACTAGAGACTCTAATGTACTTATCTTCTTGCTCAGTTGTGCAACGCGGCCTCCCACTTCTTTTTCTACTCTGGTTAGAGCCTGTTTGTGCTGTCCTCTGAAGGGAGTAGTACACACCGTTGTTGGAAATCTTCAATTTCTTAGCAATGTCTCGCATGGAATAGCCTTCATTTCTAAGGACAAGAATAGACTGTCGAGTTTCAGATGAAAGTTCTCTTTTTCTGGCCATTTTGAGCATTTAATTGACCCCACAAATGTGATGCTCCAGAAACTCAATCTGCTCAAAGGAAGGTCAGTTTTGTAGCTTCTGTAACGACCTAAACTGTTTTCAGATGTGTGAACATGATTGCACAAGGGTTTTCTAATCATCAATTAGCCTTCTGAGCCAATGAGCAAACACATTGTACCATTAGAACACTGGAGTGATAGTTGCTGGAAATGGGCCTCTATACACCTATGTACATATTGCACCAAAAACCAGACATTTGCAGCTAGAATAGTCATTTACCACATTAGCAATGTATAGAGTGTATTTCTTCAAAGTTAAGACTAGTTTAAAGTTGTCTTCATTGAAAAGTACAGTGCTTTTCCTTCAAAAATAAGGACATTTCAATGTGACCCCAAACTTTTGAACGGTAGTGTATATCAATTGTGTGATGGGGGACGGGTGTTCGTGAGCTGTGTCATCTCGTTAACGGGCGCGCAGGCGCATAATAATTCTCTGTTGGAAGACTTTCACAGAGTTGAAAATGTTCATTGAGCCACTTATTCTCTCTAAATCCGCCTTTGAATGCATTCTTGCCTGAATCAGTAGAGTGATGCTATAAATACATTCAGTGAAAGATTGTACTGACTCGGAAATGGATTAGTCACATTTGACAGACTAATAGGGTCGGTTGATCTCATCTGCACTGCAGTTCAGACTGTTATGCGAGACCTTAGCTCTCATCCGCCACCCTATAATTTTTCTGTTTCAAATTGCTAAATAGTTGAATTAGAGCTATGACTAATGAATCAAGACAGAGTGTGTGCATTAATGCATAAGGAATCAAAGCGATAACAAAAGACAGTCTCTTTTGCAGCACATTCAATTTTCAAATCTAGTGTCACGCTGGAGGGTTTACTTTTAAAGCAGTTTAAACAGACTCTGGATGTGGCGATGCATTGCTGTGGCTATATTCAACATTAGTTTAGACTTTTTCCATTTCTATATACTGTAGATGCTGTACTCTTGGATGTATGTGCTGTGTTCAGTGACAGTTGTGGAGACTGAAGAGGTTTTGTGTTTTGTGTGATGGGAATTCATCGGTAGAAAATTAGTCTCTTGAGTGGCAGCTCAATTGGGCGGCTTTTGAAATGGATTGATTTGAAGAGACAATCAACAAACAATAACTGTACATGAGGTTATCTGCCATTTGATACGTTAATTGTGGAACATTGCATACCCATGGGTATGTTGCATCAAGAATGGAGAGGAATAATATTACTACAATAAAGCTTATGTGTTGAAGGTCATTGTGTACTTTTCAGGAATCAGGCAATAGAATCCAAATAAATAAACATTTCTTGTTGATACATACACAAACATTGAGACATAAGTGGCCCTATTACAGTTCTGTTGTGTCCTTCACCATCTGCAACAAGAGAACATTTTGAAACTCACTATCTATGAAAATGCATGGACATCAGACAGTGAATTGTTGGGTTTCATTTGGTGCTCCATATCTTGCCCTAATTGAACACTCACTTGAGGGATAAGCTGGTCGCAATTTTGACTAGAATTGCAAAACTCAACCTTAACGTGTGATTGAGTGTTTGTGTCTACTCACAAGAGTCCACAGATAATACTGTGAATCTTTTTATTTCAGTGTGGATTGTGCGTTGCAAGGATGTAGCTGGATAAAAACAAAAGTTTATGTTGTGTCAGAGAATGCAGAAAATCCATTGATTTTAATGGGGATGAAGCATCGTACAGATGTAGAAGAAAAACGTAAGGGTTCTCTAATATTTGCAAATGCAATGTGCAATCATGTGACCAAAAGTTCTGCTGAAACTTACTTGAGCATAAGCATTGGAGGCAATTCCAGTTGTGCATTCGCAAGTCCAATTCCCTGCATTCAGTTGATTTCAAACTGACACAGCTCTTTCCATGCCATCAAAACGGAGCTTATGAATTCCTATCCGTCTGAGCTTTCTTTACACGGCAACTTAATATTTTCTTAACAACTGTGTGTCTTGTTTTCAAGTAAAAATATACAGTATCAACTTACAGAATACATTTACTTGAGAAGCGAAATGATTTAAAGGAGACCTATTATGCCCCATTTTACAAGATGTAATGTAAGTCTGTGAAGTATCAGCTCAAAATACATCATGGATAATTTATTATACCATGTTATAAATGCCTCTTTTTGGGTGGAATCAAAAACACACTGATTTTTTGTGTCTCTTTAAATGCAAAAGAGCTGCTGCTCCCTGTCCCCTTTCTGGAAGAGTGCTGTTCCTTTGTAGCCGTAAAGCAGGGTTGACCAACCCTGCTCCTGGAGAGCTTCCTTCCTGCAGAGTTTAGCTCCAACACACCTGGCTGTCATTTTCAAGTAATCCTAAAGCCCTTGATAAGCTGGTTCAGGTGTGTTTGATTAGGGTTGGATCTAAATTCTGCAGGAAGTTAGATCTCCAGGAGCAGGGTTGGTCATCCCTGCTTTACGGCTTGTGCTTTGGATACTAAAGCAACAACAAATCAGAACCAATATGACTGACAGCGTAAATACCGGAGTTCAACCATATATGTATGAATATACATATGTGTATCTGGTCTTCGTGAATACAATCAGAGACAATGGTAACTTTAGCTGCATTAGCCGTGGAATCAGCTAGCAAGCACATTCAAAAAGGCGATTTGTAAACATTTAAAATATATAAAGTGCAATACTTACCTCTTCAGGATATAAAGCTGGAACACGAACAGTTGGTACTGATCCATGCTTGATAATTTTTTCAAAAACAAAATTTGTCCATTGAGTCTTCAGTGGATCGGATGCAGGGAGTACATGAAGACACTTAAGTTCACTTTTACAGCCAATAACAGTACACTTATGATGCTTACGAAGCTGAGACATTATTCTTCTCACTCTATCTGCTCCAGAGCAGGAAAAAAATGGTAGAGTAGCCAAAAACTGTACTCAAGTAAAAGTACAATTACTTCAAAAACATAATTACTCAAGTAGAAGTAAAAGTACTCAAATAAATAATTACTTTAGTAAGAGTAAGAAAGTATCCAATTATAAGAGTACTCAAGTAGTAACTCATTACTTTCACAAATGACATAATAGACGTTTACTCCCCTATATGCCATTACATAATACACATTGAATGTGTACTACAGAATTATTATTATTATCAATGTCAATTTTGTCATCATTCACAATCATGTCGTTCCAAATTCATATGGCTTTCTTTCTACAATGCAACACAATAAGGAGTTATTAGACAGAATGTTTGGCTGAGAATATATATATATATATATATATATAGAAAGTGAATGGTGACCGAGACTATCAGTCCTTATCATTCTGTCTAACATATTTTGTGTTCCACATAATACAAAGCCTCACACTGGTTTGGAGCAATATGAGGGTAGAGAAATGATGACAGAATATTAAATATTGGCTGAGCTATCACTTTAAAGAGATAGTTTACCCCAAAATGAAAATTCTCTCATCATTTTCATAAAATAATATTTTAGCTCTGTAGGCCAAAAATGTTATGCTCCAAAAAGCACATAAAGGCAGTATAAAAATAATCCATAATACTCCAGTGGTTTTATCCATGTCTTCAGAAGTGATATGAGAGGTGTGGGTTAGAAACGGATCAATATTTGTCATTTTTTTGCTAGAAAGCAGTGGGTGAAATGCAGAGAAGAATGTGATTCACCAATCACAAGAAGAATGTGATTTCTCTGTTTCTCATCCACACCTATCATATCGCTTCTGAAGATACTGATTTAACTACTAGAGTCTTATGAATTATTTTTATGCTGATTTATGTTTGTTTGTTTAGCTTTATAATGTTGCCACCCATTCACTTGCATTGTATGGACTTCAAGTCATACACATCTGGGGTTGCATGAGGGTGAGTAAATAATGAGAATTAAATTTTTTGCATGAACTAACCCTTTAAGGGCTCTTGTCAGATCTGGATGAATTTTTCAATAAGAAGAGAGGTTCGGAAACATTTCTAGTAATTTTTACAGTGAAAACGTGAAAATGTCCCACAAGGACATTACTGTATATACTGTATAATGCTGAAATATAATGCTTTCTTTTGCTATTTCATAGCTTTTAAAGTCCTGTGTGGATTCTTATTTCAGTGTAGTTACAGTTACCCATCTGTCGCTCACGTCGACGTTGTGTCGAAGAAGTGACACCTGGGGTCTTTCTTGAGCACCGAAGATGCCTCTGACCTATGAAAAAATGCCAATGAGAAGTTGGCAGACAGTATTTTCATTCCCCACCCCCCGGACATACGGGTATAAAAGCGGGGAAATACGTCAGTAGCTGTGATAGTTTCCAGTACTCCCGCGAGGCACGGAGTAAATGCATAAATACTGCTTATGACATGCGGGACAAAGTACACTGATATATTGCTGCACTAATTTAAAACTGTACACTTAAAAACCGATGTCATAAGAGCCCAGTTACAGAATCACCCTGAAAATGAATCTCATTACACAGAAAATCCAGAATTAGATTTAGAACCAAAACTTACCTCAGTGTGCTGCCTGAAGTTGGAGCTGTGAATTTAATCTTGAAATATCATCTTGTCTTGGTGTTAAATGAAGGCATTGCATGATGAATCTATTCTTCTTTTCACTGTGTGGAGTGAAGAAAGAGTTTCACTTTGAAGAGTTTGATGCTGCTGCACTGATGACTTGAGTGACAGTCTCATCACTCAAGTGGGAGTGCGCAGTCTCATCGCACGCAGCTGTGAACTTCCACTTGTAAAAGTCCCATTCAATAATCTCTCAGTAAATTACACATGAATTCAAATTAAAACCAGTTCTACCAGAAAGACTCGGGAGAATAATACTGAACAATTAACCATTTATTTACAGCTCGGCAAACAATATAAAGATAAAAGTTCTTTGGCGTAGGCCCCATCCGTAGCTCGCAATCCGGGGGTCCGGACTCTGCATTTCCTGCCTGGTGATGAAGGCAGGGGCGCAGCCGACCCCCAGTGAGGTATGGGAAGGGACCATCCTGGTGGTGGTGTGTAGGAAGGAAGGAATCATCTTGGTGGTGGGGAGGGTGGAGGAGAACGAAAGCGTCAGCATCTGTGAACTCAGACATGTGTAAGTACCCATCTTTTATACTGCAAGTGTTAGAACGCGATTGGATAGATGAGAAGGTAATGAGTGACGTAACAATTGAGTCTTCCTGGCAGAACTTATGCTAAAGCTTCCATTAATGTAACGACAGTAACGCCACACATTGTAAATAAGTAAAAGTACAAAAAATAATAATTAGAAATGTACTTGTGTGAGAGTAAAAAGTACCCACTTTTAAACCTACTCTAAAAGTCAATTTTTCCTCAAAAAGTTACTCAAGTAAATGTAATGGAGTAAATGTAATGAGTTACTTCCCACCTCTGTGTGTGTGTAGATCACTCAGGGGAGGATCTATGATAATAGGGTGGAGTCCATCACCAGTCATGGGCGAGGCCTGCTCTAACGTGATGTTACTTTAGTGCAGAAACGAAAACCATTCATTTTGACACTGTATTTTATTAATAGAAATATAAGGAAGAGGAGTGGGTGGACTTTTAACATTGTAGGGTGGTTGTGTACACACTGCCAACTCACATTTATGTACAAACACCATGTAAAAGTGAATTTTGCATAATAGGTCCCCTTTATGGTATTATCTTATTTTTTCAGAGAAATCTAACAAAATCTTGTGAAGTGTGTACATCAAAATTTTTATGTTCTAAAACTTAATTTGCTTCTCTAATAAATGCATCTAGTTTTAAGTATATTTAGATTTTTTTTACTGGAAAACAAGACCAAAATGAATATGAAAATGAAAAAATATGATTTTTAATTTTTTTTTTTATTTTTTTTTTATTTTGCTGTGTAGTGTGTAGGCAACCTAAAAGTTGAGAAAATGTTTACTCCTGCTGCAATGCACACTGACTAAGACGTCCGTTGTCCAGTTGGTATTTTAGAAAGGCTGGACCAGTTGTACTTTTAGAAATCCAATGTATACCTGTATAGCTATTTTATTTAAAAACAAAATGGCTTTTTCCACACACTCAGAATAGACTTTAGGCATTCCTTTGTGTCAAACACTCGGTCAGGGCTTTGTATAGAGTGTAAGTGCTCTTATAGAAAAAGTGGGATTTTGTGTTTAACCAAAGTGCGTTAGCCTTAATTCCATGTTTAAGCTGTCAAATTACCTGAAAAATGGCTGTTGGCAAGTGGGCACAAATGGATAACACCTAACATGATCACACGGAAATTTGGCATGCTGTCTCCGAAAATTCCAGACTCACTGACATGCCCTATCTCCCATCTCACATATTTGGAATGGCTCAACAGCAAATACTTTCCCTCGTGACACGATTGTTAGTGCGTTACGTCAGTTGCATGGGAGACCACAGTTCAATCCCCATTGAAGTAATCACGTTTGTATAAACAATCACAAGTGTGATAAGGAGGTTACATTTTTATCCCTAACTTTGCATTTTGTCTCTACTAATGGTTTTGGTTAGATTTGCCTCTGGAGGCAGTGTTTTCGAATTCCGTCACCGCATACCGATTTCGGCTAAAGAACAATTGGCACACACTTGTTGAATTTTATGCAAGATCAGGCTGTAACTACGTGACAGATGTCACTTTCAGCAGTATGGGTTGAGAAATTAAAATGTATTGTTTGTTTTTCTTCTCTGATGAATGCAGATGAGATCCCCATTGAGATCCTATTGAAAAGCTTAAAGTGGAAAGATTACTTTTCATTTTGTTTAAAGCTGTTTGCATTTGCAACATTTATGCACCTCTATTATGTCTGTGTATGTGTTTATCCACAATACAAGATGATTTTATTTGCTATGGGCCCAGAGGGCAAATCAGTTGAGTAGACATTTAATTGACACAGGGCAGAGTAATTTATCATGACTAATAAGATTGCTTTATAGATATCAGAATAATTTATCTTTCTCTATAACAATAGTTTATGGTAATCAGGGCATGTCCTGCAGCTCAGTAGCCATGAGGCCACTTGATTCGACTGATGAATCAGTGCCTGCAAATTACATCAGGATAGAGCCTGTGCTGAGCTTTCGCATCTACTTGGAACTACCCCTCAATTTTTGGGAAAACGCTTAAGAGAGCACAATTTTAGTTTAGAGAACAGAATTTTGTTATAGATTTTGTCTTTATCCAAAAGCCTTTTCATTTATTTAAGCCATTTCTGAAGGTCACCTCTGGTAGGCCATTTGAGGATGACTGTCTAAAGCTAGGAATATATGCAATAAGTAATCCAAAAGTAATACATAATTTACATGACTAAAATTGTGAATAATAACAGATTATTTCCATGATTACTATTTTACAAATTTCAGTTGTAATCAGTATCGGATTACATGTCAGATAAATCAACCCAACACTGTCAACTGCCCTTTGAGAACTGTGGTTTTATTATACCACAGTATAATTAGCCGGGCATTTGCAATGCATTGGCCAAGTCCTTGGGTCTGCGTTTGCATACTTACATAAAGTATGTTTCTGACCTTGAAGTCAACCTAAAACATACATTTATGTAATGACATATCTCCTGATTCCGTTATGTGATTATGTATAGTGAACGTTATATGCCAGAATGGAGCCAGGTGGTTGGAGGGGAGAAGCTGAAAAATAAGAGGGATTAATAAAGTCCAAAACGGAAAGCCGTTTCAGAGGCAGAGCAGAGCAGCAAGTTGTTAAATTTTGATTAAGAATACAAACAACCTGCAACCTTGTTAATTTGAGGACAGGGAACAGGATGTAAGGAGGGAAACTGTGTTTGCTATGTTGGATTTAAGTTGTGGTCTCAGCTCAGAACTGTCAGGTTGTTGTAGGGGAGTGTTTGAATTATTTTTGGAAGAGCAAGTTATTTAAAATGCAATTAAAATATTAAAAAGGACTTTTTTTTTTGATGGTTTTCAAATGACTTGAGTTTTTTTCTGAGTGGCAGCAAATATATTTCTAATGTTCTGCTGCCACCTAAATTGAAGTCCTCCATTAACTGTAAAAGCTGCACTTTTAGCAGGCATTTTGCTGTTGTTATTTGACACTAATATAATCTAATGGATCCCTCATTTTACATTCCCCAAACTGTAGAGAAAGAAGGGATTCACTATTCTTGTGCAATTTAATGCCTTACTCAGAAACATAATAATATTTAAAGCAAGATGGCAGTAGTCATACTTTTATACAGAATACCTGTTGTAAAACATTAATGACAAGTTTTTTCCCCCTGCAGAGGTCAAGATATTGCTCGCAACATGTCATATCAGGTGCTACAAGCTAAAATAAATGTTTGCAAGGGAGCACACACAAATATTTGTTGCATTGGTGACACTTTACAATAAGGTTCCATTTGGTAACATTAGTAAATGCATTAGGTATCATGAACAAAATATTAACAATATATTTATTACATAATTTATTAATATATGTTAATGTTAGTTAATAAAAATGCAGTTGTTCGTTGTTAGTTTATGTTAGTTCACAGTGCATTTACTAATGTTAACTAGTGGGTTCCGTGCTACAGCAGCAGCACATTTACACATGTCAAGTAGCAGCAGCAACAACTGCATGCATAGAGCAGATCTTGTCCGCCAAGACCAAGCCCATACCATGTCATAAATATAGAGAAAATACATGTTATACTACTCCGAGAGATGTCCTAACTGAACTTTTATTGTTTTGTTACCGACCCAGCACTGAGAAAAGTAGCATGCATGGCGTGACAATTGCTTGTGCACTTCAGCAGTACAGTAAGGACATTTTCACTAATGAAGTTTAATAGGCACTAAATTGGCAAATATAATTTAAAGTCAATAATACAATGTTACAAGCACTTTCCAAATTTTTATTTGGTATTTTTTGGAATTTCATCACTGTCATGTGACCGTGGTGACGTGTTGGGTGTTTCCAGAGCAAGTGCACAGACTGTAGTGGGTTTTTTGGACTTTCCTGCTGGAATCGGATTACATTTAATGAAATATTTATAGTAGGTCCACTGGCAAAACTGAATTAAACAGTAGTTTTAATTGGCAATAATGAGAACAAGTCTGCTCATAAAGTGTAATAGGATGGAACATGGATCTCTTTTAATAAACTGTGGATTTTCTTCTCTCACTATTATTCCTGTACTTTTGTGTTGTTTCTGTGCTTTTATTTTTTTTAAGCTTAAGTGTCTGTTTTGAGCCTTTGAGATTGAGATGCTGTGGAGGCGGTTATTTCAGGGCCAAGTGTTCAGAATAATGGATCATTAATAAATGTTTAATTAGGCATACAGTACTCACTTTAGATTAGGTCACGCAAAAATGCTTTGTAGCAATTAGTCAATGCTTTATTACAACCTATACATTGAGTAATAATAATTGCTTTAATAGTAAGTGTTACTTAAACAGAAACAAATACATTAATTATGTTTAAATATAAATCAAATTAATTACAAATATAATTACTTTATTTACTATTAATCTGTGCCTTGTTCATGTAAAAAAAATACATTATCAAACTGTATATAAATTAAATTATTAAACAATAATAAATCATTTGCTACAGTGAATAAAAACAAATAAATAAATAAATAAAATTAAAACAATTTGTATGTAGTTTATTAATGTAGGAACAATAGTATATAAATTATCAATTGACTATAAACTAATGCTATACGAATACTTTATACCACTTAGTTATTATAAAGTGTTACCGACACACTGCATATCATCATACATTTTTCATTAGAATCAAAGAAATTTCAATATTGCTGTTCTTATGGTTATAGAATAATATTTCGAATTAATATCACAGGAAATCTTGCTAAATGTTTCTCAATGCAACAGTAACACTTTACAATAAGGTTCCATTTGTTAACATTAGTTAACAACATTAGCTAACATGAACTAACAATGAAAATACACACAGGGGGAAGTCCATGTAGGAGCCTGACCTGTGGAGCACCTATTCCAGTACAGGGTAGATTGAATTCGCGAACCCAGAGTGCTAGGGAGGATTCATCCAGGGAGCCAAGATAGTGGGATCTCCTGGGATAAGAGCGCACGATTTTACCTCGGTCGAGGGAAAGGGCGCTAGGTGCAAGTGAGCCACCCGGTCAGATTGTCAGCGGGTTACCGAGTTGTACCGGCTCGGAAACACGGGACGAAACCGACTCAACCCTGAGATTGTAAAATCTCGCAAAGGTATTGGGTGTTCCCAACCCGCTGCTCTGCATATGTCTACTAGGGAGGTGCCCCTGGCCAGTGCCCACGAGGACACAACACTTCTTGTTGAGTGGGGCACAGCCTGGGTGTGATAGGCCATTGTAACGGCGTCCAGTACCCAGTGGGGAAACCGCGTTCCCTTTCTGCTTTCCGCCAAAGCAGACAAAGAGCTGCTCAGAACGTCTAAAGCTCTGCGTGCAGTCCAAGTAGATACGCAAAGCATGTACCGGACACAGCAACAAAGGGGCTGGGCCTGCCTCCTCCCGGGGCAGCACTTACAGGTTCACTACCTGGTCTCTGAAGGGGGTGGTAGGAACCTTGGGCACGTAGCCCGGTTGCGGTCTTAGGATCACATGAGTGTCTGCCGGACTGAACTCCAGGCAAGTGTCGCTGACAGAGAATGCTTGCAGGTCCCCGACCCTCTTGATGGAGGTGAGCGCGATCAGGAGGGCCATCTTAAGGGAGAGGGCCCTAAGTCCGACTGATTCTAGTGGCTCGAAGGGGGGTCTCTGAAGGCCTTAGAGGACCACTGAGAGATCCCAGGAGGGGAACAGCCTTGGCAGGGAGGGATTTAACCTCTTAGGAACCGGATAATTAAGTTGTGCGTACCCAAAGACTTGCCGTCTACTCTGTCATGGTGGGCCGCGATAGCAGCTACATACACCTTCAACGTGGAGGGGGACAGCCTCCCCTCCAACCTCTCCTGCAGGAATGAGAGCACTGACCTAACTGCGCACCTCTGTGGGTCTTCAGCCCGGGAAGAACACCAATTCATGAACAAGCACCACTTCAGGGCGAAAAGTTGCCTGGTAGAAGGGGCTCTGGCTTGGTTTATCATGTCTACGATAGCTGGTCAGCTAGAGCTTCCACATCCCATCCAGGGGCCAGACGTGGAGGTTCCAGAGGTCTGGGTGTGGATGCCAGAGCATGCCCCCGTCCCTGAGAAAGAAGGTCCCTTCCTCAGGGGAATTCGCCAGGGAGGGGCTGTCGCAAGGAGTACGAGATCCGAGAACCAAGTCCGAGTGGGCCAGTAGGGGGTTACTAGAGTGACTTGTTCCTCGTCCTCCCTGACCTTGCACAGCACCTGTGAAAGAAGGCTCACTGGGGGAAATGCGTACTTGCACAGCCCCATGGTCCAGCTGTGTGCCAGCGCGTCTGCCCTGAGGGGAGCCTCCAGAGCGTACCAGAGCAGGCATTGGGAGGTCTCTCGGGAGGCGATCAGGTCTACCTGTGCCTTGCCGAACCATTCTCATATCAGCTGGACCGACTGGGGGTGAAGCCTCCACTCTCCGCTGGGCAAGCGTTGTCATGATAGCGTGTCTGCCACCACGTTGAGGTTGCCCGGGATGTGAATGGCACACAGCGACTTGAGCTGGCTCCAAAGGAGGAGACGACGGGTGAGTTGTGACATGTGGCAGGAGCGTACGCCGCCTTGGCGATTTATGTACGCTACGGTAGTGGTGCTATCTGATCGGATCAAGCCATGTTTGCCCTGAACTAGCAGGAGAAACCTCCGCAGGGCAAAGAATACTGCCAACAACTCTAGGCAGTTGATGTGCCAGCGCAGTGGGGCCCCTTTCCAACAGCCCGTGGCTGCGTACCCATTGCACACAGCACACCAACCCAATTTGGAGGCGTCGGTAGTGACTAGGACGCATCGGGACACCTGCTGCAAGGGGACTCCTTTCTGCAGAAAGCAGAGGTCTGTCCAGGGTTTGAACATTTGGCGGCAGGTGGGGGAGATGATCACACGGTGCGTGCTGCAGCGCCATACTCGTCTCGGGACTTGAGTCTGGAGCCAGTGCTGAAGCGGTCTCATATGCATCAACCCCAGCGGCGTGACCACTGCGGAGGATGCCATATGCCCCAGGAGTTTCTGGAAAAGTTTTAAAGGGATTGCTGTGCCCGGCCTGAAGGCGGCGAGGCATTTCAGCACTGACAGCGTGCGCTCGTTGGTGAGGCGCGCTGATATTGAGACGGAGTCTAACTCCATGCCGAGAAAAGAGATGCTCTGAACTGGGGTGAGCTTGCTCTTTTCCCAGTTGACCTGAAGCCCTAAACGGCTGAGGTGCCTGAGCACCTGGTCCCTGTGGGCGGATATAACTCTCAGAAGTGGGCCAGGATGAGTCAGTCGTCGAGGTAGTTGAGTATGCAGATGCTCGCTTCCCGAAGCGGGGCAAGGGCTGCCTCTGCAACCTTCGCAAAGACACGAGGTGACAGGGACATACCGTACTGTACTCTGATACACCTGGCCATTGAATGCGAACAGTAGGAAGGGTCGATGTTGAGGCAATATTGAGACATGGAAGTACGCGTCCTTCAGGTCTAACACTGCGAACCAATCTAGATGCCGGACGCAAGTTAAACTGTGTCTTTGCATGAGCATTTTGAACAAGAGTTTGTGCAAGACTCGGAAGTCCAAGATCGGTTGTAAGCCACCGCCTTCTGCACGCATGGATTTGGCATGTTCGCCGTGTACTGCGGTAAAGTGGAGGCCCCAGAAGTGGGGGGCCTGGCAAACTGAATTGCATAACCGAGTCGAATGGTCCTGGCCAGCTTTTCAAGTGCTTCAATAACATCTTCACAGCTGAATCTAAAACAATATTTTTTTTGTGTCAAATAACGTGAGCACAACAGAGAATTACTGTATAAATTTAAAATTTACAGTACATTCAGTACAACAGCACACTTGCTTGTGAAGTTTGCTAAAATATAATTATTCCTGGTAATAGTAATAATTATCATATTTATAATAATTAGAATAATAATAATTAAAATTAATATTAACTTTTTACTATGTCATAATATGTCATAATTATTCTTGTCATAATTTCTTCAATTTCACATGTCTGTTTAAGCCAATCTTTTATTTTGATGGATGACTGTGTCAGTTCCTGTGTCTGTTTGATGAAAGTTCCACACTACCGGATAAGCAGTGTGCTACGTGGTCGTTTGATTGTTACACCATAAGAGGCGGCAAGTTAATTAAATAAATCATCTGGAATGTGCTGCACGTTTCACATTAAATGAGCGTTTCACTTTCTGTAATCAAATAGACAGATTACAGAAGTCATAATGTGATGTTTTTAGCGGGTCACCACCTTCATACATCATTGTGATGTGTGCAACTCAAGAGAACTGGACATTTCTTAAATGAAATTGCAGGCTGCTGTGGTTAATAATCAGACTTGGACACATGTACAGCACATTTACAAAATCACAGAATATTTAATGACAACGCAGTACTGGCCCAAAAGGGCAAAACTCTCACAATAGCCCCAGGCCTGCTGGCCATACGTACTGTTGAACCATGTTATTATCTGTTTAATTAGAAATATTTAAATATTTACTTCCACTCACTGTTAAAGTTAGGGAAATGGTTCAGTTTGGGGCCCCCTATATCTTCAATGGTGGTTTGGAACGCCCGCCCATCTTTGGAGCAATGCCGTCAGCTATAACCTTCTCCTAAAATTGGGTGATGCAGACGATTTTTAGAAAAATACATGGGTCTAAATATGGATTTATTAATATGCCTGTATGGTATGTAATTTATAGAAGTTTTTTTTTTCTTTCAGATAAATACATTTTATTGGGATAAGGATTTGTCTGGCAATATTTATGCATGTCATTATTCAATTTACATAATTACATGGAATATTTAGTTTCGTGTTTTAGAAAAACTTGATTAAGTTTGCGTAACACAGATCATAATCATGGGCAAGGAAGAGGCGAGAAACCGGCTTGTCAACATAAATAATAATTTAATAAAGAACTTAAAACAAACACATAGGACAGCAGACATGTCTGCTGATTAAGCTCTCTCTCCCGATCGCCGTCTGCGAGTGGCCTTTAACCCTCTTGACGGCTCAATTTAGCCTGATACGGGACCGGGCGTGCGCAATCACGCGCCGGTCCCGCCCTCCACCGTGCCACAGTTTGGTTTATTAAATATATGTTATACGTCTTTATAAAAATCAGATTACAGTTGGGACAAGTTACCTTCAGGTTGCATTTAACATGCTAAATTTATATCTAATTATGCTTCAATACAGTGGTGTGAAGAAGCATTTTTATTAGTGAAACCCCCCACCCCCCCCCACAGAAAACAAAACAAAATGCTGAATCAACAAAAATGGAGTACACGCATAAATATAATACAAATAACTGAAACATTTTACAGTATGTTGGTCGAGTGGTATTTTAATCTCAAATTGTATGATACGTATAATAATCAATGTTATTGTTGCTTTGGATGTGAGTGATTTCAGATTCAAAACCCGTTCGTGTCTACAAAACTAAGAAAAATCAGTACTGCATTTCAGGGTGTGTTCACACTTAGCAGGTTTGGTTCGATTAAAACGAACTCTGATTGCTCTGTTAGTGCGGATAATCTGAACAAGTGTGAATGCTGTCAGCCAAACCTTGGTGCACACCAAACAAGTGGACTGAGACCACCTGAAAAGTGGGTCTCGGTTCGCTTCCAAATGAACTCTGGTGTGGTTCAATTGATATATGAATGCAACATGGACCAAAGACTCCTAAACGGACCAAAAACAGGAAGTAATTTGCCTAATACTGACCTCAAGCATACCTGATTCTTCTCATCATAGAACTATATTGTCCATTACAGTTTGGTACAGGCGTCGGAACCGCCGTCCGCCATCCTTGCAGCATATCTTCGCTTGTGTGTGCAATGGTGGAATTCCTGCCGCTGTTTTGAATCCTTTACCCATTTTATTAGCTCTTCGTTTGTTCTCAGCTGGTAAAAATACCACCATATATACATATATAAATATAACGAGAGAATTTCTTCCAGAAGCCAGCATTGTTTTAGATAGTCGGCAAGTTCTGTCAAAAAATATAAAAGCTGTCCAAGCAGTCCAAGCAGGTTGTGACTTTTTCCTGATGCCTTTGGTTTTGTATAGTGAGGTTCGGGGTTAAAAATGCCAGTGTGAACGCTAAGGGAACCAGGACTAAATTTAATATTTTCTTTTTTTTGTCCGGACCAAGAGAACCGAACTACGAGTGTGAACACACCCTCAGTGTATCTAAGAAATGGGTGAGCAGTTGATGCCATTCTTTGAAACAAAGATTGCATCTATATGCATGGACACGGTCTTGTGCTGCTCTCATATATGCTGCCTCTACAGTGTAAGCCCGCAACTGACTAGAGTGAGGCATAATGAACTTAGAAATGGATTGTGTCAAATGAATATAACAAAAACCACATTAGAGAATACAATAAATGAGATGGACTGACAAACAAGCATTTTTTTCTTTTCTTTTTGGAATTGAAGCTGCCGGAATGCCGTTTCGGACCGTATCGACCCTATTTAACTTCTGTTCACACAAAATGCTTAGCTAGTCATTAGTATGTGCTTTATTACAACCTTTATTAACCAATAATGGATTTAATAGTAATTGTTTCTAAAACATTAATATACACATTAATTAAGCATAAATGTGCATCCAATTAATTACATATTTAATGTCATAATTTACTATAAATTTATGCTTTGTTAGTATTCTTTGCATCAACTAACATACATCAGTTAGGTGTAATTAACAAGTTAAGATAAAAAAACAAAAACATGATCAAACTGCCTATACATGAACTTATTAAACAATAATAAATGATTTACTAAAGTGAATAGAAACAAATAACATACTATTTATATGTAGCTTATTAACAAATTAATAATGTAGGAACAATCATTTATAAAATTATCAATTAACTATAAACGAATGCTTTACAAATACTTTATACCGTGTAGATATTATAAAGTGTTACAAGTGTTTCAGCTTGAAATAACTTCAGCCTGAATAGTTGGAAAATACCTGATAGATATGTAATCATCGTTTGCTACCAGCAAAACAATTTTAAATGTTTAACTTTTTTTTGTTTGGAATTTACAGGCCTGTGAGTGTATGGCATTCTGTAGGACACATTTATTACTTAGAGGTTGTTCATTTACAGTTCAGAAGATTAATGGCATCTCAGTTATGTCTAATTTATGTATCTTCATCTCAGAAGTTTCTTCTAAATCTCATTAGGAGAAATAAAAATAGAGACAAATGAGACAATTGTTAACATAGTGTATGAGTATACTACGCAAATAATGTGGATAGCTCTTAGATTGGTCTTGGAAGAAAATTACATTGTTTATGATATTGTAAATATCCCTAACTCTCAGGAGAAAAAATCTGAGAAGCAGGAGATATTCAAAATTACCCATTTAATTTTAATATTTTAATTGCTGTCCAGGAGATATTAAAGATCTCCTTTGTGATTAGTGTTTCCTATAGGTTTTGACAGAGTTAAATACTTTCATACCGTTTCCTGCCAACAAAACTGTCACTTTACATGTTTGACAATAGCTTTACCTTTGCTTTAATGAGGATACCTAAAAATAAATTAATAAATAAATCATAGGGGGAAAAATGTTAGATCCATTAGAGATAAATGCTTTTTGCTTTGGAAAAAATGCAGACATAATAAAGAGAGTACCGATACATGATGTAATAAAGCATAAGATGAAGGGACCATCAATCTGCTCCAGCAGTGCTGGCACATGGGAGCTTCCCCTGGCCCACATCCACATCTCTGGTAGTGCATCACCTGCTCACTTCCAAGGACAAAAGCTTCTTGCCTGGCTAGAGAGGGAGGTCCACTCCTCTGAACACACTATCCTGGACCTGCTGAGAAGGAAACTTTTGCCTCACCTAGTGTCCATTATGTGAAACTGCATTCTCAGAGGAGCATACAGCCAGAAGCTTGTGCAAATGAGCGTATGGATTCCATCCAGCTGGCATATGTTAATTTGATGGGCATCCTGGAGATAGTCAGAGGTAGAATTACTATGTATTGTACTGCAAAAATTAATATTGCCATGCAAAAATTAAACACTAACTACACATTTTGTCAAATGTAAAATCAGTGTTTCTGTCCATTGTTCATCTATGCTCAGATTCAGAAAAATCTAAACAGTGTGAAATGTACAAAATCCACACTTAAACAAGGGCAAACAGCAGTTCTTACAGTTGTTTGATGTAATACAAAGGTAATCTGAAGTGTCAAGCATCAAATCATTTGATATGGATTTTAGGTACAAATAAGACTTTATGTACATATCTAATCACTGCATTATATTGTGTGTATGTACAGCACATTTGGCTTGAAATATGGCATAATTTGGCATTGTTGTACTGCTCAGTAAATACTGTTTACATTTTGTCAAACTTGAGTCCTTACCGGAATTTGGTCTCTTAGACTATGATCTGTCCTGTGACAGACTGGTTTGGCTCAATTATGCTTAGATTCATAGAATACAGATTGTGAAATTTCAGTAACTACAAAATCTACACTAAAACCAAGTAAATTTGAAGCCAATGGCTGTTTCTCAATGTTCGTTTTTTTTATGTTCATACGTTCTCGTGAACGTGTCCGACGTCATCATCTACTGCTGAAGTTCAATCCAATACTCAAGAACGCAATTACCAAGGATGCAGAAAATTACCCAGATGT
Organism: Moxostoma hubbsi; assembly: GCA_032164185.1. Lineage (NCBI taxonomy): Eukaryota > Metazoa > Chordata > Actinopteri > Cypriniformes > Catostomidae > Moxostoma > Moxostoma hubbsi. Next base: position 25,420,989 of record JAVLUX010000027.1, on the reverse strand, counting down.
GTTCTTGATCAGGCCAAATATCAAGGATCCATCGGATGGAGACTTGTGGGCAAGAACCCGGAACTACAGTGGCAGGGAAAGACATTTATTGTCATTTTCACTCAAGAGGTTTCCACTGTATGCTTGTGAAAGTCTGACGGCTTGTGAGAGTCACTGTTGTTCAGTTGGGCATGATTTTAATAAAGTATTAAACACATGGAGGAAATGAGCGCTTACAGACTATTCTTTTAACATGTCACTAGTACTGCAAAACTGGTGTGATTATAATAATGCTGTCACAGGTGTTTGATAAAGCCATTAGTTCTTTCACTGGCTACAAATGTGCTGGTATGCTCAATTGCGCAAAAGGAAGATCGCTTCACATCTCAGAGCTTGCAATAGATGCATTTTCTGCCCCCCTGGCCTTTCAAGTTTGTTCCTCCAAAGTAGTTTGGCAAAAATGGTCTTCGTAAGATGCAAGCCCATTCTCCAGTCATAGTTACTGCGTTTTGCCATTGTAGGGCAGAGTAGTTGGTTCACAACCCCCATACCCTCTCCTATGCGTTCTTGTTTTTGTTCCAGCAAAGGTATTTAATCAGTTTAAATAATTGGGCAACATGCAGATAGACATTTTCATTTAATTGTTTAGTTATGGTTCAGATCTCTCAGGAGACAGGATGTATTTCTCCACCTGAGCATTGATTTTATTATCTGTATTTCAATTTCCTCAACTCATTTCAGTTTACTATTCTACACAGTGAGCAGAATGGATTGAAAGCCATTATATAAGCAAATTAAATTGATTCAATTGTTGTAATCAATTAATATGATGACAGAGCAAAACCGATTACTTAATAGAGGATGTTAATAGCTGTTATAATGCGATGAAAACAGACCTTGGGTTTTGTTTGGGAGTTATGTACAGTAATGAAAGGTGAGAGGCAGTTGAGTACAGGTGGTGACATTTACAAAAATGCATTTGAAAGACACTTTTATCTAAAGTGACTTTTTTCAAGGTATTGTTTAAATCAGAATGTGTGTTTCATGAGAATTGAACCCTTTACATTATACATTCAAGTACTCTCTCTCAGATATATACACAAAGAGATAACCATTCAAATAAAATCATATAGATGTTTGAAATGGATGCTGCATGCTTGTGTCAATAATGCATTGACTTCAGCTCTTAGAAGGCAATATATACAGTAAGTACTATACAAACTAGTATAAACTATAGCTTGAAATAATTACATTTTATGCACCTCTCTTTGAGGTTGATTCTACCCTAACCTCCTTTTCTCTCATGGACATCACTTTACGGTCTCACAAACTATTAATTTACTTCCCTCAGTCTTGTTTTTCTACTTTTATTATATTACATTATCATTCTCTGCCTCTTTCTTGGTCATTGAGCCGGTTTCTCGCCTCTTCCTTCCCGGGTTTCGGCACCAATGTAAAACAGTTCACGCTCACGGGCAAGGAAGATGCGAGAAACCGCCTTGACATACAAATAATAGTTTTAATGAAAAACTCAAAAGACAAACACACAGGACGACGGACATGTCCGTAAGGATCTCTCTCTGCCACACCGCCCTCTGCGATCAGCCTTTATCCCTCTCGGTGGCTTGATTAGCCTAATATGGGACCGGGTGTGTCGAGTCACAACCCGGCCCCGCCCTCCGCCGTGCCACAGTGATATACTCCTATTTAATTCCAGGAGAGGTTTTGGATAAAGATCCCATGACCAGTGCAACAGATAAAGTTAATGCCTCAGTTAATGCTTGTTCTCATCACTGTTTTAGATATAGCAATGGCCCTTTGAGTACACTAAACTGTTGATTTGTTGCTAAGACAGAAAAACAAAGACTTGCTTGAGTTTTCATCATGAACTTTTTATATCTGGTAGACATAGTGTGCTTAGGTGTGCAATTTTGAATCAGCAGATTTATCCCTTGGTTATTCACTCAAAACACTCCCGAAGAGGAGATAGTGCATGTTATCTTTAACTGTTTTGCTGTCTTGAAATTTTTATCAATCTCAAATGTTTAATTTTTAGTTCTTAATTTTTTTCCCATAAAAATTCAAGTCCCTCACTCACTCCCTCTTAATTTCTTCCCCAAAGAGCCGAGATGCTGTAAAGTTTTTTCCCCCCTTACCTACCAACATACACATTTTAGACAAATCCACAGCACCCATAATGCCTTTTCCTATCAGATCATTTGATAAATATATATAGCGCAACAATCCTGCAACATTGTCTTGAGAAAGCAATACCTCTGAACGTCACAACAATTCCTTGCCTCATTTTTCACAGTCGGACAGAAGAAAGGGATCAAGAAGGAGTCTGACTGCTCCCCTGTGGGGGGTGAGAAATGATGACACCTGAGGTGGCAGTACACATCATAACCCATCCTTTTGTCTACTCCAAAATGATATATTCACAAATCTTTCTATTTGCGTGTGGGTGTAGGCGATCATGGGGTTGAATATGAATTGATTAAAGAGAGTTTTTCATTATCTTTTTATTCTCACTTCTTTTTCCTTTGAGCAAGAAAGATTACAGTTTTCATACAGGCATTTTTATGGGAGTTAAAATGGAAATGACAGTTTTAGTAGTAAAAATTGGTGATGTCCATTAGGATCACTGAATTATGTTTTTTATGTGCTATTAGACTGAACTGGCTAACCTTGGGTCAGGTGTCTGGACAATGTTGTAGATGTTATAGATTCAGAGATCAATGATCTGGAGTTCAGTGTTTACCTGTGAGCTTCTGTCCATAACGGGACATGTCACATTCTCTTGAAATGCATCTTAAACATGCTCATATAAAAGTCGAATTCCCACACAAAATATAAATGTCTCCTCATCTGCAGTACCACTTTTTGAACATATTGACTATAACTCCCATAATGATTGGTCGAACAGTCGTTAGGTCGTTATGATAGATTTCTTGACATTTTTGTAGTTGTTGTTACCAATAGCTCATGTCCTACTGTGTGGTATTGGGGTGATGTAACAAATAATGGGTCTAGAGTAAAGGCGATCATACCAACTATAAATCCAGAACAAACAACCCTGTGACACGTTAAAGATTCATGTGTATCTTACAAGAAAACACTGATCATGCACTATACTTGAATTTGATCTCTTTGCTCAGCTCTTGATGAAATGGTGTATAGAAGGCCAAATTATATTTTAATGATCACAGTGTTACTCATCATAATTACATTTTTACTAATAAGAATTCCAAATACAGAGCTCTTTAATAAAATTTTACTTGTAAGAATTCCAATAATAGAGCTCTAAAATGTAATTTTAGTAAGCATTTTAATTTCAGAGCTCTCTAACTGAATTTTTTACTAGTAAGACATTGAATTAGAGAGCTCTTCAATTGCATATGTTCTAGTAAAAATTCCAATGACAGAGCTCTACAATTGAATATTTACTTGCCATTGACTCCCATTTATTAAAATTACAGTGCTCCACAATTGATTTTTCACTAGTAAGAATTGTAATAAGAGAGCTCTCTAATTAAACTGTTTACTAGTCAAAATGACAATTAGAGAGCTCTTTAGTGGAGTACAACAGTATGGTTCCGGTAGTAAAAATCCCATATAATGTTCCATATACAAATTGATTTTCAACTACCTTGAGCTCTGATGTTGTTCATCGATAGTGTGTGTTTCTGTTGAAGCTATCCATCTGCGTAACTTCAACTTCAATGTGTAAAAAGCGTATTTGACAGCGAAATTCCTGGTAAACAACTGCATTACTCATGGTACAGCAGTTGCCTCAAAACAAAGTTAGTTATCTTCTGATTCACCTCAGAGCTATTTGGTTTGGTTCGTGGCTTAGAACACTTTTAAGGAGGATTTTTTGAAAAGCCTATGGTGGGTTGGACAAAATGCATTATGAATATACTGTATCTTATTATACATTTACTAAAATCATATTAAAAGCATTGAAAATTCTATTATAAAAATATATATATTTCACATTAGGCACAACTTCCCTTCCCTTCAAAAAAAAAAAAAAAAAAAAAAAAATGCCAGGGGAAATAGAAAAAAATATATATTTGTGAAAAAATTGCAATGCCATAAAAAAAGGGAAACTTGTGCTATCCCCCTCTATGATAGTGCTTACACCTCTGTACTCTTTGCAAACTTTCATGCAATTTACAAATTTACACATTAAACAAATGCTTAAACATTTAGATTAAAAACTGAATTTTTATAATGTTTTGGATGCACTGTTTGTCTCATGTATCCACAAGTGTCCGACTGACTTGTGTCTGCCTGGCAAGTTTCTAAAATCTAAACTCTAGATGCTGTAGGCTGCAGTGGACCTACCACTCCAAAGTTGTTTGAGCTTCATGCCATTGTTCCACTTGTGGGTGTTATTTCACTTATTGAGCTTTGATGATTATTAAATTCCATCTCACAAAGAGTGCAAATGACTGTTAAACATCCCGTCCAGTGCATGCGTCTGTGTAATGAGCGAGATTGAGCGAGATAGAGAGAGAGCGTTCCTGAAGGAGAGGGAGGTAGCAGTGCTGCTAATCTGATCCGATTAGCTGTTATTGCAATCAGTTTTTAGAAAATCTTACCAAAACAGAATGCCTATTCAGATACTTTTGCACCTCTACAGTACATCCTTAGGAATATATTTCTCTCTGTCATTATTTTTGTCTAACAACAGGAAGGCAACTATGGCACGGGGAAGAGATATTGGGTGGCCAGGGGTGGCCATGGCCACCATGGACCAAAGCCTGGCCACCTCGTTGGCCACCCCACACGCAATTGCCATTTTGGTAATTTTTTGTCTTGGGCATAATTTCCCTCCGCTTTCTACACCAAGAACATTTTGGTATTACATTTTAATATAATAGATTTTGTCTCTTAATACACCAGCAGACCATCGTAAGGGGTACCTGGATTTTGGACTACTAAGTTTTGGCAGATACAGTTATAACAAATACACATAAAAACTATTCTAGAGAGCTGCACTGAATGTGTCTGCTGTAATTGCTGAGTTCTCTTGATTACCTATGGCTACTTTGGACAGTATCTCAGACACGATTTACTGAGACCTTAATAGATCATTCTTTCAGACTCCTCTGAAATCCATCTGCAACCTTTAAACACATTACATCCACACATGACAAGTGACTGAAATGCAGAGGTTCTGTCTTTCAAACATGAACCATTGTAAAAGTAAATTTTCATAAAGAAGAAAATAATCATCAAATGTCTTTTAAAAGAGGTCTTTTAAAAACCTTAGTTTGCCAGGGTAAACAGAAAGTTTTGCTCAATATCACAGAATCTGCAGGAGAATGCTGTTGTGCCATTGTCAGTCAAGTTAATAATCCAGTGCACTGTGCTTTTGAAGGGAAAGGCCTGGAAGACAGAAGTCACATTGACTCATAATTGTAACAAACTCACTTTGCTGGATAGCTTATGCTGTTTTCGAAACTCAGTGAATTTTAGTTACATTTATAATTTTTTTTTGTCCAATATTTGTTGTGGGGAAAAGTAAATATCTAATGCATGTGGTCCTCTCCAACTAGCCGACATATAAGAAGACTGAAAAAAATAAGATTATAAATTACTCTAGATCAGTCATTACATTTATTTGTCCACATGAATACATTTATGCGTGTACTTCAGTTGCAAAATAAGTTCAAGGAATTTAGAGATTTGAGTGATGAGCCAAAAACATGACATTTCAAGTAATGTTCTATAGGGCAACTTGATTTTTCCAGTAACGACAGTAGGGTTTACAGTGCAAGAAATATTTAGGACACGATTTGTATGTGACCTATAAGGCGAGTACATATTCTGGACACATTCAGCTGAATACATTTTTTTTGTGATCTCAGAAACCTTATGATTTAAAGGCGTGTATGCTTGATATGCATATATGTTTTGTTGACAAATATACAGTAAAGGAAAAGCACCCCAACAAGTGCCCCACATAGCCTAATGTACATGTGAACTTACTGGAAATACAGTACTGTCCGTTTAAAAAGCATCCCTGTTGGTCACTAGCACAAGTGCCTTTACTATTAGCCTATTCTAAAATATGTAAATTATTTATTACTAATAAAGAATAAGTAATTGTGTCCAAACTTTTGACTGATGGTGTAAGATTTGTTAAATATACAGTATTAGGCAAACACATGCATATTTTTAGTCTAGAGAACAGTCTTTTAATGAAAGATTAGAATGCCTCGGTCTAAAGTTTCTGTTTAAGGGGCTGCGTTTCCTATCTGATAATATTAGACACCTTTTGGTGTCTAAACTCTTGATTTTTCAGCGAGAATACTGTTTCCACAAAGTACTAAATGAATATGTGATGCATCACTCTTTAAAACACTGACTTTATTTTTGGGTAAAGAGAAAGACAATGACAAAGTTGGAAAAGGCATCAGTGTCAGTGAAAGGGGAAGGACGCAAAATCTACGCTGAATCTATAACTTCAGCATCATGGCAAGCACACTAAGTTAATACGAACGTCAAAGAAGCCCCCCCCCCCCCCCCCCCCCCCATATAAATCTATGGTAGTGGACTCGGCGCCCCTATCCACTGCTCTGCTCTTGAGGCTGCATTTCTATTTGGGAAGTTGGCAGCTCAAGACACAGGGGCTTTACTCTCGCGACTCTGGAATTATGAACAGAGCTGGTTCGATCAGCACATTGTTTTGAACGTTATTCCCAGTGATCTGAGACCATGGACTTCGGAACCCGCATTTTCATCGCATTCCTCGTTTCCCAGGTAGGCGCGAAAGATTTCATTTCGCCGTCATCTACAGGAATACTGCTTGAGCGTTTTATTTTATTGATGGGGTCTCATTTTCATTTTTGAATTAATGTATTATCGGGAAATTGCAATACTAATAAATAATAATAATAATAATAATTAGAGAGCGTATTGCACGTTTTAAAACTTTGCACTGCAAAACGCATGAATGCCACGAGAAAGAGAACAGTGATTGGAAACCCTCGTGGGATTTATTTATTTTTATTTATTTATCACAATAGCGAGACCTCTAGTCTAATGTATTGAAAATACATAGGCTACTTGCATACGAATATGTTATATATATATGACGTTATATATGCATATATAAAACAGTCTAATGTAATGAGCTCAGATAGGAAAAGAGGCTTCGTGCAAATCACGAGCAAACTGTTTCTTGTCGCATCTATATTCCGCTCAGCTCTAAGTTGAGCGCTCCTTTGGCTCCCTTCATCAGCAGACATTCACTCGGCGAGCTGATTCACATAGCCCTTCTCCATTCAGTGAAGACAGCTGAATCGATTAGGAAACGAACAAATAAACAAACTATCCGAGCAACAAAATATAGGCTACGAGATAAACGAATTATTAACAAACTAATAAAACCGCCTGAAGAACTGAATGAAGCTTTCATCCCTCACAAACTCTTTCCCTTTAGTTTCTATCGGTCAATCCTGACTAGCATCTTTTATAAATCAAATCAATTTTGGTCTGGCAGCTAATTTGAAGTGCCAGCAACTGTCTCAATCAGGCACCTGAGGCTGTTATTAACACAGGGTGACTATTCATATTGTCCGTGTTCTTTTTCGCACTGTTATACATTACAGTAGCCAACTGGGGGCAAAGAATGTCCCCTCTGAATTTTAAAATGTGGATATGGCTCCTTTGTAAGCTGTTGCCCAATTGCTTGTATTTGCTACTGAACAACAGGTGTTTTGGTGGTGATTCTTGATTAAATGCCAACATTTCCACAATTTTTTTTTTTTATATATATTTGTCAAGCACTATTCATTTATGGTTTTAATACAGTATGTGATGAGTAGCCTACTGTATGTAGCCCTTTTCTTTCCTTTGAAGATAACATACATTTGATGATTCTTGTCAGATTATATATGCAATTAATAACAGTCAAGACATTAGTTATTATGTAGTTAGTGTGTGAGGAGTTTGGTTGACGCAAGAAGGTTCCAATTTATAGCCATCATTGCATCATTTATGATTTAGAGTGCATGCTTGTGGTGATTTTACTTCATGACTTGTTCATCTCACTGAAAGCTTAAAGGGGTGGTAACACTATAGACTGAGCATGCACAATGTTTTTGGACTATGCAATGGACCAGCATATGATTAAAGTAAATAATGCTTCACAAATAACAAATACTATTATGTTTAAAATGTTAAAATGTGCTGTGTACTTTCCTGCAACAATAAAACATGCAGCTTTGTAATATGTGTTTTTTTATATTGAGCCAAGAGGTCAGAGTGTGATGTTTTCGATCTTCTATTTGTCACACATCCTCTGGTCATATGGATTTGCAGAACAGAGTTCACCAAACTTGAACTTTATGCAGCGTGGTACAAAATGTCATCACATGAAGACATGAACACATTTCATGCTGAATGTTTTCACATGAGCTTGCATTTCTGGTCACCTGCATTCGGATGAATTTGAATGGGAGTGAATACAGCGTGAAGTGCAGTGTGACCACCTCTTATGTCAATTGCATTGTGTGTAGGTTAAAAAGATACTTTACTTTTTGATAACTTTGAGAGACCTATGATTGTGCACTTATTAAGCATTAGTCACATTTAAACTCTTCTCAGATGTGGTACTGGGCTTTTACAATCATAACTGTGTGAATCATCACTATGCTCTATATCCTCAGGGAGCCTACCCAGATAACAACTTATCCCATTTAACAATTCCTTGTAAGCAAGCTATTGTCTGTGTTTGGCTCCCCTGCAGTATAATAAACAGATCTGTAGTTCTAAATAGATTATAGCATAATACATTTTATTTTAAATGATTGTCTCTCCCATTCTACCTGGACAACAGTGCAAAAATTCCCATTTTCCTTTCTGGCTCTGTGTGTGATCAAGTGAAAAGGATCTTATTTATAGTCGCACAGGTAGGGCGCCAAGTTTCCCTTGCGTATCAGTGGCTGTGAATTGCCCCCCTCTATAAATCCCAGTTTCCAAAATGAAAAGTTAAGCAGTCGCGAGTCGCTGCGATGATTCAGAATAAGCACAGCATACCCGAGAGGTGCAGACATTTATCTTTTCTCCCTCCCTCTCGTTCTCTCTCTGACTGCTTTTGTGTTTTATTTTATTTACTTATCTATTTACCCAGTTTCCTCCAGCACAGCATTGCGAGGCGTTAGAAAATGGAAAAAAGAGAGAAGGAAACGGAAAGGAAATAATTTCCCTCTCTTGTAGGATCCCTAAGTGGAGGATTCCTAGGAAGGGAACATACAGCCCATTATGTAGGATAACAGATAAGCCACTGTGGCCATTTAAAGTTGAGAGAGAAAGTAGTTCCCGCCAGGAGTTTACTGTGATTAGCAAATTTGCTCTACATCTTGTAAAGACTAGTGTAAGCCAAACTTAACACTTTTGAATTGCTGGCTGCATCACTTTCTGCTTGCCAACCTTGTTCTGTAGCACAGATGTCAGGTGTAGGCACACCTGTAATTGCACGGCAGTTGAATTCTACTGTATTTAAAGTGCTAAGTTGCTAAACTCCCCCTTTTAAAAAAAAATTGGGACACACTCTGTATTTTATCATTATTCCTTGTTTCTTGTTTCTCTTACATTAAAATACTGTAAAGCAGTCCTCCACTCATAGCAATGTGGATATATCTGCCATGGTATAAGCTGTATAGCTATACCACTATACCAGCCAGCCCTAACTGATAGCGTACATTTTTGATGACCCACTTCTCGTTTTACATTAGTCTTAACAAGAGAGTCGCGCTGCTGTAGGCTAGTGCCATCTCTATTTATTGCAAGGGTAACAGGTGCACAAGCAGTACTGAACTCAGACACACACATTGCACCAGGGCATAACAAACTCACACAATAAACACAATCACACTTTCCCCCTTAGCCGGAAAGCCTACAGGCAGTCATGCAGAAGGACTGACTTCAGCTGTGTCCACTCTCTGTGTCTGTGTTGCTCATCACCATGAAGAGAGCTGCTATTTATACTGTATATAGCATCCATGCTCTGTGAATGACGATTTGAGGTAGCAACCCTGTTGCTCCAAATATCCTCTCCAGAGTGATGACACTAAAATGCAAAGCACCGTCAAGACTCCAAGCCATTCAATGACGACTTAAACACTGCAGCTAAATGCATTTAAGCTAGGTATTTTATCAATATGGGTGTTTCCTAGGAACCAAACACATAATTGAGCACCGCTAGTGCCATGTTCTACCAGTTGCGCTACAGGGACACTCTAGCATCTAAATGTGGTTGTTACAGCCAAACCTTTGCATTATATGTGGCCAATGTCTCAGTTGCAGTCCTCTGCTGGGGAAAAAAAACGTAAGTTTTAGTGTCCATTCTATTGCTTGGATAGGCTCCAGCACTACCCGCAGCCCTGCATAGGGTAAGCGGCTGTATAAAATGGATGGAATGATGGATGGATTTATTGTTGGTCTTTGTCCCCACATTGCCCTTGGGCAACCTTGTACAGAAAAATCATTTGTAAGGTTTGGTTCTGTTTAACTTTATAGAGCTGTTTCTGTGACTTGTACTTTTCATCTGTGAAGTGCGCCATTAAGAGGAAGCTTGTCTTAGCAAAGTGAGAATTTCTTGATTGATTCACACACTAGCTGTTGAGCACAATATGGTAAATGGAGGTCTGGTAATGATGGAGATAATGAGAGCACCCAGTCATTAGTGCTGCACAGGATCTGAATAATCTCTCCCCGCGCCAACCCTCCTTTGCTCTCGCCACCCATCCTCTGCCAAGGTCTCTGCTTTGCTGCTTGGGTTTAGTTTGATTTTGCCTTAATTACACGACTGTGGGTGCATGTGGGTTATAGCTGATTGTGAAGAATGGATTATTACAGAATGCTCCTGTTGGTTGTGTTGAGTCTTAGAGTCTCAGAAATCAGGGCTCGGTGACCCTTAGCATCTTGCTTGGCTCCTGGAATGAGAGAGTGGAGCACATCGGAGGAGAAAGAGATGTATTGTGCTCTTTGATTCAGAAGAATTGAATTTGAGAAACATATTGGCGTGTTTGTGCTTAGATGCTAAAGTTAAAATGCTTGGGTAATAGTAAAGAGCTATCAAAGCCAAGAGATTTGCTCAGCTTTTTGGGATTTAAAGAGCTGAAAAGACATGTCTAGAATTTGTATCATCTGTTTGTAATGGTAGAAAATACTTGGACTATAAAATCTTTGACTATTTAGACTGAAAAATGCTTTGAAAATGTACACAATCACATACACGCCAAATTATTTATCTATTATTTCTCCCATGGTGATTGTGGTTCAGTGGTTAACAGTAAATGGACTGGAGGGTCAGTAGGAGACCTTACCCAGCTAAGACAGATTTCAACCTTGTGAATAACCCCAGTGCTCTGTTGACTAATCAGACCCACAAAACACCTTGAATGGCCCAAAATGTACATTATGTGGTCTTGTTGTGATAGAGACATAGTGGAGGCTTTTTTCTTTCTTTTTTGGGTTTGGTTCATATGGGTGTGAAGCATCATTATGATTAGATATCATAACTATTCCCCCTCACTTACGTTCTTGCTTCCTTTTTGTAGGTGTTAGTTTTAGCAAAACTGATCTTACTCTGCCAGTCTTCTCATGTCAAAAGGTTCCACCTGTCTCTTCCTGTCCCTAGCACACTTCTTTCCCTCCTTCCTCATCTATCTCCACTCTATTTGCAGAGATCATCCCTCCATCAGGCAGATAATTGCTAGGAGAGCAAAAGCCTGAATCTTCTAATCCACTTCTCAAACACGCTGTGTGGCATGCAATGCATGCAAAAAGTTCCTGAATCCACCTCTCCCCTCATCTCCTACTGAAACACATTTTTTTAATATAATACTTACAGGGTGTATAAATGATGAAGTTGGCTCATGAATATTAAATTGGTGATGTAACATGTGCCCATAAAGATTTATAAAAAATACTAATGTTGTCTCAGCATAGTTTGTTGCACACTTTATATTAGGTGGCCTTAACTAATATGTACAAATATTGAATACACACAAGTCTATGTATTTACTGTTTAACTACATGTTGTTCGGCAACATTACCTCATTTGCTGCTACTTAGGTTGAGGTACGGGTAGGTTTTGGGGTAAGGGTTGGGTTAGGGGTAAAGTTAACAGTGTAAATAAAAAAGTATTTTAAATGTAGGTACAATGCAACTATATGTATGTACATAATAAGTACATTGTATCAAATGATTAAGTACATAGCAGTTAAGGCCATCTAATATAAAGTTTCAGCTTTTCAACACATATTTATTACAAAAAATATTTTTGGTGTTAAAACAAAAAGTGTAAAAAAATGGTAGAGGTGAACTTAGAAATTTCTAAAAGATATAATGACCATTTTCATATTGATTCATAGGCAATTACTGCTGGATTCTCATTTATTTATATCTAAAACAACCCAGTCGGCTTTGCCTGCACATACCAATTCAAATATAATTGCAATGACTCATGCTGTAAACATGGACGGCTCTATCTGTGACTTACTACTCTGTAGTTGCAAGCTGTAATTAATTGAATGATATCTGTGTGGTGTTTTCACACGTATGACTTTGTGTGCTGGTGCACAATGACCTGTGGAGTCAGAAACAATATTGGGATTGGAATCAAAGACATGCACATATACACAGATTTCAGTGAGAACAACAGAATGTCATGGTAAACATGATACGTGTTTAACTCTAGATGCTTATGTTGCACAATTCTTTGTGCATTAAAAGATGAGCAGAGAATACTAATGGCAGAAGTGATGATAGTATAAAAAAGAGGTCCTCTCCACTCAAAGCATGAAGTGTGTGTGTGTGTTTTTTTGAATGAGAGAGATAAATGTTGTTGGAAATGATTGATGACAAGCAAAGAGATAAATGGAAGACAGTGATCTGCATCTCTAGTGATAAGACAGCTGGATGTTGCTTGGTCCAGCAGTCATCCTGAACGTTGACCATTACATTAACATTTATGCATTTGACAGATGCTTTTGTCCAGAGCGTCTTGACTTAAACAATGAGTTTGATCTAAATTAAATGTGCATTCACTGGGACTCAAACTAATGACTTTGGCATTGTTAGCACCAGTTGAGCTACAATGAAACAGTTCAGACACATGTAAGAGATATGGCACTTCCAGGCTAATAAACGATTTAATTAGATTAATAGTGTGATACTGCAGATTGACGACCTCAGTGATGTTTTTTGTTTATCCTGCAGGTCTGGTCATTCCAGTAGTTCAGAATTTTATGTGCCATTCCAACTTACTGGCCCCACCTAACCCGACCAAACCTGTGTGTATATATGTATATATATATTAGGGCTGTCAATTGCTAATTTTTAATCGAATTAATTACATGATGTCTCGATTGATTAATCATGATTAATCGCATTTAATCACTGTGGCAGGGCGGAGGGCGGGGCCGGCTCGTGACTTGACACACCCGGTCCCGTATCAGGCTAATCAATGTAAAACAGTTCACGCTCACTGGCAAGGAAGAGGCGAGAAACCGGCTTGACATACAAATAATAGTTTTAATGAAAAACTCAATAGACAAACACACAGGAAGACGGATATGTCCGTAAGGATCTCTCTCTGCCGCACCACCCTCTGCGATCAGCCTTTATCCCTCTCAATGGCTTGATTAGCCTAATACGGGACTGTGTGTGGCGAGTCACGAGCCGGCCCCGCCCTCCGCCCTGCCCCCTGCCACAATCACATATACAAATATTTGCTGAGAAAGCCCCCCATATTACAATAATTCAATATATAATGATGAAATAATTATACATAGTTATCTTTAAATATTATATATATATATATATAATTCAGATAATTAAAATGCATTACATTCTTGTGGCAGAAGAGTTTATCATTGATAAGACAATACAAAAATCGGCTTTAGAATATGTATTGTTTACTACCATATTATTGATCATAAGTCAATCATTGGCATACAGTTCACAGCAATCCATTACACATGCAAATTTGTCAATCAGTTGGAGATTTATTATGAGGGCTTGTTTAAGGATCCGTTAATTTACACCTGCGTCAGACATTCTTTTTTTTTTTTTTTTTATGCTTACAAAACTTTTACATCTAGAGCCAAGAGGTATATTAAAACAAACAACAACAAAAAGGAACATAAATAAATAAACAGTTTAAATAAAAATATCAAATTGTTTACATATTTAAATACACTTTACAGCTTTCTTGTTACTCAAATTGGAAATTGTTCTTAGGTATTGCTGAACCTATAAAACTAAAACTAATGGTTTATAACCACCATATTTACATTTATGAATACTAAACTTTGCCAACAAAAGCAGAAAATTAATCAAATAATATTCCTTATGAAGAGACATGTCATAGCTAAAAAAAACAAAAAAAAAACAACGAATAAAACATTTTCAAAACAAAGTTGAAAGCTGGGAATAATATGATCTCTAACAATCTTGCAGAAATCGGACCAAAAAAAAATAGAGTACTCCAAAATAAGTTACAAAATGTTTATGCCTGCAGACCCCAAAATGTACAGAGTATATCGACATCACAATTAAATCTCTCTACAAGAAAATAATTAGTGGGGTAGTACTAATAAATAAGTTTTAAGGAAATTTATTTTATTTTATTCGTGATTAAATATTTATGGGGTAATTTCCAAAATTGCACCATCTCAATCCAGCCACACCCTGCGTCAAACATGCTTGTGTAGTGTCTCGGGTGCGTTGCATCATAAACATAAAATGTTTAGGTCACTGTGTCAAGTTAAATATAGTTTAATACTCAATCTTTAAACACATCTTGAGATCCCTTAGTTCGAATTTGCGCTCCTTCAAGTGTTTTGAACGCAAGAACATAACGCATGTTTGTGTTGTTCTGCCTACTGAACTGTTTTCTTCACTGTATAAACTGTGCGTTGCTCATATAGCTGAAATTTAATTTACTGCCTTCTTGAATAAACAGGTGGTACTGCATGCTTGCATTTCTCAGGAATCTTCCTTATTAAATCTGGGGGCATATAATTATATATAATTATGATAATTTATCTGCAGCAGACAATCATGCTTTATTTACTAGTCAAATGATAGCTAACATTTTCTATTTTCTAAACTTAAAATGTGAATTTTGTGTAAATATGATGTAATTTGGTTATTTTTGTGCATTTAATTTGCTATCATTAAATTGTGTTATGTGTATATCTGCTGTCAGCCACTCTGTTTTCTGTATTTGCATCAACCACTAAAAAAATATAATATCGGTGGGTGAACCACTACACAAAAGTCTGGTGTCGGCCCTGTCTAAAATGATAGATCGCATCCTTTCCACATAATGCAATTGGATGAAGACATTGAGCACTTTTAGTCTACCTCGTGCATTGCTGTTTTTGCATTGACCGTATATAATCAGATTAGCCTTAGAATCAAAGCCTTCCCTGACTCTTTTATACTTTTGTATTGATCTCTTCCCTAAAATGCACTAACACCTCTCTCCCCTTCTCAGACAAGACTTAGGTAAATGGCAGAGACAAGAAGGGACATCAGGTTCCACAGCTCTCTCCCTCTCTCTGCCAGCTCCATCTGTTTTGTATTTTTTTATTTGCCATGATTCAGAGCAGATCATCTCAGCGAAGTGCCATATCTGAGAGAAGGCATATCAATATCACCTTTTCAATCTCCCCTCCCCCAGTCTGAAAAATCTGCACTACTCACTTCCACCATCTAGATGGCGATATAGTGCCAGTCATTCTGAATGCACAAAGTTTCAGCATAAGACAAGAGTTTAACAAACAACAACAGGTGAATGTTGGCACCCTAGGCATGAATTGGTTTGCCGAATGTTCTGGAATGTTGGATTAAACAGTATACTTGTTTGGAAGAATATCAGCACCATCGTTTCACAAATGTGTTGAATACAACAGACAGGGTGACCTTTGTTATACGGTTACAGTAAGATAAGGCCTTCAAATACTTGATAAAACTGTTAAATGAGAAGAATGGGATTTTTTTCAAGGCTTCTCTCTTCTTTTAAGTGTTAGAGTTCAACTACCTCGCTGTTAGTACAATCAGTGCCTCATTCTTGAGGAGTTTTCTTCACTGCAGAACAAGAGTGTGTGTTGTACAACAACATACCAGAGGAATTGTATTCAGTGTGACGAGGGGAGGGTGGGGCCAGCCGGCCAACAAACGGGATACTCAGCCAAGGAGAGGGATAAAGCCGAGCCGGATGCGGCAGCTGCGTGTGGCTCTCTCTCGAACTGTCTCATCCGGCTCAGCTTTATCCCTCTCCTCGGCTGATTAGCCTGATTGGGGCCAACGATGCGCACTCATGGCCCGGACCCGCCACGCCCTCCTCCTCGTCACAGTCACCTATTTAGCTTTATTCATTCAGAGCACCCTCATGTCAAGTGGATTTAGTGGAAAATGCTTGCATATCTTGCATTTTGTAATTATTATTCTTAGCACCATTTAAAAAAAAATTTAGCTTTCAGCTTGCCTACACTTAACAAAAAACTAATTTAAGATACAGCTAATCATTGAGTAGGAACCAAGTGCATGTTGAGTTGACAATGTCTATTGCAGATCTGCACATGTATTTAGCATTGAACTGAAAAGGATTGTCTCAGGGACATAATTTGAAAGAAACACCATACAATATACTCAAGCTTTAAGCTCCTCTCTCATAAAGACCCAACCTCCTTTGAATCAGTGTGTTCAGTTCTAAGAAAAGGCAATAAATCCTCTATCTGGAGCAACCTTTTCTGTACAGCTATGACAACTGGCATGATGCTGATGTGGCAAGCAATTCGTTGATTAGCGTATCAGAACAGTGTGTTAGTGTTAAAGCAACTTTTGCAGGGCTATTTTTTGGGGAATGGGTGCTGTTGTTGTGAATCCTTGAGACGGAATGTACACACACAATTCCGATCTTTGTTTGACTGTGCATTTCTGGATTTGGGCGAATTGGCCCTCATCCTCTTAACCTGTCACACACATGTACACACAGCATGGTGCTATCTCTTTTTCTCTCTCTTTCACTGTGTTTCTATCTCTCGCTCTCTTTTTTCTGTGTCCTGTAGAGTCACAGAAATTCCCTAGAGGCACAGATTAGTTTCTGTGAAGGCATTATAACCAGAACATTTAAAAGGGCTGACAGCACGGTGAAGACCTCATTAGACCTCGAAATGAAGTAGGGTGGATGTACTTTATTGAAAGTATTGAGTAAGAACTTCATGTATACCTCAAAAATGCCTTGCTGCATTTGTAATGGGGAAAACAAGTGGAAAGAACATTAAATTCTTTGTGTTGATGAATCTGTTGACTAATCAGACATCACTACTGTGCAAAGTGCAAATAAAGATCTGAACTTCATGCACATCTGACGTGCAGAGCAAGTGTTTTCATTTAAATTTAGCTGAAAGTGGTATTGTTAAATATTTAGCCTTAAGTTTGGTGGGTAAACATGTTTGTTGAAAAGTTGAATATTTGGCATTTGTTATAATTTTTTTCCAATGGGGTAAAATACCCCAAAACAGTTGAAGGGAAAACAAGTTTTTTTTTACCTCATTGGCACATTTTTTTCTTCTTCTTCACAAGCATAAACATTACAGTTAGATTACAGTTAGAGTTACATTTCTCTGAAAAATAAAATAAAAAATAGCTCTCAAGCAAATATATATATTTTTTTTTTTTTTTTTTTTTTTTTTTTTTTTTACTGAAAACAAGACAAAAATACTTTTTAGCTGAAAATGATTTTAGCTGTTTCAAGCTGTTCTTCCATCTTGGCAAATCTGGTGCTCTGCCAGCTCGTCTCTTATCTCGGCCCAATTGCACATGGCCAAAACCTCTATAAAACCAGCAAATAGTCCATTCTGATCAGGACTTAAACCAACCATCTTAGGCTGTTAGCTGTTTTTTTCCCCCCTGGTAGTTGTCATTTTCTGTTTTGAGAAATCCCATCTGCAAAGTTTGGAATGTGTAGAGGTGGGCTTACTGCAAATATGCATTGCATTAGATTTGGTTTTCATTAGAATTTCATGTCCATGCTGTCATATCCTCTGCTCACTCTGCACGCTTTGCTGGACACAATTTTACGCTCCTTTGGATCCACATGGACGAGCTGATCCTCGCCTCTTTTTTTGCCAGCTATCACAATGTCCAAGCATCACACAAGTTAGATGGTTAGCAGCATCTCTCCATCTCACTCTGACGGTATGTATGGTACATGCCATGGCCTCTGTCAAATTTTACGACACGGATACACACCCACAAAGAAAACAAACTGTCAATCTGCATCTCAGATTATTTATTGTTCTGCACTTCAACTGAATCAGTGGGAGATAATTTGCCATGTTACAGTGCTAACAGAATATGAGACGGACAGCAAAGCAGAGGAAAGTATCATCCTCATCCTCTGTGACTTCGACACCTAATTGAAATGCCACAGGGCCCTGTTTATTTAACGAGTCAAATAAGGGCTGATTGTCAGACAGAGTGACTGTTAACCTTCATAGCACATCTTCAAACACTTAACTTGGTAACAAATTTTGCTGTGCATGGATGGATGTGTGAATTTATGTGTTGGTGACAATTAAATTCTGCCAGGTTCGTAACCAAAATGCTCAGTTTCCGATTTTCCTCATTTGAACGGTAGAGCATGAGAATCGGCTAAATGCTTCGTGAACACAAGCCCCTGCCTTCGCGATTGGCAGTTAATCTCTTCCAATTAAACCCTGTTTTATATTTCTTGTGGCTTCTAAAAACAGTACCAATCTACAGATTTATGATTTAATGTTAGACTTTCCCCCCGAGCCATCATGCCTGACAAATATCCATTTAGCATGATAAAGAGAGGGAAGAATAACAAAAACACTGTCTATTTCTGCTCCCTGAGCATTTAGTCTTTTACCTGGGTGCAGAACAGCTGTTCTGCCACCCAGAGACTGGCTCTATTGTGATGTATTGGATACACGGTTGATAGGCATGAGTTGATCATGTCCTAAAGTGACCAAGCAATTATAACACATAAAAAGAAACAGATGTCATCATATGCCTTTTTAAAAATTGAGATTGTGCCAGTTGCATTTCCAACCATCGAAGTATGTCCTGTTTTTAGTGACCTCCACTTTCAGACCCTCATCTCTCTAGAAATTTGCAGGCAGATTATTCTTTGTGTGGGTGAATGTTGGCAAATGTGCATGGCAGTTACAGTATATCAACTGGCCATGCATTTTTATTTCCTAATGAATTGGGATTAAGCTTGGCAACTCTAGGAGCCCTCCAATGCAGACTTGGAGAGTACTTATAATGAGAGACAAATCTTATAGTATTGTTATTTTTGAATTATTTATTATTGGTGTAAGGAGTTTCAAGTGTAATTTCTGCCCCACTTGCTGCTCCAAATGGAATTGCACAAATATGAATTGTTTCCAAAAAGGTTTCCCAAACTCTCCTGCTGCATGTACAACTCTGTCTTCCATTGGTTGGCTAAACAGGTAGGTAGGCCTCAAACCATGACACCGGTTAAGCCAAATGGTGACACGTCAGATTCACAGTCTGGGGAAGTTTTCTGCAATCTGTTTTTAAATATATATTTTTTAAATGTAATAAAATGTAATTCTAATTCTAATGTAATTAGAAATTAAAAACATTTAACTTAGTTGGGATTGAAAAAATGTTTCCAAATATTGGAAAAACACTTCAGTTTTAGGATCACTGTATAATGCTTAGTGGAATGTGGCATCCATACTTTTAATTGGGCTTAGTGATTTGAGTAAGCATTGTGCCCAGTTGCATTAGACTTGGACTGGACAGGGTTGTTGCACATGGCATCCATAGTCTCCTAATTGCAGCGGAGACATTTCGGAGCCACTTGAGGCCATGTGGTTTAATGCAGCAGAAACAATGGCCATTAAACATGTCCAGCGTGAGAGATTCTCTCGATGTCTGTGGCAGTTATTATTTTTAGGCTAGTGTGAACGCAAAGAGTCTGTGCCTGTTCCACAGCCATTAATCCCTTGCTTGTGCACCTGACAGAATGAAGAAAGTTGCTTTATTTTCTTAATGACCTGTTTACTCTGCCATGTTTATGTGTAGCCAAGAGGTCACATTCCTGTTTGTTTTCATTAAATGCCTCAGGATTCCACTGCCCATTTGCAAGTAACCTTGCTGCAGCATCCTTTCTCCAAAAGCATTCTGTTGACTTCCAGAATTTCCCCCAGTTTTCCTTAATCTTTCTCTCTTTATCTCTTTTTACTCACTTGCTATTTTTTACTCTCTATATTTCCTTCACGGTTCTTTCTATTGACTCCTGAACATTTAGAAACGGTGCAGAGAAAATGAAATTTGAAGCAAAATCGGTATCCCATATGTGATGATATTTACGTAGTACTCCAAAGAATACTTTAGTTATACAATGGTACATCTCTAAAAACAGTAATACCATGATACTTTTTTTGTAAGAAAACTTAAACAAGAGGAGAATGAAAAAAATATATACAAAGAAAAAAAGGGGAGGCAGAGAGGCAGAGGTTATACAGAGGGGAGAGTATTTCTGATGGACGACTGCCTGCGGGTGATGGGCGGATTGCTTGATTGGTAGAAGGTGAATAGTTGCTCCGCAATGGGCCCTGACAGTCACATCTCTCAGCTGTAGATTTACCTACCAACTTTCCTGTGCAGGGCGGAAGACAATCCACTAGAGCCAGTGAATATTTATACCGCAGATGATGGGAATGTTTGATTAAGAGGGTACCCTGGACTCACTCTAACTGTGTTTAGAAGTTAAAGTAAGAGCTTGAGGGGACAAGAAATAATGTGACCCCTCCCTCTCCATTTCTGTTCTCTTTTGAATTTGTAGAAAGTGCATTTATACAGGCTGCCAGGAGGAAAGTGACAGCATTGAAATAAATCCATGTGGAACTCTTTACCTATATACAAAATCCCTTTTACCACATCTGGCCTTAGTTTGGTGAGAGTACTTCTTTGACTGTATGTGTCTAAATGAAAGAATAATGGGGGTGAGGCCAGAAAAAAGCTTTCACTTGACAGTTGTTCGGCTGATATTCATTCTGGCCACATTGGATCAATTTGAATCTCTTCCGCAGAAGTAATTTGCCTCACTATCTACTTCATCAAGTATTGTAAGCTAGCTCAGAGATTAGATCATTCCCACAACCTGCTCACTCAAGATAGCTCCAAGATATGCTATAATCATATACATTACTTCAAGTGCAGGTTTTTCTGGGAAGGCATCCAAATCCTGAGCGAGAGATACAGCTCTCTCATCATTACGGTGTTGTAATATGGCCTCAACATTAATAATATTTATTCACTTTTGTTGATTTCTTTTCCATATTTAACTCATCACTTACGATGTTGATTAGATGTTTAGAGCATTTTGACCACACATAAGTATTGAGGAAACCATCTGATGCTATTTCAGTGCAAATTCACTCATTGCATTAATTTCTAAAGCGAGAGCATTTTGTCAATAACCCCACTCTTTCCTCAGGCATGCTATTGGTTTTTTTGGTTTTAAGGTTGGCCAACAAGACAAAGATAAAGTCTTAAGGATACAATCATTTTCAGAGAGTAGACTGAAGTTAGAATGCTGTGGACTGCAAAATACAAAACATCAAATATAAAATACATGATTTTAAGCCATTTTATGGCGTATTGTGTGCCTCCTTTTCAACCCTGTCCCAGTTATGGACCATTTCTGTTTACTGCTGATTCAAGCAGGCCTTTTCAATAAATATTTTATGTGACCATTGACATTATTGTTTGCTAAGCTTTATATATTTTTTTAAGCTTAAAGGGATAGTTCACCCAAAATAATTATAATATCTGTGATAATTTACCCTAATATAAGAAGAATTTTGTATGGATGCAATGAAAGTAAAGGTGACTAAGGCTGACATTCTTCTAATGCTACCATTTCCCCATTCTACATTATTTTGTTTTCCACTGTAAAGAGTAAGTAAAAGGGGTTTGACAAAACAAACGATGAAGTAAATGGTATTTTTTTAGCTATCCCTTAAAATACAGTTTGCCCCACTTGTATCAATTAATCTTTGTCCTTTTATATAGGAAAGTGCCAATTTCTGAGAAAATGCTAGGCTTTCTTAAGTAAAATGACTGTGAAATGGACAACATGTAATTAAACTATTAGGCTTTATTTATAGTGCTTTTACCACTCACAGAGGGGACACAGTAACATAAGTAGTGGCTATACCTCATGCATTATTAGAAGAATGCAAATGCGGTACTTTGTATAAAATCATGTAAGTAGAGCCATCAAGTTCGCATAACTGAAATGGATTAGCCACTATTCCAATGATGCTTTCACTCCAGAGTAATGGAATGTAAATGCATGATTTAGACGGCACCTCACGCTCTTGTCATCTTTTTCAAACATTTTTGAGAAGGGAGATTAAAGGAAAAAAATTAGCTGCTGTTTGATGTTGCACTCTCATCATTGTTTTCTGCTGTGGTTTTTATCGCAACAACAGGAGCACAGGGCTAATAGTCTACCCTGCCACAGGGAATGACAAATCATACTCCTGTTTGAGTTCGGGTGTGCAGCTGCATAAAGAATTGGGATTTTAACAGAGTCTGAACTGTTACATGTCTCTTCATCCCTTACAAAAAAATCTCAACCAGCCACAAATTTGCAGCTCATTATTTTCACATGCAAATGAGCATTTGATTGGCTGCAAAGGCAAACCTTTGGCAACAGTGGACAAATTTGCCACAAGTTTGCGTGTGAAAGTGATCAGTGGTGAATTTGCGGCAAGTTTGTGGTTATTTTACTGTGGTTGGCAAACCAAGAAAAAAGACCTAATGTAGACCTAAGTACATCAAACATCAGAGAATATCAATATGTTTATATATCACTAAGGGTGAAGGTTCACGCTACATCACCCAAACATTTATAGATTGCACAGAGATATCATCAAAAAGTTCTTACCAGTCTAGAAGTAAGTGGTCTTCATCTTATGGCACACTCTCTTTCGCCCAGGAAATAATTTTTCACTGAGAAAAGGGGGTTAAAGGGTTAGTTCACCCCAAAATTTTAATTCTCTCATCATTTACTCATGCTCATGATATCCTAGGTGTGCATGACTTTCTTTTTTCACCAGAAAAGATTTGAAGAAAAATTTTAAAATATCTTGGGTAAGTAGGTCCTTAAAATGCAAGTGAATGGAGATTTCTCTTGTGAAGCTCCAAAAATCACAGACAGTCTAAAGCGTCACTTTTCGTGCGACAAAGATAAATATTGAAGTACTTTTTTAACTCTGTACACACGTGTGACGTAATCGCATTGACATTTGAAACACATGAGAGCTGAGGCACATGCCTCACATTTGGAAGAGCAGCACTGTTTACAACTGTACAGTAGCTTAGTTGGTTTTGGTTTAGATCGGTATTTTTAGATCTGTTTCTTTACTCACAATGGTGCTTTTGTGTGCTTATCCCAGATGTCTCAACTAATTGAGTAAATAATGCATTTTCATTTTTGGGTGAACTATCCCTTTGAATTAAAGTTCAGATTACATTACAAGTTCAGCTCATGCAACAGAAGTTTTGGCATAATGATGATTACCTCAAATAAAATATTTAGACTTTTTTTTTTTTTTTAAATCGAGTGGTTACAGTAACGCACTTACAATGGAAGCAATTAGGGCCAGTCAATATATACTAAAATAAACACCGTTTAAAATGTATAGCCACAAGATGTAAGCAGAGTTCACAACAGTTTCACTCACCTCTACTGGTGATAAGCACTGCTGTTGGATCTACGGCGCGTTTCCAACTAGGGCATTCTCTCTCTCTCTCTGCAGGCTGTGCAGTCCACGTCCCTGGGCACTTCGACTGCGCTTTCATTGCCTGAAAGAGTGTTTCTCCTCCTAAAAAGAGTTTATTTCCTCTAAAAGAGTTTGAGTTCCCACTCATAAAAGACACAGCTGGCTTTGAAAATGGTTTTCAGGATGAAT
Organism: Moxostoma hubbsi; assembly: GCA_032164185.1. Taxonomy (NCBI): domain Eukaryota; kingdom Metazoa; phylum Chordata; class Actinopteri; order Cypriniformes; family Catostomidae; genus Moxostoma; species Moxostoma hubbsi. Next base: position 25,396,990 of record JAVLUX010000027.1, on the reverse strand, counting down.
CTTTTTAAAGTCACTGCTTTCTTTTCTCACGAGAGAAAGCCACTTCAGCCGCTTCTGCCCACGAGATTGAGGACGACCCGGCTGGTGATGAAGGTGATTTGGGGATGACAATGATCAGCGTGTAAATCCCCACTAACCACCCGCCCCCCGGCACACTTGCTTGTTTCCGTCCGAGCTCGGGATGAGTGCCCTTGATCCCCCGTAATTGGATGACGATATCGCCACTGCATCGGAAAGCGTCACAGCGGTGTCTGATGCTGATGACTCGTCTGGGCTTCCACCTTCGGGTCTGCTCGCCCAGTCTGAGGCTGATGCACAGATGTCCGCTATGCTTTCCCTCAATCGGTTCCTCGGGTCAGGGTGCCGCTCATAGCCACGCCCCCCCCGGTTCCATTCTTCCCGGAATTGCATGACGAGCTGATGCGGTCGTGGAGGACACCTTTTACTGCCCGGAACCGACCCCTCCTCCGTCCGCTCTCACTACCCTGGATGGTGGGGCAGCCCACGTGTACACAGAGGTCCCCCAGGTGGACAGAGCAGTTGCGATCCACTTGTGTCCCGAGAACTCCGCCACCTGGCAGGACTGCCTGGTACTCCCCTCCAGAGCCTGTAGAATGACATCATCACTGCGCTCGGCCACTGATCTCGCTCTCAGAGCCACAAAGGTCAGAGCACAGCGCAAGCATTCGGGCGGGCGATGGCCACCCTCGTGGTCCAGGAGCATCACCTCTGGCTGAACATGGTCGAGATGCGCGGCATTGACAAGGCATGCTTTCTCAACGCCCCCGTCTCCCAGCTTGGCCTCTTCGCAACACCGTCGACGGCTTCGCCCAGCAGTTTTCGGCGGTGAAGAAGCAGATGGCACATCTTGCCGCGGCGCTGCCAAACCAGCGCGCCCCGCCTGCTCGCCGAGGACATCCCCCTGCGGCTAAACAACAAGTAGCTCTACCTCAACCCAGGCCCAGCTCTCAGCCCCAGCGTCAAGCACCTCGCAGGCAGCCTACAGGACCCCATCCAGGACCAGGAAAGCTCCGAAGCGCTCCTGAGACAGGCGATCCAGGCAGATAGACGTTCATGCTGAAGCTGGTACCAAGTTCACTCCCCGGTGGAGGGCTGGGAGGAGAATCCTTGTTTCATTTGCCGCACCGCCTTCGGGCTGCGGCACCCACATTCTCAATAAAGATCGATTTCTTCACTCCCTGGGTCATCCAGACCCACACAACTTCTCAGCCCCGGCAGGCCACCGCTGACGAGTTCCGAAGATGCCTCTCTAGGACCTCTTCCTCAGTCTCTAACCCTCCCCCTGCCAGGTGTGTGGAGCGAGGTAAGTGCTTTGAGTCTTTTCTCAGCACCCAAGCCTCGGGACGCCCCCTGCCGGGACGCCCCTTGCTGCCAAACCCCGCCCGGTACGTCAAAAGTGATCGTCCCGTTAGTGCCCCTCACACAGAGTTTGGATGCGTGGCTTTCACTTCCCAATCTGTCGCGCTGGCTGGCCAGGACCATCCGACTCGGCTACGCGATTTAGTCCATCTCGTTTCAGCTGTGTTTGCTCCACTTCCGTGCACGGTGAGAAAGACAGCGCCTTACAAGCAGAGATCACGACCCTACTCCTCAAGGATGCGATAGAGCCAGATAGTGAAAATAGTAAATTAAATGTTAAGAAATCAAACTCTGGCAAGTCAGATGGGGCATCAATTCACATGTCATCTGATAATAGAAATAACATAAAAATTTAAATGTTCTTTGTGTACACTTCTATGTGTTGAAAACAGGTGGCACTACAAGCTTGCATATCTCAGGAATGTTCATTATTGCGGTACGGGGGCATTGCAATTAATTGTGTAAAATTATTTTACGTGTTATTTTTTGTAAAATGAATCACACTGAATTAACGCATTAAATCGATAGCCCTAATTTTTATTTATTTTTCCCGGAAATCAGCATTATGCCACAAATGCTGTAGATTGAGCTTAACTTGTACTGAATCCAGAGCATTCCTTTAAACTGAATATGAATTCAGTTTAAATAACATCCAAAAGGGGAAGGGTTTAAAAATTAAGATAGAATAATAGAATGATAGATAGATAGATAGAGAGAGAGAGAGAGAGAGAGAGAGAGAGAGAGAGAGAAAGAGACCTCCCTCAGAGGTTTGATGAGACTTCTGGAGGCAGGAAGAGCAAAAGAGCAAGGGAATTCTTGAGGGAGACAGTTGCCCGCCTATCCCAGAGAAGAGGTCAGATAAGGGAGGCTTCTGAGAGTACGTGTTGGAGAAAACAGAGAAAGAGCATGTTACAGAGTTAGGTCAGTGTGAAAGGACAATCCAAGGGGATTGCTGATTAGTGTGTAAGAGAGTCTGGAGTGTGTCTGGGTTTTTAGCTCCTCTATGGAGCCAAGTTTGAGCTCTGGTCCCTTGAGTCCAGCATTAGGCAGAGAGAGGACTCTAAACCAACAACAATTAGTCACTTCATTGACTCTTTACTGAAATGTGTGTCACCTTGTAGCAAAGCCTGAAGTCTGGCAACTCTTAGATTAGAAGAGAATGTCAGCGGCAGAAATGTGGAGGAGTGGACAGGATAAGAGGTGGACAGTTGTTGAAAACTTTTTTATTCTTTTAAATGTGACTATTCACATTTGGGGGGGGGGGGGGGGGGGCGGGCATACAGTATAGAGAACAATAAAAACATATCTTAATGGCTAAATGGGTTTATGAAAATGAGACTGCAGGCAGTAACCAAGGTGATGTGAATGTCTTTGGCATATGAATTATGATTGAAGATATTCCCTTGAGCTTTTTTATATTCTTTTGTACAAGCAGAACTCTACTAAGGAAAGATGTGCAGGCCCACTGTAGCATCTGTTATTGAAGAACTGAACTGAAAATGTAGGGACAGTATGCCTACATGTAAAAATAGATGAACTCATGCAACATTAGAGTAGTGAGCAGAGCCTCTTTTTCTTTTAAAACAACGAAAATAAAAATAATATATCAAAGACATTCACTGAGAAACAAAACTGACTGTCACATACAGAGCATGTTTCTGCTTCATGTTCAAGACTGAGTCCATAACAGTCCGAGTCGAGTCAGAGTCTGAATGAATCGGAATTAAAATTGTAACCGTAAACTCAACATCAACATTTTAAGCTTATTTTAAACTTCACAAGAACAGTTTGTCAATTTAAATGTAACAAAAACACCTCTGTTGCATTTCATATATACATTTTATGATTAGCATCCTGCTGAACAGACTTCAAAGTGGTTTCAGAATGAAAGCATATGTTAGGTTTATGAAGGCAAAATTGTCCTTCAACACACTTCTTATTGCATTCTGTTGACATTTCAATTATTTGTTGCTTTTTCCCATCCACTCAAACATAGACTAAAGAAAGTGAAAGCTGCATTAGTCATTACAACCAGAGATATTATTATTTCAAATTTTAATTTAGATATTTTAAATTATCCCTGTAATTAGATTTCTGTCTGAATCTGTTTTCTCTATCTGCCGACTGATTTGGGAAAATACAGTACATACAAATGAGTCAACACAATAGTAATTTGCATTCGCTGAGAAGTTACGTCTCACGATTTGACTGCAAATGCTGCATCTGAAAAAAACTGGAAAAACCCACTGATAATATTAGGGCCATGTCATCACGGACAAGATTTTCTAGTTAATTTGTGGGAAACCACACAATGTAGGGCAGTTCTGCATGCTGCTTGTGTACCTAAATCCCTGATGTGTCCATGTGCGCCTCGCAGCAGCTGCTGCAGAAGATAAAAACAATAATAGTAATTGATCAGTCTGAAATCTTTAAATACCAAGCAAAGAAAATTTCATTAAGCACTTCTTTAACTGCAAAAACATGGAGAATAATAATTTTGAGTCATAAATTTAACAGAATTGTCCTTCAAATGTGTTAGAGATATAGGCTAAAAAAATCTGTGCATAAGTTACATGGTGGTTCACATTACAAATTTAAATAAAATTTTCAAGAAAAACATCATAATCTAAATTCATCTTGGAACATGAAGTTTAGCTTCATACACAAACTCTGTCATCGAATAATACATTTATTTTATAGTCTATAATTAAATTATCAACAAAACATTTCACTGCCCAAAATATCCTAATATGTTATTGCGCATGATTCAATCTTTTCAAAGGGACATGGTGGACAAATTCTGTAAAAGAATGTATTTTATGCAGCTCATCAATGCTTTGAAAATAGTCAATCAATTATAAATAGGTGCTGTTTATCTGTTTAGAGATGCTGTTTGCTTTAGCAATAACACTTTTTCCCCCGACTATTTAAAAAGTTACACAGTTCATCAAGCTATTATGGACCAGTTCAAGCTGACATCATCGTGTGGACGACAAGAAACTACAGAAGCCCACATGTGTAGATACATTATGCTAATAATGTATAATATTTATCTATAATATTTATACTATTTTTATTTCGATATGCTGTTTTTAGTTAACTGTATGAGACATGATGTGGGTGACTTGACTCAATTAAGTTCTTGATTTTAAGTTTTTAACCATGATGAAATCACAATGCGAGCACCGTTTTGGCTGCACAAACGGCATACACAATTTTACCTGTTGTCAGGTCATGTGTCGTGTGAAACTGCCTTGTTTAGTTTCTATTACATTGGATACATACCCGTCTTTATGTTTTCGTCGTGACAGCCACCACGGTAGTCAGTGTTATACAGTAGTCTCTGTAGTAACATTCAAGCATATTGGTTGACTGATGAGTGTACCTGTGCAATTCCAAACTCGAGTGCCCCAACTCTAATATAGAGGAATAAACTTTTATAGCGTAGGCTTTTATTTCAGTGTTACCATTTGCTCCAACAGCAAAAGAAAAATTCCAGTATTAAGTTTCCATGACTTTCCAAAATAGGACAAAAATAGAGAGAGATGGATTATGGTCAAACTAGAGAATGATGCCATATTTACTGTCACTTCCTCCGCAGCTCTATATGGTACCCCATTGTACCCCATGTTACCTTTTATTAAATTAATCTCAGGGTTATATCAAATTAAGTGTAGTACTATAAATGTACATTTAATCATTTTGAAATAAAAAACTAAAATACATTATCGTTGTCTGTGAAAAGAGTCCATTATAGTCCACATATATATATATATATATATATATATATATATTAATAAAACACAATTTATTCTTTCACTTCCCTCTTTAGTCTTGGTTCCCCTGGAATTTTTTTAAAGCATGTTCTGGCAATACCACCCACTCCAGTGAATGTCCTTAACACTTATGTCTCACTCTTCATTTTCACTGCCTTTTTGTTAGTCTCCATCTCTCCATCCTCCTACTCCCTCTTTCAATGTGACCTGTGCAATCATTACATCGCAGTACCCACCTGTCCAGTTCAAGCATCATCCTCATGGACAAGGATTCGCTCAGTACAGTTTGTTACTATGGTGAAATGAAGCCTTATCTGCATCACCTTAGAGCAATAGAATACTGTATGTGTCATGCCTCAAGTGCGTTGAGGACATTGAGGCACTTTTTTACTTTATATTTATGTTAATAAGTAGACTAGACAACAGTATACCTAACTGCGAGAGGTAAAGGAATAGTTCTCATTACACTTAAGTTTTGACAATATTCATAGTTCCCCTGCATTTATTACTCTGTTGCAGTCCTAATAGAGCTGAGCATCATCTGTGTCCAGCCTGGGTTACTCCCACTGCTGCCCAACACAGCAGTGGCTCCAGTTCCGACTATGACTTAGAGGTATTCAGCGTAATTATCCCCATTGCTTTTTGGCTGCATATTTATCTTTGTCTTGGCATACCTTTCAGCAACCTAGTCTCAACAGATAAAAGAACAGCAAAAAAAAAACCATCCAAACCCCTTTCTACCCAATCCTTTTAAATGGATTTCAGGACTGATGGGTGTGAATAGTATACTTGTGACTGATGGAATTAACCATTGCTGGATTATGGAGGGGTTTGGTGGTGTGAGTTGGTGTGATAGATAGACTGAGTGGAAGGCTCACAACTATAAAAGAAATTGCGGGTAAGAAGCTGATGTTGAAAAATAAGAAGTTTAAGAAAGAAGGATTGGAGAGGAAAGATTTGTCTGCTCCGTGTGAGCGATTGAACAATGCAAGGCTGCTTGGCAAGATGAAGGTGGCCTCAGTGCAGGAGAAGTCATTGCTGATATGGATGCAGGAGGTAATTTATTCTTTCCATCTTGAGCAAAGCTTGCTTCATATCTAACCCCATTTCCAGCTGAAAGTAGATAACAGGGGTGACCTGTTTTCCAGTTGACTGAAAGTAGAGGTTTGTGTATGCGTTTGCTTAGTCGCTCGCACACAATTTTCTGATCCGGACGTCACTGTTGGTGGCCAGACCCATTGATAGGAGAGATATGAAGATATTTGACATCTTCTGCTGGTGGGTTGAGGGTTGAAATCTGTTTAGCATGGGTTCATGTTGGAAAAATCCAGTCAAATTCCAGTGCCACTCATCATTGGTTCTCTTAGGACTGCAGCCGAGGTACTCTGACAATTGTCTGCATAGATAAAGTGTGGACAATGGTAGAAGCGTGTAGACACTAGTAACCGCATCCATTCTACGGAAAAATCAGCATCCAGGAACGGAACTATTCATTTGAAAATAAACAGTTGTGCTTATGTCAAATACAGTTGAAGTCAGAACATTACATACACTTATGTTGAAGTCATTTAAACAAAAAAATTTAACCACTCCACAGATTTCATATTAGGAATAGTGATTTTAGTCATTTTTCCAACAATTGTTTACAGATTGCTTCACTTTTAATTGACTATATCACAATTCCAGCAATTCCACTGGGTTAGAAGTTAACTGTGGCTTTAAGATGCTTGGAAAATTATATTAAAATGATCAAGCCTAATTTTGCTTCTTCTAGGCTAACTGAAATCAATTGGAGGTGCACCAGTGGATGTATTTTAAGGTCTACCTTCAAACTCAGTGCCTCTTTGCTTGACATCATGGGAAAATCTAAAGAAATCAGCCAAGACCTCAGAAAAAAATTGTGGACATCCACAAGTGTTGTTCATCCGTGGGAGCAATTTCCAAATACCTGAAGGTACCATGTTCATCTGTAAAAATAATGGTACGCAAGTATAAATACCACGAGGCCACATAGCTATCATACTGCACAGGAAGGAGACGCATTCTGTCTCCTAGAGATTAATGTAGTTTGGTGCCAAAAGTGCAAATCAATCTCAGAACAACAGCAAAGGACCTTGTGAAGATGCTGGAGGAAACAGGTAGACAAGTATCTATATCCACAGGAAAACAAGTCCTTTACCTACATAACCTGAAAGGTTGCTCAGCAAGGAAGAAGCCACTGCTCCAAAACCGCCATAAAAAAATCCAGATTACAGATTGCAAGTGCACATGGGGACAAAGACCTTTTTGGAGAAATGTCCTCTGGTCTGATGAAACAAAAATGTAACTGTTTGGCCATAATAACCATTGTTATGTTTGGAGGGAAAAGGGTGAGGCTTGCAAGCCGAAGAACACCATCCCAACGGTGAAGCATGTGGGTGCTTTGCTGCAGGAGGGACTGGTGCACTTCACAAAATAGATGGCATCATGAGGAAGGACAATTATGTGGATATATTAAAGCAAAATCTGAAGATATCAGCCAGGAAGCTCAGTATCAAATGAATCTTCCAAATGGACAATGACCACAAGCATACCTCCAAAGTTGTTAAAAAAAATGGCTTAAGGACAACAAAGTCAATGTATTGAAGTGGCCATCACAAAGTCCTGACCTCAGTCTGATAGAAAATTTGTGGGCAGAAATGAAAAAGTGTGTGTGAGCAAGGAGGCCTACAAACCTGACTCAGTTAACCCAGTTCTGTCTGGAGGAATGGGCCAAAATTCCAGCGACTTATAGTGAGAAGCTTGTGGAAGACTACCCAAAATGTTTTACCCAAGTTTAACACTAACAAATTGTATGTAAACTTCTTACCCACTGGTAATGTGATGAAATAAATTCACTTTCATAAAATAAAGTATTGATCCTAACTGACATAAGACAGGGAATGTTTTCTACCATTAAATGTTAGGAATTGTGAAAAATTGAGTTTAAATATATTTGGCAACGGTGTATGTAAACTTCTCACTTCAACTGTAGTTGAATAGGAGTAAAATAAGCTGCTCACTGAATTAATCTTTTACAAAAATAAGTTCTTTATTCTTGCCACAAAAAGTATATGCTTGTTCTCTGGAGAGTCAGGCCTTTCATTCACAGCATGTAGTAAGAAGGAACTACCCACTCTAATAACGTTTGCACATACACACTCTCTTGAGAGCCAGCTGTCCCATATCTCTCTCTTACTTCTGTTTTTAACGTTCAGCAGGCAAGTAGCGCTTGATACAACAGTCATCTTTAATGTGCTTTAAATCCTACACCTTGGCTTCCTCAACCTTAGGGTACAGCTCCACTCAATTTCACACTTGCTGTCCAGAAGAATGTCCTAATTCAATTTAGCCTGTTTAAGAAGGCAGGGGGTCTTCCCTCTCCAGGGCAAGTTTATATCTGCAAGAGGCCAGGCATGTCAGATTTGAACAACGACACAGCTATTTCCCATTAGTAGCTCGAATGAAGTATGTAAATCAGTCTTGTGGGTACTTAACCCATTAGGACGACCCTGTGTTATCCCCACACCCATCTTCGGCATTTAGTTACTGCAAGGTCAGCTTTTCCCCTAGAGCTCATGTCGCAGGACTTCTAATGCTTGTGTGTACTGTCTTTCAGCATTACCTTCAGTCAGATGAGAGGAACTTCTAAACTTTCCATGGTAATGAGAGCTTCAACCTCTGCAAACTGATGAACAGGATCAGTCTGTTACAGCCTGAACAGAGGCACCGCTGACAGCACAGTTAATCCAGAGAGGCAGCACATAGATCTCTGTCTAACTGCTGAATTTAAATGCACAATGATAAAACTGTATTCACTTTTTCATTAATGGTCCTTTAAACTAGAGTATGACATTTAAAAATAAGGCTTAAACTGGTTAACACTCAAAACAGACAAAAGTCGCGCAACATTTAAAGTGATAGTCACACAAAAATAAAATACACATATTATTTTCTAACCTTAATTTTGCTCCATACCAATACAACATTCTTTTTTTCTGTGGAACATAAAAGGTGAATTTGACTGAATTCACAGGGTTTATTTGTCATAATGTAAGTGAATAGTGACTACAGTCTGTCAAGCTTGAAAAGGGAAGAAAAAAAACACTCCAAGTCATCAATACGATTCTAACACTCTATTATAAGTTTTCAGTCTCAAAACAACCTTATTTGATTTCAGCACTTTATTAATGATTTGATTTGAGAATGAATAGTGACTTTTGTTCTATTCACCACACAAAGTAATTAAAACACTTCAGAAGGCTTGGAATGTAGAATATGAATGGAATGTCAAAATAAAAGCGTGAGGGTTCAAAAAAGTGCACAACATAAATATATTACTTATATAATAATATATAATTATATAATAAGACTTAAAGGGTTACTTCAGGATTTAGCATTAAGCTTTGTATCAGTAGAAAACCAGTAGTATTTTCGAATTACCGAGCTCCCCCCCCCCCCCCTCATATCCCCCTGAGACGAGAGATTTATTTATTTTTAGTCTGGAAAAAATCCTCCGATGACGCAAAAATCGTCATTTTGCGTCATCGGAGGATTTTTGGTCCAGAGGCTTAAAACTACAGCCAGTATTCCGCATGTTTTCACCACGCCCATATGGGGCGGGATCTCACTCACAGAATGTGAAGATAGTGTCAGCCATCTTTCTGTAGAAGCTAAGAAAACAGGCTCTTGCTCTGTGTAGAAAGTTTGTATATAAGTAGGCTAATCACGATGGCGGAATGTAGTTTTGAAGTTGAAATGGCAGAAGGGGATTTCAAAGATCTGTTGCGAGAATCTGATGCTCGCGGCTACCTGTACGTGCCGCAATACAGCGATAAACAGAGGCTGGAGCAGCTGCTGTAGCAGGGGAGCAAAACCTGCTTGGCAGGCAGGAGGAAGAGAGTGTTAAATTATATTCAGACTCGAGTTGGGGCGGACTGGTGGTGTCAGTGCTCTCGCTGTGCGCCTATGGAAACAGATAGAGAGTCCTATTGCTGTCGCGAATTTCAGCGATACTGGACGAGATCGCTGAATCCGTTGATGAAACTGCACCGATAACTTTAGCATGTATAACTGAGCACCCAAGTTTTGCATCACACATGGACAGGGGAGTCCTGGAAACTTATTTTAGGATCCCGAAGATAAATTGGAAACGCCAGCCAAAGCCCGCAGGGACAAACGGACAGCTTAGTGTAAAGTGAGTATTTTGTTTGTTTTTCTTTTTTGTTACTAAGACGTCATGTACAGAGTTTGGACACACGGAATTATAATGTTCTTCCCGCGTAGTCAGTCAATTTATCAACTAACTCACGATTTATAGAGTCACGATGTAGCATAGTTGTATCATATTTTCAGATACTGCCGCCTGTACCCGGTAGGCGTGGTTTGGGAGTGGCCTCGTAAGGGCAGCAAAGCAAGTGCATTCTGGGAGTTGTTGTCTTTCAGCCACATGTGTAAAAAATACATTTTCTGCCTTTTCTCTGTCTAGAATGCTTCAAATTCAAAAATAATTTCACATTTATACTATATAAATGACCAATTTTAAATACACATTCATCTTCCCAGAGGTGAAGTATCCCTTTAAATATATTACTGTTGTATTTAAAATTAAAAGTCAATAATAATAATATGAAAAACTATTTATTATTATTATTATTGTCATCATTAGTATTTGTTTACAATTTATAACAACATTTCAATTGAATGGGTTACAAAAAATAACTGTGTGTAAAGTGTAAAGTGAACTGAATGTAAAGTGAACTGATATCTTAAAACTAAATTGAACAAAAAACAGATCTGAATCCTTTAAAGTCCAGATGTAAGTTTAAACATTTTTGGGAAAAAAAGAAAGGAAAATATAAAACACTGGTTTCTTTTCTACTGATGACTTATACTGGAATTACTGTTCATTTTGCTGCTAGATTATACAGTATACTAGTTAATAATAAAGTGTATCTTAATAAGCTATATATTTATACTAACTAATGTGTAGTTAGAAGTTTGTTTCTTTACATATTAAAGAGTACTCCCAATTAGTTTCACACAATAATGTAAAGATATTCTAAACTGATTATGCAAAAAACAACAGTGGTATCGGATCGGGATCGGTATCGGCCGAAACTGAGATTTCTGGAATCGGAATCGGAACAAAAGTGGTATCAGTGCATCCCTATTTGAAGCTATTAAGCTGAGTAAATAATGATAGAATTTTAGTTTTTGGGTGAACTATCCCTTTAAACATTTCTGGTGCAATGTAGAGCAAAAGTTTATTGAAACTGAACAGCTTGACCCAATGTTCACTTGCAAAAATAAATAATTCAACCTTTAATAGTTAGATGTAAATAAGATAATGATAAAAGTAGTTTTCATTCATCAAGCCTCAGTCTGCTTTGTGGCACAGCTTGGTTGCTAAGCTCTGTATTGTCCTCTGTCATGATGAAGGTCAGTTCTCTTGACTGTTTTCTTTGCTCGGTGCATTTCGCTGGCATCCTCAATGCCTGACCTTTGGCTCCCACCTCATTCGCTCTAGAGGTCAGGCTTTGAAAGCCTTTGGTGGGTAGCTACATACGAATCTGCTCACAAAAATGTGACATGCCACTGTCAGTGTTAACCACCAACCTTGTGCAGCTCAAAAGCACCTGGAGGCCCCAAAGCCTGCAATGACATTTCCTCTCGGAGCCAGTGCCAGCCTGCATGTCTTTTTCTTTTGATACCTCCCCTTGCTCCATTGTGTGGGTGTCTATGCCGAAGAGACAGCTTGGCAGGGAGATGGAGACATGAACATAAAAGGGAGGACCACAGGCGTTTGTGCACTCCTCTGTTACCTGACTGCCTAGAGAGGTATCCAGGTCTCGGCAGGTTTGTTTACGCCCGTTTATCAGCATGGTGCAGTCAGAATGTGCTCTGGTAGAGCTTCTGCAGATGGCTGTGCTCCTGTGTTTGTGTGGGCGGGAGCCCGTCACTGTCGGTTTTGGAGACCCTGGGGGCACAAGAATGCCTGTTCTCCATCACAGGCCTCCGTTGTTCTTCATTCATTCACGGCAGGGCAGTGCAGTCTCGAAGAGTGCAACAGTTAATTCAGTTCAGAGCACCAGAACTGTTCGCACTGGCTAAAACTGTAGAAGTATTTTCTAAAATGGCACATCATTTTAGTCAATTAAAACAACTTATTTTTGATGACAATAACGTGCAAAATGACAAAATAAAAATAATAATAAAAAAACGAAACAAACATTTTTCAATCTGTAACACATAACTTTAACCAAAAATTCAAACATGAGCTCCTGAATAGCATATAATGAATATCATACACTGAATTGCCATGCTAACTACTTTTTTACTCAAAGTTATAGAGAACACTCCATTAGACCATTTAGGATATTGTCTGGACTTTGTTCTGGATGATTGCAAGGAGACCAGTATGTTTAGAGGTTTTAAAAAATATCAGTGTAATTTTATGTTAATTCAACATGATGAATTAACCATGGTAATGTAAATAAGCTGTATTTGAAAAGCTTAAAAAATACTTGACATTATTTGTTTAAACATATTAAGTAAAAGAAGTTCAATGAACGTTATATATGTACTGTTGTGACAAGGAAGAGGGCAGGCCAGGCTGTGAGGATACATAGCCGGCCCTGACTCAGGCTAATCAGCTGGTGGGGGGATAAAGATGAACCGGAGGCACCAGTTCGAGAGATAGAGAGACACATTCAGCCACGCTGCGTGTGTCTGTTTGTTTTTGTTTTTCGTTGTTTTAAGTCAATTTTATCATTAAACATTTATGTTGACTGATCAGCCGGTTCCTGCCTCCTCCTTGCCCATCCTTGAACTGCATTGCATTAGCATCTTGAACGGGAGTCTGTGCAAGGCCCGGTTCAGTACTCGCAGGTCCAAGATTGTCCCACCGCCTTTCTTTGGTACGATGAAGTAGGGGCTGTAAAACCCCTTCTTCATCTTGGCTGGAGGATGTGAGGTAGTAGAAGGGTAGGGCTCCGTACGTAGGGCAGCGGCGTTCTCGGTCTTCACTGAGGTAAACCGGACACTGCAGAAACAGGGTGGGCGTCTGGCAAAATGAATCGCATAGCCGAGTCAGACGGTCCTGGTCAGCCATCGCGATGGGTTTGGGTGCGTGAGCCACACCTCCAAGCTCCGGGCGAGGGGGACCAAGGGAACAATCGTGTCGAACGTACCGGCGGGTGGGGCCTTGCGGTGGGGTGTAGCCGGAGGCACCACATCGAGGGGGCTCAAACCCCGATCTCGTGGCCATGCTGAGTCTTAGGACATTGAAGCACTTACCTGCCTCCGGGTACCCACCATAGGACCAGTCAGCAATGGGGGAGGAGGGAACCCGTACTCACCATTCGTCACAACCACCCTGGCGTGGGTGTTTGTGCCTCAGCAGGGCTTGCAGGGGCGGTGGCTCTGCCTCCGCAGTGGCGTACTAAGCCATCCGGCGGTTGTGATAATGATGGCCGTGAACACTGGATGTGTGTCCCAGGGAGTGAGATCACTGCTCTTTTTCTGAAAATGTGGGTACTGCAGCCCATCAGGCATGCAACAAAATCAAAGAAAATGCAACAAAGGATTCTCCTCCCGGCCCTCCACCGGGGGGATGGAGTGGTCTGTTCACCAGCTCCAGGCTAGTAGCGGGTTACAATTAACCTCCCTAAATCCCCAACACACTGTGAGTGGATTATTTGAATCAAATCAGAAAGGGAGGAAGGGAGGGAGGAAAGAAGGATAAAACAGTGTTAGTGCATTAATATCTTACAGTATTATTTTTTTCTTGTTATATTTTCATCAACAGTATGTTCTAATTAAAATCTTTTTATTATCGTCATGATGCATCTTTTTTGTTATCAAAAAATGCTTTGTCAACAAATATTTTTGGCAGCAATTTAATTGATGAGATAAACACTTGCAGAGTCCAACCAGCTTACATTTTGAACTCTCTCTAAGCTTGCTCAGCTGTATGTTCTCTCTTGGGTGAGTAAAACTCAGATGCCTGTGGGAAAGTTTTCACCTCCCTTCCATGAATATTTACTGCACTGACGCAGAGGTGAGGCTGAAAAACAGCCTCATCATTAAATCCAAGGTTATAGAATATTCACACAGAAGCACTCAGGCTCTTTTTGTTCTAGTAATGCTTCTGCTGGAGCTCAATTACCCACGTTAAAAAATATTTTTGCATGGATTAGCTTTACCACGTCAAACAACGGCTCATCACACCTTCATCATTATACAGCACTGAACAGGGATATATAGGGCACTACTACGGTGATGAATAATGTGTGTCAGTGTGTGCGTAAAAGATTTTGCACTCTCCAACCCCTATATTCACAGGTGTAACACTTTGCAGAGTGAAAGCAAATATAGCTTTAACCACTGGTTTAAATGATCGGCCGTTTTCATAGATCAGCCCCACATTTAAATGCTTGAAAGCAAAGAACAGGGTCATAGATCACGCTATGACTTGGAGAGCACAGGCAGCCCGAGGGGCTTTGACAACCTGATCCTCATTCCAGATTAGCTTTGAAAGTCAGCCATTTGGTGTACTGTACAACCCAAACAAAAACAACCTATTTTCACTTTATCAGACCTTGTAGGTGCATGAAAAGAGTTTGCACAAGTTGAAATTAACATGACCCTGAGTGTGTTACCTTTTAATTGCTGTCACATATTCCCGGGGGCCGAGTCTAGCTGTATACTATACATTTCCGTAGGTGGCCGGTGGCATGGGTCTGAAATGCTGAGACTAGGTAAGTGCAGCCCTGCTTCTGGTGTGAGATTCACCATTAATGAGCAGCAGCAGGCTGTGAAATTGAGAGGATGGTCTGTTAAAGGTGTGGGGATAGTGATGGGTTGGAGTTTGGGTTCTGCGGGTTGAGGGTTTGGATCTATGAAGAATGTGATTAAATCCCACAACTCTCCCTCTGTGGTCTTTATCTCCCCCCTGCCCATGGCACACAGGCTGCATACTGAATGACACATTGATTACTGCTGTTAAATCACCTTTATAGGGTGCTTGTAAAGCTGGAAATATGTGTTGGTATAAGTCTTTAGAAAAAATGCTTGGGACATACCAGGCAAAATGGTTAGATAGAATGAGCTATAAAAATGAAAGAATAAAAAAAGGAGAACAAAATGTAAAGGCTAAAGGAATGCATGCATTTATGATCTCTTTGGTGCAATGCAATTATGATAGTTGAGTATGGGAGTTCAATGAACTGCCATGACCTAGATGTTGCAGGAACATAGATGCTTGTGTGCCATTTCTATAATGGACACTCTGGTTCAAAGTCCAGGAAATTATGCACATTAGTTGTCTTCTAAATGGACATTTTTGTCAGCTTCTAGAAAATCAGCGAATGGCCTGTGCTGTTTTGCCATGCTGCCTGAGGGCAGTAATTTCATTGAAGCTGATGTCAGACATTCATAGCATTGTTTTGAATTGTAAAGAAAGAAAATTCCTTTGAAAACCCAATTTGTTGGACATATTACACAGACGACTGGACATTTCTCTAGTGAGTCAAAGAAATCATGTTAAAGCGTTAGTTCACCCAAAAATGAAAATGGTATCATCATTTACTCACTCTTATGACGTTCCAAACCCGTGCGAGTTTCTTTCTTCCATGGAACATATATAGTAGGAAACATTTTGAAGTATGTTGACACTGCTCTTTTTTCCATGCAATGAAAGTGAATGGTGACTGAGACTGTCAGTTTCTAACATTCTGTATAACATCTCCCTTTGTGACCCACAGAAGAAAGTAATTAAGGTTTAGAACGTGTGTGAGTAAATGAACAGAAATTTTATTTTTGGTTGTACTATCCCTTTAACAAACTGAAGCTCAACTTTATGAAGCTAGCACATTGCACACATTTTCTAATGTAAAATAACATTTGCTAAAGAATTATTTTATCACTATATTTTCTAATTTCTTTTTAATTCTTTCCATATGTAACACGTTAATTAATGTCTTCTCTTTATTGTGCTTGGCACATTTGTGTTCTCAGTCTGTTTAATAGTGCAGAAACACACTTTCGTTGGCCTGCTATTTAACAACACACCAAACTGAGAATTTCCGACTTAGTGGCATAATCACCACCTCTTTTAGCATCTCTGCATTGCTCTGGCCGTCAGAACGGAGAAAGCTTTTTTTTTTCTTGGACGTCTGCTACAGATATTGAACACTGATTCTCTGTTTTGCGATTTGTGCCAGTAGGGATGGGGTCCTGTTGGAAATGTACCGTAATGTTTGCTTGACATACAGTAATGGCAGCTGTTTCACCTGTCACACCTATTGGCATTATGAATTGAGCATGTGGTAATAATGAACGTTACACAAATGTCAGTGGCTGATGGGAGTGTAAATAGATAAGACCAGCAGCCTTTCAGATGGGTGACTGGTCTGGTTATCATTTGTGTGCTGTTGAGATTTAGGTGTTATTGTTGATGACTTCACCAACTAGCTGGACTTGTTAGTTCAGTGTTGGAAAAGCTACCTTGAAAAGAGTTAAGCTCAATTTACAGAATTTGTAGCATAATGTTAAATACCCACAAATTATTTAGACTTAAATTAAAGTGAATGGGGCCAGTCCATAAACATTCAAATACACATTTTTAAAAGTATAGCCACAAGAAGTACATGAATTTAGTGTGATACAATCAGATATTTACCATCATTACAGCATTTTGAAAAAATTAAGCTGTGATAATGACATAAGGTTCATAAGCAACTTTATCTCCATGCTTTTTCCTAAATCAACAAGGGATGAATAAATAAAAAAAAAATAACGGTAATCAGCATTATGCCACACACGCTGTTGATTAAGCTGAACATGTATTGAACCCAGTACATTCCTTTAAACTACAATCATGCTAGCCATTTAAAAAGTAGTTAACTACTACACATGCAACCCAAAGAGCACGCATAAATCTCAGAGATGTCTGTTTTAGATATTTTCATATGGATAATAATGCATCACAATCTAATTAAGATCTGTAATACATCTTAAAAAGATCAGATTTATAACATTCTAAATCATACATCTACTGAATGTCTTTATAAAACCAGAAACATACTTACTGACATACAGTGCATCATATACAGTGGTGGGTAGAGTAGCCAAAAACTGTACTCAAGTGAAAGTACAATGTAACAGAATTTAGACGGGCAAGGAGGAGGCGAGAACCGGCTGGACGATATAAATAATATTTTAATAGTAAACTTAAAACAAAGGACAAACACACACATGACAGAAATGTCTGTAAATGATCTCTCTCTTGTCACACCACCGTCTGCCATCAGCCTTTATCCCTCTCTGAGGCTTGATTAGCCTGATATGGGACCGGGTGTGTATCATCACGACCCTGACCCGCCCTCCGCCCTTTGCCCTGCCACATACAATTACTTAAATAAAAATAATTACTCAAGTTGAAGTAAAAGTACTTAAATAAATAAGGACTTTAGTAAGAGTAAGAAAGTATCCAATTAAAAAAGTACTCAACATATTACACATTGAACATGTACTACAGTATTATTATTAATGGAAATTCTGTCATCATTCACCATCATGTTGTTCCAAACCCGTAAGACTTTCTTTCTGCAATGTAACACAGTAAGGAGGTATTAGACAGAATGTTTGCCTGAGTCACTATTTACTTTCAGTAAATGTTTATATATATATATATATATATATATATATATATATATATCGTTTCTCTACCCTCATGTTGTTCCAAATCAGTGTGACACTTTGTATTGTTTGGAACACAAAATGTTAGACATTTTACATTTAAATGTTTTATATTTACTTTCAATATATATATATATATATATTGAAAGTAAATGGTGAGCGAGACTGTCAGTCCTTATCATTCTGTCTAACATTTTGTGTTCCACATAATACAAAGCATCACACTGGTATGGAACAACATGAGGGTAGAGAAATTATGACAGAATATAAAATTATGGCTGAGCTATCACTTTAAAGAGATAGTTTATCCAAAAACTAACTCATCCTCATGCCATCCCAGATGTGTATGACTTCCTTTCTTCTGCAGAACACAAATTCAGATTTTTGAAAGAATATTTTTAACTCTGTAGGCCAAAAATTTGATGCTCCAATAAGCACATAAAGGCAGCATAAAAGTAATCCATAATACTCAAGTGGTTTAATCCATGATTTCAGAAGTGATATGAGAGGTGTGGGTTAGAAATGGATCAATATTTGTAATTTTTTTGCTAGAATGCAGGGGGTGATATGCAGAGAAGAATGTGATTCACCAAATTACTAGAAATGTTTCCAAACCTCTCTTCTTATTGACATTCATCCAGATCTGACAAGAGCCCCTAAAGGGATAGTTCACCCAATTACAATTCTCATTATTTACTCCAGATGTGTATGACTTTCTATCATCTGCTGAACTCCAATTAAAATTTTTAGAAGAATTTCTCAGCTCTGTAGGTCCATACAATGCAAGTGAATGGGTGGCAACATTTTAAAGCTAAACAAACAAACATAATGCAGCATAAAAATCATTTATAAGACTCTAGTAGTTAAATCAGTATCTTCAGGAGCGATATGATAGGTGTGGATGAGAAACAGAGAAATAGATCACTTTATTACGGTGAAAACATGAAAATGTCCCACAAGGACATTATATATATATAATGCTAAAATATAAAGCAAAGCAAGATCATGCTGTATTAATGCCTTCTTTCACTATTTCATAGCTTTTAAATTCCTGTGTGGATTCTTATTTCAGTGTAATTACAGTTTTCAGTGTCATAAGTATTTAGATCATTAGTTCTGTTCAGCAGTAGCGCCACACTCTAAATGCAGAGCACGCAGCCAATGTAGGGCACCAACTCCGGTCGTGGAACACTCACTGTGTCTAAAACCGCCCCCTATCCACTATATAGTGCACTTTTTCGAGTGTCTGCTATTTTGTAGGAGTGTCTGAATTTTGAGTGAGACACTCGTTCCCTACTTTTGTTCACTTATTCTTACCTACAATGCACTCTAATTTCAAGTATACATTTGATGTACACTCGAGAATGGATCATTTCCCACAATCCACCATGGGGAAGACTAACAAGTGTTTACTGCTTCCTTCACATACAAGAGTTTACTGATCCTTCACTCCTGCAATTTTTTATTTCATGCTGAATGTAGCAAATTACTTTTTGATAAATCATCACTGGATTAAAATAACATAATAACATATAGAGTGACAAAACTTACAGATACAAATCTCAAAAAAAGAGTCAAATTGTCATGACTCAACGAATACACAGGAAGCAATAGCAGGTAAACTCTATTTATTGAGAGGAAGTCCAAACAGAAAGATACGGGCGTGGAATGGTGACACAAGAACGTAGATGGTCCGCGAGGTGAATCCCAAGGTGCAGTGAAGACAGACGAAGAAAATCCACAAACGGTGATAATCCACAACCGACGAACTACACAGGAACACACGACGAGAGACTCAGGAACACAAGACTGGAACACCGACACATCCAACAACGATCTGACAATGGAGATGAGAAAACTGTGAGCATTTATAGTGGAATGAGATCGGCTGCAGCTGGTGATGATATGATGATCAGCTGGAGCGAATCAAGGAATGACACTCACTCACGCCCACAACACACGTGCATTCATGCAACAACAATAACGCGAGACGAGAAGGAAGCAATGAATTGTATACCGTGACAGTACCCCTTCTCCTAAGAACGCCTCCTGGCGTTCTCAGACCCCCTTACCTGTCGATTGTAATCATCGATCAGAGAGTGATCCAGAATGTCTCTAGCAGGTACCCAACTTCTCTCCTCCGGACCGTAACCCTCCCAGTCCACCAAGTACTGAAATCCACGTCCCCTCCGCCTCGAATCCAGAATACGATTAACCGAATAGGTGGTATCCCCATTAACGAGACGCGGCGGGGGGGGGGAACCGGGACTGGCGGATTAATGTGAGCATGAAACACAGGCTTAATCTTGGAAACGTGAAAAACGGGGTGTACCCTCCTGTACGCTGGAGGTAAACTAAGGCGGACTGCCACCGGACTAATAATCTTGGTGACAGAGAACGGGCCAATAAATTTGGGAGCAAGCTTATTAGAGACGGAACGGAGAGGAATGTTCTTAGTAGAAAGCCACACTTTTTGACCGACGACGTATATGGGAGGCTTTGACCGGTGGCGACTGGCCCTAGCCTTGGTGCGCGCCCCCACTTGGAGTAAAGTCTCGCGGGCTCTAGTCCAAGTGCGGTGACGCCTCTGGATCAAGGCGTGGGCAGAGGGAACCGCGACCTCGGATTCCAGACTGGGAAAAATAGGTGGCTGGTAACCTAAACTACACTCAAACGGAGATAGGCCCGTGGCCGACACTGGTAATGTGTTGTGGGCGTACTCCACCATGGAAAGTTGTTGGTTCCATGAGGAAGGATTCTTGGAAACTAAACATCGCAACACCCTTTCCAGATCTTGGTTGGCTCTCTCGGTTTGACCATTGCTCTGGGGATGAAACCCTGAGGATAAACTAACCGTCGCTCCCAGTAATTTACAAAATTCTTGCCAAAATTTGGACACAAACTGGGGTCCTCTGTCAGAGACCACGTCCATCGGGAGGCCATGTAAACGAAAGACGTGGTCAATGACTGTCAACGCTGTCTCCTTAGCTGAGGGTAATTTGGGTAAGGGAATGAAATGAGCCGCCTTCGAGAACCGGTCCACCACGGTCAAAACGACTGTGTTCCCCTGGGAGGGTGGGAGGGCGGTAATAAAATCGAGAGCGATATGGGACCAGGGCCTCGAAGGGACTGGCAGCGGCTGAAGGAGCCCATCAGGGGGTCGATTGGAAGTCTTACCAGTGGCACAGACCGAGCAAGCCAAAACAAAACTGTGAATGTCACGAGCCATGAGTGGCCAGCAGAATCGTTGCTTGACTAGAAATTTAGTACGATAAACTCCTGGATGACAAACCACGTTGGAGCAATGACCCCACTGAATGACGTCAGACCTTAAACCCTCCGGCACAAATAAGCGATTTGGTGGGAAACCGGGCGGAGGCGTTACCCCTTCTAAGGCCGTTTTGACCTTCGATTCTACCTCCCATACGAGTGTGGAGACAAATAGACTCTCCGGTAAAATGCACTCGGGAGTAGACGGGCGTTCGGAAGGATCAAAAATGCGAGATAAAGAATCGGGTTTGATGTTTTTGGACCCCGGGCGGTACGAGAGAGAAAAATCAAAACGACCGAAAAAAAGTGCCCACCGAGCCTGCCTGGAGTTCAATCTTTTGGCAGTTCTGATGTATTCTAAATTCTTGTGATCAGTCCAGACTATAAAGGGTACCCCCGAGCCCTCTAACCAATGACGCCACTCCTCCAACGCTAACTTGACTGCCAACAACTCCCTGTTACCAATGTCGTAATTGCGTTCGGCTGAGGATAATCGATGAGAAAAAAACGCGCAAGGGTGCATCCTGTCGTCTGTGGGAGAACGCTGGGACAGGACTGCTCCTACTCCCACCTCTGACGCATCGACCTCCACCACGAACTGCCGTGAATAATCAGGGGCAACGAGGATGGGAGCTGAAACAAAGCGGCTCTTGAGTTTGGTAAATACAGCCTCGACTGTATCTGACCACCTGAACGGAGTACTGGGGGAGGTCAAGGCAGTCAGAGGCGCGGCTAGTTGGCTGAAATTACGAATAAAACATAGATAGAAATTGGCGAACCCCAGAAACCTCTGTAGGGCCTTACGGGAATCTGGACTTGGCCATTCTACCACAGCCTTAACCTTCTCAGGGTCCACACGCATTCCCTCAGACGAGATGATGTATCCTAGGAAAGGAACAGACTGTGCATGAAAATCGCATTTCTCCGCCTTGACAAAAAGCCCATTCTCTAACAACCTCTGAAGCACTCGTCGGACGTGTTGCACATGTTCCTGGAGAGACGAGGAAAATATCAATATGTCATCCAGGTAAACATATATGAACTGGTCTATCATGTCTCGCAACACGTCATTGACCAGTGCCTGGAAGACTGCTGGGGAGTTGGACAGCCCGAAGGGCATGACCAAATATTCAAAGTGCCCCCTGGAGGTGTTAAAAGCAGTCTTCCATTCATCCCCCTCCCTGATGCGAACCAAATGATAAGCGTTACACAAGTCCAATTTTGTGAAGATGGACGCTCCCTGCAACCTCTCGAAAGCTGAAGACATCAACGGTAAAGGATAAGTATTCTTTACCGTGATGTTATTCAACCCCCGGTAATCAATACAAGGTCGCAGAGACCCGTCCTTCTTCTCCACGAAAAAAAACCCCGCCCCCGCTGGAGAAGAGGAAGGGCGGATGAACTTGGTTCCCAGAGAATCAGAAATATATTTCTCCATAGCCTCCCTTTCAGGAACAGAAAGTGAGTATAACTTGCCTTTAGGTGGAGACTTACCTGGCATTAAATCTATGGCACAGTCATAGGGACGATGAGGAGGAAGAGAAGCAGCACGAGACTTACTGAACACTTCCTTCAGATCGTGGTACTCCTCGGGCACGTTAGACAAATCCCCTACCTCCTCCTGAAACACACAAACAGGCACAGACGGACAAGCAGACACAAGACAAGACTTATGACATTCCTTGCTCCACTCCAGTATAGCTTTATGTTGCCAGTCCACTCGGGGGTTGTGACAGATAAGCCAGGGATGTCCAAGAACAATGGGGGCCAGGGGTGAATCCAGAATGAAAAAAACAAATAGTCTCGGAGTGATTGCCTGAAGTGATGAGGGTGATGTCCTCAGTGGTAAATGAAATAGTGGGGAGTTCTTGGCCGTTAAGTGCGTGCACAGCAATCCTTTGTGTGAGTGGTCTGAGGGGAATCTGAAATCTGTGTGCAAAAGTGCTGTCCATAAAGTTACCTTCAGCCCCGGAATCCAAAAGTGCTCGACAGTCGTGCTGGTGAGCTGACCATCTCAGTCTTACCGGAAGGAGAGTAGATGTGGATGAGGTCTTTTTGGCGGAGATTTCACCCGACAGTAGCCTCATGCTTACTATCGGGCTTGGCCTTTTACCGGGCAGTTGTAAGCGTAGTGTCCCGTGCCTCCACAGTATAGGCAAAGGCCCTGGGACCTCCGCCTCTCCTTCTCCTCCCGGGAAAGCCGAGCTCGACCCACCTGCATGGGTTCGTGATCGAAGACTGGGCTGGCCGCGTCCCTGCCGCTGGACTGTTGTTCCTCGACTCCTCCTGTAGAACGGGTGGACAAAACTCTACTCCCGACCCTAGCCAGCCGAGCGTCCACCCGTAGAGCCAGGTCGATGAGGCCATTGAGAGTCGTTGGAAGGTCCAGGGCGTAGATCTCCCTCTGGACACGGTCAGCCAACCCATGCAGGAACATGTCCCACTGCGCTTCCTCGTTCCACTGACATTCGGCCGCTAGGGTTCGGAACTCGATCGAAAAATCCGAGACCGACCTCTCACCTTGACGGAGGTTGGCCAGCACCCTAGCGGCTTCTCTCCCCGCGACGGCACGATCAAACACCCTTCTCATCTCCGCGGAGAGAGTCGGGAATGAGGCACAGCAGGGATCTTGATTCTCCCACACCGCCGTCCCCCATAGCGCTGCTTTACTGGTTAGCAAGGTTAGTACAAACGCTACTTTAGTCTGCTCATTTTGAAATGTTCTGGGTTGTAGAGCAAAATGCATAGCACATCTGGTCAGGAATGCTCTACAATATGCAGACTCACCCGCGTAGCTTTCTGGAACCGGTAGGCGTGGTTCGACGTGAGTCAAATTCTCCGGTGGACCGAGGGGAACGACTGGTGTGGGCGGCGCAGTGGGAGCTCGAAGTAGTAATATCTGCTGGGTCAGCTCGGACACCTGCGTCACCAAGGCTTGTACCGCACGACCCGTGTCATTCAAATTCTTTTCTTGTGAGTCCATTCTTCTCATGCTGTGTTGAACGAAATCCTCCAAGCTAGACGATGAAGTACCCGCTGCTTCCATGCCGGTGGTCAGATCGTTCTGTCATGACTCAACGAATACACAGGAAGCAATAGCAGGTAAACTCTATTTATTGAGAGGAAGTCCAAACAGAGAGACACGGGCGTGGAATGGTGACACAAGAACGTAGATGGTCCTCGAGGTGAATCCCAAGGTGCAGTGAAGACAGACGAAGAAAATCCACAAACGGTGATAATCCACAACCGACGAACTACACAGGAACACACGACGAGAGACTCAGGAACACAAGACTGGAACACCGACACATCCAACAACGATCTGACAATGGAGATGAGAAAACTGTGAGCATTTATAGTGGAATGAGATCGGCTGCAGCTGGTGATGATATGATGATCAGCTGGAGCGAAACAAGGAATGACACTCACTCACGCCCACAACACACGTGCATTCATGCAACAACAATAACACGAGACGAGAAGGAAGCAATGAATTGTATACCGTGACACAAATGTACTCTTTATTTGATCAAATGTGTTTTCTCTATATATAAACACACAGTATCTATTAAAAATGACAAAAAGAATGACGATTTATTGTATTAATATATTATTTAATAAAAATAACAAATAAGGCTCAAGTACTGTAAAATTTCATATGTGACATTGTTTCTGCACCAGCCCCAGAGCTCTGACACTCTCGTCCGAATTCACTGATTTCGTTCACTTACTGCTGAGATATAGTGCACTAACTGGCATTCACTATATAGGAAATAGTGAAGAAAGATTGCGGACACAGACACTCTCTTCGCCGTACGATTGCCTCGTGCCCGCACATCTCTCACGTGCGCGCCCCGCACACCTCAATGTGCACGTGCAGAAATGCTGTCTGTTCGCGCTCCAGTTGTCGATCACAAGAATGGCAGTGATTTACACTTAACTTGATGTTTACATGGATTTATACAGTTAATCCGCCTGAAGTAGCTGCGATAGTTTCCAGTATGGAGTAAATGCATAAATACTGCTTATGACATGCGGGACAAATCGCACTGATATGTTGCTGCACTGATTTTAAAATGTACACTTATTACTGATGTAATAAGAGCCCAGTTACAGAATCACCCTGAAAATGACCATCACATACACACAGAAAAGCTAGTGTTAGAATTAGATCCAAAACTTACCTAAGCATGCTGCTTTAAGTTGGAGCTGTGAATTTAATCTTGAAATATCATTTTATCTTGGTGTTAAATGAAGGCATTACGAAACGAATCTTTTTTTCACTGTGCAGAGTGAGGAAAGTGTTTCAATTTGTTTGAAGAGCTTGATGCTGCAGCTGTGATTGATTGACAGTCTGTGACACCGGCTCAGCGTGCGCAGCTGTGTGAACTTCCGCTCATGTAAAAGTTACACATTCATTAAAATTTAACCCAGTAATGTAACGACAGTAACGTCACACATTGTCAAGAATTAAAATTTTAAAAAAATCATTAGAAATGTACTTGAGTGAGAGTAAAAAGTACCCACTTTTAAACCTACTCTAAAATTAATTTTTCCTCAAAAAGTTACTCAAGTCAATGTAACGGAGTAAATGTAACATGTTGCTACCCACCTCTGATCATATAGATGTATTGTAGATGAACAAACAACATAAATAATACATGCGCTATCAAGGTACTAGCAAAAAGAAGCTAACTACATTAAATAAGCAAAATCGTTTTTTTAGTATAAGTATAACAGTGTAAAACATGAACTAAATTTTGCCATAAATACGACAAATAAAACTAATAGAGACAAAATGTAGTTAGTAGTTGTTACTTTTAGTATCTTCTCAACACTGTTAGTTTGTCTTTTATTTGCAAAAAAAAATAAATAAAAAGATGCTTTCACTCAATTTCACATTTTCTTTTACAATTTAAACCTTGAGCCAGCTCACTCTAGGTAAACTGACTGACAAGTCTTTTTATGGTTGCATTTTCCACATTGATCTCATGTCTGAAAAACTGATATAGTCTCCTGTGGATAATGTCTTTAAATTAGTATGCCTCAGATCTCAAAATTCACAATTGTAGGTTGTTTTGAATCCCCATTTTTCCCAACAGACAGAGAAAGAGTGAGAGAAAGAATGGCAGAGAAAATGTAAGCAATTCTCATGCCTACAGGTTAGAGTGCTGCTTTAAAGTGATATTATATCCATAAAATAAAAATGTTGTTATAATTTATTCACCATAATGTCTTTTTAAACCTGTAAGACTAGACCTTCTTTGGACACCTAAGGAGTTCTTTATTGTAGAATGTCAAAGCTGCTATTTTCCATACAACAAAAACAAATGGTGACCACTGCCGTAAAATATTTTCAGTGAATAACAACTTAGATTTCAGTCTGTTCCTCACACAAAGTTGTCATAGTGCGTGTGTTGTAAATACTACTTTTATGTTGCTGTATGGATTTTTTTTTTTTGTCCTTTTTTCGAGCTTGAGATCCCCTGGTCCTCATCCATTTTCATTGTATGAAAGAGAGCTGCTAAACCTTTCCTTTGGTGTTGCAAGGAAGAAAGAAAATCATATGGGTTTGGAACAACATGAGGCTGAGTAAATGATGGCTAATTTTATTTTTGGGTGAACTGTACCTTTTAGAAAAACACTTACCACAACTTCTCTTTCTTTAATTTTATTAACAATTCTCATTCACATATATGTATTAACAGATATTAAATTCGGTATTCCTTTGGCCTGGTACACTTTCTCTTTCTCCAGTTGTTTCAAGCTTAAAGTAGACACGATTATCTTAAAATGTACATCTCTGCTACAGTACATGTCGGCTACCTTCTCAGCCTGCAGCAACTCGTCAACACGCCTTCTAATAATTAATTTAAAAGGAAATTAAGGCGAAATTCTTCTGTTTTCTGACTAGATTATTCCCCATTTAGAGCCGTGATATCGTGCCAAAGGCAGATTATCACCTCATTGCCACATCTGTTTAATGGGTCTTTCAGCCTGAGAACGTCAAATGTGCCACCACTTCACCCTGACATACCTCCCTCCACCATAAGCTCCTCTAAGTAGACGTTTCAGCTGTAATTTAATTGGCCCTTCATGTTGTGAAATGAAGGTTCTTTTGAGTGTTTAATTATTGGTCCTTGATCACTTGTTTAAGCTGAGAAATGATGGAAATATCAGCTTTCTAAAAGCCACCACTCCAGAGGTTCTGGACTGGGAAGAGGAAATGCTAAGCACATCATCCTAACGACTGACATTTAGAGAGCATCAGTCTGAAGTGTTTCCAACTAGAGGCAGTCACAGCTAACAGATGATTTAATAATGTTTTTAATAGGGATGGGCATGAGTACCAAAATATTCAAGTACTTGGAAATGATTGTAATATATATATATATATATATATATATACACACACACACACACACACACACACACACACACACACACTACCGGTCAAAAGTTTTGAAAAACTTGACTGAAAGGTTTCTTGTGATCTTAAACATCTTTTGATCTGGTGGCATAAGCTTAAATGTTTGAAATTAGTTTTGTAGACAAAAATATAATTGTGCCACCATATTAATTTATTTCATTTTAAAACTAAAATTAAATAAAAAAAATAACTTTTTGAAATTGATGACTGACCAAATAACAAAGAAAAGCAGCCAATAAGTGCGCAGAATAGATGGGAACTCCTTCAATACTGTTTAAAAAGTATCCCAGGGTGATACCTCAAGAAGTTGGTTGAGAAAATGTCAAGAGTACATGTCTGCAAATTCTAGGCAAAGTGTGATTACTTTGAAGATGATAAAATATAACACAGTTTTGATTTATTATAGATTACTAGTCACAACATAATTCCCATGGTTCAGTTTATGTTATTCTGTAGTTTTGATGACTTTACTATATTCTAAAATGTAAAAAAAAATCTGTGAAAATACCAAACCTCCATGGCCAAGCCCTCTGACTTTGTGCTTATGACTTATGGCGCTTAACGCTAGCACTCTTTAAAGGCAGAAATCTGAAGCTCAAAATGTAATAAAAGCACTTGCATTAATTCTGTAGCTAAAAATTATGTACTATTAGAGCTGTAAAGTTGTTCTGTAAAGTTATGTTCTTGATAACAATGGCTGATTATGACTTGAACTCTTATTTTTCACAGTATTACTCACACACTGCTCGGTTATGATTTCAAAACACTTATATTGATATATCATTTGAAAAACAACAGATTGTAATGCTTGTATTATGCACGATCTACATTTGCACACTTAGCTCACAGTAGCAGGTAGTAGCTCACCTGATAGCGTGTTGGACTTCAAACTCGACAGCCCACAGATCGAGCCCAGCCAAACAAGGTGACATATGAGATGAAAGTGCCATAGAAGTGAAACGAAATGATGTGGTTGTTTTAGAAAGTTTACTTTTCATCTCACATTTGTGTTGGTTAATGGTAAGTATTATCTGTTTGTTCACCTCTCATTTGCTTTTAAAACACTATTGCTTACATTTACATTAAAGGTTTAGGTTAGGGAGGGATGTTTTACTTATTAAAACCTCCATCTAATATTTCTCTTAAAAACTGATTATGACACCATTTCAATTACTTTTGGCACAAAATGTTGCCATGTTCATG
Source organism: Moxostoma hubbsi (assembly GCA_032164185.1). Taxonomy (NCBI): domain Eukaryota; kingdom Metazoa; phylum Chordata; class Actinopteri; order Cypriniformes; family Catostomidae; genus Moxostoma; species Moxostoma hubbsi. The sequence continues at coordinate 25,368,211 of JAVLUX010000027.1, read as the reverse complement.
AGATCAGGCTGTCAGTAAGCAATTTAAGATATGTTTGCATGTTTTCATGACAACACATTTTTATTATTATTTGAATTATCACTCTGTGTAATATAACCATGTGCCACTATGTGTTTGGAAGGGTTTTGTCCATCAAACGCATCAAAATGCCCAAATACTTGTCATTTCATATTCAAAATGTAATCCAATTATATTAGCGCCATACAAATAGTTTTAGTTTTGTGAATCAGTTTTCTACTCTGCTTCAAAATGCAATTTTTCTTTAGCGATAACTTTGATGCTGTTTTTTGTGATGTTGATTCCCAAATATAACCAGTCTTATCTCTTACCAAACAAGGATGCCGTTTGTAAAATGGCAAAATTGCATAACCACGTTTGTGAAATGCGCCCTGGGAACCTGTCAATATTTCTAGAAACTTCCGCAAGAAACACAAGTGACATCAAATAAAATAGTTAGGTTTGAAGTAATACAGAAGTAATCTAAAAGTAATCAGATTAGATTAACCCAAAAATGTAATCTGCAATTTTTTTCATGTAATTTTTAATCAGTACCCAATTACAATTCATAAGTAATCTGCCCAGCACTGGATTTAAAGTACACATCAGAAATTGGTATAAAATGATTTGTTTTTAATTATCAGCTGCATTCTCAAATGAATTTAATGCTTGGATGTACTTATGTTCTCCCTCTGTCTTGCACAACAACTTAATTTAATATAACTGTATGAAATGTTGATATTTGTTGGCATAGATGTGGAGGGAAAGCATGCATTCAGCAAATGACACATATAAGCAAGCAAATTGTGCATTTGTTAACAAAACACTGATTAAGAGGCAATGCAATTTCTAATTAAGACAATCAACTGGTTAATTCATATAGGCCATTTTAAGACAATCACACTAATGTGGACTTCAGAAGCTGGAGGGTAGAAAAACGGAATACACATGCCCTTCAGTAATGCGGTAATTCTATCAAAAAAGCATTTTTGTCCTCTCCTTGGGTAAATCCTTATTCAGTAGGCTATAATCTAAAGGTATTTCTGCATCTTCTGCGGTTCATTATGTGATGATGTTTTGATGATGTTTTATGCAGGCATGCTGGGATTAATCTGAGCCATAAGCACCACAATGAAAGAGTGACGAGGAGAGAGAGAAGGAAAATATCTGAGAAAAGGCAATGAAAAGACATCAGGGTGGATGCTGGTAAACAACATACTGTAGACTTCATTACAATAATCCATCAGATGACTTCTACAAACACAGCCTCTCTCAGACCTAACAAAGCTCAGATCCAGGAGAGAAAGGCCACATGCAGGTTTTTCAGGCTTCTGATCTAGGACACCTCCACTATATATAGACATACATTCTGTATATCAGGTTCAGAATGTGGGAACAGTCTTCATTGACTGCTTCACCACTAAGCTAAAAAAGTATCTAGAGTCTGTCTCCCCTTTTAAAAAGACCAGCTGAATGAATTCAGTTTGAATTAACATGCCGGTCCAGGCTGGATTACGGTGGTGTGCTGGACCTGCTAGTGTAACTTGTTGAACAGCACACCAGCATATACAGTGGTGTGAAAAAGTGTTTGCCCCCTTCCTCATTTCCTGTTCCTTTGCATGTTTGTCACACTTAAGTGTTTCAGAACATCAAACCAATTTAAACAATAGTCAAGGACAACACAAGTAAACACAAAATGCAATTTGTAAATGAAGGTGTTTATTATTAAAGGTGAAAAAAAATCCAAACCATCATGGCCCTGTGTGAAAAAGTGATTGCCCCCCTTGTTAAAACATACTATAACTGTGGTTGTCCACACCTGAGTTCAATTTCTCTAGCCACACCCAGGCCTGATTATTGCCACACCTGTTCACAATCAAGGCATCACTTAAATAGGAGCTGCTTGACACAGTAAGGTCCACCAGAAGATCCTTAAAAGCTACACATCATGCCGAGACACAAAGAAATTCAGGAACAATTGAGAAAGAAAGTAATTGAGATCTATCAGTCTGGAAAGGGTTATAAAGCCATTTCCAAAGCTTTGGGAATCCAGCGAACCACAGTGAGAGCCATTATCCACAAATGGCGAAGACATGGAACAGTGGTGAACCTTCCCAGGAGTGGCCGGCCGCCCAAAATTACCCCAAGAGCGCAGCGACGACTCATCCAAGAGGTCACAAAAGACCCCACAACAATGTCCAAAGAACTGCAGGCCTCACTTGCCTCAGTTAAGGTCAGCGTTCATGCCTCCACCATCAGGAAAAGACGGCAAAAATGGCCTGCATGGCAGAGTTCCAAGGAGAAAACCACTGCTGAGCAAAAAGAACATCAAAGCTCGTCTCAATTTCTCCACAACACATCTTGATGATCCCCAAGACTTTTGGGACAACATTCTGTGGACCGATGAGACAAAAGTGGAACTCTTTGGAAGGTGTGTGTCCAAGTATATCTGGCGTAGAAGGAACACTGCATTTCATAAAAAGAACATTATACCAACAGTAAAATATGGTGGTGGTAGTGTGATGGTCTGGGGCTGTTTTGCTGCTTCAGGACCTGGAAGACTTGCCGTGATAAAAGGAACTATGAATTCTGCTGTCTACCAAGAGATCCTGAAGGAGAATGTCCGACCATCTGTTCGTGTACTCAAGCTGAAACGAACTTGGGTTCTGCAGCAGGACAATGATCCTAAACACACCAGCAAGTCCACCACCGAATGGCTGAAGAAAAACAAAATGAAGACTTTGGTGTGGCCTAGCCAAAGTCCTGACCTGAATCCTATTGAGATGTTGTGGTATGACCTTAAAAAGGCCGTTCATGCTCGAAAACCCTCTAATGTAACTGAATTAGGACAATTCTGCAAAGATGAGTGGGCCAAAATTCCTCCAGGACGCTGTAAAAGCCTCATTGCACGTTATCGCAAACGCTTGGTTGCAGTTGTTGCTGCTAAGGGTGGCCCAACCAGTTATTAGGTTTAGGGGGCAATCACTTTTTCACACAGGGCCATGATGGTTTGGATTTTTTTTCACCTTTAATAATAAACACCTTCATTTACAAATTGCATTTTGTGTTTACTTGTGTTGTCCTTGACTATTGTTTAAATTGGTTTGATGTTCCGAAACACTTAAGTGTGACAAACATGCAAAGGAACAGGAAATGAGGAAGGGGGCAAACACTTTTTCACACCACTGTATAACAGCACACAGTTTACTAATCAATTTATATGGGTATGGACTCAGGTGGGCCTTAGAAGTCCCTATAAATTCCTAACATGGGTGAATTTAGGGTAATCTGGGAAATGTTTTGCTCTTTTGACCTTTAATGTGTGACCCCAATACATCTGACCAACAAATTGGACTTTATTACTTACTGTAACAACCAGGCTAGAATATGGAAATGTTAACATAGAATTACTCAGGGCTTTTAGAACAAGACATTTCTCAAATTAAATGAATTCACTGTATTTAATGAGAAATGTTAATGTTCATATTGAAATCTCTGACCTTTTGATTGCAGACTTTGGTATCTTGGCATATGAGAGCTCAGTTTGTGACATTATTGTGATCTCTTCGAAAACTTTAGAGGAGACACAGGAGACTTAACGTAAGCAAAAGCCTTCATTTAATATCAATGTTCACTAGAATAAACAGCATATTTTGAGGGATATTAAAGGAATCTCATTTGTAAATATTTTTTTTATTTTGTGTGTGCGTGCGGGCATGCGTGTATGCGTGCATGCATGCGTGTGTGTGTGTTTCTTTCCTATGAGGAGAGAAAGTGTTTTAAATAGTGAACTGCAAATATAAATCCAAAAATAAACTTAAGTTCACAGCGCTGTGTTCTCTGTCTGCATTAAGTTTCAGGACAGGCACAGGAAGTACAACAGACTGAGCTAATCACCAATAAGAGTTCTACAAGCACTCATTAACAGAGCTTCTTATTTCACATTCATACATAGACTTCATGGTGCTGATGTGAGTCTTCAGCGTTGCATCGGCATCATCATATCGCTGCAGATAACAGTCACTCCCCCTCTTAAAATTTTCTGCATTGGGAACAGCCTCATCAATAAGTATAAAAAAAAAACAAGCTCAGTCAATCCTGGCAAAATAGGCAAAACATGCCCATGGAACACTTTTTAAAAATGCAAGGCATGCTGAGTGGAAAACCAGATAATGAAGGAGTCAGAACTGCATGCAGGAAGTCCAAAGTCCCAGGCCCAGCACTCCAGTCAAATCTGTGAGCCGAGAGTTTTAAAATCCAGATTATTATAATATACAGTGACTTCCATGCATGTTAGGGATGTGCAAAACGACATGTTTTTAAAATCAGCTCGCTGGTGCCTTGTATAATTAGGCTGGTTTGGGGTTCACTGGACCCAGATCGGACACATTTCTTATGGGCCATTTACATAAAACGTGTTCTTGCATTCAAAAGCAGCTAGACTGGGTGCAACAGGATTGAACCGAATGCAGGCATTTCGAGATGTGTTTTTGAAAGTCACATTTGAATTTTTAACTTGAAATAGCCTTAAAAAAATGTGTGATGCAATGGACAGAGGCATTCTTACATCTATGGTTGTAATGATGGTGCTATGAAGGGGAAGCATTTCAAGAATGTGTACATTTTCTATTTGTGGCTGTATCAGTTAGGTTTAGGTTTAAAGTAGGGAGGTGGGTTTTGTTGATTTAAATCTCAACTGGGCATTAACCTTAGAAACCTCATCTGTTTGGAAGAAAACTTAACTCGCTTTTAGCACCACTCATTTAACCTCAAAACTGCTGCTTTATGTGAAAGGTGCCACAAATTGTCATTTTGCAAAAATGTCACCACAGTCATGTAGTTTTCATGAGATCATACTGGCACATTGTCTAACAACACACTGTCAGAATGCTACAGTAATTAAAGCACAGCTGCTAAAAAAAAAAAAAAAAAAAAAAAACTACTCAACTCAACCTCACTACTTGGAGTGATTAGTCAACCATCATGACTCATCCCTTATACATGTGGCTTGTCATCACAGAGCAAATAAAAATTCACAATGGCAGGAAATTCATATGTATCTTTGAAAATTTTAAACCAAGAGGGCTCTAAAATGCCTCAGCAAAAGCCGATGTTCAGCACTGTTCCTGTTTGAAAAATTTACATAGTGTAGTGTGTACAGCTGTACACAAAGTGTGAGGATGTTTCGCGTGTGTATGCATCTATGCTGATAACTGTCTTTTTGTGATTACTCATCAGCATGTGACAATGCATGGAGAGTGTGTGATATCCCGACAAAGACACTCTCTGCATTCATGAAGGACATGAGTGGTTCCCTCAAGACCTGTTCCCCTCTCAGCCTGGCCTGACTATTGTGGTGAAATAGCTTTGCATGAGAGGCAAATTTTATAATTCACTTTATGAGAGAGAAGCCATCAAAAGTACCTCTGAAATTTCAAAGAGCAGCGACGTGCTGAATCAGATGCAATATGAGTGGATCTATGCTGCTGTCTGTGGCCTATGAGAAAGAAGGGCAAGAGATTTCAATATATACTGATATAGTATATAAATAAAAGTGGTGACGAGCACCAAATGTCAGAGACCACCAGTAAAAATGCTTCTATTTCACATTCTTTCGAATTTTATACAACATTATATTATCAGCATAAGAATTTGAGTGGAAAGTTTAATTTAATTAAAACTTTAATGAGAGAAACAGATGAGAAAAGTCCTTTTTTACTTTAAATCTCCACTTTCACTTCCACATTCTTCTTCTCTTGTTTTTTGTCAATTCACATTTTTTTGTGAATATTACCACCTACTGGTTGGTGCTGGCCAAATGTGAAGATTTATAGTAAAAAGGACTTAAATGTTGATCTGTTTCCTATACCCACACCTATCATATCGCCTCCGAAGCAGTGGTGTAACTTGGATCTTGCATCATACAAAGCAACTATTGGGCCCATTTTTGCCTTTGGGGGGTGATGGGGAGGGGTAAACAATAAGTTGGTAAACCAAGCAGAATTTCCAAAAAATAAATAAAAACAAATTAGAAATTAAATAATTATGCTAGAGCTTTTCTCAGAGGTAACTTAAATTTTCTGTGTAATAAGTTGACACAGATACCACAACATAGTAAACAATCTAGTTCATCATATTAACTACAGAGATGTTCCACTAAAGCTTTGGTACTGAACAGGTACCATAATTAAGCGTTAAGTTGTGATAATAAATCTGATTATAGGCTACATTATGTTACATAAATGTAGTGTCAGTGTGCGTGTGTGTCGATTGAAACAGTTAATGAGCAATACAAGTCTCTTATTCATCACTGCCACAGTGCATCATGTCGGGTGCCCATTTAATGTTCTCAGCAGAGATGCTTGTCAGATATATAATATTATTGGGCCCTATTTAAACCCTCCAAAAATTGGCCCCATTCGCTTCCATTTTAAGTGCCTCTTTTGCTTTTTTTTTTTAAAGAAAAAGTATCAATTTGTTTTTTTTTTGTGGTGATCAACATTATGCCACAAATACTGTCGATTGAGCTTCATTTGTATTGAACCTGGAATATTCCTTTAAGTGTAGCACCTCGATCTTTGGCATACAGGTGTTGATGCTCCCTGACAGACTGGATTTAGACTGACAGAGCAAAACCTCTTTCAAGTCAAATCAAGTCAATTTTATTTGTATTGCGCCTTTTACAACACACATCTTTTCAAAGGAGCTTTACAGAAGATCGGTCATTTAACAGAAGATAAAACTGTAATGTCTATAATGTCGATGAATCATCATTGTGTAATTAGATAAAATATGATTGTTAATCATGTTTAAAAATAAGTAATTAAATAATAATTGTATTAATAACCCCAGTGAGCAAGTCGAAGGACTGTGGCAAGGAACAAAAAACTCCATAAGATATTGATTAATGAAGAAAAATAACCTTGGGAGAAACCAGACTCACTGTGGGGGCCAGTTCCCCTCTGGCTAACATAATTAATATTATGCCAATATTACTTAGGTGTAGTGCAAGTCATATTTAAAATTATTAAACTAAGTAAGTGTTAAGGGACAGTGTTTAAACATCGATTTTGTATGAACTGTAAGATTAATGACCAGTGTCTTTGAAGTCTATGTCTGTGAACTACTGCAGTTAGATTAACTGCAGAAGTTCACATAGATGCAATTGTCCTTGTTAATTGGCTGATGAAGGCTTTTGTTGGCAATTAAATGATAGTCTATGTATTCCATTTCAAGAGCGTATTCCATCAATAGACCGAGGTGATGCAGGCAGAGATCAGTGAGGTGCATCACAGTTCAACCTGGCCGGTAATTTTGGTGAGGTGTGGTCCATCCTAAATCCAAGGTTCAGAAAATGGCATATGAAGTATCCCATGGTTGGAGTTGGCATCAGTTCATACTCTGAAGTCCATCATAATAGACTGAAGAGATGTTTGGCTGGCACTGGCTGCATTTAGTCATCATCACACAGGGACATGTAGTAGTGGAGTCCAACACAAAGCAGGAATTAAGCTGGATCCAGACGGTTCTTGTTACCTCAGGATAGGAGTCCCGAGGTTGAGACAGGGAAACAAATAAAATAATATAAGAATAGATGGCATAATTTATTGCAGAGTTATAGATCATGATCGATGTTTCTGGTTTCTTGTTCCAGCAGACTAAACTAAAGAAGCTTAATTGTGGGTTGGAGGGTGTATTTAGGTGTATTCCTGGCTAAATAGATGATTCTTTAGTCTAGACAAACTGAGGGAGTGTGTCTGCATCTCGAACAGTGTTAGGGAGACTATTCCATAGTTTAGGAGCCAAATATGAAAAGGATCTACCTCCTTTTGTGGATTTTGATATTCTAGGAACTATTAACAGGCCATAATTTTGCAACCGTAATGAACGTGGTAGAACTTCACTTCAGTACTGTGGAGCTAGACCATTAAAAGCTTTTTACGTAGTTAACAGAATTTTGTAATTAATACAAAATTTAATGATCATATTTCATGGTTCTTGTTAGCACTCTATCTGCTGCATTTTGAACCAATTGAAGTTTATTTATTGATCTTGCTGGACATCCTCCCAGTAATGCATTACATTAATCTAGTCTTGAGGTCATGAACGCATTAATTAGTTTTTCAGCATCAGCAACAGAGAGCATGTCCTGTAATTTAGCAATATTATAGAAGCAAACATTGTTATACAATGTTATACATTATGCAAACACTGGTAATTTGATTTTCAAAGGATTATATTTTAGCGGCTTATTTTTTTAGTTTTTTGGTCCAATAATTAGTACCTCTGTTTTGTCAGAATTGAGTTGAAGGAAATTTCTCGTCATCCATTCTCATTGATACACCCTGCTAATTTAGAGAATTGTGAAATCTCATCAGGTTTTGAAGAAATATAAAGTTGTGTATCGTCGGCATAGCAGTGGAAACTTATTCCACGATTCCTGATAATATCTCCCAGGGGAAGCATATACAAGGAGAAAAGCAGAGGCCCTAAAACTGATCCTTGTGGCACTCCATACTTTACTTTTGTTAGGTTTGACAATTTCTCATTTAAATAGAAAAAGTGGTAGTGTTCTGCTAAATAGGACCTAAACCATGCTAATGCATCTCCACAAATGCCGACATAATTCTCTATCCTATTCAAGAGAATGTTGTGAAAAGCACTAGAAGTGAAATGCAGCCGCGATCAGATGATAAGAGCAAGTCATTTGTAACTCTGATAAGTTCAGTCCCTGTACTGTGATGAGGCCTAAATCCTGACTGAAATTCTTCATATATACTATTTATCTGTAGAAATTAAAATATTTGGGAGGACACTACCTTTTCTAGTATTTTCGTCATAAACGGGAGATTTGAAATCGGTCTATTTTTAGCCAGTTCTCCAGCATCAAGTTGTGGCTTCTTAACTAGCGGTTTGATAACTAACATTTGACTACTGTACTGTGAAACTACAAATTCCTTGGGACTTTTAAAGTCTTTGACGTGCTCTGAATTTCAATTATGTCAGGTGCAACATTTGTTTTGGTTGCACAAGTAAATTCACATCTGATGGTGATATGGTTGAACCTGCTGCATAATATGACTCTCTACATGTCTGGTCAGGTCTACTCTGGACTTTCGATATTCATAAAACATGCCTAGTCAAGTTCTATAGCGTCAAAACATATTCCTTACAACCACTCTAAAGCTGAAAATCTTATAATCTTCAGTCATGTTTTGGGGAAAAATAAGCGTAATGAGCTGTCTAACCCAAAAAAGGAGTATATTACACTATGTTTTCATACAGCCATCATGCTTGCAAATTTAAACCACTTATAGGACACTAAAGATGACCACTCATCAGCACATTTGTTATCAGACCTAAAGCAGTTGGCGACAATTTCAGACAGCCCAGCAACATTGGTAGCTCTCACATCTAAGAGAAATGAATGAGTCTTCAATAAATGTTCAAAGCTGTGACAGGTAACTCCGTGGGGGTTTCTTCTGTTCAGTACTTTTACTTTTCACAAAAACTGTGGCTTTCAAATTATATTACAGACAGTGAACATCTTTCTCACTCGTTTGCATCCACCACATGTCAGATTCAAGTTGCACTTTATCTGAGTTTCAAAAGCAGACACTTGGCACAGATTAGACACAAATAAAAAAATGTAACCTCCCGTCATGCACTTTGATGTCGAAACAGCCTTTGTTGTTGTTGTTGTTGTTTTTTTTTTACATTTGATTTTTACTGATAGGCCCAGCAGTCCTCATCAACCATGAAGTTTGTTAAGCAACAAAAAACCTATTAGTTCTTGTCTTATAGTGGCACTTTAAATACCTAATGTTCTCTAGTAAATTACCTGGCAATTTTTGTGACACCCATCCCATTTCTCCAAAGTGACAATTTCTTATCGAGGCAAATCAGTTTGATTCTAATAGGAGAACTCAATTAACATGTGTTTAATTCCTTTAATTTTGGGACATTGGAAACAAATTGTTTTTTTTTTACCAAGTGCCTGACTCCATGCCAGACAGCTACCCTTCAAAGGAAAGAAATTAGTTTACCTATTTGGCAGTTACGAGTGGAGACTCTTAATAATGAATATGACAGCTCTCTGCCTGCTTGTCTTTCTGTTGGTCTCTGCTTTTTCAAGTTTTTTTATTTTTATTTTGTAGTCCTCCCATCTGTGTTTTTGTCTGCTGTGTAAGAACTTGCTTTTAATTAGCTGTAGAAATGAAGGAAAGGTTAATGAGTTCACAGAGTGGGTGGAGACAACATGCCATACCTGTGACAATGCCTGACTGGTGTGTGTGTGTTTGTGTATTTATTTTTGTTTACTGTGCTGTTTGGTATGGCAACACAGCCGTCTGTTTCAACAACTTGCCTTGCAAGAAACTAAGAATATGCAGGGATATCCTACATGTTGGTAGGTGTTTTTATTGCAGAGGTTATGGCATGCACTTTAAAATGAATTGAGGCCTATTCATAATTTACAATTAATTTTGCTCTTTATTTTCCAAACTACCATTCCATTTAAACAGCTTTCTATTTTGTAAGCACAGACCCAGGTGAGGGGGACCTTGATTCAAGGGCACGGAGCACTCACAGAGTGTCCTCTCAGAAGTGTTCCAAAATCTCTTCAAAGAGCAAATCTACAGAAACAGAATGTGTTATGAGTACCCAGAAGAGCTGGATTGTGTTTCAAAAATGATAACCATGATTCAATGATAAATGAAATAACCAGTGAACATACCTGACTTCTGCTTGGAAAAATCACTCCATGTGCTTACCAAGTAGTTTTTAGTGTAGATTTTGGATGTATGTTATTAAGGTGCTGTAAGCAATTTCAGCTGTTTCGCTGGATTCGACTATATGACCCACAGCTTTACAGCTGATGCTAGTTGGCTCCAGTGTTGAGATTCTGGGCCAATGTCACAGAGACAGGTGTGATTTCTCAGGACACCTATTGCAGTGATAACTCTCAGGTAAGTGAGATCTCTCATTTTATGCCTGGTATTAAAAAAAGAAGAAGCTTAGAGTACCTATAATGTATTGTAAACTGTTTTTTGTAAGCAATTTTAGCTATTCTGGAACTGTCAGGTTTGGTGCCGATAGAAGATGAGGACTCAAGCGCACAGTAACAAAAGGGCTTTATTGATAAAAATGAACAAAAACGAACATAAAAAACCCAGAAGGGAAAATAAATCACGGTACAGGGCTACAATCAAGATGATGGGATGGGCTGGAGGGGAAGCCTGAAAGGCAGTGTGGCTCCATGCCATACAACTGGAACAGACAGTAACAAACTAGAAAACAGGAACAGACAGACAGTCAATCTCAACAGGGAAACATCCACATTAATCCACAGGATTTTCCACAAATCTGTCATGGGACAAAAAACACAGTTAAATAGGGAAGGGAATGAGGAGGATTATGAGGGAAAGCAGGTGAAATCTATCTATCTATCTATCTATCTATCTATCTATCTATCTATCTATCTATCTATCTTATGAGTCTATATTATGATCATTATGATTATTGACACTATATTCTGTTAAGAGGCATTTCAAATATATGTGGGTATTTTTAGAAAGAGAAACATGTCTAAAAGTGTGTTTTTATGCACTTCAAGTAAAGCAAAATATCCAAATCTGCATTTTTACCATCAATAATTAATAAAATAAGCTAAACAAAGACTGGATTTAAGCAATTCAGCGACAAGACGATCTACTTAATCACTTGCATTTTACATCATCATTTTCTGCCTTCTATGCCTATTCAGAAAGTTTTCTGTATTTCATGAGCTAGCATAATTATATATTCCTTCCCTTAAGTTGTTTTTTTCCCCAGAGTAAAATTAATTTATGATACATAAACGTTAAATCGTTTATTCTTCTTAAAGTTCTGACATGTTGATACAAGTGTTTATAAAAGTTTAATGCCAATGCAAGACATTTCCTTCAGAGTATCCCCTTGAAAACATTGTAAACACTTACAGGCAGGTTTTAGAAATATACAAATAATCTTGTTGAAACTTGTTTAGATCAAATCAAATCAAATCACTTTTTATTGCCACACTACCATGTACACAAGTGCAACAGTAGGTGAAAGTCTTGTGTGCAGTTCCGAGAAATATAGCAGTCATGACAGTGATGAGACATATACCAATTACAATAAACAACATATTTACACAGCACAATTTACATATCAAATGCACACATACTTACACAGCACAATAATAATATGCAATGTATAGTTAACAATACACACAAGATAGAATACACATACAATAAAAATAAAGAGTATATAAAAAATATTTATACAGTAGTTGTATTGAGGAGAATATAATTATGACAGTCCAGTGTGAGATAATAGATTAATAAAGTGCAGTGCTGATATATTGATCGTGAGAGATCAAGTGTTCAAAGGTCTGATTGCTTGGAAACAAAGCAAACAATGTCTGAAGAAGCTGTCATATAGTCGGCTGGTGCGGGTCCTGATGCTGCGATACTGCCTGGCTGATGGTAGCAGTGAGAGCAGCCCATGACTCGGGTGGCTGGAGTCTCTGTTGATCCTCTGAGCTTTTTTCACACACCGCCTTTTATATATGTCCAGGAGGGAGGGAAGCTCACCTCCGATGATGTGTCTGGCGGTGCGCACAACCCTTTGCAGGGCTTTGCAGTTGTGGGCGGTGCTATTGCCATACCATGCGGTGATGCAGCCAGTCAGGATGCTCTCTACAGTGCTGGTGTAGAACCGTGTGAGGATGTGGTGGTTCATTCCAAATTTCCTCAGCCGTCTCAGGAAGAAGAGGTACAGGTGAGCCTTCTGCCACCAGCGTGTCAGTTTCGTCATTTTCAGTGATCAGACCTACCACTGTCGTATTGTCAGCAAACTTAATGATGGCATTGGAGCTATGTGTTGCCACACATTCATGTGTGTACATGGAATACAGTAGTGGGCTGAGAATACATCCCTGCAGGGCTCCAGTGTTGAGGGTCAGTGATGAGATGTTGCTGCCATTCTAACCACCTGACGTCTGCCTGACAGGAAGTCCAGGATCCAGCTGCACAGCGAGCTGTTTAATCCCAGAGCCCGGAGTTTCTCATCAAGCTTGGAGGGCACTATGGTGTTGAATGCTGAGCTGTAGTCAACAAACAGCATTCTCACATATGTGTTCCTTTTTTCCAGATGGGAGAGAGCAGTGTGTATTGTAGATGTAATGGCATCATCAGTGGAGCGGTTGTTGCGGTAGGCAAACTGCAATGGGTCCAGAGAGGTGGGCAGCACAGAGTAGATGTGATCTCTGATTAACCTCTCAAAGCATTTGCTGATGATGGGGGTCAGAGCAACAGGACACCAGTTATTTAGGCAAGTGATTTTGGCTTGCTTCGGTACAGGCACAATGGTTGACGTTTTGAAGCATGTGGGGACTACAGACAGGGAGAGGGACAGGTTGAAAATATCCGTAAAAACACAAGCCAATTGGACACATGGCTTTACGGATGTTCACCCGTCGGAAGGATCGGGTAACATCCGCAACAGAGACAGTGAGTGAACCAACCTCTGTAGCGTCGGACGCGAGTGCTCTCTCCGCGAGGGTGGTGTTATTGTCCTCGAAAAGAGCATAAAATGTATTAAGCTCATCCGGGAGAGAGGCAGCAGTGTTCACAGCGGAGTTTTTATTCCCTTTGTAGTCCATGATGATGTTAATTCCCTGCCTCAAACTTCTAAATTCATGGTGTTGAACTGTGCTTCAATTTTGTGCCTGTACTGGCATTTGGCTGCTCTGATAGAGTTGCGTAGGGCATAACTGGCTTGTTTATGCTCCTCAGCATTCCCGGAATTAAAAGCAGAGGTCCGCGCATTAAGTGCTGCGTGAACATCGCCGTTAACCCATGGTTTCTGGTTGGGGTAGATCTGTATTGTTTTGGTTAGCACAACGTCCTCTATGCACTTCCTGATGAAACACATTATGCTATCAGCGTAAACCATGATGTCGTCATCAGAGGCGGATCAGAACATCTCCCAGTCCGCATGATCAAAACAGTCTCGTAGCGCAGAGTCTGATTCGTCCGACCAGCAATGGATCGTTCTGAGGCTGGGTGCTTCCCGTTTCAGTTTCTAGTTGTAAGCGGACATTGTGCGCTCCTTAGATCTTGTTGCCAGCTGAGATTTTCTGTTAAGATTTACTCATCCGTTTTGGACAATTTTGTCAGAGGCTCTTTATGAAGGATGGGTGCTTAAACATCTTAAAGACAAAGTTAAAAGACAAATTTAAAGGATGCGGCCATGTGCACAGTACTTCATGTGTATATGTTTAAGTGTGTGCCTGGCAGAGGAGATAAACTCACCACTGCTGGATCCTTAGATACCAACTGAAGTTTAGAGCATCTGAGTCCCATTTCTGCCATCTTCCAAAATATTTAATGAATTTGCCCATCTAGATCTCCCACTGTGCCTCCCCACACACCTTGTTGTATTCCCCTTTTCCCTACCTCTCTCACCCGTCCTGCTGCAGGTGGGATTCATTGCCTGTTTCCTGGCTCCCATTTGGAAAACAGAGCATTTACTGGTGGAGAGCAATACAATTAAGGTTAATTGAAAAGCTCAGTCCGCCTGGGGCTCCAGAGCTGTTCCCCTCTTCCTTCGGCCTGCCAGTCTGGTGTAGAAAAAAGCTAGTTCTCCTCCTACACTACAACTCTGGCTTACTTTCCTTCTTTTCCACAACCATTCTAATTAAAAAAAAAAGATTGCAATTTATTGCATACATCATAATTTGCTGAGAAAGGCCCCCAATTAAAGGCAATTCATATAAATAATGCATAATTATTTAAATATTTATAAATATAATATGCAGGTCCTATATAAATATATAATTTTTGTTAAAATTCAGTCAGAAATTGCATTATTGTGCCAGATGGTCAAAGCACTGATTAGACAACACAAAAATTGGCTTAAGAACTCAATATGTTTTTTTAATTCTCATATCATTGGACTAGCCTACAGTTGACAGCAATCTATTTTCATTGAGTTTGTCAATGTGCATATATATATATAGTGGCAGTGTGCTCAACTGCTCACTTTAGGACGAAGTACAACAGATGGGCGAAGCACAACAGAATACAGATATATATATATATATATATATATATATATATATATATATATATATATATATATATATATACACACACACACACACCAGTAAACTTCTGACCCACTTCTGACCCTAGACTTCTGGTATAGTGATCCTAACTGACCCAATGTCAGGAATTGTGAGTTTAAATGTATTTGGCTAAGGTATATGTAAACTTGTGACTTCAAGTGTATGTTAACATCAGTTCCCCTTCTGTCACTCAATTGACGTTGTGTCGATGTAATGACACTAGGGGAGCCCCAAACATCTCTCATCTTTGAGAAAAAGATTAGTTAGCAACCACTCATTCAGACTTCCTTTTCGGAGCCTAGCGTTTGCATCCACTGAGCTGAATTACTCTGCCGATCCATTCATCTCATATTCCAGAGAATCTTTTGGATTTACAGTGCATTACAGTGGCTTCTCCCCCTCTTGCACCGGTTGAATGCAGAGAATGCCCCATGGCGATTCAGCATCCTTAAAGAGTATATTCTTCCTCTAAAAGAGTATATTTTACTTCTAAAAGGGTGGCTCTCATGGAGAGCGTCTTTTTAAAGAAACATTTTCCGTTTGTGTATATATCCTGGTTGTCATAATTATCTGTCCGCTTCCCACGACCACAATTGCTGCCTCATGCCTCACGCGGGGTCAGCGTTCGTGGACGCTTTAGGGGATTTGGTGATTTCAATGGGAGCCGCTCCACCGGGAAAACCCCCGTGGACCTCCCATTCCCCAGCACGCTTGTTTGCCCCAGTGAGTTCTGCGATGGGACCGCCGACTCGTCTCATGGTGAGTCCGTGAACTCGTTCGCAGCTCACGAAATGGAAAAGCTTTCGATTACACCATTGGAGGTGTAGGTTCAGTCTGACGCCATCAGTCGGGCTGGTTTGGAATCCTCCACTCTCGCAGCTTGATGATTGGTATCGGGGCCCGATCGCTGCTCACGGCTGCACCCTGACCCGATACCTTTCTTTCCAGGTTGCACAAGGGTAGTTCTGACCCCAAGATTGATGCAGGAGCTGCGCTTGTGGACCTATCTTACCCTCCAGGTGACGAAGTTCACGGCATGGTCACTCGGGCAGACAATGTCCTCTCTGGTGGTCCAGGAGTGCCACCTTTAGCTCAACCTGGTCAAGTCAATGGAGGCTGACAAAGTACAATTCCTTGACACCCCCATCTCCTAGGTTGGCCTATTCGGCAATACCATAGAGCATTTCGCTTAGCAATCCTCAGCGGTCAAAAAGCAGATGGGGACTATACACACATCCTGCCCTGGCATGACTCAAGGTCCTGCATCCCATCTGCTCATCACCAAGGGTGCCCCCCTGCGGCAGCAACACTGGTTCCGCCATAGTCCACCCCAGTAGGTCGGTCTCGGCGTGGAGCCAATTGCAGAAATCAGACGCCACCCGTCACACAGCCGGTCACCAAGCACACAAGAAAGGCTTCAAAGCGCCCCTGAGACTGGCAGTTCATGAAGTTGGAGACCCGCTGGTAAAAGCATCACTCCTCCCCCTGGTGGAGGGCTGGGCAGTATCCACGGGCATTGTTATCACAACCGCTGGGCACTGTTTTTCTCTGGCAAGTTCGGCACCCCGGAGACGGGGTCTCCGCCCCCGTGTGACTAGCTGTGACACAACTACACCCCCGATGTGATGGTCTCACGAGGACAGACTTCTTCCTTTCCTGAACGAGGCTGTTCTGGGAGTGGTCATAAGGAGCCAGGTTAGTGCTTTGATGTCCTTGGACTCGGCATGGCCACAAGTGGCACCTCAGGCTCCGCCCTGTCGCGAGGCACCACCAGCCGGTACATCCAACACGTTTGTTCCCTTGATCCCCATCGCGTGGAGCTTGGGGACATGGCCCGTGCTCCCCAACCCATCACGGTGGCTGATCAGGAATGTCCGACTTGGCTATGCGATTCAGTTTGCCAGGTGGCCGCCCAGTTTCAACGGCATCCACTTCACTGCAGTGAGAGTTGAGAATGCCACTGCCTTGCACGCAGAGATCGCCTCCCTCCTACGGACATTATCGTACCCATCGATCTGCAAGTCCTTAACCGGACTTTGCACAGACTCCTGTTCAATATTGTGATGCAAAAAAAAGCATTTTACCGAGCGTCTGGCATCAAGATTGGTTCATGGCGGTAGACCTGACGGACGCATACTTCCATGTTATGGTTTTACCTCGACACAGAACCTTCATGTGGTTTATTTTTGAGGGCCAGGCATACCAGTACAAGGTCCTCCCCTTCGGTCTGTCCCTGTCACCTCGCACCTTCACGAAGGTCGCAGAGGTCACTCCACCCTCAGGTGGTCCAGCTGATTTGGAGTCAATTCGGTCAAGCACAGGTGGACCTGTTTGCTTCCCCGGAATCCCCCCACTGCCCAACGCGCTGGCACACAGCTTGCCCTGGGGATCTGCAAGTATGTGTTTCCCCCAGTGAGCCTACATGCACAGATGTTGGAGGGATACCCCCTCGATGTGGACCTTATATGGCCCCCAGCTGAATGATTACATTCTTTTTGGAGAGAAAAAAGAGAAGAGGTCACGCCTGGGGAAACCGGTCCTTATTTTTGTAGCAGTCAACTTGTCCCAGAGGTGCAGGGGACCGTTTGAAACCTACGAGTGCATTGGGGGTAGTTACGTGTTGGCCTGGTGCACTGGCTACGAGGCACACAGAGCTCTGTCCATTTAGCACCGCCAGTCCACATAACACAGTTCAGTAGTTGTGGCATTTTCCATAGGGACCTCTCGTGTCACTACATCGACACAATGTAGAGTGAGTGACAGAAAGGGAACGTCATGGTTATAAACTCTGTTCTCTGATGGAGGGAACGAGGCATTGTGTCCCTCCTGCCACAATACTGAACTACCCGCTGAAATGGCCGGGACCTTGTCTTGGCTCCTCAGTGCGAAACCTGAATGAGTGGTTGCATTCCAGCTCCTTATATACCAGTATGTCTGGGGGAGTGGCATGCAAATTCCACTCGGCAATTTTCATTGGCCTTTTCTCAAAGGTCAGAGATGTCTGGGGCTCCCAAGAATGACCCCTAGTGTCACTACATCAACACAATGTCTTGTTCCCTGCATCAGGGAATGGAGGTTACGTTAGTAACATGACGTTAATGCATAATGAACTTACATGAACAAACAATATTACATTTATATATTAACATTAACCAAGCTTAATAAATGCTCTAAAATATTGTTAATTGTTAGTTCATGAGACCTAATGCATTTACTAATGTGAAGAATTAGATCCTTAATAAATGTTTACTGATAAAACTACTCTAAATAAAAAATTAATCTGAGTGAAAAAGATGAACAGCAGAGTTTTAACTGTATTTTGCTATAAAAGCACATAAAATGCTGTTCAAACTGATGTGATAAAATGCACATAATAGGTAAAATAAGTGCAATGCCCATTATTATACATACGATGTTTGGTTTCTTTGATTTAACAGGTCAAGGCTGCATGGTGAAATGTTGACAAAAGGTTGTCATTAGATTTGACATTTTGGGAATGCAAGCAAGAGCTTTTGAAATCATTATTCTACAACTTGTTCTGGGCTTATTTCTCTAATGGTAAAGCTTGGAGAGCATACTCATTAAGATAACAAGCTGAACTGCTTAGCAGGTGAGAATTGTTTATCTAAAGCAGCATTTCTGATGAAGCGTGTTGGTAAACAAACATCAGTTGACCCATGTATGATGTTGCTGTCACGGGCCCTTCAACAACTGCTCATAAACGGTTAAGTGCATTTACAAAGCTGAATGTGTCTCTATTCTCTCAGTCACATTATAATCAGTGACCCTTTCAATAGAGCTACTTTAGAAACAACTTAAACATTTATGTGGTAGGGTTTGTCTGACTGATGAAATGCTACCCACACATAAAGCTTTGTTGTGTCACACTGGTTGCAGTTTAAAGGGATATTTCACCCAAAAATACTGACACTGGCATTGTTCCAAACATGTATGAATCACTTTCTTCCATTCTATTTATTTCTTTATTTTTCTGTACAATGAAAGTTAACGATGCTGAAGATGAACATTCTGCTGAACATCTCATTTTGTGTTTCATGATAGAATGAAAGCAAGCCATATGGGTTTGGAACAAAATAAGGGTGAGTAAATGATTGAGAGATTTTGATTTTGGATTGAGATTTTGGATGAGAAGTTTTTATTTTTGGGTGAACTATCCCTTTAACTAAATAAAAGGCTTATGGCACACTAACATGTCCACCATTGTTGCATACATCAGCCACATTTTAGCAGCATTCTCAATTGTGTCAAACTAAATGGGGTATGGACAGGAGCTGTCTCCTTGAACTGTATTGAAAGCCAGATGCACGGTGGTGCATATGGAGGAAGATTCACCTTGTCTTTGAACAGCTGCAGCTTCATTAAGGCCTTGGCGGTGAGGCAGGGAGTCCCATCTGCCGTGGCTGATGGTGTTGGCGTTAGCGCCAGAGCTTGCGCGTTTGAGTCTGGCATGTCTAATTCACCCAATGAAGCCACTACAAGAGAAAACCATCATCGAGCAAGTTTTGGAAATTACCAAGCCACTTCCTGCAGGCCAGACTGCCCATCAGAGGTGGGGGAAAGGACCAAACTAAAATGGTGAGGACAAGCACTGGGGTTAAGGTTTGGCCAGTAAGGGCTGTTTACCTGAGACAGACCACTTGTATTAAAATAAATGGGAGAAATTGGAACACCCAATATGGTGGGTGTAGAAATGAAAGTCCCACGTGATGAGTAAAAGATCCAATGCTCTTTTAGATTACATTCGACAGACATCGCCTGTCAGTTAACACTAGCATGTGCATTAGCTGGACCAGCCTGAAAAATAGTTTTTTTTTTTTTAAGGGTGAACTAAGCTAAAGACACACAATTTGTACAGTATGATACCATTGTTGTCAAAAGGTTAGTTCAGGTTATTTTATGATTTTGCTGCTGATTTGAAATATGAATTATGGAGATGTCAGCCCTTCCCCATTCAATTAGATAGGAGCTGTCCTTTAATGCCACTCAGATCTATAGAAAATAGATACCCAGGAGCATTCCCATGGACTGACTTGCCAAGTGATGGTAGCCAAGTGTACTAACTTGCCTTTAAAGTGACTTTGGTAGGGTTATGGTATGATACAGATTTTGCGATTTGATTAGATTCCAATTCACAAGCTCTCTGTTTGATTAGATTCTGATTAATTTGATATTTCAGCTACTGTGTTATGTCCAATGTACTTTTTGAAAGAAATTCTCAGCTAATGGCATAAATTACAAAGGGAACATTCAAACTTGGTGCCATATGAAAGTATTAATAAAAAAATTAAAACAACAGGTCCCAAAGCATGCAGTTAAATTGCTATTTAGTTAATATGTATACAGCAATAATAATAAAACAATTGAAATAAACTTTTAAAAGTAAAAGATCGATCTTGAGATTTTAAGAATCGGTATCAGGATTGTTCAAATGAAGATTGCTATTAATTTGGAAAATCAGTGTTTTTACCCAGCCCTATTACTAAGCAAGGTTCAAAGAATCCTTGTTGGTAGATGCTGTAACTACACCATTCTTTCTCCATTGGTGGCCATTTGAAAGTTGCCATGTATTCTGACAGAATATTTTTGTTTTTGCAAGGAATATATTAAATTGAAATATTTCATTATTTTATAACGGGGGGTCATGCGGCAATTGAGCAACTCTTATTGAGATTTAAGGGAATGCCAACAGATAGTTTCTCCAACTACACTGTACTATAAAATATATACCTCCTTGGTCAGAAGGCATTAGAAGATGGAGCAAGTGTCTAATACTATAAGACAGCCAATATGATCATTGCACTTTTTTCACTGCACATAACATCATTGAGTTTTAGAGCTATGAATCTTTCACTGAGGTCTGAATTGGACGGATGCTTGTTGCCCTCCAGCAAAACTTTTAAATTCTATCTACTGTAGGTCTTCACAGATTCGCTGAGGTGATCTCATCACCAGTTTTCAAGGTTTCAAGCAGTAGCTTTCGGGCATGGCCCTTGAGCTCGGACAGTTCTTCACTATATTGCCAGCAGCTTCTACTTTTGCAGCAAGCCAAATCTCAGTTCATTAAACTTGAGCCGGTGCATACTATTTAAAATGCTGTTAGAAGCTAGAAGAGCACTAGCCTATGGGAGACATAATTTTATTTAATTTTATTAAATATTGTCAGCATATTCAAGCCATACAAAACAGTTTCCTTCTGCCATGTAGGCGGAGACTATATTTGGCCATGGTCATTATAGTCTCCGCCTACATGGCAGCAGCAACAGCATCCAAATTGAGTTGCTTAATATGATACATATAATATCCATGAAAGATGTGCATTTACTGAATTAATTATTATATCATAAATGAGCAAGAAAATAACAATGATTAACGTGCACGCTTTCGCTCAAATTTACACACATGAATATGAACACATAAAGCCGAACTTGGCCATGTGAACTTAAAGTGTGTTATTTATCTCATGCTCTGCATCTGTTGTGTGTGTGTGCATGCAATCTGAGACAATCGATTATTAAATCCCTTAATCAATGCATTACATTTTCATCATGCAAATCATGCATTTATACACCCAAATGCAAATTGTCTTTCACAGTTCAGGTCACACTGCCTGAACTGCTTAGCTGTGCTTAATTGCATCTATTCATGCATTGAAATTTGAAATATTTTGGCATCGTAACACTTACATTTTTTGTACAGTACACCATGCAACCCAACATGCTCATTTAATCTGAGTCAATGATGCTGCCTTCATGTGGTATTGGAATTATCGTAAATACGAGTTTCCCACTCAGATGTTGGACATGAGATGACGACTCTGAGATGATTTTGATACCCAAGTTTCCGAGATGGGAGGAGTCTTAAACTTTCAAAATGGCGGAGGAGAGTACAGTTTCTGTAGTGAATGTCAGGTTTTGTTCATTTTTCTAAGTCACCTAATTGTTAGCGTTTGCTGTTTTGGTCATATTCATTTATGCATATCAGCAACCATTCTATGTATGTTGTAAATTTTTATACAGTGAAAATTCCAATAGCACATGAAGGCAGCATAAGAACCTTAGATCCTAATTGAGATATGAATATAAAATAGCTTGCACAACTCAAATGTCCAGATGAGGAGACTCCCATCAAGTCAGCGACCCACTCAGAGTATGATCACTTATTATGTCTGTAAAGCCAAAGAGATGGAACTTTTACAATAAACTATAATGTAGTCACTTATCTTAACAAACATCTTGACTTTGAAGTTTATTTAGGAAACTACTTAAAATGGATGTCACTTTGATAGCCGTAGCATGTCACCTATGTTGTAATATTAAATTTGTTGCTCAGGATTTTAGCAAGGCAGGTAGTTAAGAATTATTATTACAATTTGAACAAAAAATTCAGAACTTCTTAAACTACTTCAAAGAGTTCTCAACCAAAAATCCTCCATGTGCAGCAATGACAGCTTTGCAGACCTTTGGCATTCTAGCTGTCAGTTTGTCCAGATACTAAGGTGATATTTCACCCCACGCTTCCTGTGGCACTTGCCATAGATGTGGCTGTCTTGACTGGCACTTCTCGCACACCTTACAGTCTGATCTGATCACACAAAAGCTCAATGGTGTTAAGATCTATAACACTCTTTTCCAATTATCTGTTGTCCAATGTCTGTGTTTCTTTGCCCACTCTAACATTTTCTTTTTGTTTTTCTGTTTCAAAAGTGGCTTTTTCTTTGACATTTTTCCCATAAAGCCTGCACCCCTGAGTCTTCTCTTTACTGTTGTACATGAAACTGGGGTTGAGCGGGTAGAATTCAATGAAGCTGTCAGCTGAGGACATGTGAGGCATTTATTTCTCAAACTAGAGACTCTGATGTATTTATCCTCTAGTTTAGTTGTACATCTGGTCTTTCACATCTCTTTCTGTCCTTGTTAGAGCCACGTTATACTTTGAAGACTTGCAAATTAAATTATTGTATTATTGTATTTTTTGCCATTTCTTACCTAATATTGACCTGCTACCAGTCTATTGCATAAAGTGGCAACTCAAAAACAAACACAAAGACAATGTTAAGCTTCATTTAACGAACCCAATAGCTTTCAGTTGTGTTTGATATAATGGCAAGTGATTTTCTAGTACCAAATTAGCAATTTAGGATGATAAGATGTTGGAGTGAAGGCTGCTGGAAATGGGGCCTGTTTAGATTTCATAAAAAAAAAATACTTTTTTCAAATAGTAATGGTGCTGTTTCATCAGTAATGTCCATATATACTGTAGATAGTTAGATAGATACACATTTGTGTCTATGCATAAAAAGTTGTTCATATATGTGTATATACACATGAACTCTTAAGTTGAGGCAGACAAATTTTTCTGTCCAAATCAAGGCTGTGTATGGATCAAAAGAACTGGTAAAGTATGGGGAGAAAAAAAGAAAGAAATGTTCTCCTCTATTGTTACATTAAGGATTTTCCTGGTTGATCGTTGCAAGATGTGGGACAAATTGCAGGGTTCTATAGCATGGCTGACAATGGAGCGCTTTCATTTGACAAAAAGCACCACCAAAGAACAGGCAGTGAAATCTTCCAAGTAAGTGCCTTTCCAATAAATGGGTCCATTTTAAAGCTAGAGGTGTGACTCAGTGGTGGGTTATAATGGAAAAAAGAAAAAAAGGTAGAATGACAGGAGCCACCTGAAATGTTTATGTCACCATGGCTGCCCTGCAGCATCTGTGGATCCTGTTTCTGTGTGTGTGTGTGTGTGTGTGTGTGTGTATGTTTGGAAGATGGGGATACTACCTTTAGTACACTGGAGCATATCCTCATCTCCCTGAGGAGAAAACAAGGCAGATGTTTTATTGATTAGGTTTTCCTTCACGCTATTCTTTTGTTTCCACCATCTGTCTTGCGCTCTTGTAATTTTCATGAGTGACATGGTTCTGTTTCATAACTGTATGGCTGTGATCCCTCTGTTCTTTATGGTAATAGTATGTGCTATGGCAAAATTTTTTTTGCCAAACCCTGCAGACAGTTTATACAAAGTTTTTTGTTTTCTTTGGGATTGTTATGTACTGTACCTTTGACTGTCCTGCTCTGATGTCGCTAAGTATGTTGATCCACCTCTGTCTATTCTACCCTGTGGTTTGACAAACAAAGACCTCCGGTTTGAACATGATGGCACATGCCTCACAAAACATGACAGCTGTGTAATTTGATTTTTACTCCTCTCGTTGTCTTAGTCTGTGTCAACTACATTGTTCAGAACATGTGATTTCAGATTAGTGCAATGCAAATGCGCCACAGTTGTGACAGTCATGTCAATGTCTTGCAAATGGCGATCAGCATCTGTGTTTGCGATAAAATAGCATGGTTATTCATATTGTTAGTGCATTGTGATGAAAAACTGACATATTGTGATCTTTTACTTGCTTGTTTCTCATTCGTTTTTGCTAGACTTCGGTGCTTTAGGCAACAAGTGCCGATCTTCCTGTTTTACTTCGGAGAGCAATAGAAGTAGCGTAAAACATTGGCACGTCAGTGTCATAAAAAACTTCTGTATTGGTTCCATTGTTGTTTATCTTTTGACAAAAACTGTTGTTGTCTAGCTGTTCGGAGGATCTGTATTTAGAACTTACAAATGCAAATAGTTACACTTACCTAACACTTTATTAGGAACACATGTAAACCTACTTATTCGTGTGATTATCTTATCAGCCAATCATTTGGCAGCAGTGCAGTGCATAAAATGCATGCAGATATAAGTCAGGCGCTTCAGTTCACATCAACCATCAGAATAGGGAAAAAAATATATATATATTTTAGTGATTATGACCGTGGCATGATTGTTGGTACCAAACTGGCTAGTTTGAGTATTTCTGTAACTGCTGATCTCCTGGGAGTTTCATGCCCAAAAGTCTCTAGAATTTACTCTGAATTGTGCCAGAAACAAAAAGCATCCAGTGAACGGCAGTTCTGCTAGTGGAAATGCCATGTTGATGAGAGAATTGCCAGACTGGATCGAGCTGACAGAAAGGCTACGGTAACTCAGATAACCACTCTGTACAATTGTAGTAAGCAGAATAGCATCTTAGAATGCACATGTCAAATCTTGAGGCGGATGGGCTACAAAAGTAGAAGACCATGTTGGGCACTTTATCAGGATCACAGTGTTCCTATTAAAGTGCTCAGTGAGTTTATATTCTTGGCTTCTGAGTTTGCATTTTTGTCGAATTGAAATAGTGTTTGTGGTCATTGTTTTTTACCTAAAATTATTACTGGGAAAAAAGTATTAAATTTAAGTACAAGTATTGATTCTCTGTGTTACATTTTTATGCAGCATTTTGATGTAAATATTTCACTTTTTTTAAATAATAAACTTGAGCTTACACTATATTTTATCTAGGCACTATAGAATGTCTGTTTGAATGAGCAAGTCTGTTTCTTTTTATTCTTTTTGAATGTTTGAACATTAAGAACATTACATACTCTCAGTATATTACAGTGTGTACCATTGTATGCTCTCTATAGTACATTTGCAATAACACCAAAATGCACAATAATGGAGTTTTGAGTCAACACTCA
Organism: Moxostoma hubbsi; assembly: GCA_032164185.1. Lineage (NCBI taxonomy): Eukaryota > Metazoa > Chordata > Actinopteri > Cypriniformes > Catostomidae > Moxostoma > Moxostoma hubbsi. The sequence continues at coordinate 25,342,480 of JAVLUX010000027.1, read as the reverse complement.
TAAAGTTGTTTGTAGAGTGTCATCATTTGTCTACTGAGGAATATTTGAACATTTTCATCATTGTAATTTATTGCAGTTTATAATTTTACAATTTTTCTCTGTCTGTCTCATTCTTAATTTCTATACTTGTCTTCACATTTGAAATTAAGCACTTTTTTGTTTTTTGTCATCTAACACATCACATCTAGCAGTGTAAAAGATCTTTTGGGAGATGATTTACATCATCAGATCTCTCTATTTCTCTCTCTCTCTCTCTCTTATGTGAACTCTACACTCTGTAATATACATGAGATGAAATTACTTGAGATGAAAAGGGAAAGCAATGCATGTTTTATATTTCTACATCAATCTGAATGTTTGCCTCACGGGGCTTGCATTAAGTACTGTGTATGGCTGTGTCACCTGATTTATGAGTTTATTTTGTCAGATTGAATCTGCCTTGTTGTAACATTACGTCCATTACGTGAGATATGCTTTTGGATGCCTTCTGTTAGCAGGAGGAGGAAACAGGAACATTTTTGGAAAGGTTATTAGGACAGAAGGAGATTAGCTATGCCTTTCCTTTCCTTTTTTTTTTTTTTTTTTTTTTTTTTGATCTGACAGGGTTGTGTTTTTGAACTGGAAGGTTGATTGAAAGGAAGATAATACAAGATTGTAGGCTTGGGAGAGCATTGCACTGTAGTCAATCATGGTACATGAGACCTATTGAAGTAGCACATCATTTCTGAAATACAGTCGAAGCTCTTTTTGTTGTGAGACAGCTTTGCATTTTTCTGTTGGACATCTAAGAGTTATTAAAGGAATATTTCACCTAAAAATGATGTCTGTCATCACTTACCCTTGTGTTGTTCCAAACATTTTACAACTTTCTTTCTTATGCAGAACAAAACAAACAAACAAACAAACAAACAAACAAACAAACAAACAAAAAAAGGTCTTCTTCTAACTAAATGGCAATTCAGAAAACTTGGAATATGCCACACAAGACGTTTGGACTACTAGTCCCTTTAAAGTGAGTCTCAAAAAAATAATCAAATGTACAATTCACTTAGATTTAGAGTTGGGAACTCCAGTTCATCTTAATGAGTTGATTATATATATATATATATATATATATATATATATATATATATATATATGTAAAATAAAAAAATATTCAGATAATTAAAATGCATTACATTCCTGTGGCAGAAGAGTTAATCATTAATAAGACAATACAAAAATCGGCTTTAGAATACAATGTATTGTTTACTACCATATTATTGAACACAAGTCAATCATTGGAATACAGTTCACGGCAATCCATTTCACAAGAGAATTTGTCAATCAGTTTGAAATTTATTATGAGGGCTTGTTTAAGGACCCGTCAATTTACACCTACGTCAGACATGCTTGTGTAGCGTCTCGGGTGCGTTGCGTCATAAACATAAAATGTTTAGTTCACTGTGTCAAGTAAAATATAGTTTAATACTTAGAACACATCTTGAGATCCCTTAGTTTGGATTTGCACTCCATCAAGTGTTTTGAACGTAAGAACGTAACGCATGTTTGTGTTGTGCTGCTCAAGGGTGTTTTTCTTCACTGTATAAACTCTGCATTGCCACACAGCTGAAGTTTCACTTACTGCTCTCTGGAGTAAACATGTGGTACTACAAGCTTGCATTTCTCAGGAATCTTCCATATCATTGCGGGCATTGCGATTATTTGCGTAAATCTTTTTAACACGTTATTTTTAGTCAAATTAATCGCACTGAATTCGACAGCCCTAATAACAGATGCAGGGCATGCACAGATCTAAGATATGTGGGCCTGTCAATATCTAAACTTCAAAAGATGATTGAGAATGAAAGATAATCTTTGAAGTTGGTGTAAGTCTATCTTGGGCAAAAGTAGTGTATTCACTCGTAAATAATTGGTTAATTGTAAGTATGCTTGACTTAATTCTATCCTAAAAGCAAAGTGACAACTTGTAAACGTGTTAATTAAATTAAATTAAAATGGTTACGTAGAAGGGTGTGTTGTGTGCACACACAAGCTCTCAAAGTGACAAATTTTTCATTGTACTTAAGTCTGAAAAAATAAAGGAAGTCTTGCATCATCATTACATGGGATACTGTTGGATACATGTCACATGGAGCATCTTTTTATCATCAAGCAATTTTGTTTGGACAAATAGTTATTGTAATATTAAAGATGAAGTATGTATTTGCTGTGCCACTAGTGTAATTCCCCCCCCCCCCAAAAAAAAAAAAAAAAACACCCTTGTGCCTTTTGAAACACAAATGTTCACAGTCACATTCACTTTCATTGTATAGGAAAAAGATGCAATGAAAGGGAATGGTGACTGATGCTAACATTCTGTCCAAAATCTCCTTTTGTGTTTTGACAGAGTCAACTGGGTTTAAAAACAGCATAAGGGTCAGTAAATGATGACAGAATTTTCATTTTGGATGAACTAACATTTTAAAGGAATAGTTCACCCAAAAATGAAAATTCTCTCATCATTTACTCACTCTCATGCCGTCCCAGATATGTGACTTTCCTTGTTCTGCAGAACACAAACAAAGACTTATAGAAAAAATCTAGTCTTTGTAGGTTTATACAATGCAAGCGAATGGTGACCAAAACTTTGAAGCTCCACAAAGCACATAAATGCAGATAAAAGTAATCTGTATGAATCTAATATTTTAATCCACGTCTTCTGAAGCGATCCAATCAGAGATATTATGTGAACATGAAACTATGAAAATGAACTGTTTACAATGTTTTCATTACTGCAGTTGTAGGAATTTGATAACTTCACCGAAGTGAAGCATTTGTAAAAACCTGAACAATCCAAACAAATGAAACATGTTGCTGCTAGCTAGCTTTCTCTATCTGTACAAGCTGTCAAGATGATGTATCGTTGAGACTTTCCTCTTTCATACATATACCTTTTTCTTTTATGCCATATAAGATGATGCTGTTTTGCTTTGCTGCACTCACCTTCTACATCCAAATAGCCAGTAAAGCATCAAAGTACAAGCTGTCAGGTTCTCGCCTCAGTGCCAGTTAATTTCCCCTTTTGCTCTTTTTGATCATTTAAATCTCTGCCTCTTTACTCCAGTTTATCATGAATGGAAAACTTAAAGGGTTAGTTCACCAAAAAAAAAGGTCATAGTTTTTTTACCCTCTTGCCTTTCGAAAAAAAAACAAAAAACAAAACATATTTTTATCCATGGAACATAAAAGGAATTATTTACAACAGAATGCCCAAGCTGCTGTTTCCATGCAATGAAAGTCAATGGTGAGACATGGGCTGCATTTGCATTGGATACATTTATGGGGCTTTGATGTTTTTTTTTTTTTTTTTGTTCTTTTTGGAGCTTGACAGCCTGATCACATCTACTTTAATTATTTGGAATAATGCACCTTTAAACATTTTCTAAACAACTTGTTTTGTATACATGGAAGAATCATATGAGATAGAGGTCTACACTGGCCTCAAATTGAAGCCTGAACCTGGCCCATACTCGAGACTGCTGAAAATTTGCTGGGTAAAAACACACACACACACACACACACACGCACAAAAAAAACAAAAAAAAAAAACAGGTTGGAATCACGTCAAACAATGTAATAACACAATAATTAATCTTTACAGCCAGAATCTTTGTGGGACCTGCTGAAAAAAATACAAATAAAATAAAAATATCTAGATGCAGCATATCAAATGAAACAGAACTTAGGTGTCTTGAGATGCATATAAAAAAATGGAAAGCCTTTTTAACTTTACAATGAAATGAATGTGGACCAACAGTCAAAGACCTCTATCCAGTGCTTGTTTACACAGATTACAAAACAGCACAGACACATGGCAAAACAAAAAAAAAGGTGTCAGCAGCCCATAACTTGTCCATTTGCACGTCTATGAGTGTCGAATTCTCAGAGTCAGCAAAGCCTTATCTGCTGGCCTTACATGCCAAATAAATAAATATTTTTCATCCTTTCATTCTCATTCACATTTTTCCCTATGCATTTTTGCTTTCCACTCTTAATTAATCTACAAACAAATAGAGAAAAATTGATTCCTTGATGCTTACATGCCGAAGCAGCCAGTGAGTCTAAGCTCCACCCCCTCAGACCTCCAGAATTTCTTTAGAATCGCTCAACAGTGCAGATGAATGGGCAACTAAAGTAAGAATGTCAGATTCATCAGCCAACCAGATTGATTTATTTGTTCTTGGTGGGTTTGATAATTAGCATGTCCCAGTCGAGGACTTCTATCTGGCCTTGAGTGACGCAATCACGCTTTAAGTGAAGTAATTTGTATCGAGTGCGAGATCCTCCATTGAGAAAGAGATCATTATGGATTTAAAAACACGAGAAGTTCTGCATGACCGTGTGATGGGTTAAACATGTCGACACTCAGGGAGATATACAAAGTTAGTGATAAACATTCACTTTATTAAATAATATTGATAAATGTGTTTGTTTCCACATTACATTATATTTGCTTGTTTAACAAATGCCCGCAGAAACAGATGCATTAAACATTATATTCTCTTTTGATAATCGAACACCTGAAGCACAAATGTTAGCGCTGCAGATTGTTTATCAGTTGAGTTGCTAGGAGACATGTCTAATGAGAGTCAAACCCCTGCTAAACTAACGGAAGAGTTGCAGTTCTGAATATCTGTGAATGGAATGCATTTATGGTCAGAGATATCAAGTAGGAATATCCACAACCAACTTGAATGGAACGCAGCACAACCGTGTACCCTGACGAAACGAAATTTATTGCAAGCAACGTTTAAATCGCAAATATTATTAGATAGATTTTTTTTCCAGGTATTATAGACCTCTTTGTTAGATTCATATGAAAAATTACTATTTTTGAATGTTTTCGGTAGACGTTAATTTTACAAAACAGTCATGCTGCAGTTAAAATTAGGCTTCCTTGAGCATTAATGGTGCGTTCACGTGCTATGGTAAATGTGATATTTTCCACTTGTGAACTGGTATTTACCAGTGTGTTGCGTTCAAGTGCTTTTGTTGTCGTAATGTGGTAAAAAGATGGAGATACACACACACACACACACACACACACACACACACACAATTGCAATCTTGACATCGCAGCCTGTTCATTATGCTGCGTTCACACCAAACGCGAATAGAGCGTAATTTATCGCTATTTAGAGTTTTATTTATTTTTATAACGTGTATTCTCCGTGTAAATTCGTGCACCGGACCGCGCCGTTTCGATTCAATACGAATGTACCGTTCCACCCCTAGCTAACAGTAGCAAAAAAGGTTTGGTTTTGTACAATGCTTACCATTCAACACTCTCGCGATGCTCTCCGCCATTTTGAAAAGGTCAAAGGTTATCTCATCTCGGCAACTCGGGCATCAAAATATTCTACGAGTTGCCCAGTGGAAAATACCACATGAGGGGGTGTTCATGTGCATTTTCCACGTCGGCTTTTGGTATTTACCATAATTACCATAGCACGTGAACGCACCATAAGTGCCATTTCAAGTTCTACCCTTCGTACGTGGTCGTGTTTTTAAAATGTCAATTGGTATTACTAGTTATCTGTAACATAATGCATGATGCTCAAAGGCATAGGGTTGTGAAACTGTTTTTTCTTAATGACATGAATCACATTGAGGGCGTAAGGCCCGCCACTGACTCGAAACCTGCCAACAACCTGACAGTTTGTTTGTTTTAGGTAAACTAAATCTATACAGCTCTTTCACTCACACAGAAAACATCCACTTACAAGTCAAACCACATGCTCTGAAACAACAAGCCTCAATATATACAAACATGCTAATATGCTAATTCATCTGGACTCTCTACGCTCCCAAATCATGGCGTTAACTCACCTTTGGGCTCTGTAGATGAGAAAGAGGAGAGCAAGTCAAGGCTCTCCTCTCCTTCCGCTATCGTTTCTCTTTTTGATCATGGTTCTGTCATATGGGATGCTCATTCAGGGTCAGGCAATAGAAAGTTCCCCTTTACTTGGCAGTGTAGGGAGGTGTTCAAAGACAACTCATATCATCCATCATGTTTTATTCTAAGTAGTTGGGTTCCAGGGATAAGGTTTTGTATGCAGCTCTGACTCTCTAGATCTGCACCCAGAGAGTTCCATTTCATCACTATTACCTTTACAGTAGGGCTCTCTTCTTCTGAGAGCAGTAACTAGAGGAAATACAATCTCTCACTGCTTTGCACCAGCAGGGATTTAGACGATAAGGCTATTAGAGCAGAGAGAGAAGACCAGTAAGTAATTACTCAAAGTGTCCCTCTTTCAAAAGCACGCTGGTGTCCTTACCAGGCTTCTTTAAATAATTTTAGCATAGCTATGCTGGTCCACCAGCATCAAACCAGCACTAACCAACCATAAAATCATGCTTCTCTATTTATGCTGGTCTTTTCCAACTGTTTAGCGACAAATTCACCTTCACTCCAAGCAAATTTGCGGACAGTCCATTGTGAGTGAGAGCATTTACATTGCGATCCAATTGTACACAACAAGAAGACACACTCGAGTGAAGATGCCTCCTTAGGCGTGCACTCACAGAGATAACTGCTCGGCCCACTGCTGCTGTGCCTTAGAGTGTGTGTGAACATGATAAATTATTCCACGGCATAATGACCTCATAGCTCAGTATGTATGACAGCACCTACTGCGCCAGTTGTGTCAGTCTCCCAGCGTAATAGCAGATAAATAAATGGGAGCAAACTGTCTGTTGTCGAGTTCCAAGGCGCTGTAAATCAACAGAAATGCTGCAAGCCCTTTCTCCCTTTAAAGGTTATTTGAGTTGCATAAAACAAATTCAGGAAACAAAAGTTTGTGAGATGAGATTGGGATCTCTGTATCAATAGCAGTCTGGTAGTCATTTGGAGTCAGGTTTAATTTTTGCAGTGTATTTTTTTTTTTTTTCCGGACCTCCCAAAAGAGTTAAGGGACCCATCCATAAGGCCAAAATAATGGTATTGGTGGTTTATAAAAACTATAATACTGAAAGCATTATCTGTCTTACTTTTCAAAAATAAACCAAATTAGGTTTTTACATCGGAAAATTCAAAACATGCCTGAGCACTGTTTAATGAAGGAATTTACAGATGGAGACACTGGCAGAGTGAATGCTGATTTTAAACTCTCAATAATGGCAAGATTTTCCATTTTCATTCATTCATCTTCAACCGCTTATCCTGTACAGGGTCACGGGGGGCTGGAGCCTATCCCAGCTAACATTGGGCGAAAGGCGGGGTACACCCTGGACAGGTCGCCAGTCCATCGCAGGGCCACACATATACAGACACACACTCATACTCACATCCACACCTAGGGCAATTTTTGGAGACACCAATTAACCTAGCCTGCATGTCTTTGGATGGTGGGAGGAAGCCGGAGCACCCGGAGAGAACCCACGCAGACACGGGGAGAACATGCAAACTCCACACAGAAAGGCCGGGGCAACCGGGGTTTGAACCCATGACCTTCTTGCTGTGAGGCGACAGTGCTAACCACTGCACCACCGTGCCGCCCGATTTTCCATTTTCTTCTTTGATATTTGATTGTTGGAAAAAATTTACTAACATTAAGTTATCTTATAATGAAATTGTCGCTAATAATATGCACATAGTTTTGCCAGTACTTATCGAACACTATATGTTAGCTCACAATCAAAAAGTCAAATTATTATATTTGTCCATGTATTATACTGCGCCAGTAACGCGTGGCCCTTCCTCGATATCTTTAGATACACAAGCATGCTGATAAATGATAGTGTTAACAGAAAAAAAAATAAAAAATTCAGTCAGACAACTGACAACACTAAAAGGTGGGCTATGTCTAACTTATAGCTCTTCTATATTATTATGCATCTCAGCCACGGTGACCAATTTAAATAAAAAAAAAATAATAATAATAATAATAATTTGTTACTGAAGCTAACCTGTCTTACAACTCATTAAAATATCAAAATGACTAATTTCAATTAAAATATCAAATTATTCATTGAATTTTTGGTAGGGATTCCCGAATTTCCCGTTGTGAAGTCGATGTGAGGGGACCCCCCCCCCCCAAGAGCTTTTCAACATGAAATTAAATATAATTGTATACTTAATATGCACTAACAAACAAGAAAACACCCTATTTTGTACTGTATAACTGAAATGTTCAAAACAAATTATTCACTTTAATGATCTGAATTTCTCACACTACATGAGAGCGTGGATGGTTAATGTGGGCCTGTTTGATTACTCCCTCAACTCAATTGCTGTGTTCACAATATGACAAATTTAGCATTTTATGATGATACAACTCTACTCGTTGTAAATTGTAGTGTGCTACTGGAAAAGAGACAATATTGTGAAAATAGCAAAACTGTCACTCTACGGAAAAATTTAGTTAAGTTAGTAACGTTGCTAATTTTAGTTAATTATTCCCCCAAAGTTGGGTTGGAGTGCACAAAGCATACCATGTTGCAGCGTTAAGCATCAAATCCTATTACGCAGAGGGGGTTCTCAAGGTTATGTGAAGAGGACAGTACAAATTTTCAAGAGGGATACATTTTTTGTACATGCTACACCGTTTTCCGCCAGCACCTTCTCCGCAAACCCCCTGGGGTGGTGGCAGAGGTTTTCGGAACAGCGAGAAAGATAGGAGAAATAGATTCTTCAAATCCCTGTGGGCCACATTTGTGCCTGTGAGGAAACAGTGAATGTGGAAAGCAGCATTGATTGGTGGATTGACTCTTTCCTTCCTTTCGTTATAATTTTAAAAGACTGAGGTAAAGATAGTGACTGAAGTGGTGACAGAATATAATATTGTCTGGGCATGGGACTCTCCATATTTCTTTCAGTCATATATCAAGCTTAACATCAAAAAAGTATCAGTGATGTTCAAGCATTATTATTCCATACAGCACATGTGTTCCAACCCCACGTGTTCCAGTCCTATAGGGGGTGACCTCACCTGTCAGGAATCCTGGTGTGGAGAGGTATTCCTCAGCTCAGGGCTTGTAGTATGCACATTAGGCAACAAGTAATGTCTGCAGCACTTTATGGAGCTACAACCCAGCTAAAAGCCTTGTTTGAATTGCTATACTTAAGAGTAGTGGAGAGTGAGACAGAGAGGAAGGGCTACAGTATTGACATGTTTTCAGTGCTCATTCAATAAGCAGACACAGAGAAGTGTGAAGGTCACCATCAGAAGACCGGGTGAAAATCATTCACAATCAGCCACTTTCTCTTGTAATATGTGCTTGTTCTAATTACATTTTCCTTCTAGACCATGCTGGGGAGTCTTTAATTAAGGATTCCACTCCTCTTGGTCCACAAAAATGTTGATGATTTATGAAATTTTCGCTCTCCCTCCAGCCAAATTTACTGTCAAGGATGTTCTCTTTTGAGGTTGCCCAGAAGCAGGGGTAATCCAGTATTGCAAGTTGATCACAACATGATCACACAGGAACTTAGCATGCTGCTACCGAAAGTTCCGGTACCCTGACATTGACCCCTTTCTGCCGAGTTACTGACAAGACATCTTTGCATCAATTCAAACATGTTTACCTTTTTCTGTGCCTCAGCCTGGAGACTCAGGTTCTGGTCCCATGGAAACAAGAAAGTAATTGTAATCACATAATCAATGATAAGCGTGACTCTGAGGTTGCATTTTCCCTCTAATCAAATTTGTTTTTCTCTACTAACAGTTAGGTTTGAGTTGGGGTTTGGATTAGGGTGTATGGTTAATAAAATATGCATTCCTGTTAACTGTATTACATCATTTACAGTTAAAAATGAATTTTGGCACCAATCTGTGGACATTTCACCCAGAAACTGGAAGTCACACGTGGCCATACATTCAACAACACTTTTAACTTCAGACACTTTGGGCAGTAGTTCTAATGTTGGTAAGCACAGACCAATTTCAGCAGAAGAACTTTCGAATGCACAGTGAGGTCAGCCTTTGCATTCCGAAATTTCCCGTTCCTCCATGGGACACAAAAGGAGATATTAGATTGTATGATGCCCAAGTCAGCATTAACTTTTAGTGCATCTTTTCTCATACAATGAAAGTGAATGGTAACTCATGCTAGCATTTTTGTCTCATTTCTTGTTCAGACATCCTACACATTTTCCATACTGCTTTTTGCATACTGTGTAGCAGGGAAGTACACATTTGGACACAGAAGTTACTTTTGACTTAAGATATCTCAGAGTGGCCTGAAAGTTGACCAACAGATAATTTTTAAGCTCTGACCAAAAAACGATTTGTGTGAGCTGCTGGATTTTCTTATCACTGGACTTACTCTAGATCTCTACGGTTATCTCTCTATTTCTCTGTTTGCTTTTGGGTTTGACAAGTGTAGTGCACTCATGCACAGCACAGCAGGGCTGGGTGACCTCTGCCAGAGATTTTTTCCCAGTTCATTAATCTCCCAAGGGCCCTGTCCTCTCAGCAAGCTCAAAAACACACACAAAACAAAGCAAGAGTGATCACAGCAGAAATAAGTAAAGTCTTCACATTCTAGGGTTCTTCTAAAGCACTTCTGTAAAGTGAGGGCTTATATTTCTTTATTCCACAGCAGGGCTGATCAGGGGTCATGGTTTTACAGAGCAAATCCGTTTGATTTGCTGTTTGGTGAGATTTGCTAGAAGTGTGTAATTTCTATGGTTCTGCTGAGCCTTTATGAAAATTAAGCACAATAGAACTTAGATATGATGTCTGAAGCACAACTTGGGTTAGCAGAATGTGGGTTTGCATAGATTTTTTAAAATTAAGATATTCATTTTAACCATATTGTAAAATGTCTGTTTGGAGAATCTCCTATACCTCTAATACTTTCAGTGAATGACTTGAAATTTCAGACTGTTCCTCCCACAAACATGCAGTGTGCACAAAAACATGATCTATATGCACACAGAACCTATTTGTGTTCATTAGGGCTGCAACCAATGTTTATTGTGATAATTGATTCATTGGATAAAAAACTCAATTTTATTTCCTATATTTTATTATAATTTACATTAACATTTACATTTAATCATTTAGCAGACACTTTTATTCAAAGCCACTTACAAATGAGACACATAGCAAGCAATTTGCCATACAAAGTTTAAAAACATCTGCACTATAGGACTGCCAAGTTCTCACAGTGACTGGAGTAGTAAAGATGCTGGCACAGAAGAAAGAGACAGACAAAATGTATGTTGAGAAGGTAACAGCAGACCTTGTGGAGGTTGGAAATTCATTCCACCACAGAGGAGCAGAGAAAGTGAACTATAATGAAAAAGAATTTGAGCCTCTTTTTGATGGGATCACCAGGCGTTGCTCGTTCATAGACTGCAGAGAGCAAGAGCATAGACCTAAAGAAGTGATTTGAAGAGGGTTCGGTTCCATTGGCTGTCCTGAAAGCCAGAGTCAAAGCCTTGAATTTGATGTGGTTAGCTCCAGGTAACCAGTGGAGTGAAATCAAGAGTGGTGTGACATGAGCCCTTTTTGGCTTATTGATGACCAGATGAGCTGCTGCATTCTGGACCATCTGCAGTGGCTTTATTGTGTTAGCTGGAAGGCCAGCCAACAGAGAATTGCAGTTGTCCAGTCTTGAAATGACAAAACTAAACCCTGTGGAGATTTATTCTTGCTTTTAAAAGTCTCACTTTATCACATGAGGAGGAGAAACCAAAACAATTTAAAAACATGAAAAGCTGCACAACTGATTACTTTGAAACTGGAATTGTGGTGTGATGTTGCACAGTTTAATCCAAATGATTGCGCTCCCTTTCCCCATTGCGATCGGTTTGACTAATGTGAATGCGCTAGCTCGCTCACTCATCAAAGTTGAATGGATACTCGCTTGTGGTAAAAACAAACTGCTGAAATATGTGCTTGATTTTGAATTCACGACATGTATGCATTATAAAACATAGAAAATAGCAGTAAAATGTAAGCAATGCACTGACGAGAAAAAACTCTGTCATCAAACAGCACAAACACCTGTCAACGTAGTCTACCTGATGCAGCAAACAGTCCTTATAAAACAATATGCTTATTATGATCTTCTTTGAAGTGTTTATAATGTGCTCTCATGTGCTGGACAACTTGGGTCGTGTTTTTCCTCTACAACGTTTCTCCGCTGTCTTTCAAATGTGTTTCATCATGCAACACATTTTTCACTGGGCTGTAAAGTGACGTTATTGATGGATCTTCTCTGTGCTTATCGCAATAATCCAACTAATTGCAAATTAAATGAGTTGTCGATGATTTCCATTATCGATAATTATAGATTTTATCGATTAGCTGTTGCAGCACATGTGTTCATACTGTCTGTTTCTCCATCAGTTCCACAGTAAGAAGCCATACAGTTCAACCAATATTTGTGCACAGCATCACACAGAAGACTGCAAAGCTGAATGCTCTTGTCTTCCTCCTCCTACAAAGACAAATAGCTTGGGCGGAAAGGAAGGGCTTTATCTAACAAGCCAATTTCCATATGCACCTGTGCTAATAAAGAGGTGCTACTATGGACTTCTGCTGCTGAAAAGATGCTTTGCTGATTAAACATGCTGGGAAGCATATCTGCAGCTCTCACTTTGATTGAAGAGGCATTTTGAGAAGCACAGAAATTACATGAACTCCACAGGTGGTCTGGTGAATCACTCTGCCGTTATAGCGCAAAAAGACCAATCTTAACATTTACATGGAAAGAGAGAAGTAGATTATACTGTATTTAAATGTGCTTTGAACATGTAAACGTACATTTGTCTTGCCTATACTAGCAGCCAGAGGTTGCACTTGATATTGATTGTTATATTGATTTTCTTTATGAAATGTGATCAATTGGAACAACTCTGTTGAAAAGAAATTGTGTTTTGGATGTTGGTATGTTGGTAGCCTAGCCAGGCTCCTTAAAGGGAGAGTTCAGCCAAAAATGAAAATTTCCCTCATGTTGTTCCAAATCTGCATGAATTTTTTTTTTCTTCTGTGAAACACAAATGGAGATGTATGGCAGAAAGACAGCCTCAGTCACTATTGCATCTTTCTCCATTACACTGATCATGAATTGCAACTGAGATTATAATTTCGGAGTGACCATTTGCACCACAGTGTAAATAGCATCTGCCACATGATGCAGCTATTTGCACCCCGATGGTCTGCTGAAACCACAGGAATATATGACAAACTAGACAACAGTTGTCGCTGCAGTGGCATGTGGTGTAACGATGGTGTGATTGTTTAGCGACCTCGGTTCGATTACGCCTTTTGTTCCACTCTTTTTCTATCCTTTTTCCTGTTTTCACTCTTAGTATTTCCTTTTACTTATTTTTAAAACCCCAGTTGAACATTGCATAATACAAAATTAATACTGTGGGGCACGACAGGTTGATTATTATAATATAATGCTGAATTATCATTTTTATTCTGATTATTAGACTTGTGTTATACAAAAGTAATAGATTTCTATCCTGTTTACTTCACCTCAACCTGGGTCTTTAATTTTGACATCGAAAGTGCTGTTGTATTTACTTCAACTTCACAAGCTTTTGTTTCGACACAGAAAAGGCAACGGGTATTTGACAGATTACAGTGTTCCGTATTTCCTTAAACACTGTATATATGATCATTTTCTGTTATTTTGTGCTGCGTTTGTAGATTTTTTTTTGTAATGACTTGTTGTGGTTACTAATATTGGATTGCACGAATGCTTGCACCTACATAACTTTCGCAATGCACTTGAACTGATCTGAGAGAGCAGCCATGCACGTGCACACAATCATCACGTCAGTGGTTTGTTCTGAATCACAAACAGACCATGTTTATTGCAGCTGTGGATTAATAATCACATATTACCAACTCGCCATTTTGATTAATTGTGCTGCCCTGAAGGATCTACTGATGCACACTTTATGAAACTTAATGGCCAAATTCAAGCACATTAAAATCATCGCGATATGGACGGTATTAGTCAATTTTACATTATCAATGAAATTATCTCTATTATATCATTATAATTCAATATATCACCCAGCCCCTTACTACAGTAATGTGGTGGTAAAATAGTAACCATGGTTAATTTTGTGGTTACAGTAAATTTACAAAAAAAAAAAAAAACACATGATAAAACTATGTTACTAGAATGAAAACCAAGGTTATGTTTTCTAAGAAAAGGTTAGAGATATGTTTAGGGGTAGGGGTTAATGTAGTGCGTCTGTGAGACTCTAAATAAACACAATAAACACACTGCAGTGATGCTCATATACTGCATGTTAGTATATTAATATGGGTCCAAATAGTATATGACACTATTTGAACCAGGGTGAAAATAGCATATACCATTATTTGCACAAGGGTGCAAATAGCATCTGCCTTATCATTTTGTCTAAAATATCTATTTGTGTTCTATAGAAGAAACAAAAGCAAATGGGTTTGTAACAACATAAGGGTGAGTAAATAAAGACAAGAGAACATTATGTAAAAATAACTGACTTCTTAGCAGCTCTTCAGCATGAAAATGATGTAAATGATGCACTTACCATTGAGGGTCGCCTGGTGTCACTGGCATGCAAAGTTTCAACACATACAGAATATTCAAATGAATACAATTAATTTTTTTAGTCTGTTGTATTAGAATTATTTATTTACTCTCATTAATTATAGATATAGTTTCTGAATATTATTAGTTACATATTTAAATGTACTATTTATTATATTTATTTATTTGTATTTATCACGTTTAAATGAAAATTTAATAGATTAAAAAAGTTTAAACAACCACCATAAATAAAATTTTACTGAAGAGCGTGGCTTTTCAACACTTAAGTTTAAAAATTTGAGGGCTCCTTATTGGATTAGGTCAGGTAAATGGTATGTTATGCATCTACACATTGCTTTTCAAAGAGCTTATGTCCTGCTAGCTAAGTCTTGTGTTTCAAAATAGTGAAGCGGATTTCCACCCTCTTTGGGTCTTTATTTATTTTCGATATTGTCAACCCAACAGGGAGGCAATACCCCCTCTTACTTACCCAGAGCAGCCATGTAAATAGCAGCCAAGTTTGAACAAGATGCCACATTCCTCCTATCAGAATCTGCCTTTATGATGAGACTAAAACATTTTGACATTAACAAACCCCAGTTCAGATTCCAACGTGTTCTACACAGACTGTGCTTCACACTTGACTCTACACCCAGATCCAGGGTCTGTTGTTACAAGCCCTATTGTTAAACAGAAGCTGCCATTCATTTCCATTTGATTAAGACCAGCTGCTGCAGCTGTGTCCCAGCACCTCCGCCAGCCTTGTCTCTGGAGTGTGCCGAGTGTCTCTATTAAACCCTGTTTGTACATGCACAGTTTTATTGTTCTGATTTAATACAACAATGCCACCAATATCTATTCTGCTTCCTTCACTTCTTATTTATGCCAGTTTCCGCCTGCCACAGTCTTGCCACTAGGGTTGAGAGGACAATGGATATTAAATCAGATTTATTGTGAGGGTATAGAATAGTGACCTGCTGCTCCACCATCTCCCCTCGCTAAGCCGGCACAGCCTCCACGTGCGTCAGAGGCATCAATGCAGCCCTCACACAATTGATGGCTCTTCAATTTGCTCCTGGAAATTGGTTACATTCCTTCTTGGTATGACACCGGGCTACAAATGGAATTAGGAACAGGCAGCTAAATGTTGCGTTAGAATAACTGTTAACGGCCATCCAAATGTGCCCACCACACTCCTCCCCGCACACACAGGAAGTTTATATGCACAGAAATGTGTACACCTCAACAACTTACTGCCAAAATGTGAGCTTCATTTTCCAGGTGAAATGTCCACAGGGAGGCACCAGAAGCGAGTTGTTTTCAGCCGGACAAGATGTAATACAGTAAAGAGAAATGCACATTTTATTAACTGAACCCCCCCAACCTAAACACCAAGCCTAATCCTAACCATCAGTGCAGTAAAAATGTAATGTTAGGGTTTTCATACTTGGTCTCGGTGTGGTTCACAGGAGTTTTGGCCCATATGTGAAAACTCCAAACGATCTCAGACCCCTTTAAAGCTAATCGAACTGAGACCATCTCAGGAGGTGGTCTTAGTACAGTTCACTTGCAGCCTTTGGTTCGGTTTGCTAATAACGTGCAATGTGAACAAAAAGCACCCCAGGCTCACATTATTTTCACATTAAAATTATGCCAAACATGCTTAGGCATGACGGGTTCCCTAACTCGGGAAATGGAAACGCGAGCACAGGAGACGCGACAAGCAGCTTGCTCTTTTCTATGGCGATAACAGCTTGATTATTAGCTTTGATATTGTAAACTGCACACAAAATAAACCCTAAGGTCCTTTTAGTGTTCTGTGCAAATGAAGATTTGAGGGTTTAACCTCAGACCTTGAAATCTCCATGAAAGTTTAGAAATTATGACATAAATATTTATTGTATTCTATGAATGTAATTAGGCTAGATTAAACAAAATCATAATTAATCTTACTGATATTGTTAATAAAACAATTACCTATGACTAGTCTATGATTGAGTGTTAAATTTTGCCTTAAAATCCAGTATTTTGTATTTTAAAATACAATGCATTCCGTTCTGTTGCATTAATTTTCTCTTTTAATGAATAAACCAATGTGTAATAATACAGAATTACATAATATTTATGCCCAAGATCAATAAATTTAGTTTTATTAAACCTGGACACCTGTTCTTATGCAGCTTATTCATTTTGAGAGCATTAATCATGTTTATATTAACTTATAAGTTAATGTGTAGAGCTATTTATACTTTTAACATAAAATGTAGACCTAATAATAATGATTATAATAAATACTATATTTTTTATAGTGGGCTCGGTCCCACAAATTCTACAAATTGTGAATGCAAAAAGGACTGAGACCCTGTAACTGGTAAAGTGGATCACAAAGAGATATGAGCCCACTTACAAGGTCTCATATAGTGTGAACACAAAGAGAACTGGGACCTTTTTCCACTCTGTCCATTTTGGTCCACTTAACCCTCTTGGGTCGACGGACGCGCCGGCGCGTCCTGCTGGGTTTTTCCATCATTACAACAGAAACAACTTAAAATACTCCATCATTTTGGGGCATACAGATACGTGTAAGGCATCATTAGAGACTATAAAGGGTCTACTTTTATTTGTGTACACTCATAATAACAATGAAACATTGTGCTTTTGTAAAATAAAGAAAATAAAAAGGGTGAGCTTTCAGCCGTCTCTGTGTTCACGAGCATATTTCTGAAACACGTCACAAAAATGACCTGAAAGTCTGCGAATACTTATCACACAAACATGAAACATATGTTTAAAGAAAGCTTAAAATGTCTGCTTTTAAATACAACAATTCAAATTTAAAACAAATATTCTCCTGCAATGTAATCTGTATGAAACCAAGCGCTGTACAGTGTTTACCGGTTCATCTCATTATCTCTAATGTGATCCCACCCACCAGCAGAGCGCGCCATTCATACGCCAATGTGCTGAAGCGATCAATGCAAATGTACACGCCCCCGACTGTGTTCAGAGGTTTGATGTAAACAATTCATTCATTTTACTGCACGTTTGTAATGATACACAGGCGATGAAACTTTTGGAAATTAAGGAAGAGTTAACTTTTTCCTCAGAAGAAGAGCGGGACTCAGATGAACGTTTGTATTTTGAAGAGAGACTTGATCCAGCCGAGGATTCAATTTCGGACGAGTAAGTCAATTAGGTTTCTTTAGTTGACATGCTATTTTATATAAACTTGAACATATTTTGCTAGTGGGACTGTTTCCAGACTTGCCAGCCAGGATTCAGAGTATTGACATTTGAAATATTTCCTAATAAGCAAGTTTTAGTTTCATTTTAAATGTTGTCTCGGCTAAAGCAGGCATTTCAATTGTATGCTGTATAATATAAATATGATATAAATATGATATAAAATAATATGAATGTTTAGATTATATTTATATATAATATATATATTTAATATATATATTTATTTATTTTAACAAGTGTTTATGCTGCCTCATTATCATCAACAAAGCTTGTGATTGCAAATATCTGTTCAGGTGTAAATGAGTAAAATGCACTTTAAATATGCCCATATTAGAAAATCACCATCTTATAATGATTTCTGAAGGATCATGTGACACTGAAGACTGCAGAAATGATGCTGAAAATTCAGCTTTGACCACAAATTGCATTTTACAATATATTCAAATAGAAAACTGTTCTTTTAAATTGTAAAAATATCACTGTTTTTACTGTATTTTGGATAAAAAAAAATGCAGTCTGGGTGAGCAGAAGAAACTTCTTTTAACAGTAGTGTAGGTCTAAAATTAAGTCTTTATTTAAAGAAAATGTACAGTCAGATAAATTCTTTTAACTTTAACATTATTTTGATCGTTAAGTCTCCTCACATTCATTCTCTCTCTGTCACATTCCTCATTGATAAGCCCAGGGGAAGGGTCTTTTGTGTACTCTGGTGTAAATTACGTCAATATTCATGATAGTTCACGCCTCCTAGTAGTTCCGATGCAAAAATATCCGATGGGAGATGGCGCTTGTCACTGAGACAGCATAATATTTCTGAACTTATGGTAGCCTATTGGAACTCTTGTAAACAATATGCTGGCTTCCCATGTGATCAAGTTGCCTTTTATGCACTCTTTTGATACAAGAAATAATAGTTCATAATCCTAGTTGAATGCTTGGTAGTCTTAGCCTAAGACAATGCATCTCTGGACAGCCCACAATTTACTGACTGTCTGATGCACATTGTTTACAAGTTACTGGATAATGAATGCACCTGAGAAAGAAAAAAAGATTTGCCTATATTTGGCATCAAATCTTTAAAGAGACTTAATAGTTTTTATTTGTGGCACTTAAAACAGCTAAGCTATCTACAAGCAGAACTGCATTTTTCACTTTTCATGAGTGATATCTGTTAAAAAATCAATAGCATTCTCATTACATTTCAATGGACAGAAATCCCAACCAGAAAGTCAATACACAGTTTTTCTGTGTTTTCTGTATGAATTTTTAATTCATGCAGGTCTATTATTGTGGCATAATCAACTCATGATAAACAGCATGTAAAAACAAAACAAGTGTGGTTGGGCTCTCTACATGTCAGTCTTTTATGGCCTAATTGGTGGACACATTTTAAATGGCTTGATAACACTTTTGGTAACTTTTATTAATATGCTTAACAGATCATTATTTCATGGACATTCAGATATGATTACATATGAAAATATGTTCTATGAATTTGAATTATATTTCTTTCTCTGACAGACAAAGCATTATGTAACATAACAATGTTTGTTAAAGAGATAATTCACCCCAAAATTAAAATGATCAAAATTACTCACCCTCATGCCACCCCAGATGTGTATGACTTTCTTTCTTTTGCTGGACATAAACACAGTTTAAAAGAATATCTCAGCTCTGTAGGCTCATACAATGCAACTGAATGTTGGCCAGAACTTTGAATCTCCAAAAGTCTCATAAAGTCAGCCTCTTCTAAAGGTCATATCTTCTGAAGCGATATGATAGGTGTGGGTGAGAAACAGATCAATATTTAAATTTTATTTTTACTATAAAGCTCTACCTTTGACCAGCCCTAACCAGTAGGTGGCAATATGCACGAATCCCCCCCCCAAAAAAAAGAAATATGGAAATGAAAGTGAAAGTGGAGATTTATAGTAAAGTAGGACTTAAATATTGATCTGTTTCTAATCCACATTTATCATAACGATTCAAAAGACATGGATTTAACCACTGGAGTCTACTTTTATGCTGCCTTTATGCGCTTTTTGGAGATTCAAATTTCTGGCCACCATTTAATTGCACTGTATGGACTTACAGAGCTGAGATATTCATCTAAACATTTGCACAGACTGTGCTTGTGGTTTGTGCTGCTGAATGAGATTGGAGATACTGAAAAGCAGGCTTTCTTTCCGTGCTACTGTTTAACATTCTGGGAGTGTGCGTGGAAAGGAAAAGTTCCATGTGAGTCGTACCATGAGGAGTCTCTCCTTGTAATGTCTCTGTGGCTCCATTCATGTTGTGTTTTTGGGGATGGAAAAATTTGATTTCAAAAGAGTTATATGTAATGTATCCCTCACTCCTCGTAGTTGCGTTTTTGGATCTTACTGATCTTGTATCGCAGCTTGTTTTACTGTGGGTCAGACTTCTGAGTTAATAGAATGAGAATGTGAGAAAAGATATGACTTAGATTAATGATGCTGAGAAGTTAACACTTTGTATCTGATTGATATTGATTCAGAACCAAGAAAAAGCTCATTTATCACCACATTAATCGTTGATCTTTGCCCTTGAGTCATACATTTTGTATGTATGTGTGTGTGTTCCTTTACTTGTTGTGGCATTCATATTACAGTTCACTAAGCATTTTCACCACTTTGTCTTGAATGGCTTCCCTGCTGCATCAATCTAAACAGTCTTTATGAAGGCTTCTATTCTATTTTTTGAATTTATTCACTTTAATTAGTCAAAGTTTATTATTCTTATATTTTTTATTATCATAATTTTTTTTTAGTTCAAAGAGCAGTGCATCTTGTATCTTTGTCCATAACATACTCCCTGTTGTTCATCATGTTCATTTTAAAGATAAAATTGTTCTGCTCAGTGCATTGAGCTCTGGTACCTGTGGTCAGTGGCATCCATTAAATTGAGGAAGATTAGAGGCATTACGAAGTAAAACATTCAGAGACGAGTTTAGCATATCTCTGGAGAGTTTACCTTCATGATGGACTAAGTGGTTGTTGCTGTGTTATGAGTCTTGCATGGCCATAGTAATGGATCATAGCTCACTCTTTGTGTGTTTTGAACCAGCAACTTTCAAATTAAAGGGCCTAAACTTTTATTCAAATCTCCAGAGCACCCATAGCATATAGATTCACCTCGGCTGAGTTAGGTCTGTCTAGTACTGGAGGAAATATTTGATTTGAACTGTATAATGTACTAAATTAACTGAAAACACAGAATAACAAATCATTAAATGCAATAATACTAATAACTCATTGTGTTACCATAAGCGTACAGCCATTATTACACATTTATGAGTCTGCAGTTGCCAGGCTGTAGATATCATTGTGCTGTATCATTTCAAAACCCTCCATGGCTATAATGACATTCACAATGTGCATCCTGCTTTATCCTATTGTTATAAGGGATACCGGGGCTAGTTGCCACACAGGGAAGTGCTATATCTTAGTATCAATAACCTTTGGAGTCAAATGTTCAATTGTGCAAATGTGTGTTCTCTAGCTGTTTTCTCACTGTTCTCTAGTGGTTTTGTATATTAGTTTCAGATAACTAGTTCAAAACATATCGGTTACTGATGTATCCTCGGATCCCTGAGATGAAGGGAATGAGACAATGCGTGCTAACGCATATGGGGAATGTCCTTCCACATGACCTAGTTGAATCCTCTCTACAATAACACCAATATTCTAATATAGACTATGGTGTTTGAGCCCCACCTTTTTTAGCATGAAGCTCTCTGCTATAAAAGCAGGTGCACAAACGTGACTGAATGACAAGGAGCACTTCACTCACACCTCAGAAGAACTCTTGAGAAGAGTCTTGAATTGTGGCCAGTGTCCACAATGTCTCGTTTCCTTCATCTCAGAGAACGTTCCCTTATGACTCAGTACATGTGACATTGCTTGCTAACACATATGGGGAACAGAATCCCATCACACCACACTATACAACATAACCTTCCAGAAAGGAAACATGATGCCGCAGTTCTGCGACCAACATGAGTATGCTGCAAGTGAGTGACCCTTGTGTTGGGCCAGGAGGGGAGCACTCAGAATTAATATATGAACTATAGTCATATAGTATGAATTAACCACTTCACAAACCCAGTCGGGAAGGTAGTTTCTATGTAATGAAAGTGCTTGTGACTTTATGGTAAATTACAATGGAATGCAGGCGGTTGTGTAAAATTCTGGGGAGCCTGTACTTAAGGGGAGTGATATAAGTATATGTTTGGCAAACTAAATAGCAAGCGCTCTAAACAGAGAGGACTTGTGAAGAGAGAGATATTACATCTAGGTTTTAAAACCTTGTGAATGTGTTTTGAGAAAACCATCCTGCTGTAAAGCATGTCTTGTAAAGACACACCGTCCGTCTATGCCTATGAGGAGGCCATGCCTCTAGTTGTGTGTGCTTTAACACCAATTGGACAAATCTAACCCTGTGACTCTTAAAGGGCAAACACATCAACGATCCAGTGAGAAAGTTCAACTGGCGGGTGGGCTCAACAATTGCGTGTAGAGCCCGCACAGGGCATAACAAATGCAAGGATTGTTCCTCATCCGAATTAAATAGAGAAGGAAAGAAAGCTTGATGGTGAACCACCTGTGCTCTGAAGGGTGTGGTTAGAACGTTAGGCACATAGCCTTTTCTGGGTTTGACAGTGGCTTTTAAAAGTCAGGGGCCAAACTCCTGACATGAATTTTCAATTGATAGTGTATGTAAGTCACAGACCCTTTTTACTGAGGCCAGAGCCAGCAGTAGTGCGGTCTTAATAGAGAGCATGCACAAATCAACCAAGTCCAAAGGCACGAAAGGGGGGCCCTGCAAGTGCTTTTAGAACCAATGTTATGTCCCAAGTCGGGACTATAGCCAGCCGAGTTGGATTTAATTATCTTGCTCCTCTAAGGAACTTTGATTAAATCATGCTTGCCTATAGTGGCGCTGGCTTCAGGTGTGTGATATGCAAATATAGTCGCAACATAAACTTTGAGCGTTGATGGAGTCCTGCATCTAATCGCTTTTGAAGAAATATGAGAATTTCATGTATGGGGCAGTTTACTGGGTTTTTCCCATGTGAAAGACACCAATCAGTGTCATTCCATTCCAAATCCTTCCATTTTAGCACATAGAGTCATCTCGTAGACAGCGCTCTGGTCTGTTAAATGGTGTTCGTGGCTGACTGCTTCAGTTCTGGCATGGTTAGCATGCTGCTTTCAGGGGTCACACATGCAGGTTCCACAGCTTGGGCTGGGGATGCCAAATTGTGCATTATGCCTGAGAGAGGAGATCCCTCCTCAGTGGAATTTCCCATTTTGAACTTTATGGCATCTCTATCATTTCTGGAAACCATGGCTGATTGGGCCATTTCGGCACAATTAACAGAAATGTTTCCATGTCCACTCTGACTTTACTGATGACAGAATGGAGTTGCACTGGGGGAACCACATACTTGCGTTTCGCCAGGCATACATGGGCCAGCATGTCATGGTGACATATAAACACAACTACTGTTGTGTTGTCCGAATGAATCAGAATGTGGTGATTCACAGTATTGGAATAAAAAGCTCTCAAAGCTAGAAAGCTCTACGCGGTTGACATGTCACGGCCATTTTGCACCTGTTTCCAGGTGTCGACTTTCGACACCTGGAAACAGGTGCAAAATGGCCGTGACATGTCAACCGTGTAGAGCTTTCTAGCTTTGAGAGCTTTTGCAACTTGTGTTGAATGCTTCTGTGGTCAGCACTTTCTTTTTGAAAACTGGACCCAGTAAAACACCCTGTTGGTAGAAGGCTGGCGCTGTCCACGGTGCTAGAGCAGCCAGACAGTGGTGAGTGACCATGATGCACATCAAAAGTTTTTTCAGTTTGAACTGAAACAGACACTTAAGAATTGTTGACGAAATTTTCCATATGGCAAAGCAACAAGTCTCTGTGTTCACTCAGTAGTGCCCCTGATTGGCTTGTAATAACCAAAAACTGAGGTGATTCAAAACACACACACACACACCATTAATTTTCAATGGGGCAAGCCACATTGATACATTTCATGAACGTGCGGGACTGAAATGAATGACTTTAAATTGATATGCCGTTCCCTCGAATGCAAATCTAAAAAGCCGCCTTTAACATGGTGCAATTGGTACATGAAGTACACACCCTTCAGATCTATTGACCCAAATCAGTCCTGAGGATGGATGTGCGATAAGATCCGTTTCTGAGTTAACATTTTGAAGGGGTGAGTCACGAGCCCATGATTAAAGCGTCTCAGAACTAGAATGGGCCGAAGCCCACCGTCCTTCTCCAGGAGGAGGAATTAACAGCTGTAAATCTCATTGTATGTCACAGTCTGTACACACAACACCAGTATATTGTGTGGTCAGACCACAGATTGTGCTCAATCATTGCCATTCCAGCTCTGACATGTCCGTGTGGACATGCCATGCATTTGCCCAGCAGGACAGCAGGCTTTTTGTATGATTGTATGTATGTTTTGGCTCGTAACATTTGCGCATATTCGGACGGAACTGTGGAAGACAGAACACTGTTGAAACGGGGTGGCCGGCATGCAAATTGGATCTTATAACCATGTTCAATAATTTTTTTAGCACCCAGTCAGAATGCCAGTAAGAACTCACCACGCGTCCACATAACGGGACAGAGGGCAATTTGGTATGTTCATAACATGATTTATTGCTCCTCTCACCATTGGAAAGTGGTTGCGCATAATGTGTGGTTTTGATGTGGGGAAGCCCTTTATTGAAATAGTGTGAGCATCTTGTTCATGTGCAAAATCTGTAATCTTTTTAATTCATTACAAGATATATGTAATGTGCCACTCACCATTGGGAAGTGGTTGTGCAAAATGTGTTAGCTTTGGAGTGGGAAAACTGTTATTGAAAAAAGTGTGAGCGTATTGTGTGAGCACCGTACTCTTGTTTGCATTCTTAGTAAGATCATACATTATATAATGTGCCTTTTTGCTTGCTGCGCGGGTGTGTGGGGTGTGGTTTCCCATCAGCACGGGGCTTGCGCTGAGGTGGCTGCCTTTGTTTGGGCCACGGCTTGTGTGGCTTTACCAGTGGCTCGACAGTGACATTTGATGTCTTGTGTAGTCTCATGTAGTCTGCGGCGAAGCAGTAGAGGGCTTCTAGTCGAGAGATGAATCGCTGTCTTGAAGGAAGAAAATTCTGAGGAATGGTGTTTGCGCACCCTCTTTTATAGCGGACAGCTTCATGCCTAAAAAGGCGGGCTCAAACACCATAGTCAATATTAGAATATTGCCGTTATTTTAGAGAGGTTTCAACTAGATTTTGTGGAAGGACACTCTGCATATGCGTTAGCATGCAATGTCAAGTGTACCGAGTTGAAAGGGAACCATATTAAACTAGAATAGTTTCTGTTAATACACTTTAAAGTACTTTTTTTTTTTTTTTTGGTTATAGCTGTTGGGTAAACAAACAAACATGTAGTGTAACAATTTTATGGCAAAACCTCACAAAAGGTCAGTGTGTGTTTAATGACAGTACAGTAAACATTTTCAGAAGCTTTTATGTTGCCTAATTTTTTCATTGGTCCTGCTTCCAAATTCTCAATGTTAAAACACTTGAGTTAAGGGGTTAAAAAATTTAAGCTTACCTTGACAGTCACATTTCTTACAGGACAATTAAAATAAATAAATAAAAATATTATTGCATTTTATAAGTGGATTTTACAGAGTGACAAAATAAAAATATTATTGCATTTTATAAGTGGATTTTACAGAGTGACAAAATAAACATTACTGTCAGCAAATTTAAATGTGAACTACTTTTTGTATTATTTTTATTATTATTTTATTATCCAATAACAACGCAGTCATTACCAGAGAGTTTATCCCGATGGCATGAATGCTCCTGAACATTACTTTTATCTTTTGTCTAGATTTACTGCTAACTGAGACCATCATTGAGCTGCGGGACTAGCTAATAAGAGCCATTGCATGTAAACACCTGTGACTTTACTGACTGCAGGCTTACAGAGCCCCATTGAGGACAAAACTAGGATGTGTTACATTATTTTACAAGCTTACCCAAGAAGAACAGAAAGAAAAAACACCTATTAGAGTGGTGTGTGACACCGTGAAATTCAACAGCCAAAAAAAAATTCACCCGGATTTGGCACTTGGCAGGTGCTAATTTCAGACCCTGCATACAATTATAGCAGGATTTAAAATTATCACCTACCATCCAGCCAAATATGGGTCAAAAATTGGCAGAGATGGGTAACTCCGTCACTCTTACCAGTCACTTACCTTTTCAGGGTTTTTCCTGCATTGTAAAATTTTATGAATGTCAGGTGACTTGGAGCTGCTGGTTAAGCACTTTTAATGGCATTCATGCCTTTGGTAACTTACATGTGCATCTGTGTGGGGTGAATGAAGTTTGAACCGCCTCAGACCACATTATGTCAACTGGCGCGTGATGAGCGATACAAACTTCCATGAATTGTGGACAAATTATTGACAGATGTTCCTCCTGTTCTAACTGTCCATGACATACTGTAGTAGATATTCTAAAGGTGACTGTGACAGGGCGGAGGGCGGGCCGGGTCGTGATTATACACACCCGGTCCCTTATCAGGCTAATTAAGCCTCCAAGAGGGATAAATGCCGAATGCAGATGGTGGTGCGAGAGAGAGAGATATTGTTCACGGCCAACTGACCATCGTGTGTTTATGTTTGTGTCATTTGTTTAAGTTTATGATTAAAACTATTATTCATATCGTCAAGCCGGTTCTTGCCTCCTTTCCCGGGTTTCGGCACCAGTGTAAACAAGCTCAATGGAAAGGAGGAGTCAAGAACCGGCTTGATGATATAAATAATAGT
Source organism: Moxostoma hubbsi (assembly GCA_032164185.1). Taxonomy (NCBI): domain Eukaryota; kingdom Metazoa; phylum Chordata; class Actinopteri; order Cypriniformes; family Catostomidae; genus Moxostoma; species Moxostoma hubbsi. The sequence continues at coordinate 25,315,825 of JAVLUX010000027.1, read as the reverse complement.
TTTATTGATAAACATAAACATAAGACACAAACAAACGACGGTCAGTTGGCCATAAACGATGTGACTTGTCCTGCTAAACTAATATCATTATTGTTCAAATAAGTCCAAATAAATGCATACAGCTACAGCTACATTTTCCAGTTACATTTATCACTTTTTGTGAGGCAGGGGATTTTGGCTGGTGAAAATGTTGAGTGGTAGTGACATTAGAAACTACTACCCACAGTGGCTCACAAAAAGTGAATTTTAAAATCTGAATAATAGTGAATACAATCATATTTACTAACGAAGGGTTTCTTAATTTAAGGGGTTTATTGCAACTGGGCCCTGGACTGTGCTGAAGAGATTCTGGATACATGGCAGAGAGAGCATAGGGACATATGCTGTTCTCACTCGCACCATCACACACATCAGACCTGTGTTGTCTCAGTAGCTTGATTGAGTATAAATGACCAGATCAATCCATCATTTCAATGCCACACACTCAGAGACCTGCATCTGATGCACATGCATCATTAAACCCCATGCGTTCACAAACCTTCGCACAGGCAAGACAGTTCAAGAGATCCTCTGAGACTGGCAGGCGCTCTTGCAGAAATGCAATAACCGATCTAAAGCAAAGTCAGAGCTAGCCAAATTAATGTAGCGTCAAGAAAAATCGCCCATATTTTACTGCTTCTGAACAGGCTGCAGCTCTAGTTGGGATGGTGTTTATTTTCTGTGCAATGTCAAAGGCCGTCCATCTTATCTTTTGAGATGGGACAAGCTGTTTCATCACAGCATTTCCAGTAACTAAGTAAGTTTCCTGTGTAAACATAAAAAAAAATTATGTTTACTAGAACTAAACTTACATAAGAATAAATATGAATTCTCATGAGATTGCGTTGATTTATTAGGCAACTTAAAGTTTACTTTTATTTTCCTCGAGCAACCTGATTTGCAATAAATTACTAGATTACTATCTGAAAGAACTGAAAAATAAGCCATTGTATAGCCATAATCATGCAGACATTATTAAAAATGTATGATTCTGCAGTTCTCAATCTATAGATAGCATTGTGCTGAATCTCTTTGAAACCTTCCATGTCTTAGCCATAAAGACACATTATTCTCAATTATTAACGATAATGCACATTGCACAACCGGCTTTGTTTGCTGTATATACTCAAGACAGTTGTAAAATCGGGGTATGCTTTTTGACATGTTTACAGTTAAACAGGTTTTGCTTCCTCAATGTTAAAACATTGCGAAGTTGAGTTTAAAAAGGGCTCCAAAAAAGGAAATATACCTTCATTCAAGAAAGTGTCAACTGCTGCAATAGCAATTCTGCAACACTGAGAGAGAGATGGTTGTTTTCGACATTGCTTTGTGTTCCCACAGCATAATACTCTCCTGCAAAAAGCACAAAATATTTTTTTATTTTTTGCCATTCTAAGTGTGCAAGAAATTGAATTTTTTGTCAAATTCTGCGACTGAATTGTAACTCACTTGTGACAGACAGGTAATCAAGCCCTACATTATACAAGACAGAACACACAATGGCCAGGATAGGAGACCCGACACCTTTGAAACGGTCTAGAAGTTTAAGCTGCCAGTCTGATCTGGCTAACCTATTCCTGGCCGACATTGTCTTGTAATTTTCTGCATTTCTTGGCACCAGTATCAGCTCTTTCTTTGTAATGTTAAAATATAAACCATATAGATAAGCATGACTCCCCTCTCTTCTTCTCTCTTCTCAAAGTCTTTCCTGCATTATCTCAGAACCTCCATGTGTCTGTCTCTTTTATTCTGACAAGTGAAAGTGACAATATTGTAAAATTATCTCCTGCACAGGGTTTTTTTTTTTTTTTTCATGCCTGCACACAAATGGCAGCATCTTTCACATTTCAGACCAGTGTTTTTTTGCTAAAGGAAAGCCACTCATTTTAGCAATGATATTCTGTGATTCTAACAACTTTACAAGGCAAGCAAGTGACTTGCACACTGGGTGGATTAAATTAAGTTTGAGAGAAACTTGCTCAGTTTTGCTACACACAAGAAATTGGTATGTACAAAGGTTACCACGGTCATCGAAACATGTAAATGTCAGGGAATTTTAAGATTGTGTGGTAACACTTCATAATAAGGGTATGTTAATAATCATTAAATAATATCTGAATTAATACTTACTTCAGAATTGATGAATGATGAGTTATGGAATGGACTAATAAAGAACTAATGAAGAGCTAACCTACAACTGGATTCGCATGGATCCATGCATGAATAACAGCCATCTTAATTACATTTTAGTACATGTTTGATAGTTAATGCATTAATTGACATCTGGGAGTAAACTAAATCAAACAGGCTTTATAAAAAAGAATGTGAAGTACTTCAACCTTGAATCAAAAGTCATAAAAATGTTTTTTAAATGTTTTTGCTGTTTGTAGTTTTCGCAAAATTCATTATTGGATGACACAGGCATATTAACAAATTGTACATTGTGGAAAAAGTGTAGGTGCATAGCTGTTTCCCATTGAAAATGGAGTTGCACAGCAATAAAAATAAGCATTGTGCGAGTATGCAATATATTCATTTTGTATTATGTGATATAAATGAATCTGTTCAAAGTGCGATGGAGTGGAATGGCAGTTTAATAGTTGGCAATAATGAAAAGAGTATTCCAGTTGTTCAGTGGCGCACTGTTCTACAGTCTAAAGTATTCTGCTTCAATACAAGAAATGTTTTGATTAGTCTGACTATACAGCTATCAGAATTAAACTTGATTTGAATGGAGCAATGAGTCAGTCTTATGTAGTAACAAATAGGGGCATTAGCAAAAGTTAAGTTAATTAAAGTTTTATGCCTCAAAATCATGTAGTGTCAATAAGTTCAAACAAAAGGATCGTTTGAAGGTCTGATCCCATAAAGAAGGGTATTATTGATTTTAAGAGTAATTCCTGTTAGTTGACCTGTTTCTTGACAGTGGGAAATGGGCTTGGTCATATGCCAGGCTGTGTATACTCAGTTCATAAGTAACAGGATAACAGAAACAAGGGATCAGAAATGAGACTCATAAAAAATGGAAATGATAGAAGTCAAATATTTTATTAAACAAAAAAGACTGTATTAAGTGCTTTGTTTTAAAACTATCTACAAGACAATGAACAAGGTATTGGAAGTGTTAGATCATCTAAGATTTTATTTTCTAAGCTATTTTTTGAACATGAGTAAAGAGGTGGGTGTTATCAGGCATACATCAATCTGAAATTATATCAATATCTGTGTCACAATCCAAAAGCATTGTGATTGATTGATTGACCTTTTTTATAACTGTGATATATTGTGATATTATAACTTGTTTTTCATTCATCTGCATTGGACTTCTGTGCTTTACGCCGTTATATTCATAGCTTGTTCTAAGTGTGGATTCTGGTCAAATTGACATAATCATGTATGCGTTGAAGTCATGCAGCATGTATGTTTAACCTGTTCGCGGACTTGCTCTGAATGGTGGTTTATTAACTCTTGCCCAAAAATATGAATATAAAATATGTACTGAAAAATATTGAATCTTGCTGAGAATATTGATAGAATTGTGGGAATAAAATACTGCAATGTTCTGAAATATAGATTTTTTTTACACCCATCTTTAATGAGTAATGAATTTTTGGATTGTGAAAAAAGATAAGGTCTTGTCTTATAGGCCTACAAATATGTATATGCTTTTTATGTTAAAAGAGTTATAGACATGAACAGCAATGTTATAGGAGTGTTACCCATATTTTTTCTCAGCTGAAACTTATTTCCAAGTCTTTTAAAATTACTCCAGTGTTGTACCCTGTACAATTTTTTTTACTTTCATTCGGGGTTGAACAAAAGACCAGCTGTCGATTATTTTGGGAGAAGACAGCATCAGGAGTAAATATTGATTCAGACTAAATTGATTTTTCTGCTTTCCCCTCTGGAGATGATAAAAATGGAAAACACAGGGAACCTTTCACATCTAGTTCAGTGGCCTTTTAATGTGGTTATAAAATGGTATTAAAGAGTTTGAATCTAAGTGGAAAAAAACATGAGCATATGGCCTCTGTTGTCATTAATCATGCCAACAGTGGGAAATTTAACAGTAGGAAATGTGGTAGAGAACTGGAGACATATAGAAGTGAGGAAATCAAAGAACCAAGATGAAACGTAAAGATGTTTCAATTGATCTAAAAAGGCACAATCATTTGCATACCAGACAATCACTTTTTTTGCCTGCTGGTACTGCTCCTTTGAGCTAAGCTTAAGCATCTTATTGGAATTGTTGATTAGCACAAATTGTGGGCTCATCACATAGATGCCATTAATCGAAAGGGTTTAAAACATAAAGGAAACACAGAACTTTGCAAAGTGTACAACCACATGCTGAGAAATGGTTTGAGGTCTAGATATCAAAAGAAAATTAAGTTCTGTTTACAAAGTAAAGTCGTTTTACTCCTCACACATTGGTAAATTCCTGTGAATCATTTGATACAGTAGCTGTGGTAAAACTCTCCAGAAGCCTCTCAGGAAGGGGGATGAAGCAAATATCATGTCTGTAACAATGAATTGGGGTTGTAGAAGAAAGTACAATAAATGGAATCCTATTCGATATATTTGCAGCTCCCCCATGAATATTGCCCAATAGTTTACGCCGCTCACTCAAAATGTCTAAAGGAAACATTCTTTTCCCTTCTCAATCCACTATTGAATGTTCACCAAAGAAAGAACGAGGGCTGTTCCTTGGGTTGGGGGACTTATTGGCAACTTTGCCCTTTAAACTGATTGATGGCATGACTGTGGTTGGATTTGACAGCAAGACTGTAGCAGATAATCGGAAAGAATGCAATCGCTCACGCCAACCATATCTCTCATTCGGACACCACTATCGAAGAAGGCCTCAGAAACAGGGAAAGGTATTTTGGACTTTGTGAGTTATTGGCTTGGCTGCCAGTGCTGCTAGCTAATCTTGTTTGGCATGTGTCCTCCATGGCCCCCGTGAAGGGGATGAAAACAGAAACCTGACTTTTAATACTTTTGTAGTTGCTTGTTCCTGAGTCTGATACCATCCTTTGACCATTAATACAGCTCCTTCCTGTGATGATGCGATGCCACATGAATTTGCAAAAGTTTTGCAAGTATGTTAATGCCTTCTCAGATATCATTTAGATGATATGGCTGGTATACATAAGGCCCAAATTCAGCAGGTATAAATAAATAGTTCAGCTGCAGTCTTGAGCCACTGCCTCTGGACTTATATAAATGACATTGCACGATATCATTGAGGCATGCAGAAATAATATTCTATAAAACCAATTTAATATACCTGCCCTTTAATATTTTCAGCATTTTAGGCAGCTCATTCTGTGCATTCTCAGGTCTCTGATCATACTGTGAATTTGGCATCAGGAGGTTGAAATTTCTGCTGTTGAAGTCTGCTGTTGCTACTGTCAGTTTGTGCTCAGCCAAATTCGAATAATTGCCCCCCAGTGGTCAAAGATGAAAGTATTATTGAATGCATGGGCAATTGTGAGCTTCAGTTTCTGGGAGAAATGTCCACAGAGTGGCACCAAAAGAAAGTTGTGTTTTTAGTAAATTATGTAATACAGTCAACATGAATATATATTTTTTAACTGTATCCCCTAACCCAAACCCCAACCCAACTGTCAGTGGAGTAAAAATGTAATTTTAGTGAGAAAATGCATTTCCGAATCATGCTCACCATTGAGCATGCTCTGAGGCCTAGCTCAGCAGCCATTTTCTGATGGATAACATGTGCGAGAGACCATGTGTATTGTGAGCTAAAAAAATTGCTGTATGAGAGAATTCGTCATTGGATGGTTAAGAACAATATGGGCCCCTTTGTCTCTATTGTCTTTGTCATTCTGGGAGAATCCAAATGAATAAGGCACTCTATTTCTCCCTTCCTCATCCAAAGCGACTGCTCGCGGCAGAGGGGGTCATGCATGGACGGTTGAGCCCGGTCACAGAACGAGGGGGCTGGAATAAGAGGATATTCCCCAACTGTGTGATGGCAAACCAACTTGTGGAGTGCTTCATTGGTGCCATTATTCTCTCTGAACTTGCAGGCGATGCAGGTGTGCCTTTCACCAGTTTGCATTCTGTCATTATGCCAGTGTCTAGCGAGTGGGACATGTTCACCCTGCGAGAAAATTTCACAGGCTTTTGGGGCTCATGATCATGGCGTCCGCTCTCATTCCCCTGGGAATGTTGCATGCTAGAAATTTTCAGTGCTGGATGTACTCCACAAAGGGACTACATCCACTGATGCTTGCACTTAATTCCTTCAGAGTGACGCATAGGTGCTACCATACTCTGCTGCCATTGAAATGGACCTTCTGATGCCAGGTGTTCTGTTGGGACAGGTGTGTCACCTCAAGGTGATAACGACAGACACCTCCTCAATGGGTTGGGGCACTGTGCACAAAGGTCATCCAGGCTATGGTGTCTGGACATGCCAACTGCAATATTGGCTTATAAACTGGTTGGAGATGCTCACGGTGCTGCTTGCGTTAAGGTTTTTCCTTCTGGAGATTCAGGACAGTTATGCCCTCATCCAGTCAGACAACAGTACTATGGTGTCCTACATCAATCATCGAGGAAGGGTGCGCACTTGTCCCATGCTAAGGCTGGCACATCATGTTCTTCTGTGGGCACAGGGCAATGTCCTATCTCTACGAGCCGTATATGTTCCGGGCCAGTTGAACTTGGGAGTGGATATCCTGTCCAGACAGGGTCTGATGCCAGGAGAATGGATATTACATCCTTATATTATGAAACAAATCTTGAGGATGTACAGCAGAGCGGAAGTGGACCTGTTCGCTTCGAGCGAGACGTCACGCTGTCCCCACTTGTTTTCTCTCTCACCCATGGCACCACTGGGCATCGAAGTGCTGATAATGAGGAAACTTGAGAAGAGATCTCAATACCGGCCAGATTTTGTAGTTTTGAGAACCAAATTGAACTGTCAACATTACAACATAACCAGTCCACAAATGCACACAGCACATAGTGGTCATGAGGTGGGAGCCGTTTGAGGCAGGGGCCATTGTGCCAGTACAGATGAATTTGAAACAAGCGAGTAAAAAACACTGCATGTTTGTAATTACAAGAAACTATACATAATGAATAAAGAACAATTACTGAAACTGGACATCCCATGAATTATCTGACTGTATAAAAATATAAATAAACTCCAGTCACTTGTCCTCACAATCCAAACAAAACATTCCAGCCACAGGGCCTGCAACCAGGGTTGTTTGGGGATAGGGAGCAATATAAAATACACCTTATTACCTTGTTGCTTGCTAATTGCTCTGATTTTTTCATGTGAATGACAGGTGGCTAGAAGTGAAGGGTTGAAACTAATTTGGCTATTGGTCAACCTTATTGTCCAGCCCTCTCACCAGTAAGAGGATACATTGATTATAAATAAATCCCCAGCAACATCCAAAAAGAAAATAAGAATTGTCAATTTTAATTAATGACGACAAATGTTCTATAGCTATCAGAATAGAAGACTAGCTTGGCTCTCAGGATTCCCCTTTTTGTTTCAGGACCTAGACTGTTCATGACCCCAGTGATTTGCTTAGTCATCCAAAGTCTGCTCTCTGCCCTTTAAACATAGTGGCTCAGTGCCAGCTCTTGTGCCCACATGAATTGTAATGTCCTAAGGTAAACACCGGGCTGTTTTCTTAGGCCCTGTCCAGACGTGCCCTTTTATTCAAGCTGCAATGGTTTGCTTTATCTGTCTTTATGTTGGACCCTCTATGTTTGTCAATTTTCCAATAGTTTTGAAGCTCAGGAGACCCAGGTCTGTGATCCAGTGCTGAGTTCTGTGTTGTTCAATCCTGTGTAGCAAAGTTTAGAAGAGCTGTTGAAGAGATGTCTGAAAGGTAATGAAGATGCGGAATACAGCACCAATCTAAAGAAAACACCTACTCATTCTTTATAATAACTATTTTTACATTTTATATGAATAATTAGGTCATCAAAAATATGAATGAACACAAATAGAAGTGGAAATTAATAAAAAATAAACATCTTTTATTTATGTATTTTAAATTTTTTTGTACTTAGCATAGTACTTAACAGCAACTATTTCTCATTGGAAGTCGCCAAAGGCTCGCTGAAATGTCACTAAAAGTAGCTAAATCATTTAAAATCAAATCATCATCATTTATTACATAAGACATCAAATTTACATATGTAAATTAATTGGCTTAGAGGTGTAGAACCATTTTTTTTCCCCAATTGAACTAATGACTTAACAATTAGTATTTAACTACTAATCATTTAGATATCACTAATTGAACTTGTCAAACATTCAGACAGTGGGGGATTTATATATATATATATATATATTACGGATGCACCGATACCAGTATCGGTATCGGGCCCGATACTGAGCTCATGTACTTGTACTCGTACTCATAAAAATACTCCGATACCAACGACCGATACCTCGCATGATGTAATTGACAATTTTCAGCGCACAGAAACACCGGCGGCCGCAGCAGAGAAAATGTCTGTCTCAGGAGTGTGGAATTATTTCAAAATTAAAACCCACGCATGGCAGACTGCAAACTTTGTTCTTCAAAGTATCAAGAGGAGGTACAAAAATTAGCTCGTATAATACGAGTAATATGATAAAACATCTGAAATTGATACACAAAAATGGCACAGAGAATTTGACGCTAGCGGTAGCACCATAGCGAGATGAGAGAAAATGCCAAGAGATAACCCAAGAGCTATAATTCACCATGATTAAACAGTACACTGTTGTATTGCACTTTACTAAATTCTTGGTTGTGATTACATTGTTACACAGTGTTATGTTATAAAAATTTGTTCTGTGAAATTTAGAGATGCACCGATTGCAATTTTCTTGGCCGATTCCGATTTCCGAATTTTTTCCAAGTGTTACCTGCCGATACCGCGATTTCGATTTATTTCCGATTTTCTTTCTAAGAACTATTGACCGCATATACAAACAAAATCTACCTTTCTTCAATGCAAAATTTTATTTTCATAATAAAATAAATGATTAAACATTACAATTTCTCCCAAACAAAGTTACAGGATCTTCTCTGACTTCTGATATATAAAGTGCTCTGTGACTGGAAAGAGGTAGAAATAACAATTAACTGTAAATGAGTTGCTTTATATAACAAAACAGATGTCATTTTCCACTATTTTTATAAATGGACCTTTTTCTATTTTTTACTCGTCTAACAAAACAATTCCAAATATTACAAGCCTATGAACAACACTGAAGTGTCCAATACGCTGACATTGTGTTAGATACCAAATATCAGAGGTAAAACTGATTGCTGCTTCGGGATCGTCTTGTAACCATACCTGTCGTCACTCACACCCGTTTTTCCTGGGAGTCTCCTGTATTTCACACCCATCTCCCACCCCCCTCCTGTTTTGTTATTTCTCCCGGGAAACTCCTGTAATTTGTATGGCCCAAACCACGTTATATGAATAATCACATCAATATATTATTCCAAGGTTGTCCAGTTGCCAGATCTTGTATGAAACACATCTTACACAATCGACACACCATACACATTTCTAATCATTTGTGACCTCAACCTGGCAACCAAAACCCATTTGCGCTGTTGAAATCTGCGCAGGCAGTAGACGCAAGAAGTTCTATGGAGAACGGCTGGTCATTCTGGGCCATGAATTCCATAATTTTCCTCGTAATTCCTTTGGTCTTTTCGCTTCTCATACCAAGGAAAGATAGGAGAGGCTGCTGACTTCTGGCTGGCTTTAGCCGGTTAACTTTTTTAGCTTCTTTTTTAAAATGGGCATTTTCAGCTGGGTGAGGGTGTTTTAAGTGTCTAATTAGGTTTGTTTTTTCTAACGTTATCGTGGTGGTTCCCCCTTTGTTTACTTTAGCCTTACAAATATTACAAATTGCGAACTTTATGTATTTTTCACTCACAGTGAAGATCTTCCACTCCAATGTCATGTTTCCATGCGGCTGTGATGTTATTGCCTGCGCTGCTGGCCGGTTACCGGTCCGGGCCGAGCATGCGGAAAACCGGCTGATTCCGGTCCCTGGCCGGTCGATCGGTGCATCTCTAGTGATATTTGTTTGGAGATTTTGGACAACTTTGTGACAGATAAAAAAAATTACTTGATGTTTTTATTTCATTTTTTTATTATGCCCTTGGTTTAGTAGAGGAGGTTATTGGACACTGAAATTTGTTTGTGCTTTGACAACTTTGTGACAAGCAAATAATTTTTTTTTCCATAATGTATTTGAGTTAGAGTTGTTTATAATTATAAAGAAGCTGTCCTAAAATCATTAGTCTCGCTGTGTTGTACTTTGGAAAACTGCCACTTCACATAAAAAGTACAGGTGCAGGTATCGGTATCTGTGAGTACCAGAAAAAAACTATATATTTGTAATTAAAATGCATTATTGTACAACTGCAAAGTCTAAAATGATCGTAGCAATAGCAACCAGGGTTAAGCAGTGGTGTAGTGTTGGGGAAATGTTTTATTATTATTTATTTTAAAGCATGGATTTGTATGCCTTATAATGCCTCACATGGAGCTGTTGTGGAGATCATATGTAATATCTTATTTTTTTTTTCAAACTTATCTCTTGTGTGATGCCAAACCATCAGTGTGTATTATTTGTGCCTGTGTTACTGTGTCACAATGACTTTTTGACAGTGACTCCTCATCTGTTCATATCATTATGTCTACACTTTATTATAGATCAGGGTTTCATATCCATTCTATTCTCTCTCTCTCTTTCTCTCTCTCTCGCCCTGCTAGATAATTTCTGAATGCTCTTCTGTCACTGTAGGCTGACTTTTCTGTTGGCTGACTTGTCGCAAAAAATACCAACAACACATAAGCTTGTCAGTCATTTGAGTTATAGAACATCCGTATGTACATAAATCCAACTCCTGATGGCAAGCAGGTCAGTCATATTACTTGAAACACAGGTGGGCGCTAGAACACAGTGAAAAATGAGACATCATTCACGATAGAGCTGATGTTTTTTGTGTTGCCAAATGTGGAAGAATGTCGCTAAAGCAGGCTACAAAAGTTGTTAAAATTGTTGCTAGGCGGATCAAAAAAGTCGCTAAATCTAGCGACAAAGTTGCTAAGTTGGCAACACTGGTCCAAACTGTTGACTGCTAGTTTAGGTGTGTTTTTTATTTCTGAAACATGACGGGAATACCAAAACACATATTTAAGCTGAAGGTCAGGATCCCTCTGTGATGCATTGTGTTTACACATCTGGAATTGGATCCACAATTGCGAACCCTGTCAGACCTGCCTCCTAAATCACAGCAACAATGCACACACCGTCCAAAACTGCCAGTTTGACGTTCACACAAGGTTTTTTTTTTTGCACACCAACCCTTATTTATTGGCCCAGCAGTTGTGGCATGTCCAGCTTCCAGATGGTTATGCAGGCTGTTGTTCCCTCTGGCAAGCCAGATGCAGCTGTTTGGACTGTGGGCTGATTGATTTTGCTGCGGCCTCTTGCTATGACCAGGCCTGACATTTACCACTGAACAGAAGACCAAGACGGGGCTGCTTGTGAAGGGAAAGGTGGATAAAGCGTGGCCCTTTTGGGGGCAATCCATTGGACATCCTGGAGGGTGTCTTTTTTGCAAGAGATGAAAGAGATGTTAAGAGGGTGACGACTCAGAAGTGAATGTCCTTGACACATCTCTACCATTCCAAGAAATTACAAAAATGTATTAAGAATGGCAGAATGTTCAACTAGTTGACTTGTCAATTAGTAATGCTGCATCCATTTGTCTCGAAAGTCTGAGCTTGGGACTTGGATCGATGTCATATCCGTTATAAAAAACTAGAGGTCCGAATTGGATGCATTCCATTTACACACAACACGACAAGTCGGAAAAAAAAGATGGACGCCTCCAGGAAATTAATTGTTGTACTAGCTCTTTCGGAGTACAGAGAGCTACAAAATAAGTATGCCCTTCACCTAAGAGACCTTGAGGAAGATGACAGAAAGTGGAGAAGGTATGTGAATGTTTCTGCGTATTTGAATGCAACCACATTCGCAGGTCTTAACAGCTATTCTAAACTTTTTAAAAACGTTTTTAATGTGTTTTCCGATACAATTTCCTGCTCACATCTGCTCGGTTTGTAACATTAGGCATTGTTGTTGTAGCAACATTGACCATTGTTCTTGTAGCAGCAGCGACCATTGTTGTTGTTAGCAGCAGCGACCTAGCCTGTACCAGTTTATAAACAACACATTACGTGGAAATTCACGCATATCAGGATCATAGCATCATGCCTATAGGCAATGGTAATACAGTAATGTGTATTCGACTTACTAAATTGAACACAAAAAAGACAAAAGTGCTAAAATAAAATGTTAAACCCACAGTATACTTACTGTTGATGCTCTTTGCAGCCATCTTGCTTTCTGAACTCGGGGTCCTCTGAGTTTGTACGAGTTTCCGAGATGGAATTCTGACATCAGGGGGTATTGCATTTGTCAGTTCCGCTCTTAGAACTCGAAAAATAACTCGGAGCTCCGACATCCGAGACAAATGGAATGCATGATAAGACTGACTAGTTTATCTAGATGTTAGCTTAAACTGTATATTTTTCATGGCTGTGCTTTAACCCTTGTAAAAATATAGAGGTTGGCAAACTTCTGACAAACATTTGTGTGAAACTCTTTGTTTTGATGTAAATTTGCAACAAATTACCTGCATGATGGCCGCACATTTTTGTTGCAAGGAAAACCGGATGAATTAAGACATGTAACTTCATCAGAGAGTTTTAGCCAACTATACTTTAGCATGCTAACAGTCTGTCATAATGCTAAAACACTGCCTAAGATGTTGCATCTCTGATTTGTATGGAATCACCTCTGCTAAAGCCTTCAAAGCTCCATTTTTGTAATTGATGCCTTCAACAAAAATTAATTTCAAATCACACATCTAACATGCTGTGACCAATGTCCCCATTAATGTGCATAATTTGTAGGTCTCTGTTTTTTGTGAGGAATAGATATTTAGCCTATTTATTTGAATATCATTCAGTTGCCTTGTTAAATGCCTGCTTGTTCTTGAATTCAGTCTGCGCTATTTTTAACTGTTGGTCTACGTAATCATGACTTCTTTGGCCTTTAGGTTTGCATCATGTTTTCTTTTTTTTAGCATCTTGCATTTTATGATGGCGTATCATGTTAAAAATTGTTTGACTTTTAAAAAACATGCCTTAAGTTTCCTGAATTCTCTTTCATTCTAAACACAAAAAATAAGTCAGATTGACAGATTGACCTTACAAAAATTAACAGGTCTAGCAAACTTGCCACACATTTGCCGCAAATTCACTACTCATTATTTTCACCTAAAAATTTGTTTACGGATAACTTTTCATTGGCGCCAAAGAATTGCTGCAGTTCCCTTTACAAAAAGCTTCACTATGATGCTGCGCTTTGCTAAGCGCTATGGGGGGGAACAATCTTATTGTGAGCAGCTTTGAATATGTGTGTAACACGTCAATGAAAATTGACTGGAATTTATAGCCTCGGCTGGTGAGATCATTGAATGCACCTGTGACTAGGCTATAAATAGAGGCATCACCAGAGTGTCGTCAGATGATTTTTCTTCAGAGCATACTATGACTGTGTGTCTCACAAACCTGCTAAAAACCTCTTTCTTCCCTTTTGTTAGGAGTTAGAAATTGTTAGGCAGTGCGCAGAACTTTCCTTTCTTTCTAAAAAAAAAAAAAGAAAAGAAGAGTCTTCTCTCTCTCTCTCTCTCTCTCTCTCTATATATATATATATATATATATAAAAAAGAGAGAGAAAATGACGGAGAAACAAGGCAAACGATGCGTGTTTCCTTGCCAGCGGTCTATGACCGACAAGGACACGCATGAGTTTTGCTTTGTTTGTTTGGGGGAAGAGCACGCTGCTCTCGCATTGGGGCAGGGCGGGTGCGCTCATTGTGACCTACTTTTGGTCGGAATGCTTCGCGCTCGCCTCGCTTACTTTCGCGAGCCAGCACCCACACTTCACTCGTGGGGCTCTCGCATGGATCTGGCTGAGGAGCAAGAGACGGGTTCGTCCCTTTCGCTCGCTCTCTTCCCAGACCCAGCCGGTCCTTCACGCGATCTCAAAGCGCGCTCCGGCGTTTCTTCGGTTCACGGGGAGGACCTTATATCTCTTGGTTCGGAGTGTGAGTTACCCGCATCAGAGCATTCCAAACGCGATTTTAAATCTTCTGAGGAGTTGCTCGACGTGATCACTCGTGCAGTGGCCAGGCTTCAATTAGACTGGCCACACGACCAAGAAACCCCCAAACACTCCAAATTAGAGGACAGATTTCTGTCTGGTGGCCGAGGGAAGGGAACGCCTTATCAGTCCCTTCCCTTCTTTGATGATCTCCACGACGAGCTCGCTCGTTCATGGAGAAAACCTTATACCTCGCGCATTCACGTGCCCTCGACGTCGTTATACTTGACTATTGTGGGCGCTGACGCAAAAGGTTATTCAGTGTTGCCGCCGGTTGAAGAGACGCTTGCGGGCTATCTCTCGCCGGGTTCGGCGTCATCACTAAAAAGCCCCGCCCTCCCCTCTAAGCCATGCAGAACTACCTCCATGCTAGTGGGAAGGGCTTATCAAGCAGCAGGTCAGGCTGGTGCAGCGCTGCACACCATGGCTGTGTTACAGGCTTACCAGGCTGATCTGCTAAAAGACCTGAGTGCGGGTGGAACGCTCGATGAGGAAGCATTTTTAGAGCTTCGTCGAGCCACAGATCTGTCTCTCCGTGCGACCAAGCAGTCAGCCCGTGCCATTGGCCGGTCTATGTCTGCTTTAATCAGCACGGAGAGACATTTATGGCTTAACCTTTCGGGCATCAGAGACAAGGACTGCGTGTTCCTGCTCGATGCCCCGGTCTCGCCTTCTGGTCTCTTTGGAGACGCCATGAACTCGGTTATCTCCAGATTTCAGGAGGCAAAAAGCCACGAGGAAGCCTTTGGTCAGTTTTTTCCTCGCCGCACTCAGGGGGCGGGGCCGTCGGCCACCCGGTCTCGCCCCGAGGCTGTTAGGAGGGAAGCTCAAAAACAGAGTGTGCCGTGTCGTGCTCCCCCTCGCAGAGACAGGGGACAGGCTCGTCGTCCTCAGCGGCCCCCTAAGCAAGACCTCAGGGCTATAATTTCCAGAAGGGAAAAACCCTGATGGTCTTGTACCCAACCTTTTGGGGGTAGTTCCCTTCGGGAAGGGGCGCGTGTTTTATTCACTTCGGCCCTCCCGATACCCTCAAGAAAACCCTTCACTCCCGCCACCCTTGGTGTTTCGGGTGACAGAGTTTTCCGACAGAAAGTTGGGTGTACCGTTGCTTCCTGCCTTAGTCCAGAACACGGAACACTCAACACCCCCTCAATAGGAAGTGCTGAAATTAGTTCCCCCATTTCAGAGAACCTGGCAGCGTGGAAACTTCTGCCAGATATCTTTCTTTGCTGTGGGTCTTAAAAGAGCGTCAGGATTTAATTCACTCGCCGCCTTTCCGTGTTTCAACAGCGTGGTCTCACTACCGTAAACCGGATTTCTTTTTATGTCTGCTATGAATGGCAAAAAAAAAAAACTCAAATCTCCTGGTTAAAAGGGGCCATGGTATGTGTTCCCCTTCCAGAGAGAGAGTTGGGTTATTACACAAAATACTTCCTGTTTCCCATGGAGGGTGAGGGGTGGCGTCTGGCTTAGATCTTAAAGCTTGAACTGCCCATGGGTGTTCAAGTCCTAGATGATGCCTATCAAGACGGTCGTGTCTCAAGCCCTACAACTCGTTTGGCTGGTCACCATCGATCTTGTGACGCACTTCTATACTTCATTTAGAAGTTCTGCCACAACATGGAAAGTTCCTGAGGTTCGCTTCCGGGGGCAAAGTCTTCCAGTGTCAGGTTCTTTCTCTTGTCACTCTGGAAGCCTTCTGCTCCCCGCCGTTTTTAATGCCGGAGCAAGAAAGACTTCACCGACTCTGTCCTGTCTGTGCCCTTCAGACTTATGTCCACCGCACTAGCCAGTGGCGTAAGTCAGGGCAGTTGTTTGTCTGTTTTGGGGGCCGCAACAAAGGGGCGGCCGCTACCAAACCGACTATGTCACATTGGGTGAGGGATGCTATTGCCCTGTCCTACGAGGCGCGCAGTCAAGCTTCGCCAGTAGGTATCAGGGCTCACTCCACCAGAGATGTCGCTTCCTCTAAAGCCTTGGCTAGAGGTGTCCCTCTGCAGCAAGTTTGTGATGCGGCAGGCTGGTCCTTTCCGCACACATTCATCAAGTTCTATAGTTTAGATGTTCACGCTACTCCAGGCTCTTACGTCCTCGAGTCGACATCTCAACCCCATGCCTCTACAAGTTTGTGATGCAGCAGGCTGGCCCTCTCCGCACACATTCCTGTGTTCTCATGGTCTAGGTGTTCAAGCTACCCGGGCCCTTAGGTCCGGGGGTAGGAGTTTTAGTTGGGTTTGTGTTGCGGCAGGCTAGTTCCTTTCCACGCACAGTCTCAGACTTTATTGGCTAAACTCTTTTTATGCCTGAACAAGTTTGTGATGCGGCAGGCTGGTCCTTTCCGCACACATTCTTCAGGCCCTATGTCTGGGCTCCCATGCCCCTGAGTGCATTTCTGATCTCAAGTTTAAGATGGTCTGTGTACGGCAGGCTGGTCCTTTCCGTACACATTCCTAAAATCTTACGATTCATGCCTGAACAAGTTTGTGATGTGGCAGGCTGGTCCTTCCCGCACACATTCTTCAGGCCCTATGTCTGGGCTCTCATGCCCCTGAGTTCATTTCTGATCTCAAGTTTAAGATGGTCTGTGTACGGCAGGCTGGTCTTTTCTGTAAACATTCCTAAAATCTTACGATTCATGCCTGAACAAGTTTGTGATGTGGCAGGCTGGTCCTTCCCGCACACATTCTTCAGGCCCCATATCTGGATTCCCTTGTGTTCATTTATGATCTCAAGTCTAAGAAGGTTTGTGTACGGCAGGCGGGTCCTTTTCGTACACATTCCTAAATCTTACGATTTAGATCCTTATGCCTGAACAAGTTTGTGATGCGGCAGGCTGGTCCTTTCCGCACACGTTCATGAAATTTTATTTATTTTTTATTTTTTAATTTTTTTTGGTTTAGATGTTTTAGCTACCCCGGGCTGTTTGCCCTTGGGTCGATGTCTCAAGCCCATGTCTGAACACGTTTGTGATGCGGCAGGCTGGTCCTTTCCGCACACATTCATCAAATTTTATGGTTTAGATGTTTTAGCTACTCCGGGCTCTTACGCCCTTGAGTCAACATCTCAAGCTCATGTCTTAGACCTCTCGTGTTTTTTGTGAGCACACTTCACAACCGTAGGGGTCCGGACAGCCCCAGTGCGGCGGCGTGTGTATTCCGTTCCCCATAGCGCTTAGCAAAGCGCAGCATCATAGTGAAGCTTTTTGTAAAGGGAATGTCTCGGGTTACATGTGTAACCCTTGTTCCCTGAAAAAAGCGGAACGAGATGCTGCGCTTCTTTGCCGCACTGGGACGTCCCAGGACTGCTCTTCAGAAAAATATCTGATGACACTCTGGTGACGCCTCTATTTATAGCCTAGTCACAGGTGCATTCAATGATCTCACCAGCCGAGGCTATAAATTCCAGTCAATTTTCATTGACGTGTTACACACATATTCAAAGCTGCTCACAATAAGATTGTTCCCCCCCATAGCGCTTAGCAAAGCACAGCATCTCGTTCCGCTTTTTTCAGGGAACAAGGGTTATACATGTAACCCGAGACGGTTCACCACTACCGTTGAAGAGCTGAACACTTTTAGAATACATTTGCATCAAATGTCAAGCTCAATTGCATGTGAAAATAATGATTGTATAATAACGATAATGAAATTTGCAGCAAGATTGCAACACAGTTTGTCAGAACTCTAGATTTTTTTTTTTACCAGACTACCCTTACAAAAAATCTAAACTAGCTGTGAACTTGCAGCAAATTTGCCGCTCGTTATTTTCACATGAACATGAGCTTGCGATTCTCCTAAAATGTTTACAGCTCTTCACTGGTAGTGGTGAACCTCCAGTAAACTTTTGGACAATTTGCTGCGTTTGCAAGTTTTCTGCAAAGCTCATTTGCATGTGAAAATAATCAGTGGTGAATTTGCTGCAAATTTTTCTAAGGGCTTTCATCTAGCATATAAATGCTTAACACGTCAGGTGATGTGGCCTTTCCCAATCAGGTATTCTCTGAACGGCCATATTGATTTTTTTTCTTTTTTTCTAGAGCTGACATTTACACCAGCCTCTGCCTTGTGGCTCTGGTTGCACTGGCTTTCATCAATGAAGTCTCAACCTTAATCATTCTTCAGGCCTGTCACAGCACCTGCCTGGGGGCCATCACCACCACTCATTTAAGAGACAAGATCTTTCTGCTATTGCAGCATGACTTTCGTTCTCTTTGCTCCATTCTTTTGCACTCCAGGGCTCATTGTGGCCACAGTGACCATGTACAGTACATGGGTTCACAGAAAGTCACATGCCAAAAATAGAGCTCTTCACTCTGTGTGTAAATGTAATATGCTTAACACTGTGTTTGTGTTGATGTTGCTGTTAGTAAATTGCATGTATGCCACAGAACACAGTTGTTTACGCTTCGTAAACAGGATGATATTTATCTGCGCCTTTGAGTATCTATATGTGAACATCTCAGACATGAACCATATTTTACTTGCTATTGCTAGTCTGAAGTTGGTGGGAGTGGACATTCTTATTATAGAGAGAATTTTATTGGACAAACATTTGGATATGCCCCTGAGTGGTCTTGATTTTCTGGAAATAAAAGTCTTAAAATTATAAATGCATATATATCTGCCTTAATTTAAATTTGTCAGTGTTTTGGTGTACATTAGAGTATACAGCATATTGCCTCAAAGCTAATTGACACAGACAAAAAAGCAACAAAACTCCAATTTTGATTTCGTTGAGTTCACTAATTAATAATCACTCCGTGATGTGGCAATATTTGAGATGTGTCTTTGTTTGTGCACATTTGCAAGACTTTTCAAGTCTGTATTAGTGTGTGCAGTAGTTTCCTGACTAACGGAAGATACCAATGGCCTTAATAAGCGTATTAATTAAAGTTGTGAGCAGCATTAATGGAGATGATCTATAAAGAACGGACAGCCTATTTTGCCATCGTTACGGCTGTGTGATAATGATGTTGATATCAATTTGCTCTAATTTTGCAGTCAAATGACAGAAGGATGTTTAATTGATTTCTAGAAATGGGGAAATGCACTTAAAGCTGTTAGCTTTAACTTTGGCAACAAATGCACTGTATAAGCTAGTGAAATATCGATCTGAAGCTCTGTGTATAGGCTACATGATCATTGCTTTTCATTCACCCAATAAAAGTGTCTTTTTTTTCTTTGTTTTGTTGACATCTTTATTTAAGCTGAAGATGAGCACATTACAAAAAGAATTGGTGAGTATAGGTGCCATCAATTGTGTATAATGCATTTGTGACTCAGCATTTGAAAGAAAGTCTTTACATATAGCCATTTGCAGTCTGTTTGTAATGATTATGATGTTTGTATTGACTCTTTTATTCCTCAACAGTTATATTAACCTTAAAACCACGCAATGGAAAACCAGTCTCCCATTTTCCCACAGATGTAGTAAGACTGAATTCACTAATGACCCATTGCAAAATAGGTTGTAGAATATAGGCAGTCCTTAAATGCTTTTAGTGGAGGACATTAAAGTAGCCATGGGTTTCCACGGCATCTAAAAGAAAACGACTCAATTCTCACACCATGTATTATGGTTACATTCTCCTCTCTTGCTATTATCCCCCTCTACTAGTTTTGAGGTTAAAAGGTCTAATGAGTAGATTGTACAACATGGATTGGGATTACAGCTCTATAAACCTGATAGCTCTTTCTTCGCAGTGCTGTAGTTACAAGGAAATTAGATGGTTCCAGACTTTCTTTGAGGAGAATTAATCCAGGCATTATGGCTAAACTCACAGCCTCAGACTCTGGCCAAATTGACAGATCTCAAGACTGCAAATTTGAATGTGGTCGCAAAGTAAGGCCAACATTTAGATGTTCACTATCACTCAGGGCTTTATAGTGCAGTTTATGAGCAGGACAGAGGATGAGTTTGAACTCTGTTTCCCCTCTCTGAAGGAAAACTAAAAGCCTGGAAGAGCTGGATAAATCCATAAGCTCTATATCTGAGTGCTGAGTGTTATATAGCATACTTAGTTTAGTAATTTTAGGTCCAATAACTCTCCTCAACCCCTCTTTTCCATGCTCTTTCTTTATGGCCACATACATACTGGAAATTTGAGATGGTTGACACAGTACTAAATACTGTGCTGTTTTGGCATCTCGTGGCTGTAAACAAGAAACATGGATGCCAACAGTTTATCTTGTTTAATGTTCGCAAAATAATGGAACATTAGTGAATGAAGACACATATACAAACACGCTCATGACACACAAGTCTCTGGGGCAACTTTTTGCCTGCACCACCAAAATTTCCCTGTTGTAGTGATTGAGTGATTCTCAGCAAGTAAACGGTTGATCCAGTACAAAGAAATAGATCTGAATCGAACTTTAGTTCTGGGGTGATGACGCAAGATGCACTTACTGGCTAAACAGCTCGTCGAAATATCTGACTCAAATGATAACCGAATGAGCCATTCCTACTAACTGTCAAAGTTTGCAGAGGATTACAGAGGACTTGCTATGTTCTGAGATATTCATGGCATTAGCCGATTAAAACATTAATAAACCTACAGATGTTTCTGTGTTATTTTTGAAATATTTAAATAAATATTTGCAAAAGAAGGTCTCGAGACTTAAAGTAAGTAGACATTTTTACTCAAGTATGTTACTAATGCAAATTATGTGTATGAGCATTTTGCCCTCCGACCCTTAGCCTTTTTTGAGAGCAGGACACTGTACTGGCACCTATACAAGTTATGGGCTGCCCTGTGAGCGTGCACAATGAATGACAAGCAGAAAGTCTTCTGACTTACAAACGATTTGACTGCGGCCCTCTGACATCTTTTACCCTGCTGTCTACCCTGTCTGGAGCTGTTATAAAGACAGGTGTAATATTTCATGCAACTATTTCAGTGTTATCTTCAGTGAAAACTGCAAATGAGGCATTTTCTGCATGTCATTTAATAAAAAAAATTAAAATAACTTACTGCACTTTTAAAGGGATAGTCCACACAAATATTTAAATTATGTCATCATTTATTCACCCTTGTGTTGTCCCAAACATGTATTACTTTTTTACTTTCATGGAAAGCAGAGGGAGATGTTAGCCTAAGTCAACATTTACTTTCATGGGATCATTTCTCCCTACAATGAAAGTAAATGGTGACTGAGGCTAACATTCTGCCTTACATCTCTTTTTGTATTCCATAGTCATAGTTTTAGAATGACATAAGGGTGAGTAAATAACAGAGTTCACATTTTTTGGTGAACTATCTCTTTATTTTTCCCTTGTGCTGTTCACAGGCAGTGAGACCTTCTAAAAGAAAAGAAAAGACTTGTAAAAGCTTATTTAAATGTTTATCTCTGGACCAGCGTGGAACATTGTCGTTTCCTCACCCCAGTCTCGTCGAACAGAGCCCACCAGTGCCATCTTCTCTAGTTGTGTTTAACAAAGAAAATCACGCTGAGTCAAATTATTAGAACCTAACGAAGTCTCCACTCTGCAGTATATCAGAAAGGAACTGATAAGATGACCAACATGCCATGCAATCAATTACGCTTTCCAATTCAGACAGAGAAGCAGAAAAGCAAGCATTATTGAGGGAGGAAGACAGGCAGTAGGTGTTTTTTTCTCTTTGGACGCCTGTAAGCAGCCACACAGCTGAGATGAAGGCTGGCCACCACAATACTCTTGCGCTTGGCTTTCTTTTGCCACATCAAACAAGGTCACACATTTCTGTGGACATGAGCGCACCACACACACATACCCTCTCACTTCTCTCTTACCTCATTTCTCTGTCCTCCCATTGGATGTTTCTGCTCTCTTACACCAAATTGGACACCATCCTTATTTTGTGCCATGCTTATTTTGTACCTTTTTTGATGACATGCTGCAGATTTATGCCTCAGTCAGGTAGTTTGAAGGACACAGCATACAGTACAGTGGAGTCCAAACGTCTGAGACTACATACAATTGTATTTATTTTTTTTACCTTAAAGGTTTTAGTATTTTGAAAAAAAAAAAGAAAAAAAGAAAAGTTATAATGCAAAACGAAGAGGTGATATTTGAGGATCACCACTATTTCTAGGTCACTATCAAATCTGTGACATTGACCATGTTAACACCTTTATGAAACATTCTCAAATCATGCTGGGATAACAAGATCAGATTTTGCACAAGAATGTGGAGTGCTAGATTGTGTGCATGCTGGAATTAAAACAAATGGGAAACTTTAAATATCAATACATTGTGAAAGTTTTCAATTTAGCTTCCCATTCATATTGTTAGATTGATAATATACAGCACAGTAGTTTGTAATTAAAATAATCAATAATTAATGTTAAACTTCATTCTTCTCTTATCTCGTTTCTGCTTTCTCTTCATCTTCTTCAAAATCATTGTCTTGTCTTTTTCTGAGAGAGGGCAAATACTGGCACAGGAGTCCAGTGATTATATCTTCCCTGACATTTTTTGTCAGAGTGGATGTTCAAATTATGTTTTTTCATGCTGATTGGGGAGATTTTTGTTATGCTGTCTCATATGCAATTCTATATCTGTCCTGGTGAGGCAAATCCAAGAATATTTGCTTCACATGCAGCTAAGAAAAGTCTTTGAGTTCACAAGTTACTAAACTTGCTTCTGTACAACAGAAAATGAACTCCTGAAGGTCTTCAGAAACAGTGTAAAGAATGGAAACTACTATTAAGAGTGGAGACCTTGTTTGGAAGCAGCACCATTAACCCCCTGATGTACAGTATTTGTCATTAAATCAAGGATAAAG
The DNA here is from genome assembly GCA_032164185.1 of Moxostoma hubbsi. Lineage (NCBI taxonomy): Eukaryota > Metazoa > Chordata > Actinopteri > Cypriniformes > Catostomidae > Moxostoma > Moxostoma hubbsi. Next base: position 25,292,768 of record JAVLUX010000027.1, on the reverse strand, counting down.
CAGAGTAGGCCTTTGTGAATTTCAGAAGAGATGACAAAGTGGAATCCGAGCAGTACTGAGGGCAGTACTATTTTGGCACCAAATTAACCCATGGGATAATAAAGAAAGTATGTTTTCCATTTCAGTAAACACAGCAATTTTGTCAGAAATGGCTTATTAAATCTGAAAAATAAGTGAAAATAAGCATTTATTTGCCACTCAAAATACATTGTGCTGAGATATTCCCCATTTTTTCCACGTTTGCCCTCTCCTGGGGACACGTCAAACAAAGCTCTGTACGGCACTGCTGACTGTGCGATTGCAAATGGCTTTTTTCAACAGCAGTTTTTCTTTGAAACTCTGAATAGCTGTGGTAATAACATGCTTGAACGCTGAAGCTCCCTGGCATGAGTTCCTCTTTGAAAAGATTTCGAAGCAATGACAGAGGAAGAGCTCTATCATACAATCCCACATATGCTCATCTGAATAGACAGTGAGGTGCACCAGCTGTTTGAGTGCTGCCCTGTTAATGTTCATCACGTGTCCCAGCTGGCTCCTTACCATGGCCCATCTCACCCTACACTCTCCCACTCAGTTTGCCGATTAGCAAATCAAACAACACTTTGACATTTTGGACTGATCCACTATTTGACTTGGACATTAGCTTCAGTATCAACTAAAAAGAGTCTGATGAGATGCAGAGCAACTGTACAACGCAGCTGTATGGGAAAAGAGAAGCACCGGAATTGTTGTATTGATCTTTCAACACCTACATGCATTAATGCATTTAGCAGATGCTTTTATTCAAAGCTACTTATGGTGCACTCAACGTTTTATCAATATGTGGATTCCCTGATAATAGAACCTATGACCTTGGCACTAGTGACTTTCTTTACCAGCTGAGCTACAAGAATATTGAAAATTTGGATAGAAATATGTGCCTTTTAAATGGATTTGCTCCTTCCACTTTTATTGATAGGAACCTCAAAGAAAGTATTAGAAACGATAGGGTTATGGAATTGGTAAATGACACGAGCTTGATTTGAAATCCCAATGGCTGCAAGATCACCACATCTCGATGTTAGCTGGTCTTCTAGAATAACTTTACTCTCTACATTTTTGCTAAATTAGTTTTACATGGCATTGTTGTAAATATTGCAGTAGTTTCCTGATGCAATATGCATTAGAAGTGCTACAACAACAACAACTTTTATTTACTTTATTTACTTTTGCACCAAATTGTATAGCCCAGATATTAAAGAGAGACAACTGCATAATAGATAAGGGTGTCTTTTTATTCTATCAGTGTAACGATCAAAAACAGGAGAGGATCTATGTGCACCATTTATTGAAGCCAAAAAACCAGAACACTAAGAATAACAAAATCCACAGGGGACGTAATGCAAAACAAAAACATGAAATAACAGACAACTGGACAGGACGAAAACAAGGGCTTAAATACACAAGGGAAAACTAGAAACACCTGGGGAAACAATCAGGGCATGAGAAACAATCAGGGGAAAACCAATCAAAAAACAGAACTACAAAGGACTACAAAGACCAAACAGGAAACAGGAACTGAACAGGAAACTTCAACATAAAAGCACAAAACAAAAGACAACAGAGAACATGACAACTACAAAGGACTACCAAAACCAAACAGGAAACAGGAACTAAACAGGAAACTTCAACATAAAAGCACAAAAACAAAAGACAACAGAGAACATGACAATCAGATCATGGTAAGGTGTTGTATCCTAAAATACGTAAATGAAAACTATTTGTAGACATAAAAAATGTGAGGTGCATTCTGTTCAGTTTAATACATAGCCTACTGTATACGGACCCAAATTTACACCCCCACTAATATTTCACTTAAAAAAAAGTATGCAGATAGACATGTCGGTCACTATAAAGCCCATTCTGACTGTAGCCATGGCAACATGCGCACATGAAACTGCAACACGAGCATTGTCTGTAAAACCCCCCCAAAAAACTAAAAAATCTGTCCTTAATGTAGGCCATGCGATTATCTTGCGGTAATTTGGTGCTCGCCATGTTCTGTGTGAAAAGGCTTTTATTCTGAAGAAAAGGAACGAGGAAGGTCAAAGGACATTGCAGGTTTAACCATGTAAAGGGATTAATGGAAAGGATGAGGCAAGGACTGGTTTGACAATATTAATTATAATTTAATAATAAACTGAACTAAAAGACACGAACACACACAAGTGTTGGACAGCTGTCCGTATCTCTCTCTCTCTCTGTCGCACTGCCGTCTTCGGTCAGCCCTTGTCCCTTTCAATGGCTAATTAGCTTGATTAGGGGGTATCATATTCCTACATTCCTCCCCCATTCTCTCAGGCTGGGGAGCCCCCGGCATGACGTGGCGTGCCTTGCGCCCCGACTGCTGGCAGGTCATCTTAGTCTACCTGGATCAGGGGAGGGGACAAGGGGAGGAAAAGAAAACAAATGTAGCACCTACATGCCATAATGGCGATCGTGCCAAATTAACAAAACATTTAAAAAAGAGAGGGACAGGCCAACATGGAGTGGCAGTGGGAGAGAGAGAAGAGAGAGAGAGAAAAAAAAAACACTTACTCGCCGGTTCTCCGATTTGCCATAGCTTAGTCCTCGGCCACTCCTCCAGCCTCTATTGGACAACAGCCGCGGCTCCCAAGGCGGATCGGAGGCAGTCTTCTGGCCCCAGGCAGACGGTGCATTCTCGGGAAACAGAAGGGTTCTCCCCCACCCCTGGCAGGTGTTCTCCCGCTCCAGGCAGTCGGTCGGGAGCCCCTCCATGCTCGCGGACGGTGGTCATCACGACCCCACCACGTTTAGCAGCTGGTAGGGGTCTCCCCCCTCGTGGCCTTGACCACTCCAGGCGGTCTGTTATGAGCCCCTTCTCCCTTCGTGGCTGCCGGCCGTTCGTCAACACACAGGTTTCAACAGCTGTCCGTAACTCTTTCTCTGTCGTACTGCCGTCTTCGGTCAGCCCTTATCCCTCTCGATGGCTAATTAGCCTGATTAGGGGCCGGGTGTGCAGAATCACCCCCACCCTCTGCCCTGCCACAAACCAGTCAATAGAAATAGCCATGTCACGTCCATCCACTTGTGCAAATCAAGTAATAAGATTGTTCTCCTTTTTAAGTGCTTGAATGAAAAAATTAGAAATCGCGCTGATTTCTTGTTTTTCTAGTTCTTACATTAAATGAAAAAAATAAATAAATAAAGTGTTGTCTCAATTTTGATAATTTCTTTCTAGATGAAATACGAGTAAACAGTCGGTTTATTGGTTATTCCGTTTTGAAGACAAAAAAAACTAATTATCTGAAGGTACACGGACAGAATTGCCTCCTCTGCTTTAAAAGTTTCCTAACTATGTGCAATTACATGTTAAGTTGCATTGAATCTAGAAAAGTTTTTTTTTTCCCTATACTGTCAGAACAGACTTGCGACCCATTTATGGGTTGTGATCCACCAGTTGAGAACCATCTGTCAAGAGTTTGTACTATGTAGGACCAGAGGTGGACCGTGCATTTTAAGTCTAGGGCTTCAGTGTGATTCATGCCATTAAGAAAAGAGTTTCACAATGAATAAGACACCATATGCCTTTGAGCATCATGCATTATCTTACAGATAACTAGTAATACCAATTGACATTTTAAAAACATGTCCACGCATGAAAGGAACTTGAAACGGCACTTAATGCTCAAGCAAGCCTAATTTTAACTGCAGCGTGGCTGTTTTGTGAAATTAATGTCTTCTGAACAGACATTCAAAAATCATAATTTTTCATATGAATCTACCTAGGAGGTCTATAATACCTGGAAAAATCTATCTAATAATATTTGTGATTTAAATGTTGCTTGCAATAAATTTTGTTTTGACAGGGTACACGGTTATACTGCGTTCAATTCAAGTTGGATGAGGGATATTCCTACTTGATATCTCTGACCATAAATGCATTCCATTCACAGATATTCAGAAGTGCAACTCTTCCGTTAGTTTAGCAGGGGTTTGACTCTCATTAGACATGTCTCCTAGCAACTCAACTGATAAACAGTCTGCAGCGCTAGCATATGTGCTTCAGGTGTACGATTATCAAAAGAGAATATAATGATTTATACACCTGTTTCTGTAGGCATTTGTTAAACAAGCTTTAATAACATGTAATGTGGAGACAAACTCATTTATCGATATTACTTAATAAATTGAATGTTTATCACTTACTTTGTAAACCTCCCTGAGTGTCGAAATATTTTTGTGACATCTTTCACCTGCATCTCAGCGAATTCAGAGTTGAGAATTTCTGCACGAGCCTACAAGTTGTAATTCTGACTTCAAGATGCATTCCATTGCACTTTTCCTAGTAGGAAGTTGTTGAAAGGAACGCGGCAATACTTTTCAAAACTTGGTACGACACTGAATGCTCTAGCAGCCTAATTTACACTTAGAAAACTCCTGATGTTGCTATAACAATGCAAAAAGCACTTACCAATTTACTTGCAGTTAATCAGAAGTGATTACAGCCAACTTATTAGCAAGATCTCATGCTCTTTGCTTTCAAATTATGTACATCACTTAAAGCGTGATTGCGTCACTCAAGGCCAGCTAGAAGGCCTTGACCGGGACATACCCTAAAGATCACACTCACCAAGAACAAATAAATCAATCTGTTTGGCTGATGAATCAGACTTGCCCATTCAAATGCACTGTTGAGGGTTTCTGAAGAAATTCTGAAGGCCTGATGGGTGAAGCTCAGACTTGTGTGCTTCAGCTAAGGAGTATGTCTTCGGGCATGCTATTTGTGAAACAGTTGTCAAACTTTGCTTGTAAGCATCAAGGAATACATTCTGACTGGATAAACTTTTTGGTTTTCTCTATTTGTAGATTAATTAAGAGTGGAAAATTATTAAAAATACATAGGCAAAAAGGGGATTGAGAAAGAAAGTATGAAAAATATTTAGTTGGAATTTTAGGCCAGCAGAGAAAGCTTTGCTTGCCCTGAGAATTTGCCACGGTGCAGGACTGAGAGGAGGGACAGGACTGTATATCCAAGGATGGTTGCATGTGGGGTATGTCATTGTCAGAAACAATCCCTGCTTCTCTCTAGCTTAAAGAGTGATTGATGGAGAGCAAAAATAGACGTGAAAGAGTCATAATGTTGCTCGGCGTAAAAGAAGGAATGACAGTAAGATGGACATAAAGTTAGTTGCTGCCTGGCTGGGAAAACGGCAATCTAAAAAATCCTCTCTCCCTTTTTACCATTGATCTAAAATCCCCAACACTGCAATTTCCTCAGAGTTTTAAAAGCTAGATGATTACTTTTAATTCTTAATGAAGACAAGCTTTGCTTTTCTAAGTGGAAGGCAACCAGAAATGGACATAATTGACCAGAAAAGCCCTCAGCAGATTCATTGTGGTCTCACGTGCTGTAAATGCAGCATTTAGTCACTGTAGGGATGACAGAAAATAGACTTGTTGATCTTTTAGTATAGCAACTCTTTACCGCTTTTGCCCTTTGTTCCCAATTACGTTTGACTGTCGTAAAAAACTCCTCAACGACTGACACAAGAGTACTTCAAAACACACACAAACACAAACACACACACACACAAATTATATATTCTTTGAAATAATAAAAAAAAAAAAAAATTAGAATACACCCATTGACAAATCAATTTGTGGATTCTGTAATTTAATTTGCAATACATAATCTTGCAGAGTTACTGACAAGTATGAAATATGTCAAGAATTGTGTAAGTCTAGAAAGAACATATATTTCTTCCATGAGTTAATTCAAACTTAAAGGAATAGTTCACCCTAAAATGAAATATTATTATTTACTTACCATTATGCAATTCTAATCTGGTTTATGTGAGCTTCAAAAAGGACCAAAAATATACCATAAAAGTAGTCCATAAGATTTGTGTGATTATATTCCAAGTCTGAAGCCATGCTATAGCTTTATGTGAAGAAGAGATTTTATGTTGCTATTCACTGATAATCCTGTCCTCCACTGTAGCTTTCAAAGGGGAATAATTTTTGTGAATAACGACTTACATTTTTGTCTGTTTGGCACACACAGCTATATATCATATGACTTCAGAAGACATGGCATATATTGCATGAATCATATGGACCTGTTTTTGTTTGTTTTTTTCTTTTTGGAGCTTGACAAACATGGTCACTATAAATTGTCATTCTATCGAAAACAAATTGTAAAATCATGCAGGTTTGGAACAACTTTTCTGGGAAAACTATTAGCACGCACATTAAAAGTCACATAAGTATTTTGGTGCAAGATTTGTATGTGTGGTATTACAGTAACTGAATAGAAATCTTTCATTTTGTTTTTGTTTTTTAGATTGTGTGCATTGGAGCACAAGAAGAAGAATACAAAGTTGATTGTGTACCAGGATTTCAAGAAAAAGTGTACCAAGTCGAGTACAGTGGAGGTTTCCACAAAGATGTTCCTCTGCTGCAAGGTATGGAAATTATGTCATCAGCATTGTTAGAGAAGGTTTGTTAGTAACGTTTGCTTGTGGTATTTGTAATATCAGTTTCTCCATCATGCTCTCATTTGCATTTCTGGTTGCTCATCTGTACATGTATAATCCACATCTGTATGCCATCTAAAGTGAGGACAGTTCTCCAGGGCTTTTGAGAATGTTGATTGTACATTATTCTTATTATCATGCACAATAATATTTCATTTATTAAAAAAAAAAAATAGGAAATTAAAAGCTGCAGTGTCCAAACAAAACTTTAAAATGCTCTGGTGCTCATAAATTATTCTGTTTGATTGTGCGGATGTTTAAAAAGCCTTTTGTGTGATTCCTCTCTCTTCCACTGTCTGCCACTTGTGAACAGAATCTGCGGGGGACAACTTTCTGTATAAAGGCAGACTAACACTGAGAGTCTGCCAGATATGTAGCGCAAATACAACGGCATCTAGACACTATTTCTGTATCATTCTCTTTCCAAGGACATTAAGACAGATATAAAAAAACCTTTAGAACAGGTAACCCGTACTCTTACCTCATCAAACAGGACCGTGAAATTAAAAAAACAGAGAAAGAAAGGCAAAGAAAGAAAATTTACAGCTGATGTGTATATTATTTTTGATGCTAAAGAGATTTTCTTGAATCTCAGTTAAATATGCAGACTGTAAATGAGTCATTTGTGGCTTGATTTCAATTAAAAGTGTAAACACTGTTGCTCAGCATCTCCCATCAGACAGTTTTTGCATTAACTTGAGCATGTTTAACTTCCTCTGAGGTGCGATTTGAAGCATGTTGATTCAGCAGCATGGGAGACCCGGGTTCTGATCCCGCACTGAAACCAAGAAGTAATCGTGTTTGCTTAATCAGTGACGAGCGATATTCAGAGGATGCATTTTGTGCCTCTAACAATACATTTTTGGACATTTCACCTGGAAAATGGAGTTCACACATGCCTAGCAACACTAACAGCTTTGGCCACTGGGGGCAGTGTTTCAAATTTCAGCAAGCACAGACCGATTTAGCTAAAAAAAAAATCACTTTGAGATCAGTGTGAATCCAACAATGTTTTGTTTGTCTATTTCCAGCAAGCGAAGGACTTTTTCAAATTCAGCAAAAAGTTAATTTTCCCAATGGTTAGGAGTAAACTAGCATAAAGATGGCTTCAAAGACTAACTGAAAGTCTTAAAACACTAATTTCATGGGGACTGTAAGAAAGCAGCCTTTTCCTCGCAGGTCTTTGTGTTTGCAAAAAAAAAAACCTTCTCCTGAGACCCCAAGAATCAGAGTGATTAATGAAATTACAGTCTAATTACACATTAAGCATGTGCTTCCCCAAAGAATACTCCTACACTGCCTCACACAAAACCAGCAACTCCTCGAGTGTTTGAAGAGCAACAACATATTAATCAGTTCTTTGGATAAATGATAAACAATATGTTGCCTGATGGGACTGAAACCTGCCCACCCCTCAAGCCAAACATGAGAAATTAATAAAATTAGTGTAAAAATGCAATCCACCATGTGGTGTTCACCACAGAGATGTATAGAGTTCTTGTACAGTTTATGAATACAAATCAGACTGGGGACCAGACATGCTGCATAGGACAGTGCTGCAGTGAGAGCCAAGTGGACCGTGGCTTCACTCAAGCAGGATAAAATACATGTGTGAGGGGCTTGTACTACACAAATCCCTGTTTGTGTAAAATCTGTATAGCTGATATATTATTATTATATATATTTTTTAAATGTTATATTGTTTTATTCTTTTGCCAATTTGTTATTTTATAATGTTAATAACTATTATATTTAGCAGAGGTGGAAAGTAACAGATTACAACTACTCTCATTCCAGTTGTTGAGTACATTCTACTACGTTCATGTTTTTTAAGTATACATGAATAATAGTGCTTTTACTTTTTATTAAAAATGAAGTATTCAACTTCACTGCAGTTTTATTTCACCACAATTACAAAGTATAAAAAAATGCATAATATTTCAGAATTTTAGGGAAGAAAGTTATAAGTGCTAAATCTGTTTATAAACTAAGACGCGCTGTGCACGGCATGACAGAAGCCCGCAGGGCACAACAGCTTTCATAAACTGCCCTCTCTTCTCTAGCTTTTTCAAGACTTTCTGTCCTATCACTATACAAGAACTGTAATATATATATATATATATATATATATATATATATATATAGAGAGAGAGAGAGAGAGAGAGAGAGAGAGAGAGATTTTCTGCATATTTCATTTTAATCTGGAAAGGAGCTGTTCATACAAGTACGAGGGAATTGTCGGAACACTTTTAACCACTGAACAAACTTTGCTTGTTTTTAATGCAGGCAAGTTTTAACTGTGTCAAAGATTAACACAATGTATAATTTGACATGTATGTGGGGATATCTTGTTTACTTGCTACTTTATGTCTAAAACAAACTTTTAAATACCTTAGAAAGATACAATGCCAATAGTGTCAGAAATTAATGGGGACTCAGGGCAAAAATGCCACAGAAATTGACAAAAATATCACAGAAATTCAAAATATGGAGGCAAAAAATGCCCATGCAACGAGATCCTGTGTATAATTAATAATATCTAAATAGTTACAATTACATAAATTGCAATCTTCTTTTGACTTCTCACTGAAGATAGTTTTTTTTCCCACTGGCTGTTATTGCTTTGATTTGAAGGTATTGTTGATTTACTGCTCAATGGAGCATTAACCATAAAAAACAGTTTTTTATCTTTTATTTATTTTTATTTTTTTACACAATTGGTTAGGTTTAGGTTTAAGGCAGGGAGGTGGGTTTTGTTGAAACTTGATAGAACATTAATCTTTATCTGTTTAGGAGAACATTTAATACACTTTAAGCCCCACAATGTAGACTTTTCACCTCTGAACTGCTGCGAAATGTGGAAGTGCCCAAATTTATTTTTGTTAAAATATCACCACAGTCAAATAATTTTCATGAGATTCGGCCCATATAAAGCATTTTGACTGCTGTACAACTACTCTTTGGAAAATAATGCCTTGTTACTTGAAAAACTACACCGTTTGAAAACAGCTATGATGCTGTCACATTACTGAAATACATTAGTAGAATCACTACTTTTATTTACTCCCCAACACTGGTTATTATCAAGAAGCAATGAGGAGCGTAGAAACTGTAGAGCAGTATTACTCAATTGGCTCCAATAATTTTTGTCTTGCCCCCCATCCAATTTTGGCAAAATCCCCTCCCATTCTAATTATCAGAACACTCTCTGTGCAGAACTCAGCTGTGATTTAACAACAACATTCAGCGGCTTGCACATCGACATTCTATGGTGAGCTTAACAACATTCAGCGATGTGTGCAACAGCATTCAGTTATTGTCAGATCATAGATTTGGACCAGAGCGTGCTTGTTTATGTTTGTCTGGCCATCATATTTAACAAAAGAGAAATCGATGATCAAAAGCAAACCTTATAAGAAAATGCACAGAAAACATTGCTTTTATTCTCCATCCTTCACATGTTAAACAGGCTTGTCTCATCTGTGCATGGTATGTAAAGCTTGTAAAAACTGTTAATGAAGTGCTACTGAGCCTGCATACATGCATACATACTGAATATCATGACTGTGTTTTTGCTCTATATGTAGAAGTGTGTCAGCGTTCTCAATCCCAATCGTTTCCCAAACGAATCCCAAACGAATTTTCCCCTCATTGAATGGGAAGATAATAGACAATTAATACACAATTCCTTGTGTATCTCGGGCAGTTGTTGTTTCCATCCTGTACATGTAAAGCAGGTGTAATATTCGGATGAACCGATCCTGTGGAGGTGTTGTCAAACATGGTCTGCCACTACGAGAACGATCAGCTGTCCTTCCTGTCTCCCTGTAGCACTGTCTTAGGCATCTCACCATACGGACATGGCAATTTATTGCCCTGGCCACATCTGCAGTCCTCATGCCGCTATGCAGCATGCATAAGGCACATTCACACAGATGAGCAGGGAACCTGGGCATCTTTCTTTTGGTGTTTTTCAGAGTCAGTAGAAAGGTCTCTTTAGTGTCCTAAGTTTTTATAACTGTGACCTTAATTGCCTAACATCTGTAAGCTGTTTGTATCTTAACGACCGTTCCACAGGTGCATGCTTATTAATTGTTTATGGTTCATTGAACAAGCATTGGTAAATTTATTTGTATTTTTACAAAGTTATCTTTAATATACAGTGTCCTGAAAAAGAGATGTTTCTTTTTTGCTGAGTTTATAATCGTTCATTTTGTTTAGGCATGTATGTAGCTATATAGCTTATTCAAATTATATGATAATAAACTATGACAGGCATTTTTAGTATTTTGTTATTTTGCTAATATGTTTTCAATAATATGCATTTTTGAGCAAGCACAATATGTGACTTTTTTTTTTTATGTGTCTTTTCTATAACATATGTTGTGATAAATCAGATTTCACATTTGTATGGGTTTAACCTGAAAGCTTTGTAAATGACAGCTGGAGCTGAAATATGTATTTACATTGAAAAAAATAAAAACATAATTTCAAAAGTCCACCATATGCCACTAATATATACAGTATATTTGCATGTTAATATGTTACTTAAAATAAAAGTGGTAGCTAAGATAAATATATATATTTTTCAAAATTGTTTTTGGCCCCCATCAAGTTTTTCATTTTGATAATTTGTCTCCCGCAAGAAAGTAATTGAAGATCTTTACTGTAGAGTATGGTTGTAATTACACAATAATTATCATTAACAATAAACCTTTGATGTTTTTAAGGCTTTCAAATTCATCATTGAACTTCAAATTCAGTTTACCTGGAATTCTGTTTAAACAGAATGATGGAAAGATCCTTTCATGGGTTAATCGGACTTTGCATACTCTCATGGATTCCTGTCATGATCGTCATTGCTTGTTAAAGAAAAAAAAAAACTGTTCATCATGATTGTCACAATTCAGTGCACCGTGGCTCCACTGAGATTCAAAGTAATGTCTTCAAGCTTTTCTTCAACTCCTCTGGGATCAGCATAATATCTTGCTGGCACAGCTTCGGGTCTCAGCGGGAATCTAGCATCTCTTCCAAAGTGCCTTTCTACTCCGTCTCCTCTTCCCAAATTGACAGTCATGTCAACAGGTTGCACAGCTAAAAGATGAAGAATGGTGCAGTCGTTTGCCAAGATAGGACTGTGCTGCAGTTTGCATGATGAGTTTTTTTTTGTGCAGTGTTTATGAGTGTGACTGGGCATGATTTGAAGCCGGATTGACCGCTGTGTTCCAACCTTTTGTGTTTGGGGGAGCCATTGATCCATGTAATTAGAGAGTTAATGTAGTCCTTACAAAAGATTGTTTCCTTTGAATTTCAATTTATTAAAGCTACAGAACATGATTACCCTGACAGAGAACACCATTCAACACTATCACGATGACAGAAAACAAAACAGTTTGAAAGCAAATTCATCCAGCCAAAATCACAATGAGAAGTAGCCCTTTTACAAGTAGACAAATATATATTTTATCACCTATACAGTAAGATGACCGATGCTGCCTGGAATTTGTTCTTTCAATCTTTTTATTTTATTCTATTCGATTGGGAAAGGCGGTGAGGCATTTTGTCATCTTGGTACCCAGCGATCCATGCCCATGGAGACAGAGCTCAGTTCCGCTTTACTGAGCGGCCCTGTAACCACCATGCTCTTCTATTACTATGAATATGCGTCTGTCAGCAAAGCGCAACATACACAAATCTATTCACTTGCTCTCACCTTCACACATAAGCATGCTAACAAAGTGCAAATAACTTCACCGGTAAACCTAAATTTAAACACAGAGATTTCAGAGATGCTATTACTTTTATGTTGTTTGGGAAAGCGTGATCACTCAGTCAAAAAAATACACACAGGCTTTGGAACGTTTAAGCCAAGATGAATAGCGTGTGCTACAACAAGTTTCTGAGCACTATGCCTAGGAACTTGAAGGAATTACAACTCCTACTCAAGAAAAAAAAAAAGATTCTTGTGGCTTTTAAGGGGCTGTCACACTAGGCTTTGAGAATGCATTTTATTTTAAACTGCAACGACCAGAATATGATGTTGCGTGGGAGGGCTTCTGGTGTAAGTACATAAAATATTTTGCTTGATACTGATTTTTGTCCAATCAAATGGTCTCTAAAATGAGAATATCCCTTCCACCACCTGTAATTGACTAGCAAATATAGTAGATTCATCGCTGTAATGTATCTAAATACAAAATAAAGGGATGAGCCCAAATTTCTGGTTTCGATGGGAAATAGGTCAACACAGGACAGACAACTGTGCTCATCAAGCTCATTCAAAGGGCCCTATAAAGAGTCTCATAAAAGCTGCTGTGCTGTGAATATGTATATACAGTATACATATTCCCAAATACTCCCCTCATCGCTCACTGTTTGGCCAAACAAATTACTTTTAATATCTCTGCACATTGAGCTGGGATAAAAAAAGTATTTTAATTGAAAGACAGCTTTAAAAACATAATCTTGGAAAACAAATACCAGGACTATAGGATTATGGGACATAATTGTGTGGCTTGTTTACAGCATAAAATTGCTGCAATTTGTAAGGAACATTGGCAGTATGGCCACTGGCATCAGTCAAAAGTTTAGCAGACCACTTCAATTATGCCACTTAAATGAAGCATAATCTTACAAATACTGAAACAATTTTGTTGTAACTCCATCACATATCAGTGATATGGTTACTATGAGCATACTCCTGCTGTCTGTGTGCCGAATGAGTTTACAGTGTGAACACGAGCGTGTTTTCTGTTGTGGCTGGTGACTCATCGTTGGTGTCAGAGGTAGTCAGCTGTGCAGGTGACATATGCAGATTTATGTAAATGCTTTGCTCTCATTTCCTCCTGTTTGGCCATCCCTGCTCAATAATTATGCAGATGTAGTCAGTCTTGAGGTGGTCAGCACTAACCACCTGAGAATGCTGGGTCAACTAAATAAATTAATTTAACTTCCGGAAAGACTACAAAAGCACATGCATTTCAGAATGCTTGCATAGGAGCATTGCCATATGCTTTAAGAGACATTTGGTTTGGTGTGCTGTATTATGCAACATTTCGGTGCAAAGACATATGCATGCATGCAAGCAGTCTTCTAGCCTTTTTAATAACTTCTCACATCTCAGTATGGATAGGTGATAATACAGATAGGTGATAATTACTAAGAATAAAAGTAATCTAAAAATATAGTGGTGAATCCACTGTTTTCTTTATCTTGTGAATACAGAAAAGAAAGGATATGTGCTACTTCTACATCGTGCTTCAGCCAGAGAACATACAAAGACAAGATTTGCAATCCCTGAAGGAAACACCAGTGCTTGAAATGCAGTGAAAGAGTAGTTTTTTAGGTAAAATTATGCTTAGAATAGTATACCAAAATAGAGATAGATGGTGAAAAGGAGAGAGAAAGACAAATATTGATAGAAATATGCAATTTAATGAATAAAATAAAGCATATTTTGTGCCCAATGTACCCCTGTTCTAAAAAGGCTTAAGAAAGAATTGACCAAAGACTACTTTGTTAGCAAATTATAATGGCATCATTGTTGTTTGTGACATGTTGTATGCTGAAAATGTAAATAATGTAAGTCAATGATGTGCATTTCTTAAAAGGTATTAAGTTGACAAGAAAATACAAAAAATAGCATAGCTATTAGCATTAAGAACATAGCATTAAGACTGCAATTTTGTACAAAATAAAGTTTGAACGGTGTCTGTATGTTAAGCGGTTAATTTATTTTGTGTTAGGGGTTTAGAAAAAAATCCTAACCATCACTTTGCAAGCGCTGTAATAAGATGAAAGTATCTCTGAACCTGTCAATCTCTGAAGCACATCAAATAGATGATTCAATATATTTAATTTGAAAATCGCCATGAAAACTGAGTCCGTCTAGGGATGAATCTAAATTAAAACATGATTACTTTCAACCATCCCATCAAATTCTGCAAACGAAATTAGAAATATGTTATTTGCAGAAACCGTTAACCTCAACAATAAGAGTCGGACGCTGACAGAAATTCAGCACTCTCTTGAATAGGAGACCATTTTTGTATTACTAAAATGAAAATCAAATAAAGTGGAGTGCTCTCATTTCTCCGGATACTCAGCTCATATGTATCTCTGCCCGTCCCACACTATAATGAAGAAAAAAAAAATGGAATGCAATTTTATGAAAGCCAACGAGATTGATCTTTTCTTCTCCCAGAGCCCCTCATCGTTAATTCAACACCAGCTCCAATTTCACATACTTATTATCCCACAGCTGATCATGCCGAAAATACAAACTCTGCTGGGTACTTAACTCCTCTGCCACTGGGACATGTGAATATCACCTACACAATCAGAGAGATCACATACCAAATTAGAAGGTGACACCTGTGAGTATTAAGTCAAAGCCTGAATACTGGATAATTTATCCTTTACAATGCAAGGTAAATCAGTTTACCTATATTATTTTGCTTGCAAAACTTCACCTCTTTGAAAGTTTGTCCATGTAACAAGTTTATAGTTCAGAGCACAGTCCAAAACTCATTGAGTTTGTGAACATTTTTCATAACATAGGCTCCAATAAGGATCTGCTGACATAATTGGCCCGATAACATCGCTCAAAGCTACTGGTGTGGTGTTTCGGTTCTTCTTAATGGAAATGAGCTTATTGCTTTAGTCTGGGACTTCTCACACCAGATCTTCATTCTAGAGTATCTCCCCATTGGCAGTTCAAACGTTTACTCTCATCTATCCTTCTTACTATTACATCATACCAAAGCAGGCCAGGATCTCTGCATCAGTCTAATTAATCTGCCCTAATACAGATTGCCACTGTAGTATTCAGTTTGATTCACTGTTGACCATAAGGTGACATATGTCAGGAGGACACTGAGGTATAGTGTCTTTTATTGGCCATCATCAAAAAAGTATTTGGACACTTCCTCAGCTCTCACTTCACACAATACAGTGTGTGTTCTCAAGGGCTTAGCAGCCACGGGGGATGTGGTGTACACAGTCTTTAAAAAAGTCATTTTGTCCCCTGTACTTTTTCATTCTAAATCCATGATTATCTTTAGCTTGAGTTCAAATGGTGGATATTTTTACAATATTCTTTGCATTTTGTTACTTTGGGCTGATAGAGCAACCATCCAGCCAATCACAGGTGAGTTTCATGAGCCGAAACAACCCTTACGTAATAGGCCATCAGTCAGACAGTCTAATCAACGTGGCTATGTTAATTTCTACAATGTTTCTTTCAACAATGCTCATTTATCTATGTTTTTTATCAGCACTGATGTTGATATAAATTAATAATTTAGAGATGAGAAGGACACAAAAAAGAGTTATTTATTGGCATATAGTTCTTTATTGAAATTACTGCACTGCAGAAAAAACAAAACAAAAGACAATCCTTCTTTCAATCATGCTTTTTACATTGTGAGGTAATAGTTTGATCGGTTGTTTTTTCCAATTTAAGCAGATTACTAGATTTTGTAAAGCTATTAGCTTCTGTTTTTTTACCTCTATGTTGGTATGCAGTTGACAAACTGTGGTAAAAAAGATAGATCTGCTGTGTTCTTAGAACACTTTTCATTTTACTGAAGTCAACAGATATGCAGACATGTTTTTTTAAGCATGAAATTGTAATGAGGTTATTAATATAATTAGACTATAATTGTTGTCTTTTCATAAAATTCATGCTCAGCAGCTCACAAACTGTAGATAAATTATAGAATTGCTTAGTTCTTATAATGCTTAAAATGACTATTGATGTCTTTGTAGGTCTGTAGACATACAAATTTTAAAGGATAACAAATTTCATTTGATCGGTGATTCAGTGACTAACTAATATCACACAAGACACTTATTTGTCACTACCTTCTGGCATCACCAGAAATTGTCAATGTTTTGGATCTCTGTAAGATCGGATAGTTATTGTCTGTTTGAATGATGAGGTTGGCTTTGAAGCGAGGCCTTGTCACGGGTGTGTGAACCGTAGAGAGTGACGAGCTTCCTCAGGACTTTGAGTTCCGAACTTCCTTGGACCTCACATGGCATGGATCTGGTTCCAACGAGATCCAGAGACTGGCAGTGCGAAGACTCGACGGCCGCTAGGCTAGGGAGGAAGAACCTCCAGGGTTCACACTTCTTGCGAACGCAACTGGGGAAAGAGCACATGTCTTCACCTCAAGGGAAGGGAAAGGTGCTATGCACAAGCAATTCACCCGGCCAGCTGACCCAAACTTACCTGTTTGTGTCACCTGATAACACACGGGATGAAACTGGCTCAACCCTGAGGTTATAGAATCTTGCAAAGGTGTTAGGTGTTGCCCAACTCTTGGCTCTACATATATCTGCTAGAGAGGCACTGTGGGACAACGCCCAAGAAGCCGCAACACCCCTGGTAGAATGGGCTTGTAGGCCAGCAGGGAGCGGCACATGCAGGGCATGGTATGCCATAGTGATGGTATCGACAACCCATTGGACGATTCTCTGTTTGAGGTCTGGTTCCAGTGTGCTGTACCTGCCAAAGAGAACCGGTGACCTGCGGTCGTGACAACGAATGGAAATGGAGCCCAGGGGCTGAGAAAACTGCTCTTTTTTATTTTTTAAATGTGGGTACTGCAGCCCGGTGAGCGTTCGGCTAAATAAAATTTGTAAAGAAATAAGGATTCTCCACCGACCCTCCGGCGGGGGAGGGAGTTGTCTGCTTACCAGCTCCCATAGTGCAGTTTAATGAGTCCCAGGGCTGCCCAAACAGCCCATCCTGGGAGATGGGGCGTCAAGGAAACACACCTTGTCAGCCTCTCGCGACTCAACCAGGTTGAGCCAGAGGTGGCGTTCCTGGACCACCAGGGTGGACATTGCTTGCCCGAGAGCCCGTGCCGTGACCTTCGTTGAGGGCAAAGTCGGTCGCCAAGCACAGCTCCAGCATTAGACCCAGGTTAGGACTACCCTCATGTAGTTCTCTAAGTGCCTTGGCTTGGTGCACCTGCAGGAGTCGGCGTGTCCAGCGGCGCTGTAGGCCTTAGCTGTCAGGGACGACTTCAGCCTACAGGCCCTGGACGGGAGCCTCGGACGGTTCTGCCAGGTGAAGGCACTTTGCGAGCATAAGTGCACCGCTACTTCTTGATCCACCTGGGGAATCGCCGAGTAGCCCCTTTCCACCCCTCCATTAAGGGTAGTGAGAGCGGAGGAGCTCGCGGGCAGTGAAAGGGGTGTGTGCTCAGCACAATGTAGTGTGCGAGGGGGAGAACCACTGGAAAGTGCCGTAGATCCAACAGCGTGTAGAGATGAATGGAAGCGGCAGAGGAATTCATCTCTGTGACTTGCTCGCTCGGCTCCGAAGATATCTGATGTGTGATTGCAGCGTTTTATACCCATGCAAGTGGCATGCAAATTCCACACTCCAATTTCCATTGGACTTTTCTCAAGATCAGAGGTGTCTGGGCTCCGCAGGAGCGACCCCCAGTGTCAACTCATCGACACTACGTTGAGTGAGTGACAGATAGGGAACGTGGATTTAAATGCAATCTGTATATTTTAGAATGTTAAATCGGTAAAGTTCTGTGACTTTGTGTAGAATGTTCCTGGATTAAGGTGAAATGTGTTAGTATTTGAGTCGTGCAAATCTGATGGTCTTTTGGAAACCTCTCAACGAGAAGTCTGTTTTAACTCTGTGTGGAAGTTCAGGAGGTCGTGCTGAGGGGCCTTTCTGATCAATGAGCCTTTTTGCTTTAAATTAGGTTGTTTTGAGTGTCTTGACCATTTTATTGTTCAAAGACAGGCCTTCGGTAGGACCTTTGATGCTTGGTCCGTTAATTTATGATGCTGAGGAATTCCAGGATTAAAAAGATTGGGTTTTTCCTAGGTTCAAATCATGTCGTTTCAATTCTTCTGCATGTATAATCCAACACTATATATTATCCAGGTTAATATTGTGGTCACTATTGTTTTACTACAAATATCATGGTTAAACTACTACAGTAACCATAGTTAAACTATAGTAATATGTTTCCAGTGAAGTTGTTACTGCCATGCTAATCTAATCTCTGCCTTGGCCTTATAGCAAAGCTCGCGATGAACCAATGTCGCACAGCACGGCTTTCTCCAGATCACGCCTCTTTCACAGCTGTAATTGTATAACATTAATCACACAACCCACATACAACAAGGCCCACTGCCACTTTTTGGGGTATTTTTAATTGACTATAAATCAGGCACGCGCTTGACAAATGACGGTAATTACAGTGGAGCTGTTACAGTGCTAGGGAGAGTGTTTCCCTTCAGTAAAGAGAGGGGTCGGCGAGGTGAGACAAACACTTGTGCTAGTGTATGTACATATGTGGGCAAGTGTGTGTGTGTGTGTGTGTGTGTGTGTGAAAAGCAAGACAGGACTTCAGCATTCTTGGCTCTCACTTGTTGAAGTGGCCTCCAATCAAGCTGTCCTGACCTTGGACTGAAATATAGGACACATGGAGCTGTACAAAAGTGAGGGGAAAGACTATCATAGAAAGATGAGGGCAGTGGTTCTCAAATACATGTAGAAGGGATCGCAAGTCTGTTCTTATTAGGTTGTGGACAGTATGGAAAAACAGTGCTAAATGTAAATAATAAAACAGTTAACTATATAATTGTGCATAATTACAGTAGCAAAACAAATGCTTCTCAAAAAAAAAATGTTATTTGCATTTTTATGTAATGCTTCGCATTTTTTTGGTTCCAATCAAACTCTTCAATATTTGGAATCAAATTAATTATTAATATAATAATAACTACATCTATATTCAATGTTATATTAATAATAATGTGTGTATGTAATGTGTATTAATTAGTATTTTATTAATATTATATTTCATATATTACAGTATTTTATATGTTCATATAATATATTTCTTAATATTATTTAATATATTATATTTTTTAATTTATTTATTATATCATATTAATTAGAATTATAATTAATAATTAAAAACAAAAATAGGACAATTTTGGTGTCATTAACTCTAATGTTGTTTCAAATCTATATGACTTTCAGTCTTCCATGGAGCACAAAAATGTTGTGCAATAAGTTAGGGACTGACAGCCACAGTCACCATTAACAGTCATTGTAGGGAAAAAAGATGCAATGAAATTGAATGGTGACTGAGGCTGTCTGCCCCTAACATTCTCCCCAACATCTCTGTGAACAACATGACATAATATTCATTTATGGGTAAGCTGTCCTTTCTATAATTAATATTTAGTCCAGCATGTTGGGCTAGTAAATCACACTTCTGCTGTTGTTTATGCCTTACAAATGTATCCTTGTCATGGTAATAATTTAACATTTTGTTTGGGTGTAATTTTGTATGATAAACCATTTTGGTTGTGTGAAGCCAAACCAGTGCTTTAAGGAATGGTCTAATGATGTAAAAGTGTTAACGTATTGCCTATGGAAGGAGCGTAGGGAAATGAAGTCAAGGAGAGCACATGTGTGGGTGAGTAAAAGTTCTTCACACTTTCTGTAGCTTGGGGTGTTTGAAAATCCATGATATGGGTTGCTCTGCAACTTTGCCTGTATGTGAGTCCCTTGGAAGAACTTGTTCTTCTCAGTTGCATGGATATACATCCTGCTGGGATGCCTTGACTTTCCTCTACTGGTGTCCTTTGAATGCTGAGCACTGACCCAAAAATTCCAGGACGCTTGCAATGGGTAAAGGCAGCCTATATCAGAGGAGGGAGGTAACAGGATTGAGTTATAGGCCACCATTGAGAAGACGGTGGCCTAAGGCAGAGAATTGTACTGGCATCTGCTCGCTGTTTGCTCTGGGCACAGTGACTGCCATTTGATCTGTCCTCCGCCGAGGCAAAAAGCACTATGCAAAATGGCCCCAGTCCACTCGCTAACCTACTTAGCGGAGGAATTTCCATTTCGGATGCAAATCGCTGTGCATCTGCATGCACTAACAAACACCATTCACGACACTGTAGAGGAAAATAACCAAACATGTTTAATTCAAAGCCGCCTGTTCGGCAAGGTGTGTGTTTATCAATTAGTAACATGATTTTTTAATTGCAG
The DNA here is from genome assembly GCA_032164185.1 of Moxostoma hubbsi. Lineage (NCBI taxonomy): Eukaryota > Metazoa > Chordata > Actinopteri > Cypriniformes > Catostomidae > Moxostoma > Moxostoma hubbsi. Next base: position 25,272,182 of record JAVLUX010000027.1, on the reverse strand, counting down.
CATTGAAGGATAATTTAAGGAGTGTAGCATGTTAACACTGATGCAAACTGTTAGAATTAATGCCCTCCCGTGTTCGACAGTCCCCTATTCAAATGAACTCCTAATGCCGAACCATTAGAGTAGAATCTGCTAAATTTCTGCTCCATGAGAGGTCAGTAGCAAACTTATACATTTTAATGAGCACTCTGAATTCAAGGCTTATTTGTCATAAATTTGAATAAGTGTTGTTCAACCGGAAGAATCAGCTTTTAGAGCTAAATCTGTTGCCTTTGTATCAGTCTGTAACAGTTGTAATTGTTGAAGGTATTATTTTTGTATCAACATATTTTCATTGGTATGCTGTTGTAGCTGAAGTATATGCCATTTTATATTAGACAGCTAAGTGTACACAAATTATTTCCATTTAACTGTGAACACCAGCTTTGCTCTGTGATCATTAAAGCATACGTTATGCAGACCTCAGGTTGAGAAGTTTGACTAGTTTATTAATACTAATATTAATAATAATATTAAAAAGCCCTTGAGAGTGCAAGTTAATGTAAGGATTTTTCTATTTTCCTTTGTTCACACTGCTTATATTACTGATTTGTTATTCACATCTAATCTTTAGGACTGATTAGCTGTTATGTCATTATGCATATTTGAAAATCAGATATGTTCATTTAGGTAGTGTTGTTATGGGAATGACTTAAACGTCAGCACAACACCAAGAGACATAAGACAGCTGACATTGTGGAACTAGTGGACAAAAGATTGGACATTTTGCTTCTGCTTAATACCATAATGACATTTAGACATGGTGATGAAATCATAAGGTGCATCAGACTACACACACATCAGATTCCTTATTTTATTTAAACATTCATGTATAGCTGTGTAACTGTAATAGATACAATTTTTTTAAAGAACATATGGATTTGGTTTGGATTGGGTTTGTACAAATCGTGTATCATGTGTTGATTTTGTCCAGACTACAAATAGCTAAACAGATTTGAGTCTGATACGGCAAAATGAATAAAGCATGCACACATGTGTGGTGTCAATCAATCAATCAGTCCAATTTTTGCTGCCTGGCTTCAGCCAAAAAGTAATATCAAAATGTAATTGCTGAAACTGTACGAGGATTTGTGTGTGAGGTTTATCAAGTGTGTGTCCATTGGTTTTGTCAAGCACAAGCCAGCACCAAAGGGTAAACCCATGCTACACTTCAGTCGACAAGTTATTCAGCTTTGATTCTGGTGTCCTGGATGTGTTTGCGTATGTGTGAGAGTGTTGGTGTGTGCGTACGTGCATGGGTTTGTTTATATCTGAGCAAAGTGAGGTCAGTCTAACATACAATACGAAAGTCGTAACATAACAAAAGAAACCGCAAGAGACCCGGCATACAGACGATGCTTTGGGAAAAACTTTATATTTTGTTCTTCATATCAGCAAGAATACCATCAAAAGTTTCTATGTAAATCAAAGCTTTTTATCCTCTCCTTATTATTTCTGTTCAACTCCGACTTTAGATTTTTAGCTGCCTTAAATTGCACCATAGTTGCCGATGATTGCTGAATTAGGCATTTATATAGACAGCAGTAATAACCTGCTTCTTAGAACTGCCATAACCAGTGCTGAGAATCTAGACCGGTACAATAACTACATCAGAGTATGTGCAGTTCATAATTTTTGTGAAAGCGGACAGCGTAAGTGATTACTGTATTTTACCCACTGTGATAAAATGCTCTGCTTTACCTCTTGGGCAAATAATTGATAAAAAAAAAAGAAATGACTTGAAAATTGCAGGAGCTCATTGCAAAGCACAGTTCTGGAGGCAATCACACAGTATGTGTGTGTGCTGTTTGAGCTTGTGTGCTGTGTATGCTGCTTTTTTCTGGTCCCGATGGTTAGGTGGATGTTTGGCCTGGTTCCGTGGGCCCCGGGCATTAGAGTGGCAGCGAGAGTGCTGAAGTCTGATCCCTGGCGTCTCTGGCTTCTTGTGTGAAGATCGATTCTCGCAAAAGACGGGCCATTGAGCAGTGTGCTAGAGAATGACAGGCCTGCAGCCTCTGCAGTTCCCTCAGAGCAGGAAATGTACTCAAGGAAACAGGACTTTTGAGTCCATGCAATAAACCACAGCAATGGTCATTTGCAGAAAGCACACGTCACGGGACAAAATATTAAAAAAAAAAATAGTTTATCCTTGTGCGACCCTGCATCCTTCAGTGTGTTTTGTCTTCGATGTACTCTATGCATAATTTAATTTCATTTAAACCTTCTGATTTCATTTAAGTTCCTTAAAGGGTTAAACTTTTGAAGCATGTGACAAAAAAAATATGGTGCCGATCTCAGTATGTTTGCCAACAAAACTACATCTGGTATGAAACTTAAGTAACTTGTTTTTACATTGAAACCTAGAGTCTCTAGTTTCATCCGATATGCCTTTTTGAAAATTTTGAAACAGCACGCTGTTAAGCACAATGAATACTTACGAGGACTATAGGACTTTTTTTATTCTGCTTAGAAATCCTATATTTATTGTGCATTATCACATTGAGAATCGTTTATCCAAAAGCTGAAAATGTATGCTTTCAGAGTTTTTATACTTTATGGAGTTAGGATGAAATTAAGGTGAATTCCTAACTAATCTGAGACCATTGCAGACAGACAGCACACTGGAGGTTAAGTCATTCACTAAATAGGGACCAAGGAAGCAAGGCATAATCCTATAGCTTTCCTTTACAGCCAAGTGTATTCACTCCTAACATCTGACCAAAAGTTCAGTTTCACGTTGCAGAAGATGTGAACACTCAACATGGTTGACAGAGATTGGACAATGTTAATCAGTACAAAGATTCAAAATGTATAATTGTATTTTAACATGGTTGGCAGTGATTGGACGATGCTGGCCATTACTTTGAATCAGAATAAATTATGCTAATTTCTGATTGGTAAGATGCTTCAGCACTGGCTGGCTATCACTTGTTTGTTTGGGAGTGCAAAGAGAGAACATTGAGATTTTGTTGTAACATTGTAACATCAACATCAGTCAAATCAAGTAAAACATGTTTTTTTATTTGTTTAGTTTTTTTTATTTGTGCTTTTCCCAATACACATTGCTTTACAGATTGTGTACAGAAAATCAGCTATAATGTCTGTTACATCTCAAAAACATGAATAACTCACACTCATGGAAACATAATAAACAATTTGATTAAAAAAAAAAAAAAACATTCTCTAGCTTGATATAATTTAAAATCTTTGTCTTGCTATCCCTATATGAGGACATACATTTTTAGAAAATCTATTTGCTCTAAAACATTTAGCTCTAATTTGAATGTTTATTAGGGGCTAATAGTTACAAATCAAAAAGAGAAATTAAAAATGCACACAGCAGTCATGCTCGGGTCTCAGGAGGTTAAATAATTTTTTATACATTTGGGTTGTATTTACCATGGGGTCATTATTTGATAGGTAGTTTCTCCATTTCAAAAGTAGCCATGTATTTTACTGACAAATGTTATGGTAAGCAACATATAATTTACTTATATTCCATTCCATTATAGTAGATGTTTTTCCAGTGCTGGATTTTTGGATGTTCTTTATAGCATGAACATGTTCTTTAGAATGTTAAAAGTTAGCTTTCTAAAGGTATTATCAGAGACTAATTAGCCTGAGACAGAGCACTTGTGCTAAAATGAATGGGAGAAATTGGAACACCTGGTTACTTATTAGTCTCCTTTGACCACTCGTGATCATATTTGGAGGGGAGGGACTCTGTTTCACAATGACATATATCAATCACTGTGTCAGTGTGTTACTGCATGATAGTAAAGTAAAAAAATGAAATAAAAAAAACAGCACGCTATTTCTCCCTGTTTTAGCTGAAATTTAATCTTAGCACAAATGCAATATTTATTTAAAAATAATTCTGATCGGACGGTTATTTCTTTTTAAACCACTCATAACCTGTAAAATTGAAACTCTTGTTATAGCACAGCAGTTGATTGACAAGTGAGGGGTGGTGCTTCACTGCTGCCGGGATGCATTCAGGACAGATTAGCGTTAGCACATCAAATGTGATGTGGTCATGTGTGTTTTTGACCACATACGTATATGGTTTTTGTGATCCGATCACAAAACGTTTTAGACCCTGTTAAGACCTGTATTTAGTGCTGACCACATGCGATCCAATCGCATCTTAATACCAGGTGGAAACGGGGTCTTAGATTTTCTGCCTCGCTTTCAGTTGTAGGATATTTGGTACTGATAAATTTAGACGGGAACCGTTAAAGTGCCCGCATTCTCACACTATTATATGTAAGGGAATTTAGAGTCTCAAAATATGTGAGCTATGAACTAAATTAAACTGTCCTGATTCTACATTACTTTGTAAGGCAATTTATAATGGAATCAGTCGCGTTCGACAACCGTTATAAATTAGATAAATGACAAATAACTAGATTATTTGTCTGAATAAAATTCTCCACCATTAATATCATAATGCAACATCTCCTTGTATCTGCTCACAATTTCTACTGTAAGGAATTAACTTTAATAAGTGACATGGCTTATTGAAAATAATATCAAATGTATTTAGATACAGCTTTGAAGCTAAATCTTTTAGAAACAGGGGTGAGATTATTTATCAAATAATCAAAGGCTGTCCTTTCCGACAGTTGATTTTATGGTCCTTTGTTACGGAGTCTTACAAATCTCCCGCTCAAAAATAGTGCATGTTTTAGTCATTAACATTTATATCTTGCAAATGGTACAAGAGGCATTGCATTCGTTGTCATCAGCTTTCTCTATGTAACCAAGCAAACCGTTGCATACCAAATTTGACATTCTTTATGACTATTATATGTGTAGGTAACAAAACATGAAAATCCCTGATTACAAATCATACTGGTTAATTCCTGTGTTATCCAACATGGATGAAATTACACACATTTTAAAGAGGTACATCAGGCTATAATCATTAATTTGTCAGTTATACAAGTTACCACAGTTCAAAGCAATTTTCAGGATTACCTAGCAAGTATTGTATAAATCGTGGATTTATATACTACGTACATTTTAAAAGGTTAAATCGGTAAAGTACTGTGACTTAAGATGAAATGTGTTAGTATTAGAGTCATGCAAATCTGAAGGTCTTTGGAAACCTTTCAAGGAAAATTCTGCTTTAACTCTGTGTGGAAGTTCAGAAGGTCATGTTGAGGGGGCCTTGCTGACCAATGACCCTTTTTCTTTGAATTATGGTGTTTAGATTGTCTTGACCATTTTTTTGTCCAAAGGCCTTCTTTAGGACTGTTGATGCTTGGTCCATTAATTTATGATGTTGAGAAATTCCAGGATTAAAAAGGTTGGGTTTTTCCTAGATTCAAATCATATCGTTTCAATTCTTCTGCGTGTTTAATGCTACATTGTGCTCCATGGAAATTATGGCAAATTTTCAGTGATACCGAGTACTATGCCCATGAGTTTACTAACTGTCTAGTTTTAGAAATGTATTGCGCGGACACTCAAACAAATTGTAAAAGTGATGCACTACACGTTCACAACACCTTAGTCAGCCCATCTAGAGCTCTAACAAAAGGATTTCTGGACTGCAGTATTTTCAAAATTTGTTTTCCTTGCTCTGTTTTTTTTAAATGTTTTTCCCTGTCAGAGTCAAAGAAAGCTGGTGACAATCATTCACCTGGAGTGCGGATATGAGAGTGACGTAAGTGCTCTTCTGTGGCCCATCAAGACAGACTGATGGCTGTTGAGCCGCAGGTTTTTTTTTTTTTTTTTTTCTCTTTTGTTTGTTGGCCTGTTTTTTGACTGATGATGGTAGAATATTCTAAGAAAGAAAAAAAAAATCTGACGTAAAGCCATGCTTCAAATAAACCAGTTTAGAAGTTTGTTGAGATAAATTAAGATGCCAATCCTTTTTGGATTTCTTGAGTGATTAAGTAGATCAAACACGGATGTTTTGCCTCAAACCCTGGGTTAAGAGACGTAATGGAAATGTTTATATATATATATATATATATATATACACACACAGTATATATATACAGTATATATATATATATATATATATACAGTATATATATATATATATATATATATATATATATATATATATATATATATATATATATATATATATATATATATATATATAAAAATAAAAGGTTCAGAATGATTTGGCTGTTTCTGCAAGTAATACAACCTTCGTATGAGTAATTCAAAAGGGTTCTCGGCTGAATTAATTCAAAGTAATAAAAAAAAAAAAAAAAATTGTAAGCATATACTGATAGTGACCAGTTCATATATACTGAACATTTTGTTGTTTTTGAGGGATTTTTGGGGTATTTATAGATTTAAATGAATGTTTTCAGACAGAAAAAATGTATTTACTTTTTGTGATAATCTTAATTCATAAGCACAAAAACAGTTAGAGCTTATTTAGTCAGTTACGCCTAGTTACGATGCTGAAAGAAATAGCAAAACAAATGACTGTGGTCATATTTTAAGTAGCCTGTGATTTTAACATGATAAAATGTTTCAAAATACTTTGAAATTCTTGAATAAATAAATGTTAGAAATAAAACAATTTTATTTATTACATAACTGCATGTGCATCAGTCTGTTGTGCCAATAGGGCATTCAGTATGCTTGTCATTGTGTTGACTTGTCAATTTGCAATTTAGCTTTTTCTACTTACTGTATTCCCTTAACTCATAGATGGCCAGTAGAATCTATAACAGTCATTAGACAAACTCACAAAGTGCTGTGTTTGCAGGTGCTGGCTCTTTTTGGTTGTTTAGGTTCACATTGTTCACAACTAATGGCAGAAGCTGCGTCGGTTACAAGAATGTTCTCCTCCCTCAGTGCACCAAAATGATATGCCATATATATTTATATTTGTAAATAAACATGAAATGATAAAGCAATCCCCACTGTTGAGGACATTACTTTTAAATTGGCGATGATATGGGCACTAGAGCAGAAACTGGATAGTCAAGGTGCAAGTAAGTTTATAGTAAACAGGATCTAATGACAGCCATGCCTGCTTTCTCCTCACCTTCCGCAAAAAATAAGAATAATAAGTAAAAATAAGTTGTTTTGCTATCAGCGAGGCAGACTAATTTCTCCACCTTTCACTTTTACCTAAGGGTGTGCAGTTTCTCAGCAGGAAATGTAATAGGAGAGCGTAATTTTCCTGTCTGCAAAAAGTTCACTCAAAGTACTCCATTAAATTTGGCACTGTTTTGTGTCATAATACATCATAAACCCACCGACGTTTTGAACATATTATGCTGTTCTTGCATTATATTTGGTTTAATTTATGAAAATGAGAAGCCTTAATGAATCATTAATGGAAAAAACACTGGTGACTCAATAGGTTCACTACTGACCTGCCATCTGTGTGAGTAAGGCATGCATATGACATTATGATGTAGGATGGTGTGATATCTGCCATATGACTAATACCTTTAGACTGTAATTCCTCTGGTCCACCTTTCAGAGTGATGCAACTTTTGTTGAAAATGAGATATCCACTGTCTAATTTTTGCAGGATTAGAAATTGTTGCTGTTGTGCTGGAGTTTTGTACTATCCACAGTGGCTGTGTATTGTGAAATCAAGCAGTGTTGCTCTAGTTACAAATGAATAGTGTAGTAACAATGTAACAATACTGTAATGAGGCATTTTTGTGAATAACACTGGATGTGAGACCAGAATAGGAATCAGTCTTGAGCTACACTGTTGTTGGACACATACACCACACTTAAAAATTTCATTGCATTGGATAACAAAATTCCTCAGCAAGTGACATGTGTGAACAAACAATGCTAGAACGTCTCTAGATCTGTCCATTGTTTGCAGATACTTTTGATCAGCTGGTCCCCAAGGTAATTTTATGGATTAGTTCTATTAAATTTCACACAGATAGCCTAGCAGAGTAACCACAGATGTGGTTCATCACATTTGTTCGACAATAAATTTGACCATTATAAAATGTCCAAATACTTTTATATTAATTTTGAACTTATCCGTTGTCTCTTATTGTCTTTTAGTAGTGTGCTTGTGCTATTATTCTTTAAAATAAAGGCCACCTAATTTTCTATCTAAAGCCATGTTATTGCTACATTTTGAACTGTGTCTTCAGTATCTAAATATCTTTTTGTAACTACTGTGTTGTTTTGTTCTTTCCTGGGATGAGAAATTTAATAGTGACATATAATCAATCAGGGTTGGGGAGTAACAAAATACATGTAATGAGATTACATATTTAAATTAACTGTATTCCACTACAGTTACAATTTAAATAATTGGCATTTAGAATACAGTTACATTCAAAAAGTATTTTGATTACTGAAGAGATTACTTTGCATTTTATTGTCATTTGTTTCATTTAATATTTAGTCCTTTCAGATGGAAAACATTTATACATATAAATGATCCAAAGTGCATTTGAACAGCGGTGAAACACTTTCTTATGATGTGTTACATTCATACGAGTAGACAGAGAAATCTGATGTAAGTTTTGAGCATAAGAATTAGAAATAAATCTTGTGTAAATTGTCAGCTTTTTATTGAGTTTTTCTAGTCAAAACAAGTGAAAAAATTAAATCAAAGTATTTAGAATACGTTACTGACCTTGAGCAATTAACGAAATATCTTAAAAATAAAATGTTGCTGCATGTATTCTTTAATCTGTAGTGGAATACATTTCAAAAGTAACCCTCCCAACCCCGTAATCAATATATCAATTTGTATTAGGTGCAACTTAAAGCTTACAGGTAATTAATGTTTCATTTAATGCTGAGTGAATGTGAGTGAGGAAATAGCTGAGAAATAGAGAGAGAGAGCTCATTGTCTGTGATTTCGACGGATTTGTGTCGATAACAGACAAGAAGGTGGGTCCCCGTAGGGGAAATACAAAGCAATTATGGCAAGGGAAAGTTGCCTGGAGAACCTTATTAAAATTTAATAAGCTCAAGGTTCTTTTCTAGCTGTTGTTCTGTGATGCCAGAACAGTATGTTTCCCAATTCTCAAATTAAATCACAGAGCAGGGTGAGAGAAAAGATGGATATCAAAACTAAATAAGAGTAAGTTTGGATTTCTTACTTCTGATCTGTGACATATTTAAAACATGCTACTATAGAGGCAAATTTTTGACATGCTGTGATATATTTGTTAACACATAGGATGTCTGCTCATTTAGCCACGATCTCCTCTTTTTCTTCTGCAATAGTTTTGAGAACCCGCAAATTATTTTAAGCATCAGTTTATACAAATGCATTTTGGCACTCTTATGTATATTTTTGGGTGTGCTCTGCCTGATTAAAAAATAAGGATGTTAATCTAACCCCCATTTACAGTAAAGGTGTAGTTCTTCAAAAAAAAATTAATTCTGTCATCGTTTACTTACTCTCATGTTGTTCCAAATCCATATGGCTTTCTTTCTTCCATGGAAAACAAAAGGAAATGTTAGCTCCAGTCACCATTCACTTTACTGGATGGAAAATAAATGCTCATTATCATCACAGAGCTTTGAACATTCTGACATATTTTTAAAACAATATATTTAAAGTTGTAGCTGATTATTTTATATATTTTTATAAATGCTGTCTGCTTGTCATTATAAAAATATTATTGCTTTACATTACAAGCTATCAAAATGTCATCTTACAATAACCTTTTAAGATCCAGCAAAAAAGGCTATTACAATTTTTTTTTTTTTTACGTCAATATAATATTTGGTGCATAAAAATCATATATATATATTATTCATATTGGATATTTGAGGCGCTGAAATGTAATGTCATACATTCCTATAGACCAAGGAGTGTAGATGACAGATTGACCAGTCTGTCACCATGACCTATCTCCAAGTGAGAATGTGTGGTGCATTATGAAGCTCCTGCATAATGGATGATTGGGTAAAATTGTGCTTTCTAAACTTTACAAACTTGTGTCTTCAGTGTCTAAATGCGTAATAAGTGTTATTAGAGGAAATGGTGATGCTACACAGTAGTAAATACGTGACTGTCCCAACTTTTCATCTGATTTGAAATGAGTGTATATTTGCAAAAAACTAAATGGCAAACAAACTAACAAACAAACCCAACAACAATTAAAATCACAAGTTAACACATACAATAATGTGTTGTTGTAGTGCTTTCAATAAAGCACAGGGTAGATAGAATTATACATAGCATTTGTAAATTTTGTGAATTTGATAGAATTAGTTTTTACTAGCATTTTACATAGAGTACCAAATTGAGGTTGTACTACTTTGGCAAATATGGGTAAGAAACTTAAATAACAAACATTCTATACCAAATTTAATTGCTGGGTCTCAAGAGGATAATGACATTTAAATCCAGATATATAAAAACTATTGAAATAAACAAATACATAAATAAAAATAACAAAAACCGTTATAGAAAATAAACTGTGTATGTGTGTGTATAAATGTGGTTTGTGAGGACATTTCTACTTTCCACATAATTTATAATCACTTAAAAAACATACTAAATTATGTGTGTGTGTGTGTGTGTGTGTGTGTATATATAACATTGACATATCTACTTAATACTACATGACTTTTTTCTAATCCTTCAATCCCACCTTGTTAACACACTTCAGTCACTCTCTATGAAAAAAATGACATTTTGTTTAGAGACCCCAGATATAAAACACGAATAAATGCAACACATTTTCAAATACCAAGTTTCTTTGACTGGTGCACATAATGTAGATACTCTGCAGCCAGGAAAAAATATTAAATAATATCTGCCTGCTGGATTTGAATTAGGTCAGATGAATTTAAAATATTAATTTAAAAATGACTTCATCATTTAGGTCAATATGACCCCAAATATAAAAACAGAAAATACAGTCTCAATAGAACATTTAATGGCTTAATGATCAGGACAGCTCAGAGTAGTAGATTTTCATACTAAAATTGTCCTTCACTTTTGGATCATCCTTATTTTGTGTGTGCGCTCTTGTGTGTTTGTGCATGCGTGGGTGTGTGGTGGTTGAAACCTGTTGCTCTGGCCTGCTGACACTGGGAGATAACAAGCAACTGCAGAACAGAAAAAAAGATAAGAACATGCTCTCATTATTCCACCATCATTACCATATACAATAGTACACAAACATACACATACATACTCACTCTTTTTCCATCTGCAGAAATATACTGCAAAACAAGACAAGCACATGGTGAGTCTTGCCACACTGCTGCTAATGGAGAATATAACAGAACTCTGAGGCTACAGCGAGTGTGCATTTTTGACCTGTAACATAAGACACCAGTGTGCCTCAAACACAAGTTATTCTAACAGTTAATCCACTGATGTGATTTGTTGGATTCGCCTAGAAAAAAGGGTTTGAACTGCTTACCCTTGAGCACCCTTAGGGTATTGAGCTGAAATTGGTTTGTGTGCTTGAAACCCCATCCAGAATACAGGCCTCTTGTGTTGCAGCTCAGTTCTGGTCCCTGTGATAGTTTTTAATATTTGATTTAGGGTTATAGCATCACTTTCTGCAGTGGTACATGTAACAATAACAAAAATGAAACCCATTTTCCATTGATCGAGTAGATCGGTTTCAAAAGACTCATGTGGTAAAATACATTGTGTTATGATTGACTGCATGAGTTTGATGTATATTCATGTCGTACATTGCAGAGAGAGAAAATGATACTGATTTGTAGTCACACACTCATTCTGGAAGAGAACTGAAGTATTTTGTGACATTTTAAATTCCGGTATTTGTGACGGTAGTTTTTACAACAAGCTATTTATCTGTAAAGCACACATTTAACGAGCAATTGTGTTAATAATTAGGCAATTAGTCTCCCATCACCTGAAATGAATTAGTTTAAGGTTATATTGTTTCAGTGCTGTGCTTATAATACCACCTGAAAGAAAATCATAAATGCCATTCTGTTAATTGAAAAGATACCAAAAGGGCTATTTTCTGAATGGTATAAAAGGAAACTTCTAAAGGAATTTTTATCACAAATATTTGACCTTGTTTGTACCTGTTGCCTTTTACTCTCTTGCAGGAGCAATATTTTCCATATAGTTGTCCTGTGTCATGACTTTTAAAGATTTAGTTCACCCAAAAAATAAAATTCAGTAATTGTTTATTCACCCCTGTGTTGTTGTGACTTTTTTCTTTTTCTTAACACAAAGAAATTGTGAAAACAATTTTGTTGCTCAGTGATGTCATGCAATGACAGTTTATGGCGACCACCTCTTCAAGCTTCAAAAGTATAATTGACGTCTAATAAATTATTCCACGATGAGCTTTGGTGAGAAAAAGGCCTCCTGATCGCAACATAGGGCATTGAAGCGAAAACTAATTTTGTTTATCTAAAGACAGGTCCACTCTCCACCACAGTGATGTAAACAACAGAAAAAAAAAAACAGCTACTCACAAACTAAAGAACCGAACTTACTAAATATGTCTGTTGAGTTTGTAATTGGAGAATAGATGCATTTCTGTGCCCAGCCTAATTGTTTTGAAACATAGATCTCAGTCAAACTGAGATAGATATAGGAAGTGGGAATGTTTAGTCTTCATTCTGAACTGGTGAGCATTTGTGACTGAAGAGATCGAAACCTCAGCGAAAACATTCGATAGGTGTAACATTCTCGTCCAAAATCAAGTATTTTTTAACCGGCTGGTGAGATGCAGGCTTCAATAAATTGTTATGAGTGCATTTTTGGATCTGTGCCAGTTCACAGCGGGTGGGGCTGGATGACGTGAACCGCACAATGTTGAAAATAGAAACCAAGATATCTACAGAACTGTTGATACTGTCGCTTGTCAAGGCTGGTTAGGACCAGAACTCTGATTATAAACTCATCAGTCATATTTAGTAAGTTCGGTTCTTTGGTGTGTGAGTAGCTTTGTTTTATTCTGTTGTTTCTATCGATGTGGTGGACCTGTTTTTAAATAAAACTTGTTTTCTCTTGAACGTCCCATGTCACAAGGAGGCTGCGTAAATTGTTTCTCTTGTGCAGTCTCATCATGAACGTGCAGAGTAATGGTTGGTCAACAGTTTAATTCAATTATATATTAGATTGTGGGTTGTTTCTCACCAAAGCTCATCATATGCTTTCTTAGCAATCATGAGTCTCATGGAATAATTTATTAAACTTCTGAATTATACTTTTGTGTCCTTTAGAAGCTTAAAGAGGTGGTCACCATACACTGCTATTGTGAGGCATAGCTGAGCAAAAACTATTTTTCACAATATATCCCTTTGTGTTAAGAAAAAGAAAGAAAGCCAAATGGGGTTATAACAACACAGGGGTTGGTAAACAATAGCTGAATTTTTATTTTGTGGTGAACTATCCCTTTTTTTCCAAATGAAATTAAAAAAGGACTCTTCAGTAGCTTTGGACAGAGAGAGCATGTTCAACTTACAGCACATTTAACACTAGAACTATTAGAATGGCCATAGCGGTCATTCTGACCGTTCATACTAGACTGTACCAAATGTCTTTTTTTTTTTTCATGTCATATTTACATTCAAAACTTCAATTGAGGTTTTAGAATGAAGCTTCTAATGTCTGTCATCATATTCTATGATGTCATCACCTTAAAAAAATTTAAAATCCTTGAACAAAATCCTCAATTTGAATAAAATAGAATACTATGGATTTAATGGAGCACCAAGCGAACACAGATAGGTCTACATAATACAATCTTTTTTGAAATATATAATAGTGCTAGACTATACATATATATATATATATATATATATATATATATATATATATATATATATATATATATATATATATATATATATATTTATTAACTGCTAGACTGCCCTGGAAGGTGCGTGCCTCGCCATGTGTCCAGCAAGTTTTTTCACCACAGTGAAAATGTTTTTGAAAGTCTAATCGCCAACAAACATGGATTGAGGCAGAATATTTCGTTAGATAAAAACATGTTGTGAATTTTGGAAATTATTACATCTATCTTTTTTCAAAACATGTTGACTTTTGGACTTTAGCACTGGAGATATTGGAAATGTTTGGACACAAATCGGAAACAATCCTATGCAGCCACCACTAGAATCAAAATCCATGAATAAATGAATCTGTTATATTAATAATAAACACCAGGACACAAAATTTAATTTCTAATGAATTTGAAAATGTATTAGTTCATCAACAACCACAGAACTTGCTATTGTAGCTAATTACAGATACAAATTTGATTATATATATTCTATTATTTTCTTTGTAACATAAAAACAAATCTGTTTTTCACTGATGCTTGTGGATCGATTACTCAGTCAACACAGGTACTCTCTACCTTCCATGTGCAGCTCTCACACAATACCTTTTGATATTTGTTACAAGTGTCCTTAGTTTTGTTTTTCTTGCAGTTTCTCCACACTTGGCACTGCCTTCCCCTCTCATCTGGAGCTGTTCCTGCCTGGGTCCTCGTACCATGAGCTGTGTGGCTTTTGCTCTCATATGGCCGTAGCGAAGTTCATTTGCCAGTCACATTATGAAGTTCCTCTGTGACATTCTCTCATTTGTGTATTTCTTGAACATGATGGAAGCATTTGTTGCAGCCAGGTCAAGGATATTATAAAACACAGCCACTGGCCAACTACGTGTGGGTGCTTTCACATAGTATTTCCTCGCCATTTGATCTAGCACATCTACTCCGAACTTGCTTCTGTTGTAGTGACTGTCTCTGGTTTAGCCTTTTGGCCACTTGTGATGGCAACAGCTGTGTGGACAGAGCTTTCCTTCTTTTGCACTGATAGACTGTGAGCTTTGCATTGTCACTTCTCAGCATCTCCGTGGTGAACAGCGCCCTTTGTTCCTTTAGGTAGCAAACGCTGAAATGCATGGTGTCAAAATGACCGTTATGGCCATTCAATGTAGAAACAGAACTCTTTTTTGTTTTGAAATTTTTATAAAATAACAATGTTAGAATAAAATATACACACATTTAAGAAAAGTCATGGTCCTATGGTTATATGGCTACTATTTAATCAAAGTTATTACATTGCAAAATTTTAAAATGGTCAAAATGACCGCTGTGGTAGTTTTAATACAGTGATTTAACATAAATGTCAATGGGAATGTAATAATTGTTACAGACATTAACAAATATCAATAGATTTAAAAAAGAAGTATTTCCATTGGGATATGTCGAGATGTACTTGTCCTTCAGCCTCCATGTCCTGATCAAAAAACCTCCTCAAAAGTGGGTGAGGACAGTGCTTCAGCAGTAGAGTTGTCCTCCACAACTAGCATTCAGGTCTGGTTTTATTCTGGAATGGAATACCCACTGTTACACATGCCTGGCTCTTGGAAAAGGCCACACTCAAATTGGCATAAAGAAATAAATGTATTTAAAGGAGAAAAAATAAGGTTTTCAAAGCAGCAAAATAATAGTCAAATGAGCTCCCAGGAATTACTGGAAGCAAGGGGAAAGAGACAGCACTGGCAGGAATTGATCCCCCTGGGCCATTCATATAGCCACTCCCCATTTTAAACTCCAAAATACAAATACAAAACTGTCCAAGCTTTTGCATCCAGCAATGTCTCATCCATCCAGCTCCACATCCCAAGCTCCAGCAATTCCCGGCATGGAAAAGAAACATTTTAGGAAAACAGGGACAATAGAGAAGAGGAAAGCAAGCATAGACACATTACTTTAACTCAATAGGAGAGCATGACAAAGTGTCCACCAGCACATTATCCACAACCCTAATATGGTGAATCAGTAAGTTGTATGGCTGCAAAAATAAAGCACAGCACATAAGACATTGATTGGCGTTCTGTAATGAGTTCAAAAAGGTGAGGAGTTTATGATCTGTATAGACCACCACTAGAAACAACCCTCTACCCACATGCACTTTGAAATTCTGTAATAAGAGCTAAAGCCTCTCTTCCAAAAATTTAATAATTCAACTTTTTTGAAAAGTAACATAAATGCAGGAATTTCTAGAGCCTGAGGGGTCAACGAGACTTGATACCCTTTAAGCAAATCAAACTACTTACAAACCGAGCCAAACCCACATGGTCAATGCAATCATCCATTCTGGGCAGCGGGAAAGAATCTGTCTTTCTTACAGAATTTACTTTCCAATAACCCTTACAGAAACTAAAAGTATTATCCAGTTTACTCACAAGGAGTCACGGCGATGCCTACCTAGAATAAGATGGTTCAGCCAACCCATTATCCAACAGGTATTTTGCATCACCTTTTTTCAGGAGAAACTCTTTAATAATGCTGCAAATTGGTCGCACATCACTCATGTCTATATCATGCTCAGTTAAATTTGTACACATGAGAACATCTGAGAACAAAGAAGGGAACATTAAAATTAGAGACTTCAATGCTGTGCACTTTCCTTTAGGGCTGAAACGATTAGTCAACAATAAAAAATTGTCGACAAACATTTTCATTGTCGAATAGTCATCTGATATCGTTTAACACAACATGAGATCTTTTGAAACGCTAATGATGACGCGGGAAAGCAGCACTTCAGCTCACACTTGATTGAGGAGAGGAAGAAAGAACAGCTCACAGTCCAGACTCACTCCAAACTTTCCAAACAGATTAAGCTGATGTAGATCGCAGAGTATTATAATACAAAAATGCAAAATAAGTAAATACAGAAGCAGTGTCGTTGTGAAATAAAGCGGAGCCGTACCTGGTGTTCTGCTTGAGCAATATTTGCCTGTCAGAGCATCTAAAAAGGAAACACTGTGCCATTATATACTGTATTTAATGCATCCTTTATTAAAGTTCAAATAATAAGGAAGCAGGCTGTAAATAAGCACAAACTCTGAAACTGGCATTTGTCTGTGCGGTCAGAGCCGCTTATATGAGTTGGGGGAAAAACAGCGTGATAGAGTTGCAAACTTCTCCCGGCTGATACACTGTCTCGTGCGGAGATGCTCATTACTGGTGCACGCTTGCTGCAGCTAGATTTAGTTTATAGTGATTGTTCGCGACATATTGAATTCACGTAGTGAGTGTGTGTTCACGTATTCATGGTGTGAATATTATAATGAAGAAAATCAGTGATACGCAGCTCTATAAAGAAGAGATTGTTTTTTGTGAGTTCAAAATCAAGTGAACAAAAAGGTGAGAAGGTGTAGTCAAAAAAAATATTTTCTGATTTGTCTTTTTAGGTTTGTTTTCTAATATAAATATCTAAAACTCCTTATTTACATTTTTTACATTCTTTAGCAGCTATACTGCAGAAGAAAAAAAAATTATTTGAGAATTTTGAATATAATATTTAATTAATTTTAATATTTAAATATCTAAAAAATATCTTAAAATGAGATAAATTCACCTGAGAAGCAACAAATAAGATATTTAGACTTGCTTTTAGAGCATATATGTTGAATATGAGTATATTATTTTTCTTTACTGCACTGGTAGAAGTATGAACAAGTAAAAAAATACACTTATCAAAATACACTTATATTTAAGATACATTATCTTAAAGCAAGTCTAAATATCTTATATGTTGCTTCTCAAGTAAATGTATCTTGTTTTAAATAATTTTAAATGATGTTAAATCGAAAACAAGACAAAAACACTTACTATCATTAGGATTTTTTGCAGTGACATTTTTAATTAATTAAACAATAAAAAACCAAGTAGTTTTTCTCCTTTAATTCAGTGAATGTCATTTAGAGGTTTTTTTAAAAGATGATTTGTCCTCTTTATTGTTAGTAAGCACATTTCATACAACCTTTTAAGTCAGGCACAAGCTGAATAGTCAGTTAAGAACTAATGATTAATCGTTGCTATAATGCCTGAATATTCGAATAATAGAAAACCATTCAGATCTGCAAATTTTTTTTCTGAATTTTTTCAGCCTTGGCTGTAACACAGTCACTGGGACTGACAGCATCCTCTTCAAAACTCTGAGGAGAGCAAACAGTGTCCTCACTGCTCACGGCTTGTGCAGCCGTATTAACCTCAGTCACTTCAGAGCTAAAGGTTGACGTATAATTGACATTTCTTGCAGTCCTTTTCTGCGTATTACTGTATTATGCTGTTCGGCATAACGCGGGAACCCGTTTCAGCTTATCAGCACCCATTCAGCACCATTCAACCCCGTTTCGTGGCTGGCCCACCAGGAAAATTCCTGGTTCTCCCAGTGGCAAGTCCGCTCCTGCACTCGGTAGTAACAAAGTGCACTCAGAGTCACCCCAGTGCCCATTATAGGCAATGTTTTCAAATAATAAAAAAAACACATTAATTTAATTTTGGCAACATTTTTATCATGCCAGACAGGTCAGACATTGGCCTTGTACCCATACCAACTGGATCTAAAAAATCCCCTATCTGAATTCTACCTTTAAACAGGAGTTTTAAATGCTCTTTTTCTTGGGCAAACTCTTTTCTTGGGCAAGTCTGCCTCCAATTCATTCTCTCTTTCATGTTTTTTTTATTTTTTAAACTCTAAGTGCTGTTCATTCTCTCACTGTTTAACCTCCAAACACGTTTGCTGCATTTGCATTTCAAGCAGTTCTGCTTGTTGTTCAAAAGTTACGATGACATTCGTTTTTCGAGACTTAACAGTGAGTCCACAAGGCATAGATTCACTTCCAATTCAGCGAAGCACTCTTTAATCCTTTACCTAAGCTGTGCCAGCTTCAGACCTTTTGTGATCTCAATTTTAAAGTTATACTGTTCATCAACTTTTCATAATTGGACTTTTATTAAGCCATATATTAATTCTTCTGACAAAGCTGCAAAACATTCATTCAATGAGTCAACAACAGCCAGAATTATACTTCTCAGTTGCAGACCAATCACATTTTCCAGAACTTACCAAACAACACCAACGTGAGCCAAAACAATACAAACTAATGGCCTCAGTAGCTACTTTAAACTACAAATGTCCATTAATCAATCAATCACAGTGCAGCTATTTTTGTTGCATTATACAAAGGTATAAATAACTTGTCAAATGAGCTTTCCCACATCTAACTAATAAAAAAATTAAAAAATCGAACTAATCTTTACCCAAGTCGTTAGTGTGCCCATATTACGGCTTGAGTGGGAACAGTCGCCCCACGTCCGACACACCAAACACAACAAAGTAAAATAAAAAAGGCAAAAAAATAAACCACGATAAATGCCATCTTTGGCAGGGTATCACATACTGTAGATCCAATCATTTATATTTCTTCCCCATTCGCACTCAGCGCCACCCACATTTACCACTGGACATTGAATTCATCCCCCAAAACGCAGAGACGATCAATGCTTCCCCTCACTCCCAGCACTTCAAACTCAAGATCATGGTCCAGCCTCCATAAATAACACACACATGGTTCTTGGCGGCAACATAAAGAAAAGGTCACACTCAAATTAGCATAAAAAATAAATTTATATAAAGGAAAAAAAAATGTTTTTCAAAGAGGCAAAGTAATAGTCAAACGAGCCCACAAAAAGTACTGGAAGCAAGGGGAGCGAAACAGCACTAGCATGAACCGATCTTTATCCTCATGCCCATCAGCCAAGCAACAAGGAATGCCCCCACACCTGCTGCCACTCTGCGGAGGAGAGACAGACAGGGCCATCACATCACTTTCCCTCAACAGTTCCCGATTGATAAAATTAAGACCCATCCTATGTTGTTTTTGTCTGGTTTAATATCCTGTTTCACTCTGAAATAATGTCACATTACAGAAGTAAACTTGGTTGCTTGGTTGTATTTATTCTTTTAAAGAGAAAGAAAGATGACGTGGCTTAATGAAACCGTTTCTTTTGGTTTTTCTCCTCTATCTCTATGAAAAGATAAAGAATTATTTTATATCCAAACATTTATTCTTTTTGTATTAGAATAAAAGAAGAGCCTCTTATTGGTAAAACAAAACAAATAAACTCACCGCCAACTCGGCTTTACCTGATAGTTTCATGTTTGTGAGCAGCTTTTTCAAAAGCACTATGTTATGAATATGATCTTAGATGCATATGTTTGTTGTTTAGATGAATACAGATTAATTGGCCAGCTTGTCGATCATTGTCCATTCACATTAGTTGCATGCATGCTGGGGGAGGATGTATTTGTGGGAGGCCGTGTGTGTGTGGGTGCTAAGGTTAGTCTCTCACATTTTCCTGCTTTTAACATAATGAAAACAGTACTCTATAATTCTACATCTGTAATTTCAAAAGAAAAATTAATAATAATCATGCTTGCATGCACTTGGGCAGAAGTATGTAATGCACCAACTTGTGATTAAATGTTTACTTTATCTGACTCAACCGAAGAAATTAAGGTTCTCATTTGATATGTTGGAATTATATAACAGTGACAGTATGTGGTTATAAGGCTACTTGTGTGCGTTAGCAACTGTGTGTGTGTGTGTGTGTGTGTGTGTGTTTGTGTGTTGGTTTGCATGCAAATTAATATATTCTAGGTTATGAGCTGCAGTGCATATTAGTGGCTGTGTATTTAGCAATCTAAGGACTCACCAGGGGGTACTTCAGTGCCGCATGAAATGTTCTGTATAAAATGTTCCATATAAAATGATAAGATGACTATAGGCCTGTCTCTTTACTCTGCACACTTCAAAGGCTCTTGGCCTCCATGTACTCCCATCGTATGCTTTTAGTTATACACAGGTCTTTATTTTTGCATCTTCTTCAAATACCTTTGGCTAGCATGTCCAAATGCATATAAAGCAATCTTGTTCAGGTCTTACTAAGCCTAACTCAGGTAATACAGTGATGCCTGCTATAGAAAACCCAATATACTTCCAACAGAGTAAGAGCTTTTAGTTGGGCATTTGTATCAGTGGAGCACTCCACATGCATTTACCTAGATCATTCAAACACTTATTTTTAATAGCAGGAAGAGCTAAACTCCTGGTAAATTGGTTTTAAAACTTCTGGCTCAGTTGTTCAGAAAGATTCTGGCAGGATTCACATTCTCAACTAGGATTTACTTTGACTTGTGTGAATGTTTTGCTCATGGCTACTGTGTATACTATGAGTATTTCTTGAACACGCACATGTCATTTAGAAGTATAGAAGGAGGTAAGATGTAATGTATGGTGACCCCAACAAGTATTTGGACATCTACGCCAGACTTAAAGATGTGAAGAAAACTACTTTTTTGGGCTCTATTCAACTGGAGCGTGTGGAGGTGTCCTAGCAGAGTAAGAGACCATTTTTAAAACTTGACACAGCACCTTAAAAATGCATTTCTCATAATACAAGACAATTAAAACAGTAAGACACTTTGCAATGGTCAATGTTTACACAGGAAAAAAAAAACAATGAAAAATTAGTGCAGATGAACGCAAGATGTCCTCTGTGAGATGCCCGTACAGTAAGTTAATGGTCATGGTCTCACAACCAGAAAGTGGCAGAATGATTTTAATGCTGAAAATTATTTCTGTTGTTTTCCAATTAAAAAGCTAACAAGCTTAAAATGTTGCTTGAAAAGTGTGCATGCTCTAAGTGTCTTTGAAGTGTATTGCTACATGATACTTTGATATTTTGTCTATTGCTATTTACATTTAATGCATTTTTAAGTGTGACTTAAGTGTCTAATACATACTTTTAGGGATTTTTAATGTCTGGAATAATTTTTAATCTGGAATAATGTTAGTAATGCTATGTGCTGTAATTTATTGGATCACCACATTCAATCACATTAAGGATTTGGGCTTTTTTGGTAATTGGACAGTTCTATTTGTTGTACTATACATTATTCCAGATATTTTCACTACCGTTAATGTTGATGTACATGGAAAAAACTAATTAGTTATACCTATTAATGGCAGATGACCATCAAAGGGTCACCCAGCTGAGCTTGCTGAAAACCCTTAAACACAGAAGAGAAACAGCTGGGATCAAATTACTTGGTTTAGGCCAAGGTTGCTTAGCCATCAAGCAGTATCTGGATTGTTCTTGCTCAGTGATTACCCAACAGCCTAGAGAGATTAGTTTCACTGAACTACCCCTCCTCTGAACAGCTGTGAATGTCAATGGGTTATTGTGAAAACTGTGAGTGCAAATCTAAAAGAATTCAAATGGGTTTGTCTTTCTGCTCCAAATTGAAGAGTAGTATTTAACTGTATTTCCCAGTCACTGTGATCTAACTGACTGGGCACCTGTGAGGTGTTGCAAAAGAAAAAAGAGGCCAGGATGGTGAGGACGGTCAGTTCTGCAAGATCAGACCGTTCTCGTTAAGAGAGCCCTTGAGACCAACAGCAACCAAGGAGGTGAGTAGGTGGAGGTGAGCCGAGAGTGTGTTTTGAAGCACAAGCTTCAATTACATTTGACATTTGTAGACAGCTGATCAGTCCATAGTTCTCAAAGGGCAATGACAGATACAAGATTCGATACATCAGGAGGAAATGTTGTGGGTTTGTCGACCATGGGTGGTAATCTCTGCAGATATTGTCAGAACAGCCTTTACCCAAGGAATGATGTCTTTATACCAGGGGTATTCCCAGGGGATTAGTTCTGCCACTAGTCGATGTGTTGCGTCTGTGTCGACTAGCTGTGATCACATGTGATCACATGGCTACAGTTGTGCTTGTTCAGTGTATGGTGTCTGTACGACGCAAATTCACACTTTTTTTTCCAGGCTTTGCAGACTTAACAATTATATTTGAGCAAACGTTTCTCATTGCTTCTCAAGACACATACTTTAGGAGCTTTCAAATCTTCACTCGCTGTATTAATATGTAATAACTGAATGTTGCATGTGAAATTCGCTTTTAACCCACCCATTGAGAAGGAAGCTGTGATCTAATGATCTTGATCTGATGCATGGTTTAGACATGAAAGGCTGAGATTATACAAGGCTTCATATCTTCAATGGATGACTGGAGAAGCCCATGGCTGGAGAAGAAGCGTGATTTGCTAGAGATTTGAGATCAGATGCAGAATCAATCTGGCTCTTTCTTCTGATCTGGAGAACGTGCTGCTAAAATATCAGGAGTTGCCCCCTGGTAAGCAGAATCTGTTGTGATAACTATGTTTACTCGACTGTAGGTTCACATCTTGCATTCAAAAAAGCTTGTTAATGGTGATAAAACAGCAAAAGAAATGCAGAAAATGTAAACATTTAAGTGACGCTATGCTGATCAATTAGTAGTAATGTAATCCAATGTTCAACTCAGGGATCAATACACAGCTAGGTGCATATGTGATGAAAAACCCCTGATCTCCATCTCAGATTTTCTTGACATTTATTCAGCAGGCAGAAAAACATGGTGTAGGAATATCTTGCACATGAGAAGAGGGAGTAAATCTAATGCTCATCTGAACATGAATGTGATATTGATCTGAAATGCTTCACTGTTATAATTTGTAAAAGTAAAAATAGTTTGTCTTTGCAAAGAGAGTCTGAAAATGTCACACATCTTGTAAAGTTCATGTAATGTAGCAGTGATGGAGATTTTGCCTAGTAGGATGTGTTCCTGAATCTACATCCTTGCTGATCCTGGATCAACATTCAAATCAAGCAAGATCTAGGTTTTATTATGTAATTTGCATGTCACTGATAAAATGTTTGCTTGTGTATTAGCTTGATAATTTGAATCCTTATGAGGTTCATTGTACAATTCCCACAAGCTTATCCCCATAACATGAGACTGCTTCAGCTCAAAAACACTTCTGTTAAGACGAGAGGGGTCTGTTTTGACAGCCAACATCAAAGCGGTCCATAGCCATACACTCTCCGAAGCACTCCACAGTGACAACACACAATACCATCAAACACTCACAGCAATGCTTTTGAAATGCCTGACGCTGTTTGCCTTTCTACTGGCACACTATAAAGAACATCCTCTTCTTCATTGAAAGCAGTCTAAAATGGTGTAATGGAAATGGAAAATCAGAAATGTACTGTTTCTTCGCTTGATTCTGTTGCTGCAATGTGTAAACCAGTGACTTTGCTATTTGTTAAACACAAATGTTTTTTTTTAACATCCTCTATTATGCTGGCATGTAGGGGTGTTTAACAATGAGGTATGTGAGTATGTGTTAGTGCATGTATTTGTGTTAAAAATGGACCTGCAATCTTTTGTGCTGAGGAAGATAAAAGGACTAACGATGGACTGGAAGAGGTTAAGCGCTCTGAGAGAGAACATCAATGGATTTGATTTGTATTGATTTTGGTAGACACACTGCACTAACCAATTATCCTCGCTGCACCTAACAAACAGAGGCGAGGTGAAAGCAAAACAGCCGAGGATGGAAGGGGCGATCACTCATGTCATATCTGTTCTATTTTCCTCTGTTTCAATAAAAGCACATACTGTATGCACACACATTTTAACCTGGTGCCAGTGAGTATCAGTCTGTTTTCCCAGAGCCCTCTTTTAACTGTCTCACCGAAGATAGATGGCTACTGTTACAGCAGCAATCACAAACCACAAAATGATAAAGGGCAATGAGAGCTGTTCAGAGATGTAGGATAGAAGAAAATGTAGACAACTGAGATGAAGAGGAGAGAGATTGAGATAACAAGAGGATGAATAGTTGAACAATGGACATATAAAAAAAACAACTAGTCTCATTCCACATTAAAATCAAAATAAATAAATGAAGCCTTTGTATTTAGGGCAATTATGCGCACATGTGTTCCTCTCAGCTCTGAAGCGCTGTTGTGGATATTAAGAGAAATAGTGATTGGTAGGTAGTTTGACAGACAGGCTGAACTCATTACAGCCAAGGTGCAAGAGCAGATCTCAGCACACAACAGTGCCAGACACTGTCCTGCACTGCCGCTGTCCCTGGGGCCCGGAGAGAGACATGAACACAGGAGCTCATTAAGACCCTCAGTCGAACTCTCCCAGTGCCTTAACCTCACTCCACATCACATTCACAGTGTATGTGAATGTTTGATTGACTCAGTTTGCAGTGTGCTCTCAGCAGCTGAAGTGAGAAGGTGACGAGTGCTACTGCTACTACTGTTGATGATCATGAGAAACAGACAGAGAAAGAAAGAAAGAAAGAACAAAAAAAAAAAAAAACTGAATGATATTTTTCTTCCCCTGGTGCTTCTATGACTTTGAGTTACATGCAGGCTGTACCTGTAGAAGAGAAGAGTACTGTGTATGTGTTTGTATGACCACACCACATGATTCTCAGTATCCCTCAAGGCCCTTTTACATGACTCATGTCAGGCCTTCATTACAAAGCTTTGAAAGTACTATGCAGTGCTTCCAAGAGTATTCTTTCACGCCCCAATATGTTGCCATTTTTGTTACATTTATAATAATTATCTTATTTAAACATTTATATATATTCAAAAAAATGTTTTGTACCTGTATATTTAGCTACACATTTTAAGTAGAAACACCCAGATGGCACGTGAGTCTAATGTTAATAAATATTCTGACGGATTTACTTAAACTAATTCAAACTGATAACTTATGAGTTTGAGTCTTTGTGAGTGATTCTTTAAAACAACTGACTCATCAGAGTTTGTTTTTGCATGCAGCCAGCCAGGAGAATGCAATAGAAAGCACTGCTGTAGATTCAGAATTAGTTTTTCATATTCAGTTTTGTTTATCATGTCTCTAAATAGTGGTACAGGAAACTCTGCTCTATTTCTAATGTGTGAAATACTCTGATTTTGCACTTTATGTAAATACTGTAGATACGACCAATTTGATCACACAGAAACTCATCAAGTTGTTACCGAATATTCCGAATGGTTGATAAAACGTGTATTCCTGTTGACAACTAAAAACAAATTGCATTAGAACTCACTTTCTGGCACCCCACTGTTGACATTTCACCTGGAAACTTGAGCTCACATGCCCACATGTATAACTAACACTTCCCAATTCAGCCACTGCGGGCAGTGGTCTGAAATCCATCTCTCTCTCAACTCTCTACCAACTCTGCACTAACACCATCCACATAATGATTAGGTGAAACAAATTGTCTTGAAATAATTGGCTACTTTTTGAAAGGGGAGCGGTTTAAATTGGGGGTTCAAATTTTATGATAAATTCTTTGAACTTTGAGGGTCACGTTACAGCATTTAAATTGAGTGTAATACAATGTCATGGGTAAAGCTGTAGCTTGATGCATCACTCCATCAGTTCAATGCATTGGGACATCACATTACCTGTATGCACCTTTCTGATCATAGCTATCTTAATGAGTATCAGATACTATAAAGCAGAGATGGGCAACTTCTATTAAAATTAATGAGAGAAATTGGAACGTTCAACGGATGTAGAAAGGAAGTGCTGCATTTCAGATAAAAGAACCAATCACCTTTAATATACAGACATCACCTGTCAACTTAAAGGGTTAGTTCACCCCAAAAAATTATCCATTAATTTACTCACCCTCAAGCCATCCTAGGTGTATATGACTTTCCTTTTTCAGCCAAACACAATCAGAGTTATACTAAAAAATATTTTGGCCCTTCCAAGCTTTATAATCAGAATGAATGGTACCTTAGATTTTGAAGCCCAAAAAAGCGCATCCATCCATCAAAAATGTAAACCATATGGCTCTAGGGGGTTACATTAGCTATACAAGCTGGGAGTTAAAGATGCACAATTTATGATATCAGTGTTGTCAGATTTTATTGCTGATTTGAAATATGTTCTTTGATCGTAATCTTGACCAACCATTTTGGAGATTTCGGTCTTTCACCATTCAAGAAGGTAGGAGCTGCACTGTCATGCCGATTGTTTACAAATAGCTGCCCAGGAGTGTTCCAATGATGGCTGTCAGTGGACTGACTTAATAGAGAGTCTTTGTGAGTATTTAGTTCACAGAACATAACGGATCATTTCCTGCTACAATGCCTTGTTCCTGGAAAGAGCCTCCCCCACATAAACCTGCAGAATTATGAGCTATAGTGTATTGAAATATCAGTGTGTGTGTGTGTGTGTGTGTGTGTGTGTGTGTGTGTGTGTGTGTGTGTGTGTGTGTGTGTGTGTGTTGCTGTCTTCTGCTGTCTGAGAGGGTGGCCTCATGAAACTTGAAGCCATGTCCTTATTCTTACCTCTGATTACCTACACTGATTGGTGATCAATGCACTTTCAGGTCAAAAAAGTGTAGTTTGACACATAACATGTCCATGAATGATTTCAATTTTATTTATTTTATCTAGAATTTAGGTTAACATATATAGCCTATGAATGAAGATGAATGTTTTAATTGCCATTTCCATAGCATTTCACCATTTCTCTTAAGTATTTTTTTTTTTTTTCACTTTTATTTGCCTTTACTCCTTTTTAAATGGTCCTGTGGTGTGACAAATTATTATGATTTATTTTATTTTAGATCAAATGTTCCATGTAAACTCGCAATTAATATGGTCATAAAACTGAATGCATAATAATTATAAAGAAATTAGAAAAATGCTGTGGCATGAAATGCTAAACTCCATCTAAAACCATTTTAAGTAACATTTTGCTAATTCTTTTGTAAATACACAAACAGCTTTTATAATTAAATAAATGAAGAGACTATTATTATTATTATTATTATTAGTTACATTTATATAGCGCTTTATCTGAGACCTCAAAGCGCTTTACAAGGCAGGGGGGAATATCCTCAACCACCACCAATGTGCAGCATCCACCTGGATGATGCGACGGCAGCCATATTGCGCCAGTACGCCCACCACACACCAGCTTACTGGTGGAGAGGAGACAGAGTGATGAAGCCAATCAGTATACGGGGATGATTAGGAGGCCATGATGGACAGAGGCCAAGGGGCAGATTTGTCCAGGACACCGGGGTTACACCCCTACTCTTTTCGAAAGATATCCTGGGATTTTTAATGACCACAGAGAGGAATGACCACTACATGGAATATGTGTACTTTTAAAAATCATTTTGTCACTGCTCAACACATGTCAACTTTCTTAAACTTTTCCTTAGCTAAACTCTCAAAAAGTGAATTTGCTAGAAAGGCATCAAGATATTCTTCTCTTCACAGCTGAACAAAGACAATGACGATGGAAACAGGTGCTTTTGCAGGCAGTAAATTGAGTGTTGATTAGATTACCTGCAGTTTCATCACCTGTGATCATGGACGTTATCGATAGGGTGTCACATTACTGATTCCACTTATTTATTTAGCTGAACAGACGTGTGGGATGCACTGTGGTCATACAGTGCTAATGCTGTTAGCATCTCTAGAGTCCTTGCTTGAGGATGCACTGTACTGAATGGTGATGAATGTTTGAGTGAGAGAAACTTACACCTTCTTGCTCAAGCAGTGTATATTGTATGCATTTGTATGAGTAAAATATCTTCTTCTTTTTTTAATAAAAGCAACCTTCACGGCTTACAAATTTAACGCTCTCATATTTAGTGTACCTCATGCTACTGTATGTAATATCTAGGGTACTAAGCCATTAAACTAATTGGTTTGAGTCATTCATTTCTGATGTTTCATGCAAAACACCTGTTTTTGAAGCTTCCATTAGCACTTTAGTATTTAGTATTTTTTTTTAATTCATGAAAGAACACTAAAGATTGTTATTGGCACTGTTCCTGCTCACTTATTTCAATGAAGTCTGCATTGAATACATTTACATTATGTATTTTGTCAGTTATTGTCAGTTACAGTTTTCACTTAACTTTTCATGGGTGTCAAAAAAATGTCAAACTAAAAAATGAATCTTTGAAAATATCTTTGTACTTGTGCATGCATGTATGTGTTTGTATGTGTGTGTGTGCATGGCTGTTGTTGATATTGTCCCCAGATATTAGCTAAATTTGATAAAATTCCATTTGGGAACATTAGGGAATACCCTAAAATAATGAATACGCAAATAATAACCCCACAAAATAATGAACCTATAAGGATAGTAAAATCTTAAATCACTGGCTGTTACCTAAAATGAAAGTGGATTAATAAACACACTAAATAACATTTAAATAAAAATGTAGATAAGGTTTCTTTGAGGTTTAGATTTAGAGGTAGGTGTACACAATAAAAAAGTCTCCATCATGATAGAAAAACATATCTTTGAGTGTATTTTTGTGCACAATCATGTTTGTATGCACCAGAATCTACTCTCCCATGTCACTTTGTGTTACTAGAATATAACTTAGAGCATCCAAGAGGGTGCCAAAAAAAGAGTTATGGATGGGAGAAAGAGAAATGGGGAAGGGAAATGTGAGGAGGATATATCACAGAGGATGAAAAGAGCAAAAGAGGGGTATGGGGCATTGAGATAAGACAGAGACGGACATGATCAGAGGGGATAAGCTGGGCTGGTGTGGCAGTATCTTCCTCCGTCAGACCTGATGGGTGAAGACGGAAGGGAGGTCGATATTATAGAGGGTTCAGGTTCTCTATTTCATGATAATATCAATTGATGAATGAGTCATATTTTATTTTTTACTCTGCTTTTCACTTATGAATGTATGAGCAATAGCTAGGTTTGTCAGACCGGGTCACCTTTCCAGGGACACTGCACGTTTTCTTAGACAGCAAGTTAATTTTCCATCAACCATGGAAGATATATCACCTCCAAAGAGCTTTTTGTTCCAATTTTTTTATACTGAAGGACAAATTCACTACTTAGCTCTTGCACCACTACGGATAGTATTTCAGCACAAAACCCTGCATCTTATTAACAAACAATGCAGTTTAACAAGATGCTAACTACTTTGTCAGATCCAAATTCCATAATTTGTCATTATTTTCAGAGCAAACACGCTTCCCTTCTGTGCACATATACTTATAATAGAATGCACTGTTATAGCAAAACATAGCCCTTTTTGCCTGGTGCAATTAATGTGGCGCCAGCATGTAGTAAACAGAATTTTATTTAAAAGTGACATTTGTTTACATTTTCTGGTAATCAAGCAGTGACTCATAAAATGATGATCAAATGATGGAGAACTTTGCATTTTATTTATTTTATAATGATCATAATCATTATAATAACTTTACTGAACTGGGTGCTGAAAAATCACAGCATGTGCAAATAAACAGCACCATCAGCAGATTAATTCACCTAAGAAAGTGACACTACTGTAGATGTCTTGTGAATAAATTCGGTCAACCTCACAATGCTTAACCCATAATGCTAGTTCAAAAGCTAACAAAAACTAAGCTAACGTGTGGATTTCCTCTTTTTCTGTGCATATCTTTGCAGTGGCGTTAGATGACTGCGCAGGAAACGAGAATGTGGAGTTTGAAGTGTCAAACCCGGACTTCGTTATAGACAAAAACCTGAATCTGGTTCCTAGACGAGATGTGATTGACAGTGGAGACGTCATGTTTATTCATGGTGTCAACAAGCATGTTGCTGACATGGCACAGGTGACCATTATGGGAGCACCGCCCAGATCCCCTCAAATGCTCAGGGTAAGTGGTTCTTTGTTTATTGATGTTTTGTGTGTGATTTTGTCAAATGGCATCAAGTCTCCAATCTTGTCATCTCATACAGTGATCTTAAATGGTGTTTGTAAAGAAGATCATTTTCATGGGCAAGGAAGAGGCGAGAAACCGGCTTAACATATAAATAATATTTTAATAAAGAACTTAAAACAAACACATAGGACAACAGACATGTCTGCTGATTAAGCTCTCTCTCCCGATCGCCGTCTGCGAGTGGCCTTTATCCCTCTTGGCGGCTGAATTAGCCTGATACGGGACCGGGCGTGCGCAATCACGCACCGGTCCCGCCCTCCACCGTGCCACATTCCTCCCCCGTTCTCTCAGGCTGGGGACCCCCGGCCTGACGTACATCCCCTGGGGGGGGGGGGGGGGGGGGGGGGGGGGGGCGCCTCCCGCGCGGTCTGCCGGCGGGTCATCCCCATCAGCCTGGACGAGGGAGGGGGCAAGGGGAGGGAAACAACAATTAAAAATAGGGGGGGGAGGGTTCCTGCACTGGGCAGTACCTCCCCTCCCACAAACACCATAATTTAAAAAAGAGGGAAAAGGCCAACGCAGAGCGGTATCGAGAGAGAGAGGAGAGAGAGATTAAAGGAAAGAAAGAAAAAAAAACGTACTTGCCGGTTCTCTGATACGCCGTAGCTCGTTCCTCAGCCACTTCTCCACCCTCTACAGGACAACAGCCGCGCCTCTCCGGGCAGATTGGAGGCAGTCCTCAGCCCCTGGCGGACGGAACGCCCCGCCGCGTTCCCGGGGTGTCGAAGGGGCCTCCCCCCGCCCCTGGCAGCGGTTCTCCCTCTCCAGGCGGTCGGCGGCGAGCCCCTCCCCGCACGCGGTCGGCAGTCTCCAACCCCGCCGCGTTCCAGCGGCTACTAGGGGACTCCCCCGCCCCTGGCAGCGGCCCTAACCGCTCCAGGCGGTCGGCCAGGAGCCCCTCCTCCCCTCGCGGTCGGCGGCCGTTCCTCCGCGTCCAGGTGGCTGGGCTCCTCCGTCTCCCGGCAGATGGCCGCGGTTGCTCCATTGAGAAGTGGCGAGAACTCCGCTACGGCGTATCCCTCTTCCTTCCCGGGCTTTCGGCACCAATGTAAAGAAGATCATTTTCATGGGCAAGGAAGAGGCGAGAAACCGGCTTAACATATAAATAATATTTTAATAAAGAACTTAAAACAAACACATAGGACAACAGACATGTCTGCTGATTAAGCTCTCTCTCCCGATCGCCGTCTGCGAGTGGCCTTTATCCCTCTTGGCGGCTGAATTAGCCTGATACGGGACCGGGCGTGCGCAATCACGCGCCGGTCCCGCCCTCCACCGTGCCACAGTGTTCATTACTGAATACATCATATGCCAGCTCACCCAAGAGTCTGGTTTCACAATTGGACATACACTATCGGTCAAAAGTTTTGAAACAGTCATTCTGTATTTTTTATATATATATATATATATATATATATTATTATTAAAAAAAAATATATTCACATTTTAGAATAATAGTAAATTCATCAAAACTATGGAACTGTCATCACCCTTTGCCTAGAATTTGCAAACATATACTCTTGACATTTTCTAAACCAACTTCTTGAGGTATCACCCTGGGATGCTTTTTAAACAGTATTGAAGGAGTTCCCATTTTGTTGGGCACTTATTGGCTGCTTTTCTTTATTATTTGGTCCAAGTCATCAATTTCAAAAACATTTTTTTTAATTACATTTTAGTTTTATAATGAAATAAATGAATGTGGTGGCGCAATTATATTTTTTGTCTACAAAACTAATTTCAAACATTTAAGCCTTCAGATAAAATTTTAACATCACGAGAGACATTTCAGTCAAGTGTTTCAAAACGTTTTGTCCTTTTGTAGTGTCTGTCGGTCGAATTGCATTTACTGCCTTCATGTTGACAGATTCCAGTTCAGATTAGAAATTACATTTTTTTGACTTGACATGTACTAACATGCATGTGAGGACAAGCACATTTACATTTATTCATTTTGCACACACTTTTATCCCAAGCGACTTACAAAAGAGGAAAACATAAGGAGACAGTGGTATGAAAAGTGCCATATTACATGTATACATAATATTATTCTGATAAAACAAATGAAAGTGCAAATATATACAGTATATATATATATATATATATATATATATATATATATATATATATATATTATTGACTGGTAAAGTGTTCATGGAAAAGATGTGTTTCAGCAGTTTTTTGAAGACAGAATGTGAGACAGCTTCACGGATGAGGTTGGGAAGATCATTCCACCAACGCGGTATGATGAAGCCGAAAGTCTGGGAAAGTATTTTGGTGCCTCTTTTTGTTAGTACAAGGTGACGTTCCTTAGCCTACCGCAAGCTTTTAGTGGGCGCATAGCTCTGCAGAAATGATTTTAGGTATGCTGGAGCAGACCCAGTGACTGTTCTGTATGCCAGCATCAGAGACTTGACCTTGATACGTGCATCAACCGGCAGCCAGTGAAGCGAGACAAGGAGTGGTGTAACATGCGCTCTCTTTGGTTGATTAAAGACCAGATGTGCTGCTGCATTCTGGAGCATTTGCAGGGGTCTAATTGCACATGCAGGGATGCCTGCAAAGAGTGTTACAGTAGTCCAGTCTAGTTATGACCAGTGACTGAACAAGAATTTGTGTGGCATGCTCAGAGAGGAAGGGTCTTATCTTCCTGATATTGTAGGGTGTAAATCTACATGATCTTGTGGTCTTTGAAATTTAGTTTGTTATCAATGGTTACCCCTAGATTTCTGACCATTTTAGAAGGCTTTACTGTAGGTGATTTAGTGTTCAACAGCAGGGGTAGCTGGAAATACAAGGAGTTCGGTCTTGGCTGGCTTAAGTTGCAGGTGGTGTACCTTTATCCAGGCTGAGATGTCTGTCAGGCAGGCAGAGATTCGAGCAGTCACTGTGGTGTCATTGGGCTAAAAAGACAAGTAGAGTTGTGTCATCAGTGTAGCAATGGTAAGAGAAACCATGTGCCTGAATGATGGGTCCCAGTGATGTTGTGTATATAGAGAAGAGGCACATGCACCAAACCCTGAGGTACCCCAGTAAGTAGCTGATGTGGCTTGGACACCTCACCTCTCCAAGCTACCTTGAAGGACCTACCTGAGAGATATTAAACCAGTCAAGCACAGTTCCTGTGATGCCCAGTGAAGAGAGGGTGGAGTGCAAGATCTGATGGTTGACTCTGTCGAAGGCTGCAGAAAGGTCCAGCAGAATCAGGACGGATGATTTGGATTCAGCTTTCGGCTGTCTCAGCAACACAGTGACAGACAGCAAGGCAGTCTTGGTGGAGTGTCCACTTTTGAAGCCTGACTGATTTTCATCCAGCAGCATGTTCTATGAGAGATGGGCAGAGATTTGATTGAAAACTGCCATTTCAAGTGTTTTTGCCATGAATGGGGAGAGAGACTGATCTGTAGTGTTCGATTTGTATGGGGTTAAGTGTGGGTTTCTTCAGCAGCGGGGTTACTTGAGCCTGCTTAAATGTAGTGGGAAAAGTGCCTGCAAGTAGAGATGTGTTAATTATGTGTGTGAATGCCGGAAGGATGGATGGGGAGATGACCTGGAGAAGGAATGGGACCAAGGGAACATGTGGTGGGGTGGTTGGAGAGGAGTTAGAGACCTCAGTGTCAGGCAGAGGAGAGAACATAGAGACAGAGGAGTTGCATACAGGAGAAAGCACATATTTCATGTAGAGGAAACCAGCACCAGAAATAAAATGTTTAATTAGGGGCAAAACTTTACCTCAGATATATCTCACAAATCTAACAGGAACATAAAGAATTTCAACATATGTCAAGTCAAAAAACAGGGAATATGTGACAGAGCAGGCTGGCGTGGGCGCTGGCTCGTTGGCCGTGGCTGGCGTGGACACTGGCTCATTGGCCGGGGCGCTGGCTCGTTGGCCGTGGCTTGTTTGGCCGTGGCTGGCGTGGGCGCTGACTCGTTTGGCCATGGGCGCTGGCTCGTTTGGCCGTGGCTGGCGTGGGCGCTGGCTCGTTTGGCTCGTTAGTCGTGGGAGGCTTGGAGCAAGGAGCTGTGGGAGGCTTGGAGTGAGGAGAAGATGCCGGTTTTGGCTCAGGGTTACCGCTATAATCCACAGTGTAAAGGGATACGCAAAGTTCCAGTGCCTTCTCCACATATTCGCAGAGTGTCTAGTGAGGATCAGCCGGAGGCATCAGTTCCTTCAGTGCACTATTCAGACCAGTCCAGAAGAAAACCTCCAGAGAGCAGTCTGGATAGTGCACTAAATTCGCTAGCTCTTGAAAATCACGGATGTAATCCTCAATTGGACTGTCCCCTTGCTTCAGAAGTAGAGTTCTGACAGCCGCTAGATCCAGTTTTGGTCAGTCTTTCTGTGACAAGGCAGACGAGGAACAAGGATCTAAAAGCATCTTTTAATGAAACAAAAGATGAACAAGGTAACTCAGTGTGGCACCTAAAGAATGGATTTCGTTGCTCTGAACCCAACTATAATTACAGCACAGACTACGCCACCCTGGGAATTTCACCCAGGGAAATAATGGTCCAATAAGGACACAGGTTCGTTCCCACAGGACAGAGCAGAGACGTGAACTTGTAAAATAATAATACTTTATTATACTAAAATCAAAACTCCACACACACACACAGTTCAACACACACCAAGATTAATATGACTTCAAAAAATAAAGAACATCAACAAAACCAATCAAGCAATCCAAGACAACAGGTCAGATGGCAACAGAGATAACCAAACCTACTCAATTCCACTTCACTACAAGCACTTCAACCGTATGTTTAATGTACTTATTTCACCACAAACACACGTGCATTTTCGGTGACAAACAAATTCCAACAGAATCAAATCACTCAGTGAACAAGAGTACCCATTAGTTTGGACCTGAAGCAGTCAGCACTCTTAGCCAATCCAACAACAAAAAAAAAAATCAAATAAATCACAAGTAAACAAAACAAAAAAAAAAAAAGAAAATACAATCAAATTATATTTCAACTCAAAACGAAGAATACAAATTTAAACACCAAAATAACAAATACAAGTCACATTACTCTTGATCCATAAACCATATGCACACACACAACCGACAAACACTCACCCAACTCACACCATCTTATGGGTGCATTCACACACCACACGAATTCCACAAACGCTCGTCCAGTTGAAACAGTGCGGAGGCGATCAGCAGCAACCAATGAGAATAGGCTACACGACAGAAGTCTCGCACTCCTCAGCGTCGAGTCCACTGGATACGGGCCAGTCACAGGCACAGATGAAGCGAGGCAAGGCAGCACACGGCCAAGGGACAGGACGAAGAACAACGAAACCCCACGGGGAATAAATAAATAAGGAAAAGAAGAAGGGGAATGCCAGGTCACGGTCCCAATCAGCTCGCTGCACTCATGCCGACATTACTCGCTCGTTCACTAGAACAGAGGAGGAACACAACATAAACAATGTCTTTTCGCGAATATTCTCCCATGAAGTCAATACTAGTTTACCCACCTGATTTTCCGCAAATCAGTCTTCCCACTGTCAAGCCGCGATAAATAAACACAGCGCGTCACGCATACTAGAAGCACAAAGCGCATACATACAGCCAACAGCTCACCACGAATAACCATATTTCTCTATCTCTGATAACGTACCCAAATGGATGCGCGACTCAGCTTCGGAATCCCCATACGAGAGCAGCTCAAGACAGCAGCAACAGAGCTTACAACAGCCTACACGCTTCCAACACACAGAAACCTTTATACGCGCTCCCGCACCTATAGCGCACCTGAATCAAATGAGGTAATTCCTGCCAGTGGCTGTTGCTGCGTGCTGCGAATGGGCTGTCAATTCCCTATATAGGTTATTTGGAATTAGACGTTGAATTATGTGGGCATTCAGTACCTAATTGTGGCATTTTGGTTGTTAAGGATCCCCCAGGAGGCATTGGTGTCCAAGCCCCTGGTGTATTAGGGATGAATGTCTTGGGGCGGTGCTACCAACGGTTGTTTGGGGAGCACGGAATAGCACTTTTCAATTTTCCTTCTGTGGCTGGAGTTCCTTCTTTTGTGAGGCAGGCCCTGCAACAGTGCCATCAGGTAAATACTCACCCTTCTCCTGGTTGTTCAGGAAAAGTTAGGGTGCGGGGTCCTCGGATGCAGCGAGTGGCAGGAGGTACTATTACTTTGATAGCGGCAACTTGTTCAGAACGATTTGCAGATGGAATAGTGCTCTTGGAGCCCCCCGAGTTTGGATTGCCGGAAAACCTGTTGGTTTCGCCTGCATTGGTTCGCGTTGTTAAAGGCACGGTCTATGTACCAATAGTTAATGTGGGTACTTTAGATGTTACGCTTTTTCCGCGCAGAGTTTTGGGCACTTTAAGTAGTGTACATGTGGTCAGTTTACCCGCAGGCGTTACAGAAGTTCGGTCTGACACCATTGTTGCAGGTGTGCCAGTTGTTTGTCCTTCAGAGCAAGCACAAATAGATGCGGTTGAGTTGGGTGCATTACCTGACGGAGAGCAGACTCAGGTTAGGACTTTGCTGCAGCGGTATCAGTCCATTTTCGCCGTTAATGAAAGTGATTTGGGGTGTACAAATCTAATCTCTCACGACATTCCGTTGGTAGATGATACCCCTGTGAGGCAGCGACACCGACGTATTCCTCCTACCGAATATGAGACCGTCCGGGCACATATAAATCAGTTGTTGGAGTCACAGGTCATTAGGGAAAGTTGAAGTCCATATGCGTCCCCTATTGTCTTGGTAAAGAAGAAAGATGGTAGTCTGCGGTTATGCGTAGACTACCGTCAATTAAATGCCAAGACCCGTAGAGATGCGTTTCCGTTGCCTCGTATAGAGGAGTCGCTGGATGCACTTTCGGGAGCCCGCTGGTTCTCCACTTTAGATCTGGCCAGTGGCTACAATCAGGTTCCCGTCAGTGAGGGAGACAAGCCAAAGACCGCTTTTTGCACCCCGTTTGGACTATTTGAGTGGAATCGGATGCCATTCGGGCTCTGCAATGCTCCCTCCACCTTCCAGAGACTCATGGAGCGGATCTTTGGAGACCAACAATATCAGTCCCTTTTGTTATATCTGGATAATATTGTTGTGTTCTCGTCTTCTGTTAGCCAGCATCTGGAGCGACTGGAAGTGGTGTTTAGGCGTTTGGAGAGGGAGAATTTGAAGGTGAAGCTCGAGAAGTGTGCCTTCTTTCAGCCCGAGGTAAAATACTTAGGCCATGTTATTTCAAGTAAGGGAGTAGCTACCGACCCTTGCAAAATTGAGGTAGTGGCACAGTGGCCTCGTCCATCTACCGTTAAAGAGTTGCGTTCTTTTCTCGGCTTCGCCAGCTACTACCGCCGTTTTGTGGATGGGTTCGCCAAGTTGGCCGCTCCTCTACATCGGCTGGTGGGAGAGCTTACTGGTAGTAAACATAGGCCAGGGCAGCGAGAGGAGGTGTTCTCCAGTGCCTGGAGTAGGGAGTGTCAAGATCGCTTTGAAGAGCTAAAGAGTAGACTTACAACGGCCCCTGTCCTGGCATATGCTGATTTTACCAAACCGTTTGTCCTTGAGGTGGACGCGAGCCATGGTGGGCTCGGGGCAGTCCTCTCGCAGGAACAAGACGGTAAGGTGCGACCAGTGGCTTATGCCAGCCGTAGTCTTAGACCTAACGAGCGGAACCTGTCGAACTACAGCTCCATGAAGCTGGAGTTTTTAGCACTCAAGTGGGCTATGACCGAACGCTTCCGAGAATATCTGTTGGGAAATAGGTGTATCGTGTACACTGATAATAATCCCCTCAGCCATTTGGCCACTGCCCAGTTGGGTGCTACGGAACAGCGGTGGGCTGCTCAGTTAGCTGCCTTTGACTTCGACCTCAAGTACCGGTCGGGGAAGAGTAATGTTAATGCTGACGCCTTGTCTAGGTTGCATTCTCCAGTTGCAGTAGGAGGTTTAGTCCCTGGCACTATGATACCGCCTGTGTTGAGGAGAGCCATGGGAATGGACGTTGTAGCTGCGGCCACCCAGTGCACCATGTCTATATTTCCTGGCCATTCGCCAGTAGAGCTAGCTTCTTTACAGACTGCTGACCCTGTGATTAGTGAAGTCTTGGGATTCTGGAAGGATGGGAGGTACCCCGGTTCAGAAGAACGACGGAAGCTGTCGAGACATGGTTTGGTCCTGTTACGGCAGTGGAAACGTCTGGTAGAGCGAGATGGGATCTTGTACCGAAGGGTGATGCGTCCTGATGGTAAGGAAGAGGTCTTGCAGTTGGTTTTGCCGACCATTTTAAAGACGGATGTTCTGACTCACCTCCATCAGAACCATGGCCACCAAGGTGTGGAACGCACCCTTGAATTGGTCCGGCAAAGATGTTACTGGCCTGGTGCAGTAGCTGAGGTAACTGATTGGTGCCAGCGGTGCGAACGCTGCCAAGTGGCAAAGGACGCGCGGCCATTGGCCCGAGGGCCCATGGGCCATTTGTTGGCTTCGTGCCCTAATGAGATCATTGCTATCGATTTTACTATCTTAGAACCATCTAGTTCAGGAGTGGAGAACGTATTAGTGATAACTGACATCTTTAGTAAGTACACAGTCGCGGTCCCAACTCGGGACCAGCGGGCAGAGACGGTAGCACGACTGTTAGTAACTGAATGGTTTTGTAAATTTGGTGTTCCAGCGCGTCTTCATTCAGACCAGGGTCGTAATTTTGAGTCTGGTTTAATTTGCCAGTTATGTTCTCTTTATGGGGTTGTTAAGTCGCGAACTACCCCTTACCATCCAGCTGGAAATGGGCAGTGCGAGCGGTTTAACCGCACGCTCCACAATCTTTTGCGGACCCTTCCAAGCTCGAGGAAGCGAGACTGGGTAGCATGCCTTCCTCAAGTGGTGTTTTGTTATAACACCACTCCTCACCAGACTACAGGGGAGTCACCATATTTTTTAATGTTTGGGCAGGAAGCACGATTACCTGTGGATTTCTTACTAGGTAGTGTTCCGGAGCCGGTAGAGGGTGAGATACATCAGTGGGTGTTAGAGCATCAAACTCGTCTACAGGTAGCTTTCGAGGGAGTTCGAGAACGGTTGCGAGCTGCAGCTAAGAAGCGTAAAGAACAGCATGATCTACTGATCCGGGATGGTCCGCTTACTGTAGGACAGTTGGTATATCTTCGCGATTATGGGGTTCAAGGGCGTCACAAGATCAGGGATCTTTGGAGCCCTGTGGTATTTCAGGTCGTGCGAGCACCTGAAAAAGGCGGTGTAGTGTACTCCATCGCTCCCGCTGACGACTTGACCCAAGTAAGAACGGTTCATCGTTCCTTGATTAAGGGTCGATTGGGGCCAGAGGCCCCGGAGGACTTTGAGAATCGAGCATATCCAGAGGGGAATCCTCCTCCTCTGGAAGAAAGCCCCCTTCCTCTGGAAGAGGAAGATGTGGATTTGGTGCGAGTTGTTAGGGTGGGCGTTGGGGGTCTCACGTCTACAGGTCAGGATCATCCCCAGGATCACTTGGGAGATATTGTCCTACCTCTTAGAACAGGTGTGGTGCAAACAGAACCCCCTGTTCATACGGAGAGTGAGATGGAGCCTGAACCAGTGGAGATGCCCTGTGAGGTTGTAAATACGGTTAGAAGGACTAGTCGTGTTACGGCGGGCCAACATTCTAACAGGAATCGCCTCCCTAGGCCAGTGGTTGGACCTAGCGGGACAGTTAATGTGGTCACGGCAGTCTTTAGGCCATGGATCTGAGTTATGCGATCACCGGGACGGCGATCCAATTTGGGGGGGTAGATTGTAGCAGGCATAGTTGCCTAGTTAGTTTAAGTAACAGCCCGAGTGCTGATTGAACTGGCAATTACCAGTTCAATCAGCACTCGGGCTGTTACTTAAACTAACTAAGCAACTATGCCTGCTACATCAGAATAAAAGGAAACAAAAGACAGGGGCACAGCACATAACAACACATGTGAAGGATTACAATGAAACCAGGGGAAACAAGGGCTTAAATACACAAGGGCAAACAAGTGAACGAGGAACATTTTCAAAAGTCAAGGCAAATAACAGGGAATATGTGACAACATTACTGCATTTCTAATCAGTCAATCACCCCTGATCAAGGAAGTAGGAACATCCTGGCATACTCAGAATGTGTGGATTAATTAATTGACAGTTTTAAGAGCTTTATCAGGAAATAAAGTAAGAGAGAGAAAAAATAATGTTACAATTGAATTATTAATTCTGCATCTTTGACTGTTTAAAACGTGATATGTGACTTTTTTGTGTTTAATTGCTTTCTCCTACCCATAGCTGACTCTTAATTTTGTAGTTTGAGTTCCTCACAATGTATAAATAGTTTGACTCTGTGGTACTTTCAAAAATTGCTCTGTTTACTTTAGCATTCTGACCAGTAGCTATAACAAAATTAGCTCAACCAATGGCAGGAGTTTGGGGCATGACTCTCTGTTTGGCTGAAGAATTGCAGGAGCGTTTGGTATACATTTTTGAACACAGTGATTAATTTTTTGCAATTGCATTTGGCATTGCTAGTGGTGGACAATATTTGTGGACAATTACAAAACAAATACATTAATTCATTTATGTTTTCAGAATGCAGTGTTCAGCATTTTCATGGGAACATTTAGGTGGCAACTTTGTACTGCTTCTTTATGGTATTGTGAATGAAATGCTTCTAGTTCCCACCTTTTTCGGGTAAACTGTGAATTTTATTTTCAGATGAGATATATAGCCTGAGTGAAGTGATTGCTATATGAGAGAGCTCAGGGATAACAGCAGTGTGTGAAGAGGCAGAGTTGAGAGCCTGGAAGCAGGGTCATTATGGATCATACATCTTGTAATCAGGCAGCCTAAGCCTTCAAAAATAAACCTGGCCCTGACTTGCTCGGTTCGTTCCTGGCAGAAAACTTAGCATCACCTTCCAAATTCTAAAGCAAAACGTTGCTTATTGATGCAGTATTTGACTTAATGCCCATTTTATTGGATTTTGAATATTGATAAGTGTGAGTGGAAATGGAGAAGGCTTTTATCTTACCCAGAGGGCGACGTGATGTAATTTTAGTTGCTGTAGAAGCACGGCAAGGGTGAATAGGAGGCATTACGAGAAAACAGAGAATTCAAGCTATAATTCAGTGTTTTATAGAGGATCAATATACAATATGAATTCATTTCATGATTTGTTTTCCTATGTGACTTTTTGTTGTGTGGAATGAGCAAGAGTTTTTGTTGTGTGGAATGAGCAGGCCTTTGGTATTGGGACCAAAAAAAGTAATGAAAAAATGCTATAAATTTGTGAGGCTTTGGCATTTCATACTTTTTAATCTGTCATCCTACAGGAAAAAGTGGACGATTGAAGCGTAAATGTATTGGGTCCTTTTCCTTGCAGTCATTTTCATTTATTTGATGTTTCTAAAGAGGATCATGTCAGTATGACCTGGTCTCAAGGTTAGAAGTCTGCCTTGTGTATCACCATGACTTGTTTATATGCCTTTCTGGTGTTAACCTTGGCCTGTTATAGTAATGTAGTGTTGTTGTGTCATAGCAAGTGATACTTTGAATGCTATATAGTAAGTTGCTTAGCATGTTAATGTAGTATGTTTCATGTGTTCATGATAATACTAATTTCAGAGAGTTAGTTCACCC
Source organism: Moxostoma hubbsi (assembly GCA_032164185.1). NCBI lineage: Eukaryota > Metazoa > Chordata > Actinopteri > Cypriniformes > Catostomidae > Moxostoma > Moxostoma hubbsi. The sequence continues at coordinate 25,230,137 of JAVLUX010000027.1, read as the reverse complement.
AAAAATAAAAATTATCCCATAATTTACTCACCCTCAAGCCATCCTAGGTGTATATGACTTTCTTTTTTCAGCCAAACACAATCTAAGTTATACTAAAAAATATCCTAGCTTTATAATGGGAGTGAATGGTACCTTAGATTTTGAAGCCCACAAAAGCACATCCATCCATCAAAAAAGTAATCCATATGGCTCCAGGGGGTTAATAAAGGCCTTCTGAAGAGAAGCGATTAATTTTTGTACGAAAAATATCCATGTTTATTACATTACAAACAATAATCACTGGCTTCCGGTAACGGCCGTCCATGCATTCACAAGAGAGTCAAGTTCTGGTGTATGATGTAGGCATAGTGAAAGCTCCAGTGAGAAGTGACTAGAACTAGAACTGTCCTGCGGACGTGGTCGTTTAATTTTTTTGTTGGTTTGTTTGTTTACTTGCTTGCATGTTTGCTTGCTTTGTGCTTGTTTTTGCTTTCCCTGCTGAAAAAGAACATCTTAAACCAACACTTGTTTGTCAGCTGTACTAGTCTAGTGCTGGCATCAGCCTAGTCTAACTGGTCTGTTTGCTAGTTTCAAATGGGTTTTGGGCACTTATCATCTGGTCAGAATTGGATACCAGCTAGACCACACAAAGACCAGCTTGGCCAGGCTGGGAGACCAGATAATACCAGCAAATCAGCTAAGGCTGGTTTTATTTTATAATTTTTTCTATTATTATTTTGTCAGGGGTGTTGTACATTTTCTGGTAGTGCAGTGATGCTAATTGATAGTCATTCTCTCTGCCAGCCGCAGAGAGTACAGCGAATGCATGTAATGCTCCTATAAAGACAACTGCTGAAAAGAACAACTCAGGCCAGCATGGATTCACATACTAGTCCTGGTTGGTGTAAGTTAAGGGAAGTTAAGGTGGTCTACCAGCATTGTCTTTCTGATTAAGCTTTGCTGATTAAGCTGATCAACTGACTTTCTGTGGTCAAACTAACACACCAGTGTCAAATGCGGAGGACCAGCATCTGCAACTGAACATACTGTATGCTTGTAACCAAGCAGGTTATTTTTTCCTTTTCTTTTTTCAGCTCAGTTTTGAAGTCTATAAGTGGAGCTATCTCTCTAGCTAGTTTAAAAGACAGTGCGGAGTTACACAGGACCAAATTATGTCGAGGTGAATCACTACAGGCAGCAAAGTATCAGCAATGTAAAACCTCAGCTTTCTGTCTGGCACTCTGATTTGTCTCTCCGTCTGGATATATGAGAAGTCAGAAATGAGTAATGATACATCTCAGTATAGCAATCAGCAGCAGAATCGACAAGGAATTGGTGCCTCTGCCCATTCCAAGTATTAATTAATGATGAGTTTCCATAACTAAAGAAAAAAATGAACTCAGCTTTTTTCCAGAGTCACAATCTAATCTGAAATAAACATTCAACTGATTCTCAGTGTTAGAGGAGAACCAAGTTGTTTTACAACCCCAACTCTGAAAAAGTTGGGACAGTATGAAAAATGCTAATAAAAACAAAAATGAGTTATTTGTAAATTAGATTGACCCTTTATTATATTGAAAACACTACAACTACACATTATATAATGTTTTAACCTTTGAATTTCTTTTTGTTTTATTTTTTTATGTACAGTATTGTAAAATCAGATGATTGCAACACCCTCCAAAAAAGTTCAGACAGTTGAGTGTTTACCACTTCGAAACATCATATTTCATCTAATAACTCTTAGTAAGCATTTGGACACTGAAGACACAAGTTTAAGTTTAGAATGTGGAATTTGCCCCATTCATCCATTATGTACACTACCGTTCAAAAGTTTGGGGTCACTTGCCTGAAATGTTTCTCATGATCTTAAAAACCATTTGAACTGAAGGCATATCATGAATGAAGGTTGAATAAATATGCTTAGATTGGAATACAAAAATATAATTGTTCCAACATATTAATTTATTTAATTGAAAAACAAATAAAAAATAGTTTTTGAAATGGATGACCTGGTCTGAATAATTAAGAAAAGCAGCCAATAATTGCCCAACATAGATGGGATCCTTCAATAGTGTTTAAAAAGCATCCCAGGGTGATACCTCAAGAAGCTGGTTGATAAAATGATGAGTACATTTCTGCAAATTCTAGGCAAAGTGTGGCCACTTTTAAGATGCTAAAATCTAACACAGTTTTTACTTATTTTTGCTTTTTTTAGTCACAACATAATTCCCATATTTCATTTCTATTTTTCCATAGAAAAAAATACATAAATAAAGTATGAGTAATAAAGAAAATACATAAATAAAGAAGCAACCTTAAACCTTTGAACAGTAGTGTATGTCTTTAGCTGCACAATTGTACAAGGTCTTCATTGCTGTGTGGTGAGATTCATAATGCACCACACATTCTCAATGGAGACAGGTCGAGACTGAAGGCAGGCCAATCTAGCACCCACACTCTCTGCTCAAACAGCCTTGCACTTGTAATCCTGGCAATATGTGGTTTGAAATTGTCCTGCTGGAAAATGCAGAGACATCCCTGGAAAAGATGGTGCTGGATGGCAGTATATGTTGCTCCAAATTTGTACATATACTGTATGTCTGAATTCCTGGTGTTCCCATGAATGAGTTACCCATGCCATGGACACTGACAAACCCCTGGCCCATACAGACACTGACTTTTGGACCTGAAGCTAATAACAGCTTGGATGGTCCTTTTCCTCTTTGACCCGGATAACATGCCGGCTGTGTTTTTCAAAAACTATTTGAAATGTGAACTCATCAGACCAAAGCAACACAGTTCCACTGTTCCCTGTCAAAAAGCTTCACTTGCTGCGCTGACTCAGTGCTTTGGGAACAACTTTAGGTTAGACCTGCTGTGAATATGTGTGCAACACATCAATTAAATTGACCAGAATTTATAGACTCTGCTGGTGACATCATTGGATGCACCTGTAGCATCTTTTGTCTTCAGATCACTCTGTGTGTGTGTGTGTGTGTGCTTCATGAGCCTGTCAGAAACGTTCTACTTTCCTCTGTTAGGGGTTAGATTTTGTTAAGCAGTGCGCAGAAGCCTTTCTCTTTTTTCTAAAAAAGAAAAAAGAAAATGACTGAAGACAGAGCAACACCAATTTTGTTTTGTATGTTTGGGGGAAGAGCATGCTGTTCTTGCATTGGGGTGGGGCGGTGTGAGCATTGCAATCTATTCTCAGTCAAAATGCTTCACACTTGTCTTGCTTTCGAGCTCTCTCGTTAATGGAGGAAACCTTACACTTCCCGTCTTTGTGCCCTTGACGTCGATATATTCGACTATCGAGGGTGCTGAGGCACAGGGGTGTTTGGTGATGCTACCGGTTTGTTAAAAAGTCCCACACTCCCCACAAAGCTGTGCAGGACCACCTCCACGCTTGTGGGGAAGGCTTATCAGGCAGCAGGTCAGGCTGGTGCTGCCCTGCACACTATGGCAGTGTTACAGGCATACCAGGCTGATCTGCTGAAGGACCTGAGTGCGGGCACCACGGTCGACGAGGAGACTTTCTCCAGGCTTCGTCAAGCCATGGATCTGTCTCTCCGCGCGACCAAGCAGACGGCCCGCGCCATTGGCCGGTCTATGTCTGCTTTAGTCAGCACGGAGAGACACTTATGGCTGAACCTGTTGGGCATCAGAGACAAGAACATTTTCCTTCTCGATGCCCGGTTTTGCCTTCTGGCTTATTTGGTGACGCTATGAATGTAGTTATCACCAGGTTCCAGAAGGCAAAAAACTCACGAGGAAGCCTTCGGGCAATTCCTTCATCACCACACTCAGGGGGAGGGGTCATCGGCCACCCAACCCCACCCCGGTCCTTCTAGAAGGGAGGCTTATAAACAAATCATGGTGAGTCGTGCTCCCCCTCGTAGAGACTAGGGACCGGCTCGTTGCCCTCAGCAGTCCCCAAAGCAAGACCTCATGGCAGTCATTTCTAAGAGGAAAAAGACCCTGACAGTCATGCGCCCAGCCTTGTGGGGGTGGCCCCCCTTGGGACGGGGCACTTGTATCATCCACTTCGACCCTCTCGATATCCCCACGAAACCTCTCCATTCCCGCCGCCTCTGGTGTTTCGGGAGTTAGAGGCTTCCAGCGAAATGTTGGGTGTACCGTTGCTTCCTGCCTTAGTCCAGGACATGGAACACTCGACATCCCCTCAACAGGAAGTGTCAAAATTAATACCAATCTCAGAGAACCTGGCAGCATGGAAAGTTCTTCCAGGTATTTCTATGTGGGTCCTAAGAACAGTAGAAAAAGGCTACAGAATTCAATTAATTCTCCATCCTCAGCGTTTCAACGGCGTGGTTTCCACTACCATGAAACCGGAGCAAGCATGTCTACTGTGGAAAGAACTGCAAAATCTCTTGGTCAAAGGGGCCATAGAACATGTTCCCCTTCCAGAGAAAAAGTCAGGTTATTACAGCAGATACTTCCTGGTTCCCAAGAATGGTGGGGGGTTGTGTCCGATCTTAAATCTTCAAGGCTTGAATCGCTCAGGGCGTTCAAGTTCAAGATGCTAACTATCAAGATGGTCGTGTCCCAAATCCAACATCACGGATGGTTGGTTACGATTGATCTCATGGACGCATACTTTCATATAGAAATTCTGCCACAGCACAGGAAGTTCCTGAGGTTCGCTTTCAGGGGCGAAGCCTTCCAACATCGGGTTCTTCCATTCGGCCTAGCCCTATCACTCCGCACATTCACGAAATGCATGGATGCAGCACTGGCTCCTTTGCGACTCCAGGGCATCCGCATTCTGAATTACATAGACGACTGGCTGATACTAGCACAGTCTCAAGAACTGGCAGTTCAGTATAGGGATATCATCTTAGCTCATCTGGTTTATCTGGGTCTGAGACTCAACATCAAAAAAAGCATTCTCTCTCCCACTCAGGGAATTACGTATCTGGCATTGTATGGAATTCGATCACAATGCAGGCACAATTGTCTCCCGCTCGAATCGGGTCCATTCAGAACACCCTGAGCAAAGTCAGGCTAGGCCAAGGTTGCACTGTTCATCAGTATCAATGAATACTAGGTCTCATGGCATCTGCGTCCTTGGTGATCCCTTTGGACCTTCTGCACATGAGACCATTTGAGTTGTGGCTAAAAGCCAGGGGATTTCATCCAAGGGCCAGTCCCCTAAGGCTAATAAGGGTTACGTGCCACGCACTTCATTCCCTTTCTATGTGGTTCAGACCCCGGTTCCTTACTTTAGGTCCCATTCTAGGTGTGTCTTGCCGTCGCAAGTTGCTAATGACAGATGCCTCCCTGACGGGCTGGGGAGCGGTCTTAAGTGGTCGTCCAGCTCAAGGGCAATGGGAGGGCCATCAGCTCAATTGGCACATCAACTGCCTAGAGTTAATGGCTGTATTTCTGGCCCTAAAATACTTCCTCCAGCATTTGAGAGGCTGCCATGTCCTGGTGTTGGTGGACAACACAGCAGCAGTCTCTTACATAATTCATCAAGGAGGTCTACGTTCACGCCAGCTGAACACTCTGGGACGTCAGATTCTCCTTTGGGCCCACCTGTCAGTCATTCCCTGGATGCCTGAATATGGGAGCAGATTTACTGTCCAGACAGAAAATACCAACGGGGGAGTGGAATTTCCACCCCGAGGTAGTGAAACAAATCTGGGCCAGATTTTAGATTTTACAGGGCAGAAGTGGACATCTTCACCTCTCAACAGGCAGCGCAATGTCCCCTCTACTTCTCTCTGATTCACCCAGCCCCCCCTGGGCCTGGACGCGCCTGTATGCGTTCCCCCCGGTTTCTCTGCTCCCGGGAGTCTTGGCCAGAGTTTACCAGCAAGGGTCCTGCCTCTTACTGATAGCGCCGCGCTGGCCGAACATATATTCGTATGGTATGGTTCTCGGAGATAATGTCTCTCCTTGACGGCTTGCCTTGGGCGATTCCGGACAGGAGGGACCATCTGTTTCAGGCGCAGGGGACAATATTTCATCCCCGGCCCGAGCTGTGGAATCTTCATGTTTGCCCTCTGAAGGATACCAACTGAGGGACACTGGGCTTTCTTCTGAAGTTATCGAGACCATTCTAAATGCTAGGGCTCCCTCTACTAGAAGAAGTTACGGCAATAAATGGGGTGTCTTTGAAATATGGTGCAGTGCACATAATGCAAATCCAGTTAACTGCCAGATTGCTTCAGTAATGGACTTTCTGCAGGAAAAATTGTCATCAGGCACATGCCCCGCCACTCTCAGGGTTTACGTGGCCGCTCTATCGGTTTGCCATGTCTTTATTGACGGGGTGTCGATGGGGAGACATCCTCTGCTCGCTCGCTTCGTTCGTGGAGCCATGCGACTGAGACCTCCTGCTAAAATCAGGATCCCTTCATGGGACTTAGCAATAGTCCTTGAGGGTCTGGTTGAGACCCCCTTCGAACCTCTAGAGTCAGCGTCTGGTAAACTTCTGACTCTCAAGATGTTTTTTCTTATGGCAATTACTTCTCTAAAAACAATTGGGGATCTACAGGCTCTTTCTGTCTTGCCAGCCTGCTTAGATTTTGCCCCAGGAATGGCTAAAGCAATTTTTCACCCTCATCCTGACTACCTGCCTAAGGTTCCTTTCTCGACTGTACATCCGGTCTCTCTCGAAGCCTTCTGCTCCCCGCTATTTACAATGCCGGAGCAGGAAAGACTTCACAGACTTTGTCCAGTCCATGCCCTTCAGACTTATTTCCACCGCACTAGACAGTGGCGTAAGTCAGGGCAGCTATTCGTTTGCCATGGGGCCGCAACAGGGGGGCGGCCGCCACCAAGCAGGCTATATTGCATTAGGTGAGGGATGCTATTGCCCCGGCCTATGAGGCGCACAGTCAAGCTTCGCCAGTAGGTATCAGGGCTCACTCTACCAGAGGGGTCGCCTCCTCTAAAGCCTTGGCTAGAGGTGTCCCTCTGCACACATTCATAAGATTTTATAGTTTGGATGTTCATGTCACTCCGGGCTATGTCCTTGAGTCAACATCACAAGTTCATGTCTGAGACCTCTTGCGCTCTTGTGAGCACAACTACACAACCGTAAGGGGTCCGGACATCCACAGTGTTGCGGCGTGGGTATTCTCGTTCCCAAAGCGCTAAGTCAGCGCAGATTTAAAGTGTAGCTTTTCAACAGGGAACGTCTCGGGTTATTTAACTGTAACCCCTGTTCCCCGATAAAAGCGGAACGAGATGCTGCGCTTCATTGCCGCACTGGGATGCCCAAGGACTGCTCTTCAGACAATATACCTGACGATGCACCTGTGACGCATCTATTTATAGCCCTGCTACAGGTGCATCCAATGATGTCACCAGCAGAGGCTATAAATTCTGGTAATTTCATTGACGTGTTGCACACATATTCACAGCTGGTCACACCTAATTTGTTCCCAAAGCGCTAAGTCAGCGCAGCATCTCGTTCCGCTTTTATCAGGGAACAGGGGTTACAGTTAAGCAACCCGAGATGTTCTTCTTCCATCTAAGATGAAAACGAGCCCAGAGAAGTCGACAGTGCTTCTGGACAGTGTTGATGGTTGGGCTTCTGATTTGCATTGTAAAGTCTTAACTTGCATCTGTTGATGCAGTTGCGAGTGGCGTTGACTAACAAAGGTTTACAGAAGTTATCTCAAGCCCACATACATGATATCCATTACAGATGAATGCCGTTTTTTAAGACAGTCATGTCTGAGAGATCAGAGATCATGTACATTCAGAAGTGGTTTTCGTCTGGCCTTTTACGTACAGAGATATACCAGATTCCTGGTACAACTATATTGTGCACTGTAGAGAGTGAAATGTCCAAAATCCTTCTAATTTGTCTTTGGGAAACATTGTTTTCAAAGTGCTGTATTATTTGCTGTAGCATCTCTTGGCAAATTGACAAGTTGAACAATCCATGCTCTTGAAGGACAAGGCTGTCCTTATATAATATGACACAATTGCCTCACCTGTTTAACATCTCCTGTTTCACATTGCCTTGTTATTTCAACTCATCAAATTGTTATTAGTCTTAAATTGCCCCTGTCACAACTTTTTTGGAGCGTGTTGCAATCAACTGATTTGAAATGACTGAACATTTGAAAAACAAACAAACAAAAAAACAATGAAATTCACAAGGTAAAACATCATATAATGTGTAGTACATCATGTAATATAGCAAAGGGTGAAGATAATTTAGAAATCACTCCTTTTTGTTTTTTATTAGCATTTTTAATACTGTCCCAACTTTTCTGAAATTGGGGTTGTATAACAAAAATGGACAGATTCATTAATGATCAATTGTGACAAACCTTAAAGTAGCTAGCTTGCAGTTTGACAGGTATTTTAATGAGGCAGGTAATGTGGCATGTGGTAAGATTTAGCACGGTTTACCAGAAAGTTTGCTGGTTCGATCCCCTTAAGAAGAAAACATTAAGCTATGGCCAATTTGCTCTTGGACAAGTAATTCACCCCAGAATAAAATGGTCGACTAGTTGGTTGTTGTACAATTAAGAACAAAAATGTTCTAGTTTATCCAGATTTTTATTTATTTATGTATTTATTTTGTATACGTTTTAGCAGCAAACCTTTGATTACCATGCTGGGTAAATTTGCTGTCATAAATTTGTGTCTTATATTTACTTCCCTTAAAGCACCACCACAGCTATACACACTCTGACGGACATTTTTGGCAATTGTCTCACCATAAGCATTGCGTTTTTTTTAGATGCTGTATCAAGTACATGCTTGTACATGATCATGGTCAAGCGAAGCCGAAACCATCCTAATCACAAAGGGCTTTCTTAACACCAATTGTTTTTTTATTAAAATTGTTGTTTAGACAAGCCACCAACTAATCAATTTCGGAAATATGTCATTTTGCACATCCGTAGTGACTACAACTCAAACTACCCAAGCCACATGAGGACAAGGATACACACTTTTCTGCCCAAACTGCCCAATAGTATTTACTTGCTAAATGGTTACAAGAATTCGAAAAAAAATATATAATCCTCAATGCAGGCGAGCAGTGCATTCATAATATACTCAACGGCTGGGATCTGAATGCCACTAATCTTTAAGCCGCCCTGTATCAGTTATTAATGAGAGTTCAAACTCTCTTACGGAGCAGAGAAAACTGAAGCAGGGATGATTGTTCCTCTGTAATTTATGAACAGGAACATTAAATATTCATGACTATCTTCTTTTCAGGATGGTAGCGTGCTCAATCTGGCCATGTTCATCACTGATAGAGGGAAGATGTAACTAGACAATGACCTTGCTCTCTGATGTCAGAACAATGCTATGCGCCTCTCTGTCTTTGAGAATGCGGCAGGGGAAGAGTAGCAAAGGAGTTCATCAATAACTTCAACACAGACCTTCATTTTTTATTTTTTTTTACAGAAAGGGTTCTTAAAGTTCCATTACTCTCCATCGCTCACTATGCCGAGTCGATGAGATGACGGAGCTGTTTCGTTTAACGTAATACCCGTCACTCTTTCACTTATAGTTTTTATGTAGTGGATGAGAATAACATAAACTACCTTTATGATGGAAGGATATATTGCATACTTGCCTGTGGATGTGGAAATGTGCTAACAGTCAAGGTTACTTCACAAAGGGACTGATAAGATGCTACCTTGGTACATTAGGTGTCATTATACAAGCTGAAGGACACATAGGGAATTTAAACTGAGAGTTTACCCAAAATGAAAATTCTGTTATCATTTAATCCCCTTAGTTTGTTCCAAACCCATTTGGCTTTCCTTTTTCTATAAAACACAAAAAGAGATGTTCTGCAGAATGGGGACTGACAGTCTCATTCACCTTTCACTTTTGTTATATATAGAATAGAGTAGCATCAGCATGCTCTTCTAGAAAGTCATGAGTGTGGGGAACAACATAAGGGTGTGCAAATTATGTCAGACATTTCATTTTTATGTGTATGGCAGGGCGGAGGGTCTGGGCTAATCAAGCCTCCGAGTGGGATAAGGTCCGTCTGCGGAGGGTGGTGCGGGAGAGAGAGATTGTTTATGGACATGTCCATCATGTGTGTGTGTTTTGTCTTTTAAGTTGATCATTAAATTATTATTTATATTGTCAAGCCGGTTCTCACCTCCTCCTTGCCCATCAAAATCCCTTTACAATGTGACTTAATTCTCTAAAGCAATTTCTGAAGGTCACTGGGGCATGATTGTAAGTTTGATCCTTTCACCAATAATATCCTTCAGAAACATGGAAATGCAGTAGAGATGCACCGATCGACTGGCCAGGGACCAGAATCAGCCGGTTTTCCGCATGCCCAGCCCGGACCGGTGACCGGCCGGTCAGTCTCGCGTCTTTCCGATACCGAGCCGGTCAGTTTTGTTGCCAGCAGCACAGGCAATAACGTCACAGCCACATGGAAACATGACATTGGCTTGGAAGATCTTCACTGTGAGTGAAAAATACATATAGTTCTCAATTTGTAATATTTGTATGGCTAAAGTAAACCGTGGGGGAACCACCACGATAAAGTTCGGAACAACAAACTTAATTAGACACTTAAAACACCCTCACCCAGCTGAAAATACCGCTTTTAAAAAAGAAGCTAAAAAAGTTAAGCGCCTAAATCTAGCCAGAGCTCAGAGCCAGCCAGAAGTCAGCAGCCTCTCCTATCTTTCCTTGGTATGAGAAGCGAAAAGACCAAAGGAATTACGAGGAAAATTCATGGCCCTGGATGACCAGCCGTTCTCCATAGTGGAGGAAAGAGGGTTCAGAAATCTGATAAATTTCCAACTTTCCGACATCACATTGCCCGAGTAGTTGAATCTCTGTCAACATTTGGGTACACAATTCCGGGAGGTGAAGGGGGGTGCTGGATGGCAGAGGCAGGCTAAACACATATAAATTGTGCTGTTGTGATTTAATGTGCTGAGTAACGTAATTTTTCCCATCGTGTCCGATATTAAAATCAGTGCGACACATTTTGCAAAAGGTGTGGGTATTGTTGATATGGTTTCGGGATATGAAATTAAATGCTTTCGTCCAGCTGTTGTTAAATTTACATGTATATATATTTATTTATTTTTCCGCCGGAGCACTAGCTGAGTCTCCTCCCATCTACCAGTGATGCTTGATTCAACTTCTCGCATCTACTGCCTGCGCAGATTTCAACAGAGCAGCTGGATTTTGGTTGCCAGGTTGAGGTCACAAATTATTAGAAATGTGTATGGTGCGTCGATTGTGTGAGTAGGATGCATTTCATACAAGATCTGGCAACTGGACAACCTTGGAATAATATATTGATGTAATTATTCATATAACGTGGTTAGGGCCATACAAATTACGGGAGTTTCCCGGGAGAAATAACAAAACAGGAGGGGGGCGGGAGATAGGTGTGAAATATGGGAGACTCCTGGGAAAAACGGGGTTGAGTGACGACAGGTATGATTACGAGCCGATCCCGAAGCAGCAATCAGTTTTACCTCTGATATTTGGTATCTAACGTAAACTTAATATCAATGTTGAGTGTATTGTACACTTCCAGGGACGTCACTAGGATTGGAAGACAGGGGGGGCTTAGCTCCCAGGGTATTTGTAACTTGCGTTTGCAAAATCTTTGCACTCACATCTAGAGCTAAACTTGTCAACAACCAGTCAAGAAACCAAGATGTTAATAAGTAAAACTGACAGACATATCCTCTTCTTCCATTTCTACTCTGTTAAAGAAAAGTTACTGTAATTTTAGCTTTTAGACACATCAAAGCTGCATGGGGGAATTTACTTAGGCCAGACTTTGCTCCTGATGAGTTATTATTAATAAGCATTGACTTATATGCTATCTGTCTGCTCATGTAAATGTATGATAAAGTAATGGCATACTATATCTAATTCCTCTCTATATAAGATAAGTTGTCCACAGAATGCTATTTAATTACTCTAATTACTGTAACTGCGCAGTGGATTGGTTCAATCAGTGTGTAATTTCGCTGTGTAGTTTGGCTTGCATACAGTTTAACCCAAGAACCAGAATTTTAAGGTCATAGTGAAATGTGACAACACAGGTTTGAGCGTTTCTCAATTAAAGATGATTTATTCTGCCAAATGATGTATACAAGAAGGATACAACGGTAATAGCATTAACAGGGACCCTATGACATTTAGTTTTCAGTGACAACAACATTCTATGGGGATTGATATTGTTTTATATGCCTATTATAGAGATAGGTTATATTATTGGCAAAGAATAAAGAGTTGTGATTAGCTTGCTAAGTTAACCATTTCTTGTATTTTGCTTGTTCACTCTAGCTAGACTACAGTTTTCCATAGCAAACCAAAATATCCCCTTTCCTTTACCTCAAGAAAACGTAGCTAAAGGTAAGCAGGTAATTAAAAACAACTTACAATTTCACTCTGTATCACGACACTTACCAATCTTCCTTTCACCATTAGCGTGTGTATCGGTGTGTGTGGGCGGGAGGGAGGGTGCATAGCGAGTTCAACTAAAGACCAAACTAGAGTAACGATGAGACAAGATGAATCCTCCAGTTACTTGCAGCGCTTCGGTCTGCAACGCTCTGAAAGCTGCCACAGTTCACACCAATGCAACGAGACAGTGCGGTGCATCATCTTGATAGCACAACGACTCTTTGTACTTCTGTCCAACTTCCGACTTTTCGGCTATTTTTTGTAGCTGGATTATATATATCATTTGTTGCGTCTAATTCTAAATATGAATGAGGATACGGTTATTGAAAAGTCGAATTGTTATTGTTGTTCTTATCATTTAGGGGGGCTTAGGAACATTTTGGGGTAGCTTCAGCCCCCCTAAAATAGGCCTAACGACATCCCTGGACACTTCAGTGTTGTTCATAGGCTTGTAATATTTGGAATTGTTTTGTTAGACGAGTAAAGAATAGAAAAAGGTCCATTTATAAAAATAGTGGAAAATGACATCTGTTTTGTAATATAAAGCAACTCATTTACAGTTAATTGTTATTTCTACCTCTTTCCAGTCAAACAGAGCAGTTTACATATCAGAAGTCAGAGAAGATCCTGTAACTTTGTTTGGGGGAAATTGTAATGTTTAATAATTTATTTTATTATGAAAATTACATTTTGCATTGAAGATAGGTAGATTTTGTTTGTATATGCGGTCAATAGTTCTTAGAAAGAAAATCGGAATTGGAAAAAAATCAGTATAGGCAGGTCACACTTGGAAAAAAAATCGGAATCGGCCAAGAAAATTGCAATCGGTGCATCTCTAAAATGCAGTTTTTAATGCTACAGTAAGCACATTTTGATATCTGTGCAGTGTTGTCAATTAGGAAAACGATAAGCACATCATAGCAACTGGAGGCACACTGATTTGTTCCTTTTTTCCTTTTTTTTGTTTTATGTGTTTGTTCATGTTTTTATTCCCATTCCCATTCATCCAAATGTTTTTTAACTGGCACATACACCCCTGGAAATATATGCCCTGCATACTGCTGTCTTTGCTCATGGGCAATCAATAATCAGAGCCTTAAATTCCATAAGACTGATCACTCTTGAGTGACAATGCCGACTGGCTGATAGCAACACAAGAAAGTGCACAATCAGTTCCATTGAACACTTTTTAGCGCCCTCCAAAAAAATTAGTCACTTGTAAAATATGAACTATAATATAATATAATATAATGAAGTATTGAGATTTATATGTCGCTGCATATTGTTACATAAGAATACATGGCTACTTTTAAATAGCAATCATGGATAAGCAGGCTTTTTACCCACACAATGGTGCAGTAATGGGATCTAATATAGCAGCAGGGTCTAACTGCCAATGCTAACCAGCCAGACCTTAAATCTCTAGGATTGCACACTGCAGTTCACCAATAAGTGCAAGAATTGGAGATAGACAGAAATATGTTGGTGGGCCGCATAACCTGGGCTGTGTTGGAGCACTGCAAACAAATGACTCAATTCCGTTCCTTACCTCTCCAGCTCCGAAGCCAGTCTCTCACATTCCCCCATCATTCTGACAACTCCACTGCCGCTATGCCTGACCAAAGACATCCAACAAGGACAGAACATGCTATGCCTCCAATGCAAATGGAAGTTTGTGACCAGCACTCCAACCCTCACCTTCCCAACAAAAAATGTCATTTTAACAGGACAAAATAAATAGCTTGTCATTGCTCCCTCTCTCTCTCTCTATCTGTGGTGTACTTGTTTAGCCAGTTGGAATGGAATAGGTTTAATTTGGGAAGAACAAAGCAGGAACAAAGGAGACACAGACAAACAGAGAGAGAGAGAAAAAAAGCAGTCACTACCAGGGGGGAGATGGAATAATAAGCATTAAAAAGAAGAGAATGTGAAAAAGAGTGTATGTTTAGTGCTGTTATTGTAGCGTTGACAATCTATATAGTCACTGTAGCTGCTGTTTTCATAGCTGCTATTTCTGTAACATTTTGTTTAGGGCTTGATGATATGTATATTGGATATTATATGTATATTTTACAGGCCTTTGACAATTTTATATACCTTGTATAGGCAGGCAGGCGGCGGGCGGGTGCATTATAACTTGACCCTTTCTTCAATGTTTACAATAAACCATATTATGATTATAGGGACCAGAGTTGCTCTCATGATAAACTCATCTTTGTGATAACGTTATTCATCAGCAGGATGGTGAAAATAATTCCCTTAATAAAGTGATTTTTGGAGGGAAACAGTGCTCTATGTTTACTAATGACATCCAAACCACAGGAGCTTATTCTTGTCATGAGCAGATTGAAAAAATGAAATACTATTAATACTTATCTACAATGATTTTTTATTTTTATTTTTGCAAAATAAAGAATTTTAAGGTGATATGTGCAATTTTGGTGCAGATACTTTTTTTCTTATTCTAGTTTAACATGCAGATACCAAGCTAATTGTAGGTGGAATCAACATACTGTAAAAGCATCACAATCGAAACATTGATATAACATATGTATAAACATATTGTGGCACGGTGGAGGGCGGGACCAGCGCGTGATTGAGAGAGAGCTTAATCAGCAGACATGTCTGCTGTCCTATATGTTTGTTTTAAGTTCTTCATTAAATTATTATTTATGTTGACAAGCCGGTTTCTCGCCTCTTCCTTGCCTGTAACGTGATCTGTGTTACATTGGTGCCGAAAGCCCGGGAAGGAAGAGGGATACGCCGTAGCGGAGTTCTCGCCACTTCTCAATGGAGCAGCCGCGGCCATCTGCTGGGAGACGGAGGAGCCCAGCCACCTGGACGCGGAGGAACGGCCGCCGACCGCAAGGGGAGGAGGGGCTCCTGGCCGACCGCCTGGAGCAGTTGGGGCCGCTGCCAGGGGCGGGGGAACCCCCTAGTAGCCGCTGGAACGCGGCGGGGTTGGAGACTGCCGACCGCGTGCGGGGAGGGGCTCGCCGCCGACCGCCTGGAGCGGGAGAACCGCTGCCAGGGGCGGGGGGAGGCCCCTTCAACACCCCGGGAACGCGGCGGGGCGTTCCGTCCGCCAGGGGCTGAGGACTGCCTCCGATCTGCCCGGAGAGGCGCGGCTGTTGTACTGTAGAGGGTGGAGAAGTGGCTGAGGAACGAGCTACGGCATATCAGAGAACCGGCAAGTACGTTTTTTTTTCTTTCTTTCCTTTAATCTCTCTCTCCTCTCTCTCTCTCGATACCGCTCTGCGTTGGCCTTTTCCCTCTTTTTTAAATTATGGTGTTTGTGGGAGGGGAGGTACTGCCCAGTGCAGGAACCCTCCCCCCCCCTATTTTTAATTGTTGTTTCCCTCCCCTTGCCCCCTCCCTTGTCCAGGCTGATGGGGATGACCCGCCGGCAGACCCAGGGGATGTACGTCAGGCCGGGGGTCCCCAGCCTGAGAGAACGGGGGAGGAATGTGGCACGTTGGAGGGCGGGACCGGCGCGTGATTGCGCACGCCCGGTCCCGTATCAGGCTAATTGAGCCGTCAAGAGGGATAAAGGCCACTCGCAGACGGCGATCGGGAGAGAGAGCTTAATCAGCAGATATGTCTGCTGTCCTATATGTTTGTTTTAAGTTCTTCATTAAATTATTATTTATGTTGACAAGCCGGTTTCTCGCCTCTTCCTTGCCTGTAACGTGATCTGTGTTACACACATATATATATATTTTTTTTTTTTTTTTTAATTTCTGGTAGCCTACATATATTGTGGATTAATGAAACTATGGACTAAAAACGTTGACATATTTTCACATTACACAACACAAGATGAGGTTTATAAAAGTTAGCTTTCTCAATTGCCTGTTGTGGCAGTATCATGCTACAGTGATGACACAATAAGGTAAAACTGTGGAATTTTTTATAATATCATGGTATTTATATGGTAGGCTACTCTAAATAACATGTCCAATAAACATGGTATTGGATTGGCAATTTTTTGTATGTTTAAGTGCTTTCATGTATGTGAGGGCCAATTGGGCTAATCAGCAGAGGAGAGGGATAAATGCGGGTTGCTGAGGAGTTTTTGCTGACCACCTGGATGCAGAGGAATGGCCACCGTCCACGAGAGGACAAGGGGCTCACTGCCGGCCACCTTAAATGGTGGAGCTGTCCAGACACACCGTCGCCTGGTCCTCGATCACTCCTCCACCATCTGGTGGACGACAGCCGCTCTTCCACAGGCAGACTGGAGCGAGTCCTCTGACCCCTGGTGGATGGAATGCCCCTCTGCATTTTGCCGGTGGTAGGGAACTCCTCCGCCCTTGGCAGCGGCTCCACCGCTCCAGGCAGTCAGCAGCAACTCCCCTGTCCCTTGGCGGATGGCTGCAGCTGCTTCTTTGGGTGGATGGCTGTGGCAAGGACTCCACAACAGCACTACTCTCCTCCCTCCCGGGCTTCGGCACCAATGTAACAAAGGTTAAGGTTGGGAAAAGAGGAGGCGGGAACTGGCTGAACAGTCAATATAATATTTAATAATAAACAACACACTGCAGCTGCATGTGGCTCTCTCTCTCTCTCGAACTGCCGCATTCCGCCGCATTTATCCCTCTCCTCAGCTGATTAGCACAATTGGGGGCCGGGCATGTATAGTCACAGTTAGATTTTATTTCTTATTTGAGCTGTTTATAGAATGTTATCTTAAGCAACATTTTGAGGATTTTTTTTTAATTATTCATGTTAATAGGAGCTTTAGGGTACTTGCATGACTAAATAAAATATGCCCATAAAACAAGTGTTCTCAGTTACTGATGATACAAGTGGTTGTTGAAATACAATGAATAATATATGGCTTGTTAAATATATCTAAACATACTTATGAATGTGCACCCAGAACCATATGTTAAATAAGCAGTTTTCTCTAATGCTGATTTGACTTGTGTCTTCATCTCATGTGAGTGTAAATCATTGTGAACATTCTACTATTACTGAGTATAAATTACTGACTACACTTTTAAAGGGGCTTAGACTGCAATCAGCACAAATACATTCATTTTGTGATTTGCCTTGAAATGTCTCTGTGCTTGTGAAAAATAAAAGATCTACCCTGCTATGTGTTGCAAATAATGTTTTGCAGCAGGTCACTGAAAGGCGTTCTAGGGCATGTGCTTGTGCCACATGGCTGCCCAGGGCCACTAGGATCTTGCATGGGTCGCTGCCACCATGCTAATATATTCGGTTTCGCCCTGCTGTCAATGCTGAGTGACAAATATAAATTGTGCTGCCCTCTAATTGCCCTTAGGGGCTCTAACTGCACCATTGTTAACAAAGGAGAAAGAAAGAGGATGGAAGAAAGAATGGATCAGATCAGAGAGAGGCTGATTAGCTGCATTATTGAATTGAGATGCTAATAAACTTATGTAGCCACATGCAAACGTGTGCCCGCAGAATATCAAATACATTTGCTGCATTTTAAAACCTTTGCTAGTTAGGGTCAGATCTCTCCCTGTACTCAAGAGCTCAAATTGCATATTTTTTACATCTTTATTTATGTAGTGTCTCTCTCCCTCGCTGTTTTTCTTTTTATCTCTTTTTCTCCATTTTCCACTTCATAGCACAGGCATTGTGAGAAAGCAAAACTGACTCGCAGAGCCACAGAACTAATACTACTGTAGTGACATTATTAGTTTTAAGCTTCTGTAAACGGAATGTGGACCTATCAGCATGCCATCACTCAGATCTGTCTATCATCCATCCATCCATCCATATGCAAATAATTAAATGCAACTAATCAAATATCTATGCATAGTTAGGATAGCAAAGTAAAAAGTGTTTTTAACTTTTAAAAAAGAGAAGAAAATGCATCCCGTTTCATTGTTGAAGTCAAAAGCAGTGTGTCTAATCAAACTCAAAATACCATTGGAAAATATCACCATTAAAAACCGGTTCACTTGGGGCTTTCAGAGTTAAAGACACAGGCTACCACCCCTGGAATTCTCTAGTTCGAATCCCAGGGAATGCTGAGTGACTCCAGCCAGGTGTCCTAAGGAACCAAATTGGCACGGTTGCTAGGGAGGGTAGAGTCACATGGGGTAACCTCCTCGTGGTCACTATAATGTGGTTTGCTCTCGGTGGGGAGCATGGTGAGTTGAGCGTGGATGCCGCGAAGCCTCCACACATGCTATGTCTCCGTGGCATCGCCCTCAATAAGCGATGTGATAAGATGCGCAGGTTGACAGTTTCAGATGTGGAGGTCACCCAGATTGAGGCGACCACAAGTACTTAAATGAGCATTGGAATTGGGCATTCCAAATTGGGTGAAAAAGGGAACCCCCTCCCACCCAAAAAAACAAACAAACAAACAAAAAAATCAGATTCACTTGCATGTTGTTGGGCTTATACAGTTTATGATAATATGGAAATTTTATGGTTTTGGGTCACCACTTGATGTCCACTGTAAAATCTGGGTAAAGCACAACCAGTTGAAAACCAGTCTTACTGTGTCCTTATTCTTACTTGTCTTGTCTGTGCTATGTTGTAGGAGATCTTGGGTCTATCTGACATGATGCCATACAGGTCCAAAAGATCCTTGCTGGTGCCGCCAATGTTTGTCCCTGAGAACCAACGAGCCCCTTTTCCCAGGTCTATTGGAAAGGTAAGACTTTTTAATTGCATAAAGTGTTCAGCTAATGTACAACAAGTCTTGCCAACATGGTTTTCATTGCTACCTGATGTTTTGGGTAACCCATTTGTCCTCTGGCCTCTAAAATCAGATGAATTAGCAGAGAAATCCATACAGAAATAAATACAAATTCTGAGAATTTACAAAAAAATCTGAGAATACAGATCCTTGATGTCCTTGCTCTACAGTAATTAAAATGCTCCCGAGAAGCATTTGGTCAGAATTTTATTGCAGTGTTACTGAGAGTTATTACCATTCTTCAGGGACAGTAAATAGAGGATGCTACTACACTTAGGTCACTACAGAAAAAAAGAGTCAATTTTGTATTCAAACAAGGAAGTTCCTCCTCATTCACCTGCAGGCAGTGAAGGCCAAAGTTATTCCATTGAATAGGGTGTATTAACTCGATAAAGATTCAAAAGTCTTCTCTCAGGTGCCTCTTCATGAATTTAAAATATTCTTCACCATTCCTCTTCCTTTTTTAAATGTATTTTATTATTAAAGGTGCTGTATGAAAATTTCAGCCATTTTGCTCATTTTCACTAAGACCACACCCACCACTTCAACCACATGCCCTTTCTGAAGAATCCCGCCCTCCAAAGATATCTCAGCAAACCCGAACAGGACACCTATTTCAGCCATATGTCATATAGTAGGACACTAAAAAGATGAAAAAAATAGTAATATAATAATAATATAGTAAAAAGTAAAAAAAAAAAAAAAAGTGTTTCTTTCACTCTCAACTGGCATCCCAGGCTCATCTTTATCTCTCTCCCGCTGACTGGGCTGATTCAGTGCCTGGTGCCGGTTGTCCATCATTATGGAAACCTCCAGTATGACGTACTACTTTGCCCCTTTTTGTTGATCACTGTACCTGTGGTCCTTGCCTGCATAGTTGGTATGTGCATAGCCTCCATAGTAGGGGTATGCAGCGAAGCCATTATCTGTATTTGTATCTGTAATTGTTTATATGACAAAATTATCTGTATCTGTCTCTGTATTCGGATAGAACCGGGTGTGGGGGGGCTTAAACCGGAAGCGTGTCAAAACTAAATGAAACGCCCCTTTTTAAATGCTCACAATTATAGTTTCTATTAATAAAATATGCCTTTTATATGTTTTTTCATATTAAAAGCCTAATAATAATAAAATTAATACTTATTTGTATTGTTATTATTATTATTATTATTATTATCTTTAGATGAATAGGCTAATCTATCGAACATTTAAACCTTTATGGAGCATTTAAATTTTTTGTTTTTTTTGGAAAAAAGTCTTAATTACTTCAATTACTGATGTGGATATAAATGTGGTCAACATTAAGAGATGGAAAGACAAGGTCCGACGTGAAAATCCACTCGCTCAGGTATAGGCTATAAATAAATTAATGGGAATCACATGTGAATTGTGTGAATACATTTCAAGAAGTGGAAAGTGTACATGATGTCGTATCTTAGTTACTCTTGACAAGCTCCAGATGTGCACAATGTACAGAGATCACAAACAGAGTTAAGACCGCGGCCATCCGATCTGAAATCACAACGTGCACATGAATTCATAAGGTTTACACTTTAGAAATATTGGCTGCACAGAATCATAGATTCATTGTAATTTTGGATATGCTTATATTAAATGTTGTTAAAATGCTAATATATATATATATATATATATATATATATATATATATATATTTATTATTTGGATGAATCCATTATTCATTTTGAAGTTATTATTCATGCCTTTCCAAATAAGGTATTCGGCTTTAGGCAAATCCCTACTGCATAGCCTAGAGAAATATCTGTTTTTGGGTTTGAGATGCTGCCATTAGTCTGACATTTAATACATTTGTTTGTGAACATTTATTTTGCAATTCAAGGAGAGAGATTAATGAAAATAAAAAAAAATAATTTTGAAAGAAATGTATTTGTTTTCTAGATATGTGTATACAGCAGGAACAGAGTTACAATCAAATCTTTCAGTGCCTCTGATTCTCTTTTTTTGTTTTTCCTTTGTGGTTGTGTCTATGCATGAGTTGGGTTTTTTTCTTAGCAAAATAAATGCTGGATTACTGTGGTACTGTGAATAAACCACAGTGGGTGCCATTTATTTAGCTGTGTATTCTAGAATTCAATGCAAAGGATGAATTATACTGCAATTTCCTCCACTGAATAACAACTCTACTGTATATTGCAAATAGATTATATTTCAGCAGGTGACAGCATATAGAGGCAGGTCTATAGAGATTCTCATGATGCTGACCTCCATCCAGCCTCTTTTTATGCACCACACTTACACCAGTTTCATTATAGTGAAACCACGCTAGGAGATAGGCTAATGTGACCAACAGTATTTCGTATGATAGTGGCAAGCAAAAAGGATTTTCCACATGGATAAATCATGTTTGCTTGCACTGCTTACCTATATAATTTTTTTCTGTATACCTGGAAAGCTGGGGGGAAATGGGAATCGCCCACTAGAATGATGAGAGCATTAGGAGAAACAGGGCTTTCCTACAAGTTTTTTCTTTTGGAAATGCAGCACATGTTTTGGGTGCCTGGAAAAAACTTTCTGTTCCTCAGAAAGCATCATTCTAGTAATAAATTGTTTATTATTTCATTGTCTTTGGAAGGCGTATCACGCTGCCAGCAATTAGTCGCTCACACTGGGCTTCATTCACTAGCTGTGTGTACCCACGTACAGTGCTGTGGAAAAGTATTTGCCCCATCCTGATTTATTCTGTTGTTGTGTATATCTCATACTAAATTGTTTCAAAAATTCAAACAAAATCTTACATAAAACCAAGGCAATCTGAGTAAACCCAAAATACAGTTTTTAAATGATAATGTTATATATTGATGCAAAACAGTTATTCAATACAAGCTGGGCTTGCATGTAAAAGTATTTTCCCCTTTTGTTACTACAGTAAATCCCCAAATCTATGAATCTGCATTCATTATGGGGTTCAACTGTACTAGACATGCCCAATGCCCATTACTGCCAGCCCCATTCAATCAAATCAACACCTAAATATAACTTTTTCAGCAGCATGAATTTGGCTAAAAGTTCTCACCCAGTAGCACACTATGCCAAGGTCTAAAGAAATTCCAGAAATTATGAGGAAAAATGTGATTAAAATACATCAATCTGGGAGGGGTTATAAAGCTATTTCAAAGGCTCTGGAACTCCAAAGAACCACAGTGAGAGAGCTATTATCTCCAAATGGAGAAACTTGGCACAGTAGTGAACCTTCCCAGACCTTCCAAAAAAAAAAAAAAAATGCCATCCATGGAAGAGTGGCGAGGCGAAAAATACTGCTAACCAAGAAGAACATTAAGGCTCGTCTGAATTTTGCCAAAGCACACCTTGATGATCCTCAAACCTTTTTGGGAAAATGCTCTGTGGACTGATGAGTCAAAAGTGGAACTGTTTGTAAGATAGGGATCCTGTTACTTCTGGCATAAATCAAACACAGAATTCCAAAAAAAGAACATCATACTAACGGTCAAGCATGGTGTGATGTGTGAGGATACTTCGCTGCTTCAGGGCCAGGGTGACTTGCAATAATAGAGGGAAACATTAATTCTGCTCTCTACCAGAAAATCCTAAAGGAGAACGTCCGGTCATCAGTCCGTGAGTTGAAGCTCAAGCCCAACTGTATTATGCACCAAGACAATGATCCAAAGCATATGAGTAAGTCCACCTCTGAATGGCTCAAATTAAGCAGATTTAAAGTTTTGAAGTGGCCTAGTCAAAGACCTGAATTGAACCCAATTGAGATGTTGTAGCAGGACCTTAAATGAGCAGTTTATGCTTGAAATCCCTACATTGTCGCTGAACTAAAGCAGTTCTGCAAAGAAGAGTCAGCCAAAATTCCACCACTGCTTTGTGACTAGATCTCTAGATATCGGAAGTGTTTGGTTGCAGTTGTGTCTGCTAAAGGTGGCACAACCAGCTATTAAGTTTAACGGGGCAGCTGGTTTTTCTCATGGGTGATATAGGTGTTGGATAACTGTTTTTGCTTCAATAAAATATATAAATATTTGAAAACTGTATTTGGTGTTTACTCAGGTTACCTTTGTTTTATGTTTTATCTCGTTTGAAAATCTAAAACAGTTTAGTATGAAAAATGCAAAAAAAAAAAGAAAAAAAAGAAGAAGAAATCAGGATGAGGGCAAATACTTTTCCACAGCACTGTATTTATGTTAACCCAGGTCTGAATGCATTTAACGCAGTCATGATTGATCATTAAGTTCTCACTTAATTTATATAAATGTATGGTACAGCTGGATCCACACATCTACAAACATCAAACTCCAGAAGTGATGAAATGTAGATAATTAATTGTAGTCATGCCCAAAGATAATTTTTGTTACACTAAAAGAAATAACAAATATTGTACTTTAATATACAATATTAATTTTAGAGTAACAACCATGATCATTTCGGTGTGTTTTATTCAAATTATTAGTTGCAAGGATTTGCACCTTCATTTAGAATACTTCAGATTCATCAACATTAAAATGATGCTAAAAATAAATTTATATGCACATATAAATTTATATTAACACAAACGTGTTGTTAATCTGGCAAAAATCTAGCATGAAAGCTTTTTCTGCACACATAAATGCGTAACTTGTACACATTTATCTGTAAATGAGGCACAACTGCTTTTTATACAGTTTGTGAGATTTGTTAAATTTGTGAGCTCAACTTAAAAACTTTCATTTTCTCTTGGAACATTGGCACAGCGCAAAATCTTGCTTGAACTTTTTTGTGCATCCTCAACTAAATGTCAAACTGGACCTAGATTCCGAATAGGTTTCTGGCATGTTCCAAATTGAAATAAGAAGTGAACAGTAGGGTACAATCAGGCTAAAGGCTCTGTGGGTTAAAAGGCTCATTTTATTTTATTTTCTCCTAAAACACTAAACAGCACCAAAAACAACCACAGGACTTTCAACATCTGTCTGTCACTATACACTGCAAAATGTTCCTGTTCCTTGAGATCATTGTATGTAATTTCTAAAGTTTGATTTTAAGGTAATTTGATGTTTAATAATTATTTTAAATGTTGTAAAGTGATGTAATATATATATATATGTATATCAACACTGTCCAATAAGTGAAAGTATAGTATTTTGGGTAAAAAGCCCATCTTTTGCAGGGGCTAAAGGCCCCTATTAAACACATTGTTCCCTTTCAAAAAGCTACACTTATGATGCTGCACTGGAAAAGTGCTTTGGGAACAGCTTTAGGTGTGATCAGCTGTGAATATGTGTGCAACACGTCAGTGAACATTGACCGGAATGTATAGCCTTTGCCGGTGTAATCATTGGATGCACCTGGGGCAGGGCTATAAATAGATGCGTCACAGGAGCATCGTCAGTTCTTTTGTCTTCAGATCACTCTGTGTGTGTGTGTGCTATCACAAGCCTGTTAGAACTTTCTTTCTTCTGTTAGGAGTTAGAATTTGTTAGGCAGTGCACAGAAGACCTTTCTCTTTTTCCTCTTCTTTCTAAGAAAAGGGGGGAAAAGAAAAAAATAAATAAATAAATAAATGACTGAAAGTCTCCGCTCTATGGCTGAGAGGGACACACATCAGTTTTGCTTTGTTTGTTTGGGGGAAGAGCATGCTGCTCTCGCATTGGGGGAAGGCGGGTGCGAGCATTGCGAACTGCTTTCGGTCAAAATGCTTCGTGCTCGCCTTGCTTATTTCCGGGAGTTGGCGCCCACACTTCATTCGTGGGGCTCTCGTATGGAACTGACTGCGGAGCGAGAGACGGGTCCGTTCCTTTCGCTCGCTCTCTCCCCAGAACCAGCTGGTCCTTCCCGTGATCTTGAAGCGTGCTCTGGCGCCTCTTCGGTTCTTGAGGGGGACCTTGAATCTCTTAAGTCTGCAGACTTTGAGTTACCCACCCCCGAGCATTCGGGCATGATAGTAAATCAGCGGAGGAATTGCTCGATGTGATTACTCATGCGGTGGCCAGGCTTCAATTAAACTGGCCCCACCAACAAGAGACCCTCAAACGCTCCAAGTTAGAGGACAGATTTCTGTCTGGTGGCCGGGGGAAGGGAACGGCTCATCAGTCCCTTCCCTTCTTTGATGACCTCCATGACGAGCACTCTCGTTCATGGAGGAAACCTTATTCTTCCCACGTCCAAATGCCCTCGATGTCGATATATTCGACTATCGTGGGTGCTGAGACACGGGGGTATTTGATGATGCCGCCGGTCAAAGAGACACTTGCAGGTTATCTCTCGCCGGGTTCGGCATCATCGCTAAAAAGACCCTCTCTCCAAACAAAGCCATGCAGGACTACCTCCATGCTAGGAGGGAGGGCTTATCAAGCAGCGGGTCAGGCTGGTGCTGCTCTGCACACTATGACAGTATTACAGGCATACCAGGCTGATCTGCTAAAGGACCTGATATTTCTAAAGGACCACGCTCAACGAAGAAGCTTTTTCTGAGTTCCGTCGAGCCACGGATCTATCTCTCTGCGCGATAAAGCAGACAACCCGTGCCATTGGCCGGTCTATGTCTTCTTTGGTCAGCACAGAGAGGCACCTATGGCTCAACCTATCAGGCATCAAGGATAAGTACAAGGTTTTCCTTCTTGATGCCCCTGTTTCGCCTTCTGGTCTATCCAAGGAGGCGAAAAGCCACGAGGAAGCATTTGGGCAGTTTTATCCTCGCCACACTCAGGGGGCGGGGCCGTCGGCCACCCAGACCCGCCCCGGTCCTGCTAGAAGGGAGGCTCAGAAACAAAGCGTTGCGAGTAATGCTTCCCCTCGAAGAAAGCCTGATGGTCTTGTGCCCAGCCTTGTGGGTGTAGCTCCCCTCAGGACGGGGCGCATGTATCATCCACTTCGCCCCTCCCGGTACCCCCACTAAACCTCTCCATTCCTGCCACCTCCGGTGTTTCAGAGTTAGAGGCTTCCAATAAAAAGTTGGGTGTACCGCTGTTGTAGTCCAGGACACAGAACACTCGACATCCCCTCAACAGGAAATGTCAAAATTAATACCCATCTCAGAGTACCAGGCAGCATGGAAACTTCTATGTGGGTCCTAAGATTTTAAATTGAAAATTAATTTACAGAATTAATTTTGCTCACCGCCCTCCGTGTTTCAGCGACGTGGTCCCCACTAGTGTAAAACCGGAGCAGGCATGTCTATTGTGGAAATAACTGCAAAATCTTTTGGTCAAAAGGGCCATAGAATATGTTCACCTTCCAGAGAAAGAGTCAGGTTAATACAGCAAATTCTTCCTGGCTCCCAAGATGGGTGGGGGGTTGCGTCTGATCTTAGATCTTCGAGGCTTGAACCACTCAGCAGGGTGTTCAGGTTCAAGATGCTAACTATCAAGACGGTCGTGTCACAAGTCCAACATCACGATTGGCTGGTCAAGATCGATCTCATGGACGCATATTTGTCATATAGAAATTTTGCCACAGCACAGGAAGCTCCTGAGGTTCGCTTTCGGGGGTGAAGCCTTCCAGTATCGGGTTCTTCCATTCGGCCAAGCTCTATCAACCCGCACATTCACGAAATGCATGGATGCAGCACTGGCTCCTTTGCAACTCCGGGGCATCCGCATTCTGAATTATACAGATGACAGGCTGATACTAGCACAGACTCAAGAACTGGCAGGCCAGCACAGAGAATATTGTCATAGCTCATCTGGTTTCTCTGGGTCTGAGACTCAACGTCAAAAAGAGCGTTCTCTCTCTCCCACCCAGGGAATTACCTATTCGGGAGTTATATGGAATTCGATCACGATGCGGGCACAATTGTCTCCCGATTTCATTCCCATTTCAGAACACCCCAAGCAAAGTCAGGCTAGGTCAAGGTTGCACTGTTCTAGGTCTCATGGCGTCTGCGTCCAAGGTGATCACTTTGGGCCTTCTGCACATGAGACCATTTCAGCTGTGGCTAAAAGCCAGGGGATCTCACCCAAGGGCCAGTCCCCTAAGCCAAATAAGTGTTAGGCGCCACCCGCTTCGTTCCCTTTCTATGTGGTTCAGACCCCGGTTTCTTACCTTGGGTCCCACTCTAGGTGCGTCTTGTCGTTGCAGGTTGCTAAAGACAGACACCTCCCTGACGGGCTGGTAGCGGTCTTAAGTGGTCGTCCAGCTCAAGGGGAATGGGAGGGTCGTCAGCTCGATTGTCACATTAACTGTCTCGAGTTGATGGCTGTATTTTTGGCCCTGAAATACTTCCTCCAGAGGCTGCCATGTCTTGGTGCCATGTCTTGGTGTGGGTGGACAATATTATATCCAGCTTATATCCCTGGATGCTTGAATGTGGGAGCAGAACTTGTACCCTACAGCACAACCACTGCATCTTATGAACTCATCCAAAATTGTAGAAACACACTAAAGAGTTTAAGAGAGTTTACTCTGATTTATATTTAATCTTTACTCACACACCCATATCGATCCAAAAACAGTATGACCTTTTTTTTTCCTTTGTGAAACTCAGAAGAAGAAATTTAGCAGAGCTGTAATTTCACTTTAGCTCTCATCCTCACTTTCACAAATTCCAACCTGGAATACTGCATTCATATAAGACACATGACAGCCAACGCAGGTTGCCGTTATTGACATAAAACCTCACACATGCCATATTTGAATGTAATTCATTTGACTGAGTTTTGAGAGTTTTGGTGGAGGGGAAGACTTTCAGGAAATAACACATTTAGGTCTATTCCTCACACAAAGCTATTGAAAAGATTCATTTGGAGTACATTTTTAATACATTTATGGTGCTTTTTATCATTATTGAAGTTCAACAATATCTGTCCCCATACACTTTCATTTTATATGAGCAGCACACCATTGAGACATCTCCTTTTATTTTTTAAAAAGTTATACAGGCTTAAAACGACATTATGGTTAGTGAATAACAGAATATTCATTTTTGAGCAAACTAACCATTGACGTTAAAGAATTCTTAGTTTTTGTTGTTATTATTATTAATTATTTTTGTGGGATAATATTTGTACAGTGCCAGTGCAGTGGATATTACTTTTTAGGAATAATTGTATTGTGATGATGAGCTCCATGAACCTATGCCCAGAATTTCAGACTAAATGATGACATTGGATTTTAGGACAGGAAGTGTCTAATTCTCTCCTGCTCTGCACTTTAACATGTTAAATCAGACAATAGGGCAAGTGGTTTTATCCCAGCCATTTCTATAAAGATTAATTCCATTGGATGGTGCTGACTGGTGATCCACTCTTGGTTAAGGGGACTTGAAGTATTGGAAAAGCAATAAAGAACATATTTGCCCTGATTCCTTTTCTGGCTTTGACATCAGTCTGTGGTGGGATTATGGGGGATTTATTAAGGTGGAGTGTTCACCTGTAGCACTGCAATCTCACAAATGGGCAAAATTCCCAAGTTTCCACTTGGACCTTCTAGTAATTGTGTCTGGACAAGCTTTCATTGTGCAGCTCTGCTGACTTTCTTGTGGGAGTTGTTGTTTGTGTCCTGTGCAAACTCTCCCTGCAGGAACTGAATCACAGGAATTGCTCACTGCTGTATATTTATTAGCACCTGGAGCTGGACATCCTCACACTCGACTCCCAATTAGGGTTGGGATTAAATAACCAGTTCCATTTGGCTTTAGATATTGAATTCAAATGGTTGTTGTGACACTTGGTTCAGAAAGACCTCCTTTCTACTCCGCAGATAGCTGAAACACAAGCTGATCGTCATTTCAATGGTTCTGATGCTTCTGTACTTTCAAAAACATTTTACATAACCGCATACTTTGGAAATTGTTTCAACCTTAAACAACTTGCTGTGGATGTGATTAATTCCAATTTTGAAAACATATAGATTTTACTACATTCACCTCTTTCATCCACAATAGAACATACCTTTTCTCTACCAAAAACTGAGAATTTCAAAAACGTTTTACATAACCGCATACTTTGGAAAACACTGGCATTAGAAAACTGAGAGCAGATGTTTCGAGTAGCATGAGCCTCTGATTTGTTAATACATTATGAATTGTTTTACAAACACTTGTTTATTCTTCATTTACAAAAATCTTTAATCACATTGTTACCAGAACTCTTAAGAAACCATAGTTGTTAAGTGAAATCTGAATCTGAACCAGAATCTCTAAATTCATTATGATTTACAATAACCAATTCCTGCAACAGCTATGTCATTTATGTTCAAATAAGTTCATTTTGAAGCTGTGCAACTTTTGGTGCAATCACCTTTCTCAGTCATGCCCCCACAATGAAATTTAATTTCTTAAGCCGACAGACTAATTGTGACACAATATCACACAGTGTTGATGTGTGACATGGTATGTATGTGTGTGTGTGTGTGTGTGTGTGTGTGTGTGTTTGTGGATGTGTGTAGAGAGAAAGAGAGAGAGAGAGAGTTTCTATAAATACTCTTTGTGGATATCTTTGTGCAGTCTGTTTGTGTACTCTAGATCTGTGATCGCATCTTTCTCTCTGGCTTTCTACTCTGACGACTTACTACTTTGTCTTTCTCCCCTGACAGTAAAAGCTACTTGTTAGCAGCAGACATGAGAGCTCTGGTTTTTTAGTAGTTTTTGCAATTACAAACATCGCCGCCACCACAATTCTATGGTGTTCAGGGTTGTTGCTAGGGAGTTGCAAGGTGGTTGCTAGGGTGTTCTGGGTGATTGCCAGTGTTGTAGTACTCGAGATCTGTCTCAAGACCACTTTTTGAAGGTCTCTGTCTCATCTCAGAATCAACAGCATTTTTACTCGGCCTAGTCTGAGAGATGTCAGCCAAATCTTCTGTAATACAATTTGGGTGTAATACTTTTTTAAACAAGTCCAAAAACGCAGTGATCCAATGTTTAAATTCTGAGGTATTGTAATCTTCAAGGAGTGCATTTGACATCTGAACCAGTGAATGGAGGCTGGGCGGCTGCTCTCAGGTCCTAGTGCCTGCCGAATACAACCTCTGTCAGTGTGACTTATGTGTTTTTTTTCTCTCTCTATCAATAACGTGATTTTGACCCGGTGTTACTTATAGTCAGATGCTATTTTTTTTCTGGAAAATACTGTAAATAAATAAATAAAAAATGTATTTGCTGTGCCATTGCAATAATTAATTTGCAATAACAAATCTACAAATTAGAAAAGACACAAATTTGTTTGTTTTTCATTATCCAATTAGCACTCTTGGCAGCTGTGACCTCATTATACAGCGTACCTATTTTAGTTGCAGTTTTTGCATAGCCGAATTTCAAACATTACAAGTTCCTGCTACTAAGACAGACAGAATACATGGACAAGTTCTTGAAAAGGAAAACTATCAACAATAGTGTGGCAGCGGGGGCGTGGTCAAGCGTCCGTCCAGGGAGAGAAAGCGGTAAGGGCGCTTGCACCTGAGCCAAATTATGTCTAACACCTGTCTCTAATTCCAGTAAGCATGAGGAGAGCGGCATAAGAGCGGACACAGAACCTACAGACAAGAGAGAGAGAAAGAGAGCTCTGCATGTACACGGCAGCCCAGCATTGTTGTTTATGTTCAGTTTACAATTGTGTGTGTCATAAGTTGTTTGTTTAAGAAGAAGGGCTGTATGAGACTGTGGCCATTAAAAGGAGTGAATTATCAGAACCCACGTCTCCATAACTCTTTACAAATAGTTATGTTGGATAGCGGTGTGCCATGAGCATTTTTAATCGTCAAAAGTGTGCCGTGGCAGAAAAAAGGTTGGGAAACACTGACCTGAACCACAAAGAGTTAATCTGCAAAAAAGTATCCAAAAGTAAACACACAGCAATTAAATTCTGCAATGCTATGCTTACCGAGTCAGCTGGGACCATGTCAAACTTTTACTGGCAATTAGAAAGGAAGCATAAAAAAGATACGTGTAAGTGATGCTAGCAAATCTAGCTAGCTAACGTTAGCAATCTGCCTCTTGCTGCATTCCATTCAAAGAGTCAGAAACTTATCAGCGACTTTTGCCAAGGGCTCAAATGAAGCACCTGAGAGCCCCACTCAATCAACAGATAAATCCCATAAAGGAACGTGGACAGGACGAAAATGTCTAAGCCTGCATACCCCACACATAAAATGGGAAACAAAGAATGTCTACTTACAGGGACTCCACCGATAAGCGCATGGTCAGCCACTATAGCAGCAACATAAACTTTAAGTGTTGCCGGGGCAACCCTGGCCCAAAATGCTCTTGCAAAAAATCCAGCACTGTACCGACAGGGCAGTGAACTTGATCTTCACCTCGTGCTTTACACCAAGAAGTAAAAATATGCTACTTGAACGTATAACTTGAACGTAAATCTTCCTTATTGATGGAGTTCTGTAATTCAGAATGTATCAACCATTGCTGGGGATAACCCATCATTCAAAAGAGTGCCCTGTTGAGGGGCCATACACAGAACATCCACAAATCTGAGTGGAGGTGACAAATGCTGCCCCAAACCTGAGACACTTTCTCCAGGAAAAGAGACCAGAGTAAAAGACCATACTTGAGATGGACAAAATGGCACCACAAACCCGATCCTCTCAAACTGTATGCAGATCTGCGTGCAGCAGACTGATCAATGGAAGAGCGTAAAGACACATTTTCGGACACTGATTCACCAACACATCGATGCCCAGTAGTGCTGGGGGCGAGAGTGAAAACAAGAGGGTGCAGAATTTTTCCACCACCAACTGGACTGCATCACTGAACAGTCTGGATTGTGACACAGGGCTGATCATTAGAAAGGCCCAATCCTCCAGGGCAAGTGAAGACGCTGACTTCCACCCCTGGAGTCATGAGTTCGAATCCAGGGTGTGCTGAGTGACTCCAGCCAGGTCTCCTAAGCAACCAAATTGGCCAAGTTGCTAAAGTCACAAGGCATAACCTCCTTTTGGTCGCTAAAATGTGGTTCTCACTCTCGAAGGGGCACATGGTGAGTTGTACTTGGATGCCGCAGAGAATAGTGTGTAGCCTCCACACACGCTATGTCGCCGCGGTAACACGCTCAACAACCCACGTGATAAGATGTGTGGATTGACTGTCTCAGACGTGGAGGCAACTGAGATTTGTCCTCCACCACTCGGATTGAGGTGAATGCCACCACGAGGACTTGGAGCGCATTGGGAATTGGGCATTCCAAATTGGGGAGAAAAAATAAGAATAGGCCTTGGCCTTGTCACGAATATCTGTTAGCATAAGCCACATATGGTGTTCCACCACCACGAGGCCCAACATATTCCGACCAACAGCATGAGCAATATGTTTGATAGCTCTTAGCACCAAATCAGAAGCTTTGTGCTGTTCCTTGACACCTCAGCATTCAGCCCAGCTCCCTCATCTAAATCCCTCATAAAATGGGACTGATAGGTTGGCAAAACCGCCAGCGTGTGTAAAGCCAAAACCGCCTGGCCTGAAGCCTGGTAGGCCTTGCTCCACAAGGACGATGTAACTGTATGGCTTTGAGGGAAGACTAGTTAAATTAAGGAGTGAAATTGGCATTATTGTATAAGGGCTTCAGACTCCTTGACACTCAGGGCATGTGCCAATGCGATTATGTTGCTCGAGTTCCTACAAAGGTAACTGAACCAAAACTCAATCTTTTTTCAGGTCCTAGCCGGCTTGGTATACCTCATCACACAAAGTACAAAGTCAGTAAATGAAGGGAGATTACACACCACTGCAATGTGTAGAGTATACAGCAGAGAAAAAAGGGGAGTAGAAAGGGCAGACGTTTCCTCTCCTCCCATTCTGTGTTCTTTTGTCAGAGAAGTTGGAGTTGGGGTTCCTCCTCCTTGTCATATACAGACAGTGGCAAGAAATGGCTGCTCTTTTACGTCATCTTTGCTTCTAATGAGAGCTGATAGAAATAGGTGAGCTTCTCCTTGAGGGCTGTTCTTTGACATCTTCTAATGAATGTGAAAACAAGGGGGTTGTGTGTAGGTTTGTGTGTGTGACTTTGCATGTTCAAAAGAGCCACCGCCTATGTGTGAACCGCAAACAGCGGGGCAGTGCCTGACTTGTCCTGTCACTTTCCAACAGTTCCTTGCGTTGCTCTGAAAGTTTGAGGCAATCATACCACACTCCCCTGCGTCATGTTTTTTCATTGGCTAAACCAATTCAGTAAAAAAAAGAAAATAAATCTCAATTAGTGACTTTCAATGAAGCATCTTGGCTGTCAATCGATTTCAAATTTAAATAAAATTAAGTACATGATTTGCCGATATATTAATAGAAAATTAATTGTAATTAATCACATACGAATATTTATTGAGAAAGGCCCTTATAAAAATGTAATTTAGAAAAAATTAAAAATATTTATAAATATAATAGATAGGCGTAATATATATTATTAGTATATAAATAATTTACAGATACATTTGCATTATATTATATTGTGACAACAGACAAGTAAAGCATTTAGACATACATAAAGTGAAAATCGTCTAGGTTACTGCTGTAACCTCTGTTCCCTGATGGAGGGAACGAGACGTTGTGTCAAAGAAGCAAAACTAAGGGTCTCTCTTGAGAGCCTTTCGCATCTCTGAACTTTGAGAAAAGGCCAATGAGAAATTGGCAGACAGAATTTGCATGTCCCGCCCCCTGACATACAGGTATAAAGGGAGGGAAATGCATCTGTTTCATTCAGGATTTGTCTGAGGAGCTGACAATGAAGTTTGGCCACAATAGTGGTTCGGTTCAGGACACAATTTCTTGTTCCCTCCATCAGGAATGGAGGTTACAACAGTAACCTAGACGTTCCCCTTCTGTCGCTCACTTCGACGTTGTGTCAAAGAAGCGACACTAGGGGTCCAATTCAATGCCATGCGCTGAACTGTGTAGGTGCGCAGCTGACACAGGTGCGGGCAGGTAGCTTGCGTACCAAAAGTGTCAGACTGCACGTACCCTTCCCCAATGCCCAATAAAATCGTCTAAACCTTCTGGTTCTTTACACCCTGATAGGGGGAACAAGGCGACACTTGATTTAAAGTGGCTGGGGCTATCTTAACGCTATCACATGCTTTGGGGGAGGCGTTCTTTCCCAGTTTTCCTATTCTTTCAGGGGGGAAAGACCCTGTGGAGACCACGCCTGCCCAGACTAGGGGAGGTAAAGGGCGGTGAAATACATCACATGGGCTTTTAGGGTCACATGTAGAGAATGCCACGGTGGTAGATCCTACCTCATTGGGATGGAGGAGTTGCTACAAACACAGCGACCGGGGGTCTGTGAGGGTCTTGACTTGAGCATCTGCCCAAGGGAGACGCGGGTCCACTCGCAAGGGGACTGTACCGCGGAAAATGCACACAGGGGGATAAGTCCATGTAAGAGCTTCTCGTTGAGTGTGCTCACACCGGCAAGGTGTGACGTCTAAAGCTCTGTGTGGGGTCCAAATAGACACGCAAAGCACGTACCAGACACAGCAACGAAGGGGCTGGGTCTGACCCTCCTGGGGTAGTGCTTGCAGGTTCACTACCTGGTCTCTGAAGGAAGTCGTAGGAACCTTGGGCATGTAGCCCGGTCGTGGTATTAGGATCACTTGAGTGTCTGCCGGACCGAACTCCAGGCAGGTGTCGCTGACAGAGAATGCTTGCAGGTCCCCGACCCTCTTGATGTAGGCGAGCACGATCAGGAGGGCCGTCTTCAAGGAGAGGGCCTTGAGTTCGACTAATTCTAGCGGCTCGAAGGGGGGGTCTCTGAAGGCCCGAAAGGACCACTGAGAGATCCCAGGAGGGGAACAGACTTGGCCAGGAGGGATTCAACCTCCGGGCGCCTCTTAGGAAACTGATAACTAAGTTATGCTTACCCAAAGACTTGCCGTCTACTGTGTCGTGGTGGGCCGCAATAGCAGCTACATACACCTTCAAGGTGAAGGGGGGCAGCCTCCCCTCCCGACTCTCCTGCAGGAATGAGAGCACCGACCCAACTGTGTACCTCCATGAGTCTTCAGCTTGGGAAGAACACCAATTTGCGAAAAACGCCACTTTAGGGCATAAAGTTGCCTGGTAGAGGGAGCTCTGGCTTGGTTGATGGTGTCTACGACAGCAGGTGGTAGCCCAACTAGATCTTCCGCATCCCGTCCAGGGGCCAGACGTGGAGGTTCCAGAGGTCTGGGTGCGGATGCCAGAGAGTGCCCCGTCCCTGAGAAAGAAGGTCCTTCCTCAGGGGAATTGAGGGTCGAGAGGGCCAATAGGGGGCCACTAGAATGACTTGTTCCTCATCCTCCCTGACCTTGCACAGCAAGAAGACTCACTGGGGGAAATGCATACTTACGCAACAACATGGGCCAGCTGTTTGCCAGAACATATTTCCCGAGGGGAGCCTACGTTCGGGCATACCAGAGGGGCCTTGCCAAACCATTCCCAAATCAGCTGGACCGACTGGGGGTGAAGCCTCCATTTCCGATTTATGTACGCTACCGTGGTGGTGCTGTCTGACCGGATCAAGACGTGCTTGCCCTGAATTAGCAGGAGAAACCTCCACAGGGCAAGAAGTACAGCCAACAACTCTAGGCAATTAATGTGCCAGCGCAGCGGGGCCCCTTTCCAACAGCCCGCGGCTGCGTGCCTGTTGCACTCGGCATCACCAACCCAGTTTAGAGGCATCTGGGTTGACCAGGATGCGTCGGGACACCTGCTGCAAAGTGACTCCTGTCCATAGAAAGCAGAGGTCTGTCCAGGGTTTGACATTTTGGCGGCAGGTGGGGGTGATGACCACCCAATGCATGCTGCGGCGCCATGCTTGTCTCAGCACTCGGCAAGTCTTTGGGCGCAACCACCACGGAGGACGCCATATGCCCCAGGAGCCTCTGGAAATGTTTTAAGGGGACCGCCATGCCTGGCCTGAACGCGGTGAGGCATTTCAGCAATGATTGCACATGCTTGTTGGTGAGGCACGCTGACATTGCAACTGAATCTAACTCCATGCCGAGAAAAGAGATGCTCTGAACCTGGGTGAGCTTGCACTTTTCCAGTTTACCTGAAGCCCTAAATGCCTGAGGTGCTTGAGCACCTGGTCCCTGTGGGCATATAGTAACTATTGGGAGTGGGCCAGGATTAGCCAGTCATCGAGGTAGTTGAGAATGCGGACGCCTGCTTCCCAAAGTGGAACAAGGGCTGCCTCTGCGACCTTCTTGAAGACGTGAGGGGACAGGGACATGCAAAAGGGGATGACAGTCGAACGTGAACCATAGAAAGGGTTGCTGTCGAGGCAATATTGAGACGTGGAAGTACGCGTCCTTCAGGTCTACCTCTGTGAACCAAGCAAGATTCTGGGCACAAGGGCAAAGAATGTGTCTTTGCGATAGCATTTTGAATGGGAGTTTGTGCAAGGCCCGGTTGAAAACTTGCAAGTCCAAGAACGGTCGTAAGCCACCACCTTTCTTGGGTACAATGAAGTGAGGGCTATAGAAACCCTTCTTCATCTCGGCTGGAGGGACAGGCTCTATCACGTCTTTGAGTAAGAGAGTCGCGATTTCCACATGCAGGGATTTGGCATTTTTGCTGTGTACTGTGTTAAAGTGGATGCTGCCGAAGGGGGTTGGGGGCTGGCAAACTGAATTGCATAAACAAATCGAATGGGACAGATTGGGAAGTGAGAGCCAAGTGAGAGATGTACCAGGCGGGGCTTCGCAGCGTGGTGGAGTAGGTAATGCGGCATCGGTTGGCAAAAACATGTCCCAAGGCTCTGGTGCTGAGAGAAGACTCGAAGCACTTACCTTGCTCCGCAGACCCAGAGGTTGGCGGGTTAGTGACTTAGGAAGAGGTCCTATGGAGGCATCCTTTAGACTCGTCAGAACCGGCCAGCTGGGGGACAACAGTCTCAGGGCTGGAGGCGAGAGGTCTGCATCCAATGTGCCGGGACTGTTGAGGTGTGGCGGCAGAGTACCGTGAGAATGGCATTTGCGGGCCAGGTGACCCAGAGACCAAGGGAATTGCTCTTTTATTGAGAATGTGTGTATGGCAAAGTAAATAATCTTAACTGAGGATTCTCCTCCAGGCCCTCTACTGGGGGACGGAATGGTCTGCTTACCAGCTCCAGAGCAAACGTTTTGGTCCCTGGGTCGTCTGTCTCAGGAACGCTTGGGAGCCTTCCAGGTCCTCGAAGGGGTTCGATAGACAGGGGGGTGTGCGCTTCCTGTGGGGTGCTCGGCGCTGGGGCTGAGAGCTGGGCCTGGGTTGAGGTGGAGCTGCATGTTTTTTGGACTCCGCAGGAGGACGCCCTCGGCGGGCAGACAGAGCATGGCTCGCACTGGAGGTGTGACGGGGCATGATATGGCCTCCATCTGCTTTGTCACTGCTGAGAACTGCTGGGTGAAGTCCTCAACGGTGTCGCCGAAAAGGCCGAACTGGGAGACAGGTGCGTTGAGGAAGCGTGCTTTGTTTGCTTCAAGCATCTCGACAAGGTTTAGCCACAGATATCATTCCTGAACCGCAAGATTGGCCATCGCCTGCCTGAGTGACCGCGCTGTGACCTTCGTGTCCCTTAGGGTGAGGTCGGTCGGTGAGCGCAGTTCCCGCAGCACGTCTGGATCAGGGCTACCCAAGTGCAGATCTTTAAGTGCATTGCCTGGTGGACTTGCAGGAGGGCCATGGCATGCAGGGTGGAAGCGGCCTGTCCAGTGGCGCTGTAGGCTTTGGAGGTCAGTGAAGACGTCATCCTACAGGCCCTGGAGGGGAGCATAGGGCGATGTCCACCTGGGGTACCGTCGTGTACCCATGGGCCACTCTGCCATTGAGGGTAGTGAGAGTGGATGAGCGAGAGGCACGATGACGGGTGGTGAAGGGTGACCTCCACGAACTCGTCAGCTCATCATGCACTTCCAGGAAGAAAGGAACCAGGGGGGGGGCTTTGAGCGGCACGCAGACCCGAGGAACAAATCATCCAGCCACGAAGGCTGTGGGGATGACGGAGGGTTCCAGTCCAGCCCCACGCTGACGGCGGTCCGGGCAAGCGTGTCGGATATCTGGTGTCAGCCTCAGACTGGGCGTGCTGACCCGAAGGTGGCAGCCCAATCGAGTCTTCTGCGTCAGACTCCGGACCACTCTCCGATGCAGCAACGAGCTAATCCTGCTCAGGGGGCTCAAGAGGATAGGCTGGCTGGCTGTGAGGTGAGCCGCTATTGCCTTGAGCCCGGACGAAAGTCAACGAGCGTGCCAGGGGGCGGGTGGTTCGTGGGGACGTACCCAGCAAAACCGATTCTGCTGCCATCCCCAAATTGCCTCCATCGCCAGCCGGGTCATCCTCAAACCCGTGGGAAGGAGCAACGCAGGGGGCGGATGGAGTGGCATTCCTTCTTAGGAAGGAAAGCCGTGACCGCAACGTTGCTATGGTAAGATTCTCGCATTGAGAACACAAACCATCCACAAACGCTACCTCTGTGTGATAGCGGCCCAGACACACAAGACAGCACCTTTGACCGTCAGAAGCGGAGAGCACTCGACCACATCCAGGAACTACACAGGGGTGGAAAGGCATCTTTATAATGATATACGGGGAACTTTATATCATTGAACATAACCCTATTATTGACCTATTGCCCTCTGCTCTATTTTGAATTGTTGGTTTAAGTATGCTTTTGGAGCATCACACTTTGGTTGCATACTCCCTACTTGTTAGCACCTATAATCCTGAGTGCTGTGTTTTAAAAATGCTATGCCAAGATAGTTTGACCCTTCTCGAGGTCCCTGCATTCTTTTGTGTTTACATGCTTTTTCTTACAGCGATTATGCTTAGAGCCTTTATACTATGGAGGAAGTAGAACTTTTTTTCTCCTGGATGAACTAAGGCACCCAGGAGGATAAATCCCATGTTTATACAAAGTTATATAAAGTTTGTTGAGGGTGAATTCACTGTGTTTAACATACTGTAAATTATGACATGTTTTGTCCTCCATATCATGACCTACTCAATCACTCATACAAATGCTAAATCTCGAGTATCCGATGTGTAACTTGCACGAGGGGAATTAAGAATGTGACCGACAGAGAATTCAATCCACAACTCAACAATGGAAAGACTGCAAAATGAGTGCAGAACTAACACATCTTAGAGCGAGGTGTGTTTATTCACTTTTTTGCTAACTCTTAAGGATGACAAAATGGAAGAAATCAGGCATTTTTAAACAAGTGACTACCTTTTCCATTGTTCCCGCGATGAAACCTCCAAACCAGCATTTGGATGGAAGCGGCCTGCATGTGCATAACGGTGCGGAACTTGGCCACTCTCCAAAACAAGGAACATGTCTCAATGGCGAGAATAGTGCATCTGTCCAGAGGAAGAGAGAAACACAAGGAAAACTCTGGTGCCCGTTCTCAATCCCTCTTCTTATGACAACAGCTGGAACCTCAAGGCTCACATGGCTTATCTTAGAGACCGCATTGTTTGACAGAGCCTCGATGAAACACCATCTGACCTGATTTACAATGCGGTTGAATCCACACACAAACTGCTCATGTCCTACAATGTCCTAACGTGTTGTCACTCAAAAGGGAGAACATAGTCCTTGCTTCGGCGTGAGTCGCTACTAACCAACACGGTGCACTGAAGTAAAGAAAATCTGGCATGCTGGTGCCAAGGGTTCATCTGTATGGAGCCTGTGACGTGGCTCCCTATGGCCGTCGCTTAAACACCATCAGCCAATAAATTGGTGTGATTGTATACAGGCATCAGACCATGTGAGAACACTGAAGTAGTCCCAATTGCGTCATTACACAACTCCTCATTCTCTCTTAGGGAACTAAGGTTACGTTCATAACTGAGATATTTTTCTCTCTGTGGATCGCCACGTTTAGCACTGTATTTTTAGGTAATTTAGGTATGATTACCATTCACTTGTATTGTATGGACTCATAGAGCTGACATATTCTTCTAGAAATCTCTGTGTCCTGCTGAAGAACGAAAGTCATACACATCTGGGATGGAATGAGTGTGAGTAAATGATGAGAGAATTTTCATTTTTGGGTGAACTATCCCTTTAACTGGCATTCTTACTGGCTTATCCAATGATAAGGCTTATCCTTAAAGGTTTGAAATCATAACAGGTATTAATATGATAATTTCAAATGTCATGTGAATGCAGATTTCTTACTTTGTCAGTTGTCAAAATAAGATGATTTATGGCAGTAATCCGCATATTGTGTGCATGTAAACAGTCTCATTGTGTGCAAGAGTACGTACGTCATCAGTAGATGACCGACTGCCCCATCTGCATCAGGGTTGTACATCAAGCTTGAATTGCTTCGTTGGTTGCAACATTCCTTATTACAGAATTGTAATAAATTACAATTTGCAAACAGTTGGGGACATATTTAATTTTGTTAAATATTTAAACACATTTTTTTAATACAATTAATCACACTAAATTTAAGCATAAAATCAACAGTCCTGCTTTAAAGACATTAGTAACGTAAATGGATTCAAATTTTAAAGGAGTTGGTAACCTGTAGTGGATTACTTTTTTGAGTGGATAAATTCTTTGATGCAACACTGTTAGTGGTACATTCAGAACAAGTGCTCCATCTTGTCTTATGCGTCAGCACTTCCTTGGAGGTCAGGATTCTTCCGTCCACCTCTTTGTTTATCTTTCCTCTTCCATTTCTCCTTCCCACTGCAGGAGACCATCACACCTTTAATAAAGCAGCTTGAGCACTGAGAAAAAAGTTGTGTCGTATTTTTCTGTCAGATCGATAGCGTAGCTGTGTGCGATGGCAACTGAAGAAAAACAAGCTCCATAGCAACCACTCACAAGATATACTCGAAAACCATTCAGGAGTTCTTTGCATGTATGAAAGGAAAAGTGTAGGAGGACAACAGGAAATCAGACTTGACATAGAGACAGGACAAGGACTAACATAGCTTTGAGAATGTGTTGATGGAGTCTCGCAGTGTGGGACTGCTGCTGGTAGCATGGGACATTGTAGTTCAAACTCGTATCTTGGGCTCATTCTTAGTGCTGGCCAAAGGTGTTTGAGCTGACCTGCTGTGGGATTCCATCATGACTGTCTCACAGGTGTACCTGCACTATAAGAAATTGCTTGTTGGACTTCCTACTTAGAGAGGTAATGGGAAGAGCCTGCAAAAACAGTCCATTCTTTCAGGTTATTCTATATTTAGAGACACATGGCTTACATTACAATATTTATATGTTATTATAACCTACACACATTGTGAACAATTAAGGCATTTGAAGGTTGTTGTTTGTTCTTGTGTAAAACAGCCTGTGTGTGTGTGTGTGTGTGTGTGTGTGTGTGTTTCAAAGAAGTTCAAAGTTCATGTTCAAAGAAGACATCAAGTAGTATTGGATAACATTGATGTAGGCATTTTGAACATATTTAAAAAATTCAGCCAATTATTAGGAACTGTTCTACTTTTCCTGTTTTCACCCTATCAATAAAAGAACATTGCATAAAATTAAGGGTTAAGAGTCGAGTTAGAATTAGTCCATACTGTAGTATTCTGTAGTGTGTTTATATAGAAATAAGTATATGCTGCTTCTGTGGATTGTTTTAAGAAACTTCTTAGACACATCTTTTTAGTCAAGTTTTCAATTTATAATTGTATTATTTTTATGTAT
The DNA here is from genome assembly GCA_032164185.1 of Moxostoma hubbsi. Lineage (NCBI taxonomy): Eukaryota > Metazoa > Chordata > Actinopteri > Cypriniformes > Catostomidae > Moxostoma > Moxostoma hubbsi. The sequence goes on along the minus strand of JAVLUX010000027.1, from coordinate 25,188,514 downwards.
TTTTTTCTTCTTCTACATATATTTTTATTTACATGTTTGATTATTTTGTTTTGTTAATGCTGTAGTGCTTTGAGTCTGAGAAAGGCGCATTACAAATAAAATGTATTATTATTATTATTATATGCTACAGTATGTGCTCATTTAGATAAGATGACCCCTCCACCCTAACGTTTTTTCACCTTTTTTCACCTTAAGTCTCATCTCAACACATTCATTGAATGCTCCTCATAATCTTGACATTTCATCTTAATAAAAAAACATTTGTGAGATTTATTTAATCTGAAATAGTTTTATGATAATTATTTTTTTGAATGAAAAAAGTTGAATAATGCAAATAAAACAAGTTCATATTCATTTTTAAACAACACAATAATAATTTAAATTTAGGAAGAGTTCAGAAATCAATATTTGGTTGAATAAGCCTTATTTTCAATCACAACTTTCCATACCACAGATGACCATATAGTGGATTTGTGATGATCTGGGGCTACTTCTGTACTTTATATACAGTATAAATATATTGGCACCCTTGGTAAATATGAGCAAAGAAGACTGTTAATTTATTTATTTTTTTTTTGTCTAATTATTATTTTTATATTGAGGTAGAAAGTCCCCAGTGACATCTATTTTTCCAGTGGTATTATTAAATTTGTCATCACAATTTATGGGGTTATTGTTAAAAATTCCCATGCATTAGTTGTATCATATTCACTATTCATTTTAACCTATAATCTGACTGGAATTCAATCAGAAATCATAGTATTGCTGTGGGCACAAAAAAAAGAAAAGAAAAAACATTACTAAGAATGGTAGCAGATGTATTTTATACAGTCTGTAACTTGTATCAGGATAATATGTGAAACTAGTCTTCCCTGGTTGGCTTTTTGCCTCATTTGGGGGGTCAAAAGGAGCAAAAGAGCTCCTTATGGCATTAAACATTACATTAATTAAATAACATCAAGTTGAGACATCAAGTTCATTTTAAATACATAAAACAATAGTAACATTAAAAACATTAATGACCATAAAATCAACAGCAATAATTTTGCTAGGTCAAAGCTTTTATCTAAAAACTCTGAAACACTTTTAACCTTTACTGCTTACTGGTAGTCCATCACCTTTTCCAGTACTGAGGTGCAAGATATCATCTTTTGAACAGCAAGAATATTTCATAAGAGCAGAATATTTTAAAACAGCAGTGTTCCACAGAGTCAAACAAGGAACAATTGTGTCATGTTTTATGTCAAGTTTTATGCAGTGGACTCCATTGCATCAGCAGCAACAGTAGAGCGATGGGCTTTGTTGGCACATTTTGCAGTTGAAATATTGTTTACTCTGTGGGCAGGAGTTTAAGCAATTAAGTTTGATGTGTGAGCTGCACACCACTGGTGCAATCACTTCTTAAAAATTAAATTATTTCTATAGACAATATTCCTGATTCCCATGACGCTTTGCGGGTGATGTGGGCTGAACTTCTGGTTAAGTGTAAACAAGCGTTATGTTATGTTCTAACACAGCATTAAAAATGACAGAAACTTGAGAACAAATGAACACCGAATTATAGTGAGGCAAAATTGTTCTTCCTCACCTATCTGTGAATGATTATGAGTTTCATGATGATGGCCAAATATCGCAAATAGAAGCATTTTAGTTATTTTGTATCCATCAATGGAAGAAACTGAGCAGAATAACCTGATAAGCCAGGTAGCTAGCACCTTCACTGCTGTAAATTTGGACATGTTTTAAGAACTGTAGATATTTATGTTTTTTTTAAGAATATATTGTGTCTAGTTAGAACCTTAAGAATTTATTGTATTGAGATAATGTACTTACTGCAGACACAGGGGAGGTCCAGACAGCAGGGTGCTCATGTATTGCAGGACTCGGGCAATGATACTGTCATGCTGCCATTTTTCGGATAAAATACATTTATTTTGTGGGAAATTAATGTGTTGTATACTCAATCTAGCTTTATAATTTTACGTTTACATAAAATATCTATATCTAAATGATATAACCTACATTAAATGTTTTATTGTTGACTGAGCAACTGATCCAGTTGATAGATTGAATTTGTTGTTCTTTTGTAGGAATTAACTATGTATTTTAAGCCACACAATAAAAACTGTACCATACAAAAAGAACTACATGCAATACAAATAAACATATTTATTTGGACATACACATAAACACTGTACACAAAATTCTATGTTTTCTGTAGAGCAACTATATAACAGCATGCATTATTAAAAGCACTGTACAAATACATTTAATTGATATTGAATTCATGTCTACATTCTTTTAGAAAATGCAGGGCAGAGAAAAATCAGAATACAGTTAATTTCAAACATGATAACTTCTCACTTCTGTACATGTTTCATCTAATAATTATGATCTTCCACTTCAAATTTATCCATTTAACATCACAGCATGAAAACATTTGGAAACATCGTAACTACTCAGACATTTCAGGAAATGTCCTGGTTACTTTCGTAACCTCCGTTCCCTGATGGAGGGAATGAGACGTGTGTCGATATAGTGACACTAGGGGTTGCCCTTGGTAGCCCCAAACACCTCTGATCTTTGACAAAAGGCCAATGGGAATTGGCAAGTGGAATTGCATGCCACTCCTCTGGACATACAGGTATAAAATTAGCTGGCTTGCATTCAATCATTCAGGTTTTGTGCTGAGGAGCCGTGACAATGTTCTGGCCATTTCAGTCGGTAGTTCAGTGTTGTGGCAGGAGGGACACAACGTCTCAATCCCTCCATCAGGGAACAGAGGTTACGAAAGTAACCAGGACGTTCCCTATCTATCACTCACTCGACATTGTGTTGATGTAGTGACATTAGGGGTCCCTATACAAAATTCCACAACTATCTGGGCGCCATATAGCATCCGCTCGTCGGGGGGTGGGGGGGTGGGGGGTTCATTCCCAAGGGGAGGACACCACGGAGTCCACACCCTGCCCGAAGTGAAGGAAATTGTGTGGAAATACATCACATGGTCTTACCGAGTCTTGTCGGCAGTGTCTCATGTGGAGAAGTTCCTGTGGTAGGTACTACCCTGGAGGGGATGAGCTCTACAACACGGTGACCTAAGACACAGGTTTACCAATGGGGAAACCATCTTGTGGGAGATACAGTACATCACACAGGGTTACATAAAAGCAACCAGTGCATGTGGAGCACCTACCCCAGTACAGGGCCAAGATAGCCATGTACTGGGCTAGCATCAAGTCTCTCCGATCTTAGCTTTGCCTCCTAGAGGGGAAAGGCACTATACACAACCAGTACACCCAGCCAGCTGTCCCATAACTTACCTACTCGTACCTGACAACACACGGGATGAGATCGGGTCAACCCGGAGGTTGTAAAACCTTGCAAAGGTGTCAGGTGTTGTCCTAGTAGAGTGCACTCGTAGCCCCAAGGGGTGGCACGCCCTGGGTATGATATACCAATGTGATTTCAGTGACCAAGTGGGCGATCCTCTATTTGGAGACTTCCTGTCCTCTGTCCTCCAAAGCTGACAAAGAGATGCTCAGAGCATCTAAAGCACTGTGTGTGATCCAAATAGATGCGTAAAGCACACACCAGACAAACAATGCCAAGGCTGGTTCTGGTTCACCACTTTATCCTGAATAGGGGTCATGGAACCTTGGGCACATAGCCCAGTCGGGGTCTCAGGACTACGTGAGAGTATTCCGGATCAAACTCCAGGCATGTGTCACTGACAGAGAAGGCCTGCAGGTCCCCTACCCTATTGAAGGAAGTGAGCGCAGTCAGGAGGGCAGTCTTCAAGGAGAGTGCTTTTAGCTCAATGGACTCCTTGGGCTCAAATGGAGCTCCCCATAGCCCCCTGAAGGACCATGGAGAGGTCCCATGAGGGGATGAGACGCGGTCTTGGAGGATTTAACCTCCTCACACCTCTAAGGAACCTGATGACCAGGATGTGCTTCCAAAGAGACTTGCCTTTAACTGTATCATAGTGTGCCACTATAGTGGCCACGTACACATGAGAGGTGGAGGGGGACTTCACGAGGAGTGTGAGTTCTGAGAACCAGGTCTGGGTGGGCCAGTAAGGTTCTACTAGGACAACCTGCTCCTCGTCCTCCCTTACCTTGTACAGCATTTGTGCAAGTAAGCTACCAAGGGGACAATCACGTCGGATGTACCGGCGGGTGGGGCCTCGCGCCGGGGTGGTGCCAGGTCAAGGGGGCTTGAACCCCAAACTCATGGCCGTGCTAAGTCTAGGGACATCAAAGCACTTACCTGGCTCCGTATACCCACCATAGAAGCGGTCTGGGATGAGGGGGAGGGAGGGAAATCGAGTGTGGTAGCCCAGCCGAGTCCTCGGAGTCAGACTTGAAGAGCCCAATCTCTGATGCTGCGATCGAGAGCTCATCCTATTTGCTAGCTCCAAATGAGATCCCAGAACTTGACCGGGGCACACGAGCGTACTGGGGAATGAGAGGTCCATGGGGGGTTTCCCAGCTGAGAAGCTCCCATTGAGTTCCCCAAATCGCCCCCAGTGCTAACGGCCACAGCCTCATACCCGTAGGTAGAAGGTCCGTAGCGGGGAGCCTTTGGGGTGGCTTTCCCTCTGATGAAAGTAAGCCGCTACCGCAACATTGCCATGGTCATGTTCTTGCAATGAGGGCATGACCCATCCACGAATGATGTCTCTGCATGGGCAGCGCCCAAGCACGTGAGACAGCGATCGTGGCCATCAGAAGCGGAGTGGTAGTGACGGCAACCAGGAATAATACACAGTCAGTAATCAATCTTTAAAAAGACACACCATCAGTACCACTCTTTTAGAAAGGAAATAAACTCTTTTAGTAGGAAGAATATACTCTTTTAGCTGCTGAAGCACCCAGGGCCTTCTCTGCACACCACAAGTGCAAGAGGGGGAGAAACAGCTGTAATGCGGCGTATATCCAACAGCTTCACTTTTCAGAAGTGAATGGATTCTGCTGAAGAATTCAGCTCACTGAACTCAGCTGCTCATCTCTGAAGAAAAAAATCTGAATGAGTGGTTGCAAGCCAGCTCCTTTTATACCCGATTGTCTGTGGGAGTGGCTTGCAGATTCCTCTCACTAATTCCCATTGGCCTTTTATCAAAGATCAGATGTGTTTGGGGCTCCCAAGGGTAACCCCTAGTGTCACTACATCGACACAATTTCGAGTGAGTGACAGATAGGGAAACACTGTTCCGTTTTATACTCAGTAATAATGCCATTTTAAAACGTGAGAAGCATTCACAAAAAAAGAGGTGCTGAATAGAAATGAACAACCTCAACATTTCTAATGAATTTTCATCACATGTACACATACATGTTAGCACAATAATGCTATTGTTTAAATGTAATTCATTGTGCTCTGTGTCTTTATGTCTATTGTACCCTAACGGTGGATAATATAAGTATTCCCCGCTCTTGAATTCTTGCCAATAAAGTGAAAAAAGCACACAAACAAATTATTCCATAGCTTTTTCAAACAGATGTTCCTAAGTCAATCCTTCTGTAGGCAGCTGATGGAAAAAACCGCATCTGGGACTGGAGCGCTGTGCTTTGGGAGTGGTTTTCGATCATAACATTGCTATTTTAGACATCATTTTTTTCACATTATTATTAGGATAACCATTAATTGCACATATTGTCTGTGATGTTTTTGAGACAATTTTACAACATTTAAGAAGCAAGAATCTAACCGCATGACACGCAAGCAAGCAGTGACTGGCTACACACAAAACACCAACCAATCTCACTTCCGCTAGCCAACTGGAAATTCCGCCCACCTTGCGAAATACAGTTGACTCACTGAGAATATTGTGGATAGATCCAGTTGTTAAATGCTGAGGTAGACTGCTCCATCTTCTCCTGGCTGGCTAGTAGCAAGTATCAGTTCTGAGTGCAATACACACAATCCTCCCCTTCTCTTCCAAAAACACTCAAAGGTTTACCGAATGTATATCAGTGGTGTGCTGATTTAGAATGAAAAATTTAAAAGATTGAGAAAGAGAATGATTTCGATGAAAAATAAATTATTAACAAAATACTCCATTGCTTTGTTACAATGTAGTCAGGTAATCTATAAAAAAGTAACTGTAATCTGATTATGAGTATTTTAACATGTAATTTAAAACAATTATAAGTAATTGGTTATTCTAATCTGATTACATAATCCAGATTACATGTTATCTGTTACTATCCAGCACTGACAGTATGTGTTAGAATTTTATAGTAAATGCACATTGTTCTTAAGGGGACCATATTTCCATGTCTTGCCCTACATATTTGTACGGAAGCTTCTCGTGATCACGAAAAGTTGTTTTCTCGTGATCTCGACATAACAAAAAGTTGTTTTCAATAAGGATATCTGGTTGTCATTGACAACTTCCAGATTAGTGTCAAACACCTTAGAAGACTATCACATCTACAACTTTGTCGTAGACAATAAAGTGACCCTGAACGTTTGGTCAATTTCATTGCAAGCCAGACCGGGACGTCTGCATGACTGCGGTCAAGCCAGCCGCGATTTAGATCCGAGTGCGCGCATATTGCAGTTTGTAAAGAAGATCATTGTCATGGGCAAGGAAGAGGCGAGAAACCGGCTTGTCAATTATAAATAATATTTTAATGAAGAACTTAAAACAAACACATAGGACAACAGACATGTCTGCTGATTAAGCTCTCTCTCTCGATCGCCGTCTGCGAGTGGCCTTTATCCCTCTTGACGGCTCAATTAGCCTGATACGGGACCGGGCGTGCGTAATCACGCACCGGTCCCGCCCTCCACCGTGCCACACAGTTCTTGACACCTGTTGAGTGCAGAAGAAAGCGAGTATTGCTATATTGATGAAAACGCGTTTATTAAGTGTTTGTGATGTGCTGCCTGGCGTTTAGTAATATGTTTGATTTAGCCTATGTGAAAGGTGCCTAAATTTACATTTATATATAATAAATTGTACTTTTCTGCCAAGGATCTCTCATTGTCCTTCATACCTTGTAGGTCAATTAAAAACTGTGTAGAAAATTAAAGGGAAAAACAACTTTTTGTTATGTCGAGATCACGAGAAAACAACTTTTTGTTATGTCGTGATCACGAGAAAATTAAGTCGTGATCACAAGAAAACAACTTTTTGTTATGTCGAGATCACGAGAAAATTAATTTGTGATCACGAGAAAACAACCTTAGTTATGTCGAGATCACGAGAAAACGAGACAGAAAAAAAATAATAACGCAAGGCCTCTTTTAGCTTCCGTATATTTGTGTGTTTCACATATACAGTATGCTTGCATTCCTGTTTGTGGCTGATTGTCCACCCTTCCACTAAACAGGACAGCCCCTGGATTCTGTAATTTCACAGTTGTTTGCCGGCTACAGTAAAAACATTTGGATTTGTAGGCCGCCTTCAATGAAGCCTGCATGTGTGCCTTCCAGAGTCTTAGGGAAACTGTTCAATGTATTTCTCTGAAAAAATAAAGTTCCCAGGGTTAACAGAGCCTGTAATTCTAAAGGAGAAAAACAGTATTAGGATATGATCTAGCAGAAAGGATTTGTGTGGGAAAGATAAATGGTTACACTTACTGGAGATTTTCATGTTGACAATTACTTTGGTTGGATTCATTTTCGAAATGGGATATTTCATTTTAGGCTTAATTACAAGATATGGAAGAGTTCAGGTTGGGCAGCCTCAGTGATGCAATAGGGGTTTTTCTGTTGATAAAAATAACTTTTTGAAAGGCTTTTTTTTTTCCCTCACAAAAATTAGCTCATTAAAAGGGCTGTTTTTAATTTATCTTGAAAGTCATTAGACATAACTAAACTTTAATTAACAAAGTAAGGTGCATAAATATATATAATTTTCAAAAAAGTCAAATGAACCGCAGATGGTAGCACTGGTCACACTAGCTGAAAAAATGTTTTTAATATGCATAAAAAGATCTCATGTACACATTTCTGTTAGTACATTAAAGCACTGTGTAAACATAATCATTTGAAGAGTGGTGTTATATTATACTTTATGAATTCTCAAAGTGTATTCATTATTGGCAACAAGGACATCATGGACATCACTCAGTAAAGAAAAAAGAAATATTTATATTTATTTAAAATGTGAGATCAAGCAGAGGAAATTTTATTTACACTTATGCATGTTCATTTTACACTTAACCATGATATCTTCTGCTTGTGAGTTGAGCGTGTGTATTTAATTAATGTTCCTTACTTTTCTTTGCTTCTAACTTACCACTCTGATGGAAAACATTGGACTTTGCTGCATTTATCCAGTCACATGTAAGTACTGCTGACAAACTTGAACAAATTATAATAATAATAAAAACAAATATGCCCACCTAATATCTGCATGCTGCCTTTATTATTGACAAGAATGAAAGAAAGATAGATTTTGGTTAAGTTTATTTTTATTAATTAATTATTATTTTTTTTTTTTATATGTGACCATGGTGTTATATGAAAGAGATGAAACTAAAATAGCTTTGTAGGTAATTGGTTGCTTGTGTCAATTAGACAGTTCAGCAAAACTGTTCATTATACAAAAATATTTGACTCCAGGCTATGATTTATCAATCAAAACAAAGCAGCAATGTAATAAATACTGCATAATAAATACAAATGTATGTAATAAATAAATACCCATTTTAAATAGTATGCCTATACAAAGTATAGACAATAAATGTAAATTTATTAATTTCAAAAACTGTGTACCATTCTGTATGTACTCAATTGTAAATTGTACATTTAAAAAGCCTGTTATAATTTTTGTTAAGTATTTTTCTAATTGCAACAACAACTATACAAATTGTGTTTTCCATATTTTGTTTTTTACTGTATTGTTTTACAATAGTTTAGTGTTCTAATTAATATTGTTTTAATAATTACGTGGCATAGGTGATTTCATCTGACATGAAGGAAGACCACATCTTCCGTCTGACTGGAAGGGGAGCAGATCAAGACCCAAAGGGCGTATTCAGCATCAACCGACTGACAGGGGAGGTGGCGGTAAGCCGTGCCTTGGACCGAGAGGCCATTGCTTACTATCACGTGAGTGCCATTTTGAAATTATGTATATCAATACTGGGCACATTTGTGAGCTACAGCGTTCTGTGTTATTTCTGGTGTTTGTTGTGAATTTGTGAAATTCACTTAAAGAGCTCAATGTGACATCTGCAGGTTTATTTAAGTCATGACTATGACTAACTGAACAGCCCTTATGGAAAAGAAAATGTGTTTTTGCTTCACTTCATGCATCATGACGATTAATGGCTTAAATGACTCGTGTCTCCTTTTCAGCATCAGTGAAAAGTAACCGACTGGCGTACAGGATGTAGGATTCTGTAAAAGGAGTCAGTTATTGTACATCCGCGTGTATGATCAATGATGCAGCTATCAGCTGGCCTGTCAGACAGCACTCAGCTAATGTGTGTTGCAAGTTTGTTCATCAGAACATGACAGTTCCTTCTCCTCTTTTACTTGCCTCGGTTTAGCTACAGGCATCCCATGGTCATGAAAATCCTGGAGATGTCAGTGAATTTTTAGGCCTTGAAAAGTCATGGAATTTAATCAAATCTTAAATGTATAGTTCACCTAATATTTTGTTTAATAAAAAAAAATTATAATAAATAAAAAATAATATAATATAATATAATATAAAAATATATAATATAATATAATATATATATATATATATATATATATATATATATATATATATATATATATATATATATAATGAATATAGAACAAAATCAATTAGCAACCATATGCTGAAGTTAGGAGAACAGTCTGTGTTTGCTGGGTCTATATCTATTGGATTCGTTGTCTAACTGACAACGAAGTCTATAAAAACTTGCTTTGGTTTATCTATCAGATTGTCTGCCTGATAGCATTGCAAATGATAAAGAAGCTAGTTTAACTGGAAAAGGTGACACTTGTCAATTTGAGGAACCTTGCCAAAACAAAGAACCACCCTATGGCAAATCCAGATAACGAGATAGACAATACAAGTCCTTTGATTTGTTTGCTCAGAGTTGGTGCTCTTATTGAAGAATTCAAGAGCTCTTGTTCTCTTTTTTGTGTCCTCTGTCATTTTGCAGATAAAGGAAGGTTTGCTAGCTTTTTCTGATCCCCTGTAGAGGAGAACTAAAGCAACACTGCTTAGTTTGATATCCTACTGTCTGGCTAGGAACAGCTTCAATAAAATATTTGTATTGCCCCACTGTGCACAACAATGTTCACATTAAGGAAAAATAGGAATCGGGAGACAGAGAATCCAACTCAAACAGTACATTTTTATTTATTTTAAACTTGATATTTCTGCTTTTCAGCAGTCACACTTAGAACTCCACTTTTCAGCAGACATAAAACAATAGAGTCCAGTTTCCAGTTTGTGACTCATCACTCTCTGTTGAGACTGGCATCTGGTTCGCTCTTAAAGCCTGTCTGCACTCTCACTGCAATGACAAACAGCTGTTAGAGACAATAATTGCCTGGCGATTATCCTTACCGCTCTCATATCCTGATCTCGCTCTCCATTCACAAACCAGTGATTAACCACGCCCCTACCACCACATACCCCCATCGCCCACCTCAGGCCGTGGCCTGAGCCATTTGGCCTGCCCAGTACTCCCTCCCCATTTCTGGAGAGAAAGTCCGCAACAGCCATCTGCACCCCCGGTCTGTGGACCACCTCGAACTTAAAAGGCTGAAGAGCCAGATACCAACGGGTAATCCTGCATTGGTATCCTTCATGTGATTGAGACACTGGAGAGGGGCGTGGTCCGAACAGTGTGTTAAAGTCCGTTCCAGGAGGCAGTACTTAATAGTGAGGGCCACCCACCCACTCTCCAAGGAGACCTTTATCAAAAGAAGCGGGCACAAAAGTGCTCTTGGAATGGCCGGTGGATTCAGCAGCTGACATTCACGGCATGCCACACACATGCCAATAGAAACGTGCCATTAGATGTTTAAGTGTCTTTTCCTGCCCTAAGTGACCCACCATCGGATTATAATGAGCCACCTGGAATAACATTCCTGACGGTTCAATGGTATCAATAACTGGGTCGTATCATCCTTTGTCCTGCGTCACTTGATACAACAGGTAATTTATAATAGAATAATACAGATAGGTGAGTGAAATGTCTGGCTGAAATTGTGACCATCAATCACTCTCACTTGGTTGAAGGCGTGCCTAAAAGTCTCATCTCGTGTCTGTTCCAGAAGTAAATCCTCAAAGGGCTGAGACTGAGCCGAGACTTCCCCCTCCCTTACATCATCCTATAGTGGAACTTACATAGATGGCCCTGGCTCCGCCTCCCCAGCCAGCGTATCACAAATCCCACACCGAAATGCTCTGTTACAGGACCCATCTGTGCAAATTTCCAATGATAATGTGGACAATTAGCGGATAGATAAGGTGCAAACTAACCACATCCTCGACACTATGTTTTGTCCCCGAAATTGAATCGATACAGTCACTACAGGATAATCGTGGATATCCCCATGCACACACCTTACAGTCACCTTGTGACTTGCACCCAAAGCCTCGTCGCTGATATGTACCCCTCTTAATACTCACAGGCATGTGGTACATCCCAGCTCGATTGGGGGCGGCCTCTGGCACGTCGGGGACCCGAACCAATGGCCCCACCTCTATCACTGGGCATTGTTCCCGGAAATGCTTGGGTTCCCCGCATCTCCAACAGGCCGGCCATTTGGATGGCCATTTGGAGTGATGCCGGGTGGTGGCACAGAACCCACTCTGCCATCCCTCTCGGAAGTCGAGTGATGAACTGCTCCAGTACCACTAGCTTGATGACAGCTCTGACAACACGTTGCTCATCCAGCAACCTCCTCCATCCATTCACAAACCGGCACTTAACCACACCCCCACCACCACAAACACATACAGTTTTTCCTTAGGGCACCTCATAGTTGGTCGGCGAGCTGTTGCCTCTCATCTGTTGCCTCTCTCACTGAAATGTAGTACTGTGTTGATGCACTTTAAACAGGACGTTAGAGTGAGATACATTAAAGATTTTATATATATAAGTACATACACCGATCAGCCACAATATTACAACCTTATTATTGTGTAGGTTCCCCTAGTGATACCAGATATAGAAGAAATAAGATTAATGTTCTTAGATGCCATTCTTCTTACCACAATTGTACAGAGCAGTTATCTGAGTTACTGTAAACTTTGTTAGTTCACGGTATGCTCTGTGCTCATGCTCCAAATCACTGTGGTCACATTTTTTTCTCAATTTTGATAGTTGATATGAACAATAACTGAAGTTCCTGACCCATATCTGCATCATTTTATAAACTCCACTGCTGCCACTCGATTGGCTGATTAGATAATGACATGGATGATTGTTGGTGCCAGATGGACTGGTTTAAATATTTCTGTAACTGCTGACCTCCTGGGATTTTCACACACAACTTCCAGTCAAAAGTTTTGAAACACACTCATTCTTTATTATAATTTTTTTCTTCTTCACATTTTATAATAATAATAAAGTTTACAAAAACTACGGAATAACATAGATAGAATTATGGGTATTATGTTGTGACTAAACAAAATCCCCAAATAAATCAAAACTGTTATATTTTAGGATCTTCAAAGTAGTCACCCTTTGCCTAGAATTTGCAGACATGTAATCTTGACATTTTCTTAACCAACTTCTTAAACTTCTTTTAAACAGTATTGAAGGAGTTTCCATCTATGTTGGGCACTTATTGGCTGTTTTTCTTTATTATTTGGTCCAAGTCATTAATTAAATATATATTTTTTTTATTATTATTATTAAATTTTAGTTTTCTAATGAAATTAATTAATATAGTGGCACAATTATATTTTCGTCTACAGTACAAAACTAATTTCAAACATTTAAGCAAACACCTTCATGAGATCATGAGAAACATTTCAGTCAAGTGTCTCAAAAGTTTTGACCAGTAGTGTTTACAGTGATCAGCCACAACATTAAAACCACGTGCCTAATATTGTGTAGGTCCCCCTCGTATATATAATTAGCCAGTAAGCATTACTTAATCACAGCCATGAATGATAATTTGCTACTTTCTCGTTGGTTGCATTGGGAGGGACTTTCTCATTCTAGAAAGCATTTTATTGGACAATAATCAGTGTTGTATGACACAGCATTAATATTTAGGGCCCGAGCACCGATGGTGCGAGGTGCTTGCGTTCTAGGCGTTTATTTTTTTTTTTTTTTCCAAATGAATCACATTTTTGAGGGCCTAAACATACTCTCAAACTCATGAAACTTTGCACACGCATCAGAAGTGTTGAAAATTTACATCTGAAATGGGTTTCAGAATTAGGTGTATCAAAATGGCTCGATACCGCCACCTATAAAACTTTCAATTATGTGCACTTTACGTTTCACCTACACATACAACACTCAGTACACATGTGTAACATGCCACGACATACAAATATGTCTCTTGGACCCTTACCCTAAACACAACAGGAAGTCAGCCATTTGGATTTTTCTCTCCAATTTTTGCTCAGTGTTTGCCATTTCCAGGCCTCGTACTTTAACAAACTCCTCCTTGAGGTTTCATCGGATCTACATAATATTCATTCAATCTAATCTAAAGGTATTTACAATGCAAAATTTTGAAGCTTTTGAGTTTACACTGCACAGCGCGGCCGTGGCGGTCTGACAGTTTTCAATGTTTCGCCATGAAACAGGAAGTTGTTGTAACCCATACATACAATGTCCAATCTGCACAAAAACTCACTTGTTTGATAATAGTCCCGGCCTAAACAAATCTACATGCCAATATTCAGTTATAGTTATAGTGCCACCTACTGACAACAGGTAACTCCAATTATCTTCTCAGAGATTTAATCAGATCAACATCATAAATGATCAGCCTAATCCAATGGTCTTGGTGATGTTAAATTGCAAAGCTTATGAGTTTTCGTTGAAGGGCATGTCTGTGGCAGCCTGACAAAGTTTGATGTGAGGCTAATCATATTTTTGAGGCCTAAACATGCTCGAAAGATCATGAAACTTTGCACAAACCTCAAAAGTGGTGAACATTTACATCTGATACAGGTTTTAGAATTAAGTGTTGCAAACTGGCTCGATAGCGGCACCTAAAACATTTCAACGAAGCAGCCCATGTGCTACGTTTCACCTAAACATAAGAAAATTGGTAGGCATATGTAACATCTCAACACATACACAAAAAGTTTCTTAGAGCCATAACCTAAACCCAAAAGGAAGTCAGTATTTTTCTCTTAAATGCAAATTGTTTTGCCATTTCCAGGCCTCGTAATATAATGCACCAGGAAGTTGGAAGTTGTTGTAACTCAAACATACAAATCCCAATCTGCTCCAAACTTCACATGTTTTATAAGAGTCCCAGCCTGAACAGTTCCATATGCCAATATTTAGTTAGTCATAGCACTACCTACTGGCAACAGGACATGACATGTTTTACACTGTGATACACTCTTAACATGTAAGTGCTAAAAAATGCAAAACAAAATTGGAGTGACATTCCCCTGGCACTGCAGCCCCAACATGCACCAGGGTGTGAGGGCCCGTTCATCACTGCTTGCAGCTTTAATTTTTATTGGTTTTCTATAGATTATTTTGTATTGTACAGACTACAATAGCATATTGATGAATTCAGTGCTAATTGAGTGCTACAGTCAGGTTCCGGTAGTAAAAATCTCATTAAACTTTTCACAGGGGAGCTGATTTTTAATGATAACTTATAAACCTTTAAAGATCTTTAAAGCTCTGATGTTGTTAATCAATGGCATATGCTTCTGTTGAAGCCATCAGTCTGTGTATTTTTTTTTTTTGAAAGTCGTGTTTAATAATTCCTGGTAGAAATACAACACCACCTGTGAATCCTGAAGAAATGGATTGGCGGCAAACAAATAACAGCAATCAAGAACACACACAAAATGTGCCAGCGCGCAAAGGTTTGAGTGTGTCAGGTGGCAAGCAAACAGCTGTATGGAAAATGTGGTTCTGTTACAACTCTACAGTGGACGAGGGCATTTCTTTGTGCCAGCAGTAAGCAAGCATGTCCTTACAGTGAGTGCATGCTGGAACAAAGAGGGACGAGCAAGCACTATCCCATGATATCTTTGTGCCAGCTGCTGCGGGCAAGGAGAGAGTCTGTCTCCCCTGAGACAAGCCACCAAAACATCCCTCAACATGTCATCATGTGACTTTTCTGTAGGCAGGGGAGCGGCACTGTCATATGGCTACAGTTACATGGGAAATGTTACAATGCTACAGTTACTGTGACACACCCCTGGTGCACTGTAAATTATGCAATCAAGTTTGTCTCCTTACTATCTAAAAATGATATATTTGTACACATACTGTATATCTGAATATTTTCAAGGAAATTTAAATATATTGTTTCTATACTTACAGTATAATAAACAAATAAAAAATCAATATTTGTATGTATTACTATGGTTTTATTTTTCGATTGCACCATTCACAGTGCTGCATGGGATTGTAATTCATTCAGCCTTGAACATATGTATTTTGGCTGATTTTGAAACTTTATTACATTTTACTGTTTTACCTGAAATCAAAGTTTGTAACGCTTTGATTTACCTCAGAGCTATTTGATTTTTTTTTTTGGGGGGGGGGGGGGGGGGGGGAAACAATTCTGGAACCATGATGGCAGAAAAGTGAGTTCTGTATCACTTTATAGACAAATACTAAAAGCCTCAAAATTATTTTTTTTTATTTCATTTGGCCTTTAAACTTAGATGCACAACTTTTCCCGCACTGTCTGTGCTACGGACATGAATGATACCTCAGACTATGCAGCTTATTGTGCAATTAGTTTTCTGAGTGACTAGACTTAAGATTTTCGCCTGGCCTGCCCAAAGTCTTACATTGAAGAAGGGATCCGAGCCATATCTAGGGACAAGAATAGTATAAAGACCTAGCAATGCCTTAGCAACCACCTACAAAACTCTAGTTATTTCTCAACATGTTAACAAGAGCACAAAACACCTTAGCAATCACATAGCAATCACCCATAACACCCTTGCACCACATTTAAAATAAAATAAATGTAATCTAGTTCCTTACATTTTTCTCTCTGGTGCCCTTTCTGTGTCTTTCTCTTTCTTTGTGGCTTACTGAAAGAGGTCACAGCCGAGCACCAGGCATGGCAGTATTGCAAGAATCCACTAGCTCCTCAGCTATGGCTGAGAGTCTTACAGCCCCTGTACACTAATGGCATGTTGTTCTTTCCCACCCGCTCTCTAATCACACAGATGGGCTTGTTCTCCACTCTCATCTTGGAAACCACACACACACACACACACATACACACATATGCAGTAACATCTCCATGTCACCATACTTCACATAATTCTGTGCCACACTGGTGGGAATTACCATATTTTCCAGCTGATCCCTCTGCAGCACATCAGGAGTAATTACACAACAGCTAATTCAACCTAATCTCACACTAGGAGCAATCATAGATGTACAGCAGCTAGTGCTGCCCAGTACAGGCCATATGGGAGGTGGAGTGGTGGGGGATCCAGGCAGCCATGTTTTTAAAGGCAGCTCATTCTGCTGTTTATCTTAGTCACCAGTATGGCGGGAATCAAACCCCAACTCACAGCAGTTTCTAGAAGCTTTACTGTTTATTCCTACCCACAGACAGACAGACAGACAGACAGACAGATAGACAGATAGATAGATAGATAGATAGATAATCTTCGTGAAGATAGCATTACGGATGGATGGATGGATGGATGGATGGAGGTTAGGCCTAAAATTCCAAAATGTAATGCCTAATAATATGTGCAATAGTAAGGCAAGCACCACTAGAAATAAATTGTCATGGAAAAGGATAGAGATGCAGTTGCAAGATATGGACACATGCAGACAAACAAGAGGGGGGCTGACAAATAGATACCAGTTGTACTGTTGCATCCAATATATGGCTATTTATTCTCACATTACAGCAACCGACTGAAACTGTTTAATTCCCACTGTTTAAATTTACAACCCACCGATCTCACTTGCACAGCAGCAGGGAACAAGCTTGCACACTCACCAAGAGACAGGCAGATAAACACACTCTCACAACTCAAACGCCACATGAATATATAAAGAATCCCACTTACTCTCATTCACTCATACATGCAAGCACACACATTACAACGTGTGCACACACAGGGACACACACAAATCCCCAGAGCCATTCTTTCATATTTAGGAACCATACAATTTACATCTTAAAAGATATTTTTCTCTGCATAAAGCCACAAATGACTCCTATATTGTGTTCTTCTCGGCTGCATTCATGGCCAGACTTTGCAAAACACAAGGCCACAAAAAAGGCTCTATTATTGGACTGGTGTGGATTCAGGCCTCCACGTCATGCCTTGTTAATTCTCTCAGAGACTTCTTATGCCAGGAAAATCACCTTGTGTCAAGTATGAAGGAACTGCGGTGCAGGATCACATGCTATTTATTATAAATCTTTCATTATTCTATTCTAGTAAATATGCAGACTCTATAAGCCACTCAAAGCTTTATTTCCATTAAAAGTGTAAACTCTGTGGCTCTTTGGTGCTCTGTTTGGGATGGGGCTATCTTTTTTTTCCAGCCAATGGCAAAGGGGGCAGTGTTCAGGAAACCGTTTTGAAAACAATAATTATTGTTGCAATTCCATGGTGGCGCTTGAGTTGCAAAAATGACACCCTTTTCTCATATATGTAAATAACTACTCTCAAAATCATTCCTCAGTGTCAGCCATGGGAGGAAATCTAAGCATACAGAGACACCTAGGCATGGAGAGAAATTAGAAGAGAAAACATGAAGAAGCCACCCATCCATTAATATAGAACATAAGGATGGTGTTTTTCGCATATAACTGTAGCCATATGACAGTGCCGCTCCCCTGCCTACAGAAAAGTCACATGATGACATGTTGAGGGGTGTTTTGGTGGCTTGTCTCAGGGGAGACAGACTCTCTCCTTGCCCACAGCAGCTGGCACAAAGATATCATGGAATAGTGCTTGCTCGTCCCTCTTTGTTCCAGCATGCACTCACTGGAAGGACATGCTTGCTAGCTGCTGTCACAAAGAAATGCCCTGGTCCACTGTAGAGTTGTAACAGAACCACATTTTCCATACAGCTGTTTGCTTGCCACCTGACACACTCAAAACTTTGAGCGCTGGCACATTTTGTGTGTGTGTGTGTGTGTGTGTGTGTGTGTGCAGTATTTGTGTGTGCCTGGATCTGTCCTTAGAGTAATTCCTGGTATTTACAGTATATGATCTTAATTGTATAGCGAGAACTGTTCTCTCTAAGCTGAAGTTTAACTTAAATGTTAAAATATGTTCTCAAAACCAATAAGACTCATAAACAAACTCCAGTCATTTTACTTTCCCTTATTTTACTGTCTGTATAAAATAAAATGGTTTACAAAAGCATATGTTTGAATTGATTGCAATACATTTGAGTTATTATTACTTTTCATGTTTGCAACACCTGCAGGCTATGAGATAATAAAGATAAAATACAATTTTAAAGATTAAATTCCTTCAGATGTTAAATATTTAAATAGGGATTATGCACTGAATGCATATTTATGTCTATTCACACTGTTTTCTATTGTTTTCATATATAAAATTGTGCTAGTTAGATGTCTAGACCGTTACTTTAATCACACTCTGTCACATCTGACAAAATAAACTTCCTTTTGTGTGTATAAATTACTATTAGGTCAGCTGGACATGGCCTATGGTAATATCCAATTGTAACATCAATTAGAGTTCTCATTTTGTGTGGCCTAACACTAATTACAGCCATTATTTCTTTGCTAAAAGTTATGATCCCTGTAGTGGCAGAGACCGAGACTGTTTCTCAGTTCTAATTGTATGGGGAAGGGCACTTTTGGTCTTGTGTGCCTTCATATTCCCCCACTGAGGTTTCTCCAACTGAGATGGCCGTCCGCATCCCTCTGCATTAATGTCCTTCACAGTTTCCATGACTGTGAGACCGGCGGCAATCAGCTTGTACCCTAATACTTAAAACCAGGCCAGTAGTCATGTTTAATGGCACCCAGTGGTATTGCTGTCTAATCAGCCCCCTCCGTACAGCACCAATCACTGCTGCTCAGATGAAACATTAAACATTTAATGGGAGATTAAAATCTCCATTAGTCTGAAGAGGTCTAAAAATGCTGGGGGAAAGTGGTCAGGTTTCCAGATTTGACTGTGTCCTAGTTTATCATCTAAAGGTCAGAGCAAATCAAAGCATGTATCAACAAATAATGATAAGAAATAAACACGTAGACTCGCTCTGTCTAAAGGTAATTTAGATGCTTAAAGGGATAGTTTGGTATTTCTTTTAGGAAATGCAAATATAGTTGAAGTCTCTTTTTGATTCTAACTTCTATCAAGCTTGTATTTTCCCAACCAGTTACCTAGACATGATCTGGATCAACCAGTCAATCAGAACTAGTTATCCTTGAAAGTTAGATTGAATATACTGTGTATGATGACCTACAAGTGAGATTTTATTCAAAGTGATGAGCTTAGCGAATTGTCTTTTGTTAGTGTATGTGTCCTGGACATTTAAGTAGAAATCATCAATGCAGACAAAAGCTTTGTTTTTCCACTAAGCTGTGATTTTAACCTAAACAGAGTTTTGTATCATTTGGACTTGGTGTCCAGACTGTGTGTTTTGTGTTAGTATGAGGCTCTCAATATACTTTAAAAACCTTTAAGTAACTCAATTATACAATTAAAAACTCTTAGTGGATTCCAGTCATAATTGGTCTCCCTTTCTTTGGAAAGGAAAACAAATCTATAAAGTTAAAAAGCTGAAAGAGACCTGCTCTATTTAATTCCCCGAAAGTTTCCCACATCCCTGATCGACTTGGGTTCTCAGGTTTCTCATGATCCCTTTTGTCAGATGATGATGATGGAACCTCTTTTAAAATGAATGGACCATCACCTACTTAGTTCTTATGGAAGTAATGAATAGTCAGCATGAAATGAGAGGCATGAAGAGGAGGGATGAGTGTCTATGCGGCTCTTCCTGAGATGAAAGACCTTAAGATGTCTCTCTACTGGTAGACTCATGTCTCAAGGATCTCTGTGGAGACTCAAGTCTCAGTACACACACATGCACCTAGATAAGAGAGATTTGAGTGGGCCCATCTGGGCTGATAGCATGCACAGATTATTCTCAAATGTGCTGCTTCCACAAAATGTATAAGGTGTCTAATAGCTGTGTAATATGATTAACGTAGATGTGCAATTTTTATACACTTTCAAGACATTCTAAATGGGTGAAAGCAAGTATATCACCTCTTTTTTGTACCTTTTTGCCTATTATGTTTATTCTTTATTAGTTCATTCATTCATTAATTTTTACTTCCTTCAGAAGTAATGCAAATTAACGGGGGAAGAGTATTTCAGCCAAGAAGTACATCTGCCTACCCTATTACAACATGTTGTTCAATTACATTTCACATTGGTTGCAATGTGGGCGTTTGCAACCAGCTTGCTCGGCTTAAGAAAAAAGGGTGGTACTTTCGAGGGGATTTCCGATTAATCAGAGTGGCAGGTGGAGGACTCAGCAGAGAGAAAAGTGTGATTATGTCGCAAAGATGGCTTGCATTCCTCCAGTGGAGTGCACTCATACGAGAAGAAGAACCATAGAGTTGTCCACTTTATTTATGACTGGCTTTGGAGATATGTCCACAGACAGGTGATGTTCACCTCCGCATCCCACTCCTCTTTTCTGCTTGACTGGACAGTAATTTACTGGGCATTGGTGAGCAAGGCACACTGCCCTGCACACAGGAAAACTGTCAGTATTGCTTTTACTCTCTCTTTTTTGCTTTTCTCTTTGTGTTTCTCTCTAAAGAAAACACCTTTTCCTCTGCCCTACAAATAAAATTCTAATTGTATCAGAAGACATGTTATATGATGGAAACCAATGTTCATGATATAGAAATGTTCTTTTGTCTTGAATGGTTCTTTCAAGAGGCTCTTTATTGAGGCTTTGGGTGCAGAGTAGTTTTTATGGTTTCTGAGCAACATGGAATATGCAAAATTATCTATTTTATTACAAACATTATCATTACAAACTAGAGACCCAGTGCCACAGAGAGGTTGTCAGAATGCAAAGCCATGAGTAACTAAGACAATACTACCTACATAAAATGCTAACAAAAGTAACCTTTTAAGGGGCAGATCAAGTAGAAATATGTGGGTCTGTATGACGTACATGTAAAGCAACCAGCCGCAGTTTGTTTGTTTTTATGTGCAATTTTCAGATAAGTGCTTATCTGAAACATTTGATGCCACAGTATTAGGGATGAAACAAACATTTAAATAATTGTAGAAAAGTTGTGTCCACTATTGGATCAGAGAAAACTGAAGAAATATGTTCAGGTTTATGGAAGTTTCTGATAAACATCTATACAAATTAGTTTTTGTTTCTGCTGTTTTTGCATATTTTACAGTCTGTGCTTCCATACTTGAGGGAGTGATTCCATAAATGGAGATATATTAATGCACACTTCCAGAGTGAATTGTTTTGTCATGTCCCTTTTTAAAAAGGGCGAAAGAACACCACTCTTCCATCTAGCTGGCCCTCGAGGTCTCTAAATGAGTCGTGTTATTGGAAGAGGGAACTGCTGCTCTCATGACGAGGGACTTGCTGGGTGAGATCTGAGACGATCTTTAAGGCTTTCTTGGCCACGGCAGCCTCAACACAAAATGTGAATGAATAATGCCTTTAGAGAGGCGAGGGCCATTCCTCAAGCATGAAACACCTCCCAAAGCCCTGGTGACTTTTATCCAATGCATTTCAGCTAGCAATTATTTTTATCTAGCTGGTGCAATAAAGGATCTCTCCTACTATTATTTTCACAATTTTTTCCCTTTCTTTCATCACCTCTTTTTCCCTTTCTTTCTTTTTTCTTTTGAAGCCACTCTATTTATACCTGCATACATCCATATTTCAAGTGCAAAAAAGTTTCAGATTTCCCCCCATTTCTGTACTTTTGTTTCTCAGTATAACTTCAAACATAACTTGTCTTTTTCGACATGGAAAGCAATGTTTTTGCTTAGGCTCAGTACTTCTGCACTTCATGCATATGTTTTAAATTAATGAGACATTTCAATTACACTTTAGTGATATAATCAATAAGTATTAAGCCATGATGTTTTTGGCAAGTACTTGGAAGAAAAGTGAGAATAGGTTCAAACCCACTCTGTCTTGTCAGATGGATGGATGGATGGATGGATGGATGGATGGATGGATGGTGTGACAGAGGGCTGTAACTGGTTGTGACGGTACTCTTACTGACATTAAATAAATTTAGCCTTACTCTATCTCTTTCTACTGGTGTCAGTTTGCTATGATTTCTTAAAGTTTGATGCATCATAATTGAAGGATAAATCATGTATTTCATGTTGTAGTTTAAGTAAAATGTATATCATTTTCATAGTTTTGTGAGCTGACACTCGTTAATGCTATGTTCTGGTATGGTATACCAATGGTATAAAAGCAGCTTTGTGGATGCAATGTGGTTTGAGAGTTGAGTGGAGAATGTTGGATGGTGAGATGTAGAATGTGGTAGGAACTCTGCAATCTTATTTTTGAAAAACTGACCGTTTCATTTGTATACAGTACATATGTAAATAGAAAGAAATTTGGAGACTTTTGGAAATTTGTTTTGTTTGTTAATTTTTGTTAGTTTTTATTCTATTTTTCAGCACCTGTACATATTTGTCACTTTCCTGGGAACTTTGTAAATAAACACCATTACACTTATGTGCTTTGTGACTGAGCCTTCATTTTCTGTTTTTTGAACTATGGTAAACACTCTTTTGTCATAGATAGAGAGATATATAGACAGACAGATGGATGGACAGATAGATAGATGCTCTTGGGAGAACATATACAGCATGCTAATGAAATCAGACTTCTTGCCTCCGGCAGAGAGGAAAAGTTATTTTGAAAGCTGAATGAAATTATCTTGCAAGTCAGTTGTTGTCCTTACTCAGCAGACATTGTTAGTTTAGTTATTTATTTATTTTCTATACAGAGTGTTCAAGTAAAGTGGACATGTTTTGAGGGAACTCCTGTTGTACAATCTGTAATCTGCAATTCCTGTCCAAATCTGCTGTGTGTCTGCATTGAACTTTAAATATTCCAAACAGGCAACCAAGAGCAGCTGTAGTACATGGATTGGTGGACTAATTTCTTGTCTGTTTCTGTTGCTTATTTCAGAGTGAAGGGAGGCTAATGTGACAGCAAAAAATGTGTATTAGAACAACAAGAAATGCCGATCAAAAAAGTTTTTTTTTTTTGCAGCATTTACATAAGATTACATCTAACAGAGTATTTTCTGGAATTATTGTGTCCTTTTTTTGCAACAAATACAATGCATTTGTCAAATTCACTGAATTGTCCTTTTTACATTAGAGAGTGTGGGAGCTTCTTCTCAAATACAGAAATAAAGAAGCAGACCTGAGGGAGCAGCCCTGATGCAGGTCAAATCAAGTCACTGCTATTTGGTAACAAGATTTGGATTCTCTCTTCATACAGTACACAATTTATTGTTGTCAACTTTTATGTATTCTGCTATTTGTTTCACCTTATTTTGCAACTTACGATTAAAAGTGTGCCGATTTAACCCGTTCCCCTGGGGGGAGGGTTAAATCATTTGCTGACAGCAAAACATGTATTTACAGTATTTATAATTGACTAAAAACTTTTAATATAACTCAGCAGTTTTAGTCCCTTCAGGACAGCATTTCTGAAATGTTTTAACTTCAATTTGAATATAATAATTAAGTAAGCTACTTTACTTAGCTAAGTAACATAATAATTCAGTTTCTATATAGTAAAAGCTTTATATTGTATTTTATCAATTGATGTGAGTGAAAGTCACCTTCTGAACCATTTCCTTAAGAAATTGGTTAGAGAAGGTCCCAGAATCTTCCACACCCATCAAGCCAAATGTCTCAGAGGAGATGAGTGAATCTCCTGCTGACTGAACCTTCACCTTACTGTATACGTGTTACTGACTACACTTATTCACCTCCTCTTTTTAATAGAATGTTAAAACTCCAATTCACCTGTTTTTCTGGCACTCAGAGAGCCCAGAAGCTCCTACATCTGAGGCAGATTGTCTCTTGACCATTAATGAATCCCCTTTTCTGGGTGCTGCTACTTCTGATAAATCCATGATGCTATTTTAAGAAACCGTCCATTCAGAGACTAAAAGAGGAACATATTGATGTAAAAGCAATGAATACAGTGAAAAAGTTAATGTGGTCAGAATATGAGTGTATATTATTTACAGATATTGTATAGTTTTCATTTAGGAATGATGTTTTCTCTGGCCAAATAGATGTGTTTTATTTGTTAAAAAATATAGGAGTGAGATGAATATGACTAAGATGAAGGTTAGATTACATGTGTGGAGCCATTCATGCTGATATCTGCTAAATTTGACTATGTAGGTAGATGAGGATGAGGACAGCAGTATCCAGTCTGCTCATTCTTGTATGTACAGCTTATATTGAAAACGTTGTGCTGTGTTAAAGAGTTATTTGTTCTGGTAACTGAAAGGACGGGATATAATAAACACATGACTGCATTCACATGCACAAGAAAATTTCAATTAATATAAAACAAAATGTTTAATTTTCGATTATTAATGTGGCATGTAAATAAACTAAATTAAGCCATAACCAGATTAAGCCAATAGTCTGGTTTCTACAAATATGATTAAGAATGCTGGCATAAGCCTGCATTAATTCTTTATCATGTAAACACCATATTTATAATATCCAGTGTAACGGAACATTCTTTTTTTATCTGTGAGAACAGAAGTATTTCTGAAAGAAACATTAAGTCAAGTAGCAAGTTGGAGAACATTACAAGAAATATACAGATGGAAAAAATTGTTATAACATTCTTGTGAGATTTTTGTAGTGACATTAAGGACAAATTTAATTTTTGTAAATAGTTTTTGAAATGCATTGTAATGAATGGCAAGTTCAAATATTTACAGAAGTTCCAATGAATTCACCCTTTCCCTGAACGCGCAAGTGTTCCACGATTCGACTGTTTTCTAGTGTTTTCTCTTGCATCGGCATATATTCTTAGCTTGTAATGTAACGTTTAAGGTATAACATTTGTACAAATTGTCAAAAACACCTGTGGCTCTACTCTGCCAAAACTTCACGGAGTTGAGATGACTGTTGTATTTACAGTGCCTGACCAGTGTAGATGACATGAAGTGATCGTCCAAGTTTAGTCACATTGATATAATAAGTTAGAGTTGTTATGACAGCCAACAACCTCAAAAGTTGAGCTCGAAATTCATTTTTTGTCAAAAAATAAATAAAATAAAATAAATAAATAAAATAAAATAAATGGTTGTTGTTGGTTGTCTGAATCGTTAGTTTTGGTCGTTTTTACATAGTGGCTCGAGAAAAGAAATCATCATGGCTCCTCCCAGTGGTTGCTCAGGAAAACTGTGGATAACAGGAAACAAATTTGCAGGTCTTTGTTTATTCAGAATATGTCAATTACTTTGTATACCGGAATATTCCAATAGCTGTAGAGCATGTAAATCTCTTTCGGAATTAAGGCTTAACCAGAATAAAGATCTTAATATTTTTAAGAAACTATGAGCATGTAAATGCTGTCACTGTCATATTGTCTGTAGAGAAAATAAAAAGAAAAAAAATGAGGGAGGGAGGACTGTTTCACAATCAGTTCTGCATTAGTAAGAAATAATCAGCTAATTAACTCGATTTAATACTGTCTAAGAGATAATTTTGGCTGTAGCAGCCAATGAACATCTATAATTTACAATGTTGTTAAGACCTCTGTTCTCTCTTTTGCTCTCTATTTCTTTCTATCTTCCCTCACATTTAATAAGTAATTTTCTTCCAAATGAAATCACTGTCTGCTCATACACACACATAGCAATTTTTGACTCAAGGTTATTTTCAAGTGATGCTAGCAAAAACCTTACTCATGTAATAAAAACACAGGCATTGCAGTGGGCTGGAATGAGGAAGAGTTTTTTTCTACAGGCACAATAGGATATGTCTGCTGTCTATTGCTGTTACCTATTTAACCTTACCTAGATGTTTCAACATGAACATGAGTCTTTAAAATCTGTTGAACCATTTGAATGCAAAATGTCACCATGATGTTCAGAATGACACAAAGCAGTCTGCGCAGGCAAAAAATACATAAATAAATGTTTCGTTAAACCTGCACATATAAAACCAACAGATGGCAGGAGTGAAATGGTTCAGGGTTTTTCATATTTCTAATCTTAGGAACTAAAATATGCATCTTGAAAAGACTTGAGATAGAGCTGCTGTTTATATTGAAAACATTCTACCAATGTTAAAGGTCTGCCTGGCATTTAATGCAGTGTGTAAGCCATTTGATGGTTGATTCTCTCGAAAGGGGTAAAAACTGTGGTTCTGTGTTAATTTGAGCAACCAAACCAGTCCATTATAACAACATTGGCTCGACCACTGGCATGAATTTGTGGATGGATGGAGAGATTGATGGTGTTCTGTAAGTGAAAACATCAATAGAGTCAAAGTCACCGTGAAGCATTCATGTCTACAATAATGAGACTTGGAAAACTTAATGGTTTAACATCATGCAACCCCACGTCCACATGTGTGGACGTTGTATTTTGGCTTTGCTATACGCAATGCATCATTTCAATTCATTAAAACAGACTGAATAATGTTCGCAAGACTCTACACTGTCGTTTAATTGTTAAACTTCTGGTGCACTGCGTCATGTGACATGATTCCGATTTTCAGGAAGCTCTCCTACGGGTGCAGTGCCAACAAAAGTGCCTCTGATAAGAAAGCTCTTTACGTTTTTTTATTGAAACCTGATTGGTTGTAAAGAGTAGCTTCTCTATAGAGTATATTTTTTGTGCGTCATGTTGCTGATAAAGATGAAGTCCACATATGTGGAAATTAGGGCCGCATTCCCTCAAAAGTAGAAAAAACATGTTAGTTATTTTAAATATTTTTCAACATTAACACATCTGTGGGTCAATTTGCTTCATTGTAATATAAATTATGGTATTGTTTTATTTTGTTATAACTGTACAATGCGGTTCTATTCAATAACATTAGTAAATGCATTCCTATATATTTACTATGCATTTTCACCTTGAGAATAAATGTATTCTAGCAAAAGCAGAAAAATTTTGCTTTCAGAGGCTTTATATGGATTTAGAAGGATAATATGGTGCATTTCTAACCGTTCTGAGACCAGTGCAGACAGACAGTACACTGGAGGTTAAGTCACTCACTAAATAGGGAGCAAAGGAGCAAGGTTGCATCCTATAGATGTCTCTGCAGCTATGTGCATTAACTCCTAAAAGTTAAGTTTCAGGCTGCAGATGATGTTTGGACCACTCAACATGTTTGGCAGACATGGAACAATGACAATCAGTGCATTGATTCAAAATTGTATAATGCAAAATTTTCTTTTAACATGGTTAGCAATGATTTGATGATGCTGATAATTACTTTTAATAAGAATTATTAATTCAGCTTTGTAGGAAACCAGCTGTAATGTCTGTAACGTCTCAACAACATAAATAATCAACACTCCTAGACACATAATAAACTATTTGATGAAAACAAAATTGACTATCTATAGCTTGAGATTACTTAAGATTTTACAACTTAGTCCCGCTAGTTTCAAATAAAAAAAAAATTATTAAATAAAATACCTATCAAAAAAGGAAATGGAAATACACAGTAGTCACGCAGAGTTCTCAGGAGGTTAACAATATGTATTTTTTAAATCTAATATGTAATTATTCGTGTTAAGATAATTGAAAATTACTGATTACATAGCATCATTTTATTCATTTAATTTTCTTAGTAGAGCCAATAGATGGATTATTGCTGCTTATGTAAACACAACTAATGAGGTGTAGTGAGACAAATGCAGTATGATTTTTTTTGTGCTGTATGAAGTGTTTGTTTGAACTGTACACGTGACTAAATTTCCTAATTGCAAACCCCAATAGCAGTGTAATGGCTTCCCCCTGAGTGTGTTTGACAGCTGATGATCATTTTCATCCATCAAAACAGATAACAACCCTCACATCAAGTTCTACAGCCACATATCCCCCACACAAATCTGCTCACAATTGATCTCTTGTCATTGAGTGATGTTATAGTATAATGAATAATTAATCAAATAGTTGAATTGCATAATTAAAAGCCCTTTTTTGCCAAAGCTGTGGTATTGTAATATTTCAATTTATAATGCATATGTCTTTTTTGCCTATATAATCTGTTTAGTGACTATGGATGATGAATCACAACTGTATGTATATTTAGTACACCAGTTTTTTGCTTGACATAAGCCTATTGATTTTAAACAGTTTTTTTAATAAGAAAAGATATTTTGACAACAAAAAAAAATTTTGATCATACTCAACCTCATGTTGTTCCAAACCCATGTGACTTTCTTTCTTCTGTGGAGTACCAAAATGAGGTGTCGGGCAAAATGACACCCTCAGTTAACAATCACGTTCATTGTATGGGGGGGATGCAATGAAAGTGAATGCACAGAGTAATTTTCTGCCTAACATCTTTTTACATAGACAAGCGGATTGATGCAAACAGTGAAAAGTCTCAGTAATGTAATAACAAATATCAGCACACTTAGAATGCCACTTTTCCAATCAGACTAGATGACCAGAACTTTTTGCAGATTAATAAATAATTAATAAGGTGGTTGACGTATTTGCAAGTACCCTTTTTTAGCCAAAGCTGGGTTATACTTTTAATATTTCATTTTACAATGCATGTTTATTCTGGTCATATGAAGAATGTCTTATATGTTAACTGGATAAGACATGAATGAGACATGTCTGAAGGAAGTGTCTTGAATAATAAATTGTTTTAAATAATAGAAATGTGCTCTGTGGCAGTAGATATGGCAGTGGCAAAGTGAAGCAAGCATTGGTCATATTTCTTCTCTCTCTTTCTCTTTCTCTCTCTCTTGTTCTCTCATGCTCTCTTTCTCTAACACTTATTCTGTCCTCCAGGACATGCACTAATGAATAAACCAAGCCAAAACAAACAAATTAGGAAGAAATGTATCAGGCTTGCTGCGAGAAGACATCTGAGATCGTTTTCTGCAGCAATCAGGAAAGGATTGAAGATGGAGAGAAAAATGAAGTCACAAGATAGACAGTAATTGCATGTGGACAGATGTGGGCTAAGCATCGTTGCGTAACAGCCAAAGTGCTCATCAAATGGCCCTGCTTTGAATGTACAGTGATAAATCTCACCAGAGAAGGCGACGCGTTCTATGGTAGACTTATGTAAAAATACAAGGACTGCCTATGACAGTACTGTACCGCAATGGTTCTCAAATGATTTTGCTTCAGGTGGCAATGCCATACCAAATACAGTACAATACCTATAAGGTATAACCCATAAGACAAAATGTAGTGTAATCTGGGTCGCATTATCTTTTATATTGCATAGTTTTGTTCATGGCTTTCAAGGATGAGTTCCTGCCACGTGTCACCGTTCCTACTCGACCAACCCAGAGAGGTATTCGAACTGGCAATTCCCGGAATGGGATCCAGACAGGCTAGCAAGGAGGCTATAAATGCCATGGTTTCTAGCCTCTATCTGTAGTGTGTCTCTTAAGGCCAGGAGAGTGAGGTTTACATACTGCACAGCTATCACGTACCAGCTGGCTACCGTTACACTCACCCTCCTAAACCTCACTCCCATCCGGGTCACGGCACCAGTGTCACCGATCCTACTCTATATTCAAATCGCGATCCCCCACATTGGAGTCGGACATGCTAGCAAGGAGTCTAGAAAAGCCATCGCCTCTACCCTTGGTCACTAATGCATCTCTAAAGGCCATGAGAGTAAGGTTTACACACTGCACAGCTATCACATACCACCCATATCATCATCTGCCTAATGTGGCTACCTTCTATTCAAATTGTACCTGATATTACTCTTGAAAATTGTTTGGGTAACCTAATGTAGTCATTTTCATTCAGTTCACAGCATATTATATAATATGTTTTGCTTTGGTGGTAGCATCTAAACTGATGCTTCACAATGAAAGTAGTTGGCTTGAAAGAAAACTCACAAAGTTACTGAATAGGACCTGTTGTGGCAATGTGGCAGCATGAACTTGCATTGTCTTATAAATTGTGGTTTGACACATTTTGGAAAATAACAATGCACAAATTCAGGTTTGCATAGCTATAAGCATCTGTATTTACATACTTCCATAGAGGATGTTTCGGCCTTTATTTAACACAGCCTTTGACGTCAATCTTAAAAAAAAAAGTGTTTGCTCCACCCTTTTAAAAGTTGATAATCATATTTATTTTGCATAAATATATGGTTAGTTTTTAATTTTGTGCATGTAGTATTGTCTTCCCCTCATTTTCTCCACCAATTTTTGGGTTGCGACCCACCCTTTGAGAACCACCATTCTATTATCCTCAGAATCTGAGGACATGAGGACGTGCTGAATGTGGTGAGAGGAAAGAGAGCACTTGTTCTTCCCTCGTGTCTCTGTGTTCACAGGGGCTGCGCTGTGTGAACGCCATCAGGGTTTAAGTGCACTTGACAGAGATATAAACACTCCTCAGATGTGAGTAAAAAAAAAAGAGATGAAGGGAAAGGAAAACAACAGCAGCAAGAATGCAGTGCCAGTTAAGAATACAGTATGTGTCTGTGGGGAAATAGACCGTGATATTAACGGTATATTTAAGGGACTGTGGCATCTGAGAGGCTTCTGCTTAAGCAAAGGGTGTCGCTTTTGAAGTCAGCTTACGTAAGATTCGTCCTGCTCCACGGGCCCTCCAGCTCCTTATGGAAGATTGCATATTTGATACAATGGATGCCCATGTGCATGCATCTCCTGGAAATGAGGCCTGGAATCAGCATGCTGAATGTAGTGAGCTCAGCTCTTGTAATGCTGAGATGTCTGTTTTACAATGATGTTTGATAACTGCAGTAATGTGTTTGCTATACTTGACGTAGCTTAATTTGCAAGAAGTTTTCTGTAGCTTTAGATTTTTATATATAGAAAAGATGTACCTAAGAATGTTTTTTTTTTTTTTTTTTAACCATACTTAATTTTCTGTTTGTTAATGCTAGTTATGCATTAAGTATCTTGAACTAGTAATGAACAGTATTGTTACCGCATTTATTATTCTTGGTTAATGTTAATTTATAATTAAACTCTTGTTCAATGTTACTTCATGTTATTTTAGAATACATTAACTAATCTTATTACATAACTCTCTATAATATTCATTTCTGATTGGTTAATGGCACCATCCAGCAGTCAGACATTGCTCTGTAACTACCGCACATTAATTTAGATGTATCAGTCTGCTTTTCAGCTCACTGTACGATCTTTACAAGTAAGCTAATAAACCATTAAAACTTATCAATGTTTCATGTGCATTTATTTCTTTATTTGGCTTTAGTAGTCTTGTAATAGGCTGAATAATGAGCAGTCAGACGGTCATTACAAAATAAACACCAACAGAACTCTGACGCAATCCGGAGGTTGATTCCAGCTGTTCAGCAATTATTTATTCTCAAATTACATAATTTCAACGCAAAACGATATTTTATGTCAATGTATTTATTTATTTGGTTTGTAGCTGTGTAATAAACAGGATAATGAACAGTCAGCTGGTTGTTATCTCAAAATAAACCCCTTCAGGGTGATACAAGTCCCCTCCGCTTCACGTCAAGGTCCTGATCACCTTGTCAGCGTTTATTATGTGATAACAACCGGCTTACTGTACATTATACCTTACTTAACATATGGTTATAATGTTAAATATATATTAGGAAATGTAGAAATTAACATTACCCAAGATTAATACTGCAACAATATTGCTGACTGTAGTTCATGTTAACTTAAAGATAACATATACAACCTCATTGTAAAGTCTTACAGTTTTATTTTATAGATATTATTTTATTTTTTCTTCAGCACATGCAGAATTTGTTTTTAAATAGTCATTGTTTCAGGCTAGAAATGGAAAAATAGAAGCATGACATTTATGCCCTAAGAATCTTTGGGACTCAAGGGAGGCTTTAAAAATACCTTACAAATGCAAATACTGTATATTGTATGTACTGTACATACTGTACGATAAGAGGTCTCAACATGAAAACTAGAATTTTCCTTGAAATGTTTAAGCAAAAGTATCTATGGTCTATGGAAACTTAATCTGTTTTTCAGAACTAAAAACTTCTTTCCCAGCCCAACAATCCTTTTTTTAGAAACTGTACAGTAAAATGTCTTCTTCTGAACTTCCACTTTATTATATCTGGTAGACGAATAGATTAAAACATGAGTAACGTGTGATACCCAGTCAATGTGATGTGGAAGAAGTATTCTAAACACCACAAAAAGGAAAACACTTTCTGTTTTTTATATCCAGAATCATGAGAACTTTAGGAAAGAGTGGCTAAAGTATATTAAATAATTATTTTTTTATGTTGATGTCAAAGACCTTCAATTACCATTTTTAATGAAATGACATGCAGAAAACACCTTCATCATCTGCAACATATAACTGAAATAGGTGCCTTGAAATATCATACCTGTTTCTGTAATAGCCCTAGGCTCGGTAAACTGTGGGGTAAAAGAAATTTGCGGGCTGTGGTCAGATTGTTTATTCAGCCAATCAATCAATCATTCGGTCAATCATTGTGCACGTTCACAGTGAAGCACAGATATGCTTGTGTAAGTGCTAGTATGGTGTTCTGCTCCTACAAAATGCACAGGGCTGATCGGCAAAATGCTCAGGAAAATATCAATCAACCTCCATAAGCTCCTACACAACAGTCTCGAGTGTGTCTATGTGTGCGCATGTCTTTGCAATATGGAGTTTTGGAAAGAGGGGCGTGGCTAATTCAACTTTTCTTGTGGAAATTCCAGAATGGCTAAAATGCACTTACAATGCCTTTAAAGGGATAGTTCGCTCACAAATGAAAATTTACCTCATGTTGTTCCCAACATTAAACACAAAAGGAGATGTCTGTCATAGTGTTGGGTTCGAGTCCACCTTAGTCGAGTCCGGGTGAAGTCAGAGTCTTTAAACAATCGAGTCCGAGTCGAGTCCGAGTCCAAAAGTGGCCAAGTCAGAATTAAGACAGAGTCCATAACAGGCTAAGTCAGAGTCCGAATGAATCTATTTTAACCATAAAAATATTTTAAGCTTATTTTAACTTTTACAACTAAGAAAACACAATTGTCAATATAAATGTAACAACATTTAATGATTAGTTATTATTTGTTATTGTTTCGAATTGTAATTTAGTTTTTTTTTTTATTTCTACTTCATTTTCAATTTGTCCTTTCAATTTAGTTTAGTTTTATCAAAATTACCCCTTTTTTGTCTCTATCTGCAGACTGGTTTGTGAAAATATTGGGTCAACACAGCAGTTACTAGAGCTCGCCGAGAAGTTACAGGACGACACAGAGCATGAACACTAACCACATGACATCATTGCCATGTTAACCAGATACATTTCAGCTGATTTGTTAAAGACTAGAATGAATGTAACTTCAATTCAATATGCGACACAACAACGTTTATTTTCTTCTCTGCAAACGACCCTACCAAAAACCGGGATGTCTGGTCACCCAATCTACAATTAAATTATAAACAAAACATTTCGCTGCCCAAAACAACTTCATATTTCATTGTGCATTTTACTATGGAAAAAAACTGTAAAAGAACATATTTTAAGCAGCTTGTCAATGCTTTTAAAATAAATAGAAAAACAATGAATAGGTGCTGTTCATCTGTTTTTCAGAGTTGCAGTCTGCTTAAACAATCAAAAAAGAAAATAATAAATTCCTGACTATTTAAAAGTTACATTTAATTCAAGGACCAGTTTAAGTTGACAACACTGTGTGGAACACAAGAGACAACAGATGCCTACATCACGCCTTAATTGCTCAGTATTAATACAATTGTCCTGAATTTTTATATTTATATGTTGTTTTAGTAAACTGTGAGTGGCATGATGAGGGTGACTTGACTTAATTACGTTTTAACCATGATGAAACCGTGATGCGAGCACCTTTTTGACCGCACAAACGCAGTGTGCGATTTTACCAGTTGTCAGGTCCCATGCCATGGGAAGCTGCCTTGTAGTTTCTAGTACAATGGCAACATACCTGTCTTTATGAGTTCGTCATGCCAGCCACCTTGGTAAGCAATGTTATACAGTAGTTTCCGTAGTAACATTCAAGCGTATTGGTTGACTAAGTGTGCCACTCTGCAGGTGTGTTTGCTCAACACGGTGAAACAAACTCTGGCTATGTCGAGTTCGAGTCAAGTCTGAGTAAAAATGCATTAAAATGAGTCTGTGACAAGTCCAAGTCCATTAAAATACATTCATAAATTATTATATGACCCCCATAAAGACCACATTTAAAATATATGCATTGTGATTAGAGTGCACTTCTATGGTATCTGACGTGTGCAAAGGGCACGGCATGTATAGTTCTACGCCCATCTAGCACACATTCCATGTAGTTAGCGCTCTGGCTGATGAAGACAGTATGAAAATGGATGCTTGTAAATTCTCCCTTTGTCTCTCTGAATACCAGAGTGGAGAGTAGCAGGCTGTGATGATGTATCGAACCATTAGTGCTATAAATTCTGATGTGGGTCTGTATCATTAAGAACATCAGATCTGTTGAACAGACTCATGACTACACTGGTCTGAGTGAGACAACGAGACTGACCCATGCCTCCATGAGAGACAGAGGGGGCAAGAGAGAGTGATGCCATGCATTACTGGCAGCGGTTGCAGCACGCAGCACACGGGTAATGTGCTGGCAGAGCGAGGAACTTCCCCCGTTCTGGGCACTATGTGTAATGGATCATTCCTGATGGGCTCTTAGGATAATGTAAAATGGCAAGTGCTATCATTGGTCATTTCCACCAGGATGAGAAGGGAGGGGAGTCATATCATCTGTTACTGACACTGGGAGTGATGGGCTGCTAATTTGAGCTCATAATGTCCTAGCTCAGAGCCAAGGAAGTTATATAGTCAAGAGTTTGCTCAAATTGCTTAAAGGAGGTAATTCAAAGTTTAAAGGGATAGTTCATTCTAAAATTTAAATTCTGTAATTACTGGCGCACCCTCATGTTTTTTACATACAATGAAAATGAAAGAGGACTAGGGTTGTCAAGTCCAAACTGGAAAAAACTAAAACTAAAATAAAAAAATGGTCTAGATGCACTATAGTCTAAGTCTTCTGAAGATATAGTTTTTGTATATTTTGGACATGTATATATAAAGTTACACACACACACACACACACACACACACACACACACACACACACACACACACACACCGAACAGCAACAACATTAAAACTACTTGCCTAATATTGTGTAGGTCCCCCTCTTGCCACCAAAACAGCACCGACCCGCATCTCAGAATAGCATAAAACAAATACCATAGACTTTGTCAGTTCGAACCGGTCTGGCCATTCTCTGTTGACCTCTCTCATCAACAAGACATTTCTGTCCAAAGAACTGCCGCTCACTGAATGTTTTTTGTTTTTGTCACCATTCTGTGTAAATTCTAGATACTGTTGTGTGTGAAAATCCCAGGAGATCAGCAGCTACAGAAATACTTAAACCAGCCCATCTGACCCCAACTATCATGCCATGGTCCAAATCACTGAGATCACATTTTTCCCAATTATGATGGTTGATGTGAACATTAACTGAAGCGCCTGGCCCGTATCTGCATGATTTTATGCACTGCTGCCACATGATTGGCTTATTAGATAAACACACGGATGATTGTTGGTGCCAGACGGTCTGGTATGAGTTTTTCTGTAATCTCCTGGGATTTTCACACACAACTCTGAATTGTGCCAAAAACAATCAAACAAAACAAAACATCCAGTCAGGGGCAGTTCTGTGGACAGAAATGCCTTGTTGATGAGAGAGGTCAACAGAGAATTTCAGTTCTAACCAGTCTGCCCAAAATCTACGGTAATTCAGACAACCCCTTATTTTCAGTCGTTAGTAACTGAAAAGCTTGAATTCATGAGACAAGTACAGATGTTCATCATAAATGCATCCTTCTATTGAGTCAGATATTTTCAGTTAATCAGTTGATCCATTTTGTAGCTTGACAACTCCAGTCCTTGTTAAAGAATGATGTGGAAAAGAGTGGAAAGGATATTCTTAAAAAAAATCACATTATGTGTTTCACAGAAGTTAATGCACGTGAGGCACATATTTCTCTGAAGGCGCATTTCATGATCTAGTTCACAATAAAAAAAATAATCATTCACATTTTAGACACTTGTTAATGTTTTGTTTAGTAATTCATTAATAGTTATTTTAAATTAGCCATAGTTAGTTAATAGTTCTCAATGAGGCAAAGCAAATTCAGTAATTATTGATTACCTAACAGCATACGACCACAGTCATCAGTTCGCTATTACTTACTGATTATTTAATCTTTTAGTTAATAATAGTAACTAAAGTGTTAATGTAGTAATACTAATTTGTCCTGCATTAATTCCTGCATATGACCTATTTATGGTGGACCATTATTATGAAGTGTTACTGATTTTTTCTCAGAAATATGACCAGAATTATAATATATTAGAATTTTAAAGATATAATTTCAGGTAGGGGAAACAATGTTCAAGACATCTGATTTCTAAATCGGCATTGTCTCCTATGTCCAAAAATTAGGAACAGATAAGACACCTAGGGTACTTAAATGTACACTTTCGGGGCAGTTAAGGTACAAATCAATCCGATGAACATATAAAAGGTACAGTATTTGTACCTTTGAGGGTAAGGCCCCAGTGACAAGTTTTTTCTAACAGTGTACAATGAATAAATATAAACCAGTCAGCACTATGTTATAGCTATTATTCATTACAAAGAACACATCTGGCTGTGAACAAATGTGCATAAAATTATAAAGTGAAAAGATTTCATTAGTTTATTAAATCTTATTTTCAAAAATATAAGATATTAAATATAAGATATTTTCAAATCTTAAGTAAAAATTAAAACACAAAAAAAAAAAAAAAATGAATGCTTTAATAGATGGTGACGGTAACTTTGTGTTGCACATAAATTATGTCGGTGCTATAGTACTACCACAGACTCAGATTTATAATACCACCAGTACCAGTGTTTTTCATTAAGTACAGTTAGTTGTATGAATGTAACTAATGCTTATGCAACGAGATGCTGTGAAGAGCAAATCAAGGTATAGTCAAGACACAACTATTAAATCCTTAACCTAATGTGCCGTTGACTCCGAAACGCATCTAGATGGACGTCTTTGACTTTAGCGTTAAGCCTCACTGTTTTTCAGCGTCATGTGCAAAAAGAAATACATTTTTTTTTAGATGTTGTGTCATTTCAAAAGGAAATTTAGCCTTTAAAATGTGTCTCGAGACACCCGTGTCTTTTTCAGCCCAAGAATGTGATCAGTCTGAACGGCCTGTAAATCATCTTCAGTGCTTGGCACACATCCAAAATTTGAATGCTCATTTTAGCATTTGAATGTGCATTTTTGTATTAAATTTGACAAATATTCGAATTTCTAATTTTTATTTGACAGCCTCATTCTAGACGTGACATGAGGGTGAGTAAATGATGACAAAATTAAATTTTTGTATTATTACTTCAGCAGCAAACAATCTTATAAGCTCATTTCTTCTTTCCCACAAAACTATTCCTCAGAACCTTGAAAGTGATGTTTTGGCATAGTTGGTTGTAGGTTCACAAATAAAAAATAGCTATGTGACAGGGGAGTGTCTGAGGTGGACAGATGGGGAGTTCTAAGCTCTTTGATGAGCATGATTTGCGTAAGATTAAAGTGTTCCGTGGGCCAATTGCTCAAGCATGTCAAGTAAGCAGTAACGTGTTTGGCCTGGGGTATTGTGCTCAGTGTACAAGTGTGCCAGTTGTGTTTACTTGAGGCAGAGAGACAAGACGTGCTGTGCGTTTCGCCTTTTTGCTTTTGAATGTGCAGCTCCCGGGGGTGCGTGGAACGCACACAGTTACGGCGCTGCGAGGAGATGGGGAGGAATGAATAAGTGATGTGGGCTTTAGGGAGGCCCAGCTCTGAGGCAGTGGAGCTCAGAGATTGAGATAGAGAGGCGAGGCAGATGCTAGTGCGTCAGCCATCACTGCACTCTCAGGTGGGCCCTTGTGAAACTTCACACTGTGAGAAGCAGATAAATCTTCGTTCTCACTTTTCTTCACTTGAAACCCCTCCCGTCATGCCTCCAAACGTGTACCCACACTGTTGTTCTTCTTTCATAATTTCTTTACTGAATTTCCCTCACTGAATTCTTGCCTCTGTGGTTCGGCTTTTTGGTTCTGAGTTAAGATTTATAATAGATTCTAATGAGCTAAGAAAATGGGAGAGTGAGGATGAGCTGTGAAGAAACAGTGCTTGAAGACCAGTCCAAGTGTACTACTAGAGACCAGATTTTATTTATGAAAAACCCATTATATCTTCTTCTTTCAGCTGCTCCCATTAGGTGTCACCACCGCGGACCATCCGTGATCCGCATATGTGACTTGGCACAGGTTTTACACCAGATGCCCTTCCTGATGCAACCCACATGAACACGGGGTGAACATGCAAACTCCACACAGAAAGGCCCAGTTGAACCTGGTACCTTCTTGCTGTGAGGTGAAAGCCACTGAGCCACCATGCCTCTCATGAAAAGCCCCTTAGATGAAGCAAAAAAAAAATAAAAGATCAGCCTTTTGTCAGTATTGACAATATCTGTCATTTATCTCAGTATTTATGCATTTGCTCTGAAATCGGTTAAAAGTTTTAATTATTATTATTATTATTATTATTATTTATGGCAACACATTATAATAACATTAATTTTGTTAAAAATATTTAACAACATTATTTAAAATGAACTAATAATCAACATTTTTTTTTTAAATCAAATATTGTAATTGTATGAACTAACATAAACTAATAATGAACAGTTTAATTTTTATTAATTAACATTAACATAGGTTAATAACTGCTGTAAAAAAAATACTGTTAATTATTTGTTCATAATACCTAATGCATTAACTAATATTAATGAATTGAACCTTATTGTAAAGTGTTACCCAAAAATAATAATAATAATCCAGAGGAACCATAATTTCAAACAAACAGCCATTACTTGTAAATTCTTATAAATGTTTTATTCAAGAAGTTAAATTCAGGAAAAATCTTGGCAAGTTAATCAAGACAACTTTAAAAACATGTTTTGTATATTTTTACTAAAGGAAGGAAGAATTACATGTAATCAGTTTTGTTTATTTTCACCAATACAACAATTTTTCCTTGATATAAATTGTTGCATTTTTATGTTGTTTATATATGCAAAACTTTTCTTTGAACAATCTGAATGATGACACAAAGGAATCGTTGAATTGATGTTTTGAATAACTTAATTCAAACGGGTAGTTTGAATTGATTCATGTACTGTACATAAATCAAAAGGCCTTTTTTCAACATCGGACTGAGCTGTTCTTGTTGCGGAACCGTGCTGTTCTTTCGTGATCTGGGCTCGTTGACAAGGTTGTGTTTTCTTACAGCGCCTGAAATTATTTAATCTATTGCTATTTTTTTAACGCGTGTACATTTCCGAGTCACTAAAAAAAATTGAATTGCAAAAAATAGTTATGTGATATTTTCAAGCAGGTTACCCCAAACACTAAATTCATGTGATTGGTTGAGCAATTGTTTCTACCGTATGTTAAACTGACTGTGATTTCTGGGGCAATAAGCCTATGAATGGCTTTATACTTGTAGTTGTTTCAGCATTCTATATTAGGATAGGAGAAATATTTTTAACATAGAAAACAATTATACAGAACACCTTTCATTTTATATGTACAGAAAAATCAGTGTAAAAATATTGTGAATGTTTTATATACATTGCCTTGCCTCACCCCATGTCTTGTGGCAAGACATGCAAGAAGCAGTACGTAGTGTAGTGCCTATAGTATGTGTGTATTTCTGAGAACTAGTAATCTGTTCTTCTACTGGATCTCTTCTCTATGGCGCCATAAGAGCAGACATGCTCTCATACCGCAGATCAGCTGCAATCACAGAAAAACACTCATTCCCACTCAGGTCTCTCAATAATTGCTGACCACAGGCAGCATTGGTAGCCATTACCTATAAGGCAGGCCTAAAGACCCGGTCCATTTCTTCTCTATCACTCCTTGTACGTTATTTTTATTTTTTTTATTAGTATTTTTTTTCTTTTTTATCAGAGACTGCAGTTTATGAATAAAATAATGGCCATTACAGTATTTCAAAAGAAATTACAGTGGTTAGATTTCATGTCTGTCCATATCTACATCATATTTCATATTGTTTGAGAGAAATAGAAAGAGAAAGTAGTGTGAAACCAATCATACAATCGTTTATAATTATGAAAGCAAAATAAATATGCATATCAGCTTTTTAAAGCAAGACAAAAATATTTTGTAAAGTATATAAATGTAAAGTATTTTTTATTTGTAATATTATTAATAATATAATACTGTATTGTCTGTAATATCTTAAAACCCCCAGTGAACAGCTTATTTGAACTTCATGCCTTAATGTCTTTGTCTTTGAGCCCTGTTAGTTAGTGGAGTGAAAAATACTTTGAGAGAAAATCGATTAAGTGCTATTTTCTCACAAACAGCTCAATCTTCTCTTTGTTGTGTGTATATTAACCATGTACTCTCTCTCTCTATCTCTCTTTCTTACAGCTCCAAGTATCCACCACTGACCTAAGTGGCAAGTTGGTTGAGGGACCAGTGGACCTGGATGTGTCTGTTATTGACCAGAATGACAACAGACCGATCTTCAAAGAGCCACGGTACTCTGGGGAAGTTCTGGAGGGCTCCCCCACAGGTAT
The DNA here is from genome assembly GCA_032164185.1 of Moxostoma hubbsi. Classification (NCBI taxonomy): domain Eukaryota; kingdom Metazoa; phylum Chordata; class Actinopteri; order Cypriniformes; family Catostomidae; genus Moxostoma; species Moxostoma hubbsi. The sequence continues at coordinate 25,147,443 of JAVLUX010000027.1, read as the reverse complement.
GCTTCACTGACCTATAGCTCTCTCTAAAAGTGCTCATGTTCTTGTTGTGGAATGAGTGTGTTTGGGGAACAGATTAATGGAGGAAGAAAGCTGAAATACGAGTTGGCTAAGGGTCTAAAGGTTGTTGATAGAAGGTGTAGTTAGAGAAATGATTTTGGTTTGGTTTGATATAACATAGCCTCTGCAACAAAAGGACTGTCATTGTGACAATGCCAAAGCCTTCTACAGAATCCATTCGTCTGTCTGTCCTTCCATCCATCCATCCATCCATATTCATGTCTTTCTGACTGTAAGGGCTGAAAAATAATTGAACTTCAAACTTTCAAAACTATTTTAAACTTTCAGTCAAAGTTTTATCAATAACTTTCTCTTTTCCTTCTCAGTGCCCTTTTGCTTGTCGGGGCTTTCTATATTTTGAGAGGTTTGACTTACAGTAATATTGCTTTAAACTAGAAAATTCTCACTAGAATTAAAATGGCTCGCATCAGTTTTGTGGTGTGTGCCACGATATGCATTCCAGAGATACAGTAGGATAGAGCAGAGTGAATCCCTTGTGAGTGGTTCTGTGATGACTCATGGTATGCTCAGTTGATAAGCATATTTATCTTGTATAAAGTGATGAAAGTGAAATGAATATCATTGCATTTGCCTCGGCAGCCTGAAATGTTGTGTTGGTGTTCACTGAAAATTTTTTAAATCGAGGAAAAACCCTGGTATTGTTCCTTCTTCTTTTTTACGTGACCCTATACAAACAGACCTGCAGTCCACATGTGTAAAATATTTGGATACACCGATACCACATTTTCTCTTCCAATCCGATTCCAATATCGGAAATCTCAGTATCGGCCGATCCTGATCCGATACCAGTGTTGTTCTTTTGCATAATCAGATTAGAATATCTTTACATTATTGTTTGGAACTAATTGGGTGTCCTGTTTAATATGTAAAGAAACACAAACCTCTAACTACTCAATATAAATGTATAGCTTATTAAGAAAAACTTTAACTAGTATACTAGATAATGTTGAAGCAAAAGTAACAGTAATTCCAGTAGAAATCTTCAGTAGAAAAGAAGCCATTGTACCTGGAAATTTGTATCTGGACTTTAAAGGATTCAGATCTCTTTTTTGTTAAACTTAGTTGTAAGATATCAGCTCACTTTTCATTCACACAGTTTTTTTTTTTTTAAATTGTCATATATTATAATTGTAATATATAGTACTATATCTCAATGGTGCACCATTAACTTTTAAACCCTCACACTTTTATTTTGACATGTGTGTCAAAAGTGTGTCTCTTTGTAGGCAAGTTCACAGATGTTTAATTCGCTTCTTATTCCAATTCTGGTAAAAAAAAAAAAAAAGCCACAGCATTTTGTGATTCACAGGGCTATTGCACATCTTTAATTGGCTTCAAATAAAATTCATGAGTCATATGAACTACTTTAATTGTGTTTTAATGGTTCTTTTATGTCATTTTTTGAGCTTGACGGTGACGAACATGACTAACGCAAAGTATCGGATTTAGATGAGGCTCGTCGGACCGATACCCAATCCGTCTAAAAACTTCAGTATCGGAGCCAATACTGATCCAGGTATCGGATCAGTGCATCCGTAGTTAAAAAGGTTATATTCAAAAGAGTATATATTCTCTAAAAGAGCTCGCACAAACTATTGGCATCATTTTTAAAGATGTCCTTTTGCCTTTGTACTACTGGGTGTGGCCATTATCTCTCCCTACCGGATGGGAACGAAATCAGTGTCGAGTGCTTAGGTCGCCAGCACACTGAGACAGCTTTTGTTGAGGGGTCATGTTCTCACAGTGAAAACATGCCCATGACAACGTTGCAGTCGCAGCTCTCTTCCTTCTTCGTAAAGCAGAGAGCCACCATGACTGCTTCCCGACTCGGTCCGTCCTGAGTTGAAACTCAGGCGGCTGGGATGGCGAGCAACGTGGTTGATCTGTATGTGGATATGGGAGCTTTTCCGCCAGCTCAGTCCACATGGCCATCCCATCCTCCATCGGTCGCAGCATCATAGGGCATGCATCTGCTTTCAGAATCAGACGAATCTTCTGAGCTCCCGCTCTCGGGCTGTAGAGCTCAGGATGAGGCAGACGCTGAGTTGGCAGCCGTGCTTGCCTGGGCGGCTATGAACATCAGGCTTGAGTGGAACCCTCTGCTCTGCCCTGAGTGTTCGTGGCTGGATAATATGTTTCTGGGCTCCTTCTTCCTGGAAGTGCATGAGGAGGTACGAAACCATAGAAGGTGCCTTTACCTGCCCATACATGCTACACAGGCTCGTCCACCCTACCCTTAATGGCGGAGCAGCTACGGGATATGTCGAGCTTATGCAGGAACTTTGTACCATGACTGACCTCGCTCTATGGGCAACGAATGTCACAGCACATGCCCTGGCCAGATACAATGTCCACCTTGGTTGTCCAAGAGCAGCACCTATGGCTAAACCTTGCAGAGATGCGTGACACAGAGAAGGTCCGCTTTCTTGATGCGCCCATCTCCCAAAGGGGGCTCTTTGACAATACTGTAAAGGACTTTGCCCATCAGTTCTCGATGGTGAAGAAACAGATGGAGGCCATCAAACACATTCTGCCATAGTGCGACTCGGCCGCCTACAGGCCTCCGTAGTCCCGCACCCCGTCTGCCTCTCGCTAGGGCCATCCTCCTGAAGTGTTGGCCCAGGCTCCTCCACCATCGGAACCCACATGCCAGTCTCTGAAAAGAAGATCCTTCAGCAAGAAGGTGGCACCGCCTGCCCATAAGCCGGCTGCCAAGAACCCTGGATGTGCTTCGATGCGGCCCTGAAACAGGCGAACCAGGGATGAGGCGACTGACTTTGACTGGCCTGACCCAGGTGAGTTTACGGGCCCCACTCCCACCCCTGGGCCAGCATGAGGTGAGTACCCTCGCAACATTGTTGAGTGCCTTCTGAGCCCCGAAACCATTTGCCAATAAAAGAGCAGTTTCCTCATTCCCTGGGTCATTCACCAATGCTCAGCTCTTCTGGCCCTCATGCTCCAGACAGCCAGGCTCTGAAAGTCTTTCCGGTCAACGAGCGGGACGCGAGTATCTTGCGTTCCCTTGTTTTCCTGTCGAACGAAAGCCGGCAAATGGGTAATTGCGGCTGTTCTAGGGGCCGCTCACCCACCCCAGCCACTAGCCACCGTTGCTGGCTCACGGGCATGCTGCATGCCTTCCCCGGACGATCTTCCTGGTGGGGCTTCTGCTCTGCCTCACTGCAAACCACCCACCCTGGGCCTGAAAAAAATAATTGTCCCCCTGGTGCCGTTAGCACAGAGGCTGAAAGCTTGGTTAGCACTTTCCAGCACATAGCAATGGTTCATCAGGTTGATCCATCTCATCTACGTGATCCAGTTCGCCAGACGACCACCCAGGTTCAGTGGTGTCCTCTCTGCCATGCCAAGTCACACAAGGGCTTTTACAGCCCCTATTTTATCGTGCCCGCACAATTCTGGATATGCATGCCTTGAACAAGGCCTTACACAGGCTTCCATTCAAGATGTTGACTCAAAAGCACATCCTGGCATCAGTACAACATCAGGATTGGTTCGTGGCCACCGAGTTAAAGGATGCGTACTTTCACTTATCGGTCATTCCTCAACACAGACCCTTTCTTCGGTTTGTCTTTGAAGGATGAGCAAACAGTACAAGGGTATTCGGATCCTCAATTATCTCGACGACTAGCTGATCCTAGCTCAGTCACGAGATTTATTTTGTGCACATAGGGACCTTGTGCTTCAACACCTCGACTGACTGGGGCTTCAGATCAACTGCAAAAAGAGCATGCTCTCCCATCTGCAGAGCTTCTCTTCTCTCAGTAAGGAGTTGAACTCAGTCACGCTTTAAGAACGAGCGTGCACAGTCAGTGCTGGTATGCCTGAAAAGCTTCAATTCATGTGCAATGGGCAGGTAGTATCAGGGCTCTGGACAGGGCCCTGCCTGCAATGGCATATCAACTGCGTAGAGTTGTTGGTAGAATCGCTGGCCCTGCGGAGGCTTCAGCCATTGATTCAGGGCAAAACAGGTGTTGGTCCAGACAGACAACACAGCGACCATGGCGTACATAAACCGCCAGGGTGGCATATGCTCACGTTGCATTTCACAACTCGCCCGCTGCCTCCTCCTTTGTAGTCAGCAGACGTTGAAGTATCCGCAAGCAACTCACCTCCCAGGCATCCTCAACCGTATAGCGGATGCGCTCTTACAACAGGTAATACTTTAACAGGATTTGGTGGTGAACCTGCAAGTGCTCCCTTCAAAAGAAGAAGACCCGGCCTTGTCGTGGGTGTGTCCAGATCGCGCCCTGCTCATCTATCTGGACCCCACGCGGAGCTTTAGATGATCGGAGCAGCTCTTTGTCTGTTTTGTAGGGCAGCAGAAGGGGAAAGCTGTCTACAAACAGAAGCTGGCCCATTGAATTGTGGATGTAATTTCTTTGGCTTACCAATCAAGAGACCTGCCGTGCCCCTTGGGAGTCCGGGCGCACTCCACTAGAGGTGTTGCGTCCTCCTGGCACTGACGAGGGGCACCTCACTAACAGACATGCAGAGCAGCGGGTTGGGCTACACCCAATACCTTTGCAAGGTTCTAAAACTGCACATTTAACCGTTTTTTGGGTTTATCGCTTGCATTTGCGCCTTTTCCCTTTCAAGGTGATAATGTGTGCTATCTTTTCCACAACAGTTCCCCACAACTGGTGAACCCTGGACTCCTCTTTAATTTCTTAAGAACTGTTTGGTGATGAACTCAGGAAAAGAGTAATGCTGCCAGGCCCAGTACTCGTGGTATGCTCCATTAATGCTTAACTCATTGGAAGGTCACGACGCGGTCGAGCTCTCGCTGCGAGGCACGCAGCAGCTTGCCCGTGTCCGCTCCTCCGTATCATGTGACACAGTTCAGTGCCTGCAGCGTTTCATATAGGAACCCCTAGTGTCAATTTGAGTGAGTGACAGAGAGGGAACATCTTGGTTACTGATGTAACCTCTGTTTCCTGATGGAGAGAACAAGATGTTGTGTCCCTCCTGCTGCAGCACTGAACTGACCGCTGATATGGCCAGGGCTCTCTCTCGGCTATTCAGCACAAATCTGAATGAGTGGTGCACACCATCTCCTTTTATACCCGTATGTCCAGGGTGGAGAGTGGCATGCAAACTCCACTCACCAATTTTCATTGACCTTTTCTGAATAAAGCAAAGTTGATTGGGTCTCTCAAGAGCGAAACCATAGTGTCACTACATCGACATAGTGTCTCGTTGCCTCCATCAGGGAACAGAGGTTACATCAGTAACCAAGACATTTTACATCATGGAATAAAAAAAAAATGTGCAAAGGGCACAAGTTGAAAATCTTTTGTTTGTTCTCTGCTCAGCAAAAAAATACAGGGTTAATATAAAAAAATGTATTCAGTCCACTTCACACCACATGCCACAGAGATAACTTTGCCAAGCTAATTGTGAGCATACCTCACTAGTGGCAGCCTGCGTTTATCTCTCCACCAGAGAATGCTACATTTTTTTTATGATGTGTCTGATAAATCAAAAAAGAATTGGACCATTTACAAATTGCATGACACTGTCTTTTCTTTTCAGTCCCCTGCCCTGAATAAATGAGGAATTTATTCAGACACAACTTTGTCCTCAGAGGCCACACACTACACTTCCATTTCTCAACTCTTCCATAATTTTTACCAAGATTATTTGGCTATTCCATCATTCCTTTTAGCCTTTCTCTCATTTACTCACTCTGTGCAGTTTTTTTTTTTTTTTTTGCCTGTCACTATCGAAACCCCAAAAACACAAGAATGATGGTTTCAGTGAGTTAAAAAGGCAGGATTTCACAAACATCCTCACCCATACACTCACCAAAAATACATACAAGCAAACAATTAAACATCCCTATGTGTGTGCGAGCTTTGCTCAATGAGCATGGCTTTACAATTAGATTTTTTTGTGTGAAGAGCTGGGCTGCACTGCTATAATTACAACATAAACAAACAGACATCACCCTTAAACATAATAGATAAGGGCAGGAATATAAAGTTATCCTTGGGCTGCTAACACAGCCATTTGATCGCTCGGTTCCTCGCAGGAAGAGTAGGCGAATACGATGTGGCTGCTTGCAGAATGGATATATTTAGCCGATGAAATGTTAATGTGTGCACAGTCTGGAGTGTGATGAGTTAAGGTGGAAGGAGATGAGAGGCCCTAACAGCGGGAAACTTTCGTCCGAGTTGATGTAACTCAGTTAAGCAAAATAGGTTTATCTAATCGCCAAAGGAGGAAATAAAATTTGGCTCAAAGACTCAATGAAATTAAAGTTAGACCTTCATGCAAACAGGGAGAGGAGAAACACCCACAGGCCAACCACTGTTCTGTGTGCCTTTGTCAAAAAGTACACAGTATATAAATGTTCAACTCACCACTGCTGCAATGGGGTTTATAATAAATCTGTTGGGGTTTATAATAAATCTGTTGAGGGAGTGATAGCAAATTTGTCCTTTTTCTCTCTTCGGACTGTCACAAAAAAAAAAAAAAAAAAAAAAAACATCAAAATGTATTTTTATATATATTTTAAATATGGATCTAATATTTGCTGTGGTCACCCATTCATCACTGCAGACATTTATCCCACCAGGGGCTGACTTGGAAGAGATATTTAACCTAGAATACGGACCAAAGGTTGACGGGGGGCACCAGGAAAAGTCCTGGTTCTCCCTATGCCCAGTCCTCCCCTGTATCCCACTATAGTTTACATCTATGTACCAAACTCAGAAATGAGAAAAAGGTCTATTAAGACTAGACTATGCATTTATGAAAATGCATGCTGCATTTATTAATTCCTCCACTAGTCAATTCGTTTGGTCTGTGTCGGCAGTTTTACATGCGCATCATTATAGCAGTGTTGACATTCTCCAGTCACATTCTCTGTTAGCGGAAAAAATAAAATAAATAATCTTTCACAATTTACTTTTTCCTCATTTACTTTCCCAAAGTTGTATACCTTTAGAAGATTTGATATGAAATGCATGAGTCACACTGACTACTTTTGGGTCCTTTCTTAATCTTTAAAATGAGTCACTATCAACTGCCATTGTATTAAATCAACGGTGCAAGATGTTCTTTAAACTTTTTTGCTCTCCATAAGAAAGAAGGTTGTACAGGTTTGGAAAAACACAAGTGTGAGTAAAATATAAAATACATTTCATTTATCTTTATTGCATATAAGTTTCTTTAATGCATAAACAGCAAAGAGAGCTAATGCTAAAATGAGTTATTTACATGATATAAAAATATATATGTATACAAATACACTTTTCCTTATTACCATCAGGATCAGGATTGAGCTGCTCTTTCAAATCATATTAATGTAGGATCTTTGGTATTGACGAATTTAGACAGGAACCGTTAAAGTGCCTGCATTCTCACATCATATGTAAGGGTATTTGGTATGCTATATTGAAATGGGAAACGTTAAAGTGCCCTTATTCTCACATTATTATATGTAAAGGAATTTAGAGTCTTGAAATATGTGAGATATGAGCTAAATTAAATTGTCCATATTCTACATTATTATGTAATGAAATATATAATGGAATTTGTCTTGTTCGACAACCATTATAAATTAGATAAATGACAAATAATTAGATTAATAAAATCATAATACAACATCTTGTTGTATCCGCTCACAATTTCTACTGTAAGGAATTAGCTTTAATAAGGGAATTGTGATTAATTCTCTTATGGGAGTAATATCACTCTCATGGCTTATTGAAAATAATATTACACGTATTTAGGTACAGATTTGAAGCAAAATCTTTTAGAAACAGGGATGAGATTATTTATCAAAATAAACCACAGTCCAATCATCTTTGAATACAGACAATCTTTATTGCTATTCTAAACATAAATCTAATCTAACACATATATACATGAGACAGGTTGGTGAAAAGAGTGACAGAATGTGAAATAAATGATCAATACAGTGAAAATGAACTTTATGGAGTCTGTTGACAATGCCTTAAGAACCATTTAACCTTATTTGAATCTACATCGATTTGCTATCGGATTACCAAACGTATTTAACTAATACACCAGCACTTTGAGCACAATATTGGAGATGTACTTGCGTGTCTTGGCATTTCCTTGCGTTCTTTGTGTTGCTTTGTTCTTGGCTCTTGGCCAAAAGTTTGTTCCGTCAAGGTTTTGTAACTCTGAAGATCGGATAGTTATTGTCTGTATGAATGATGAGGTTGGCTTTGAGGCCTTCTCTGAACCATAGAGAGTGAGGGGCTTCCACGGGACTTTGAGTCCCAAGCTTCCTTGGACCTCACGTGGCATGGATCTGGTTCAGAAGAGATCCAGAGAAGACCACGAGGGAAGAGCCAGAGCAGAGAGTGTAGAGTGTAGAAGGGAAGAGACAAGAAACAATGAGAGAGAAGAGAAGAGAAGAGAAGAGAAGAGAAGAGAAGAGAAGAGAAGAGAAGAGAAGAGAAGAGAAGAGAGAGTTCTTCCTGTTTGGAATCATTTGACCTGAAATTGGCCGCCTCCCCAAAGGTGCAGGTAACAAAATATGAAAATCCCTGGTTACAAATCATACTGGTTAATTCCTTGGTTATACAACATGGATAAAATATTACACACATTTTAAAGAGGTACATCAGGCAATAATCATTAATTTGTCAGTTAATCAAGTTACCACTGTTCAAAGCAATTGTCAGAATTACCTAGCAAGACTAGGTATTGTATAAATCATGGATTTAAATACTTCTGTACATTTTAGAAGGTTAAATTGGTAAAGACTGTGACTTTGTGTAGAATGTTCTTGGATTAAGATGAAATGTGTTAGTATTAGAGTCGTGCAAATCTGATGGTTTTTTGGAAACCTTTCAAGGAAAATTCTGCTTTAACTCTGTGTGGAAGTTCAGAAGGTCATTTTGAGGGGGCCTTGCTGACCAATGCCCCTTTTTGCTTTGAATTATGGTGTTTATAGTGTCTTAACCAATTTATTGTCCAAAGACAGGCCTTCAGTATGACTGTTGATGCTTGGTCAATTAATTTATGATGTTGACGAATACCAGGATTAAAAAGGTTGTGTTTTTCTTAGATTCAAATCATGTTATTTCAATTCTTCTGCATGTGTAATACTCCATAATTTACTTTATGGCACATCATATTCCCTTTTCAAGCCTTTGCAGCATTTATTTTGGCATGTCTATCACCTTTTAAAATGCCTTAATGAGAAGGATAGATGAATTACGGGGAGTAGATCCATTTTAATGTCTTCTGCCTCTATTATATATATATATATATATTTTTTCTCAGAATAAATTTAAGTTTTATATTAGATCATAATAAAAGCCTCACACCATTCATCAATAAAATAGGTGCTTTCAGTGGTTCCATTATCTCTAATATTAATTAACTAACTTGCTTTCATTTTCATAATGTCATGTCTTGGCCAGTCGTTTAGAGGTGTAGTGTCTCTTCAGATTTCCATTGTGGCTGCTGTACTGAAAGAGCATGTGTGCAGACATTGTGAGTGCAGGTGCACGCAGCAGGGGCCAGGGTTTCTTGCGTGACTTCCTCTTTCCTCTGTAAGATTGTGTATGTATGGTTGCAGATGTGCACAGCAGGCCTCCTCCACTGTATTGAACTTTCCTGAGCGTCAGGCGAAGGAAGGGTGAATTTTTGTTTCATTTTAAGCACAGCTTTTCAAAGATTTCATTAAGCACAAAAGTATGCCAGTGTGTGTCCAGAGAGGAAATTTAAAAAAATAAAAAGGGAATTGAGTGCATTTTAAAAAAGCCTACATTAATCAGGACTTGAACCCACTGTCACACCCCCCCTCCCCTGGTCTTGGGCCTGAGATTGTATGTCCCCACCCCCCTGCATACTTTAATCAGCAGGAACACTGGCACAAGTTAAAATTTAGAGGGCTTAGTGTAGCGTGTGATTAGTAAGGCTTTCTGCATACTGCCATTTCAACAAGTTGCAGGATAGTGTGTGATATTCACACTTTTATTCTAATTTTTTTGGCAGTGTTAATAAAGCTTTCTTTAAGAGAACATAAAATTAGATATTTTGAAGAACGTTTTCACTGCTTTTTTCCATACAATAAATGCATATAGTGACAACAGAATGTTATATATATATATATATATATATATATATATATATATATATATATATATATATATATATATATATATATATATATATAACATGTCCAGAGATTATATATATATAATTTTTTTTTATTGATGACTTGGACCAAATAATAAAGAAAAGCAGCCAATAAGTGCCCAACATAGATGAGAACTCCTTCAATACTGTTTAAAAAGCATCCCAGGGTGATACCTCAAGAAGTTGTTTGAGAAAATGTCAAGAGTACATGTCTGCAAATTCTAGGCAAAGAGTGACTACTTTGAATATGCTAAAATATAACACAGTTTTTTTTTATTTTGGATTTTGTTTAGTCACAACATATTTCCCATAGTTCCATTTATGTTATTCCGTAAATAGAGTAATAGAGTGTGATATGGCCCTACATCAGCACTGCTGAGATTCGGCCGCAGGCAGTGTGCCATAGGTAATCACAGCAGTGCTGATGTAGGGCCATATAGTACTATTGCGAGTGTGATATTGCTTATATAAAACAGTTCAATGTACAAGTTAATTTTAAAAAAATTGGGAAAAAACGAGTCCGTCATAAAAACACAAGCCTTCATTAGTATTTCAAAAATGTAACTTCAGAATTAGTATCATGGCTTTTGCTTTTTCTAACAAGTCATTGGATAAACAAGGATAGACGTGTGTGTGTGTGTGTGTGTGTGTGTGTGTGTCTGTGAGAGAGAGAGAGAGAGCGAGAGTGTGTGCGTGTGCGATCACCTGTTGCCACACCCAAGCAGAGGTGCTGTCAGCTTTCTGATGGTCAGCTTGCTCATTTGAAAATTGATGTCCAAGTGGGGGTATTCCTCCCTATTTTGCAGTAGCCGGTGTGCAAGAGTCATTCACTATAGAAACAACGATGTCCTCCACCATTTTAAACAGTATGTATCCAATGTGGAAACTCTGATAAAAGGTATGCACCTTGAGCTCTGTAATAAATCAATTGTGTCTCTCAGCTGTGATGAGCCTTAATCCTGAAGTTGTCTGTTTTAAGCTGTTTAAAGCTATTTCCTAGCTTTGGTAATGTATTAGTAATACGAACAATCATGGAGCGCTGTTCTATGTAAACAATGACTAACGGATTCACTTTACGTCATCAAATGGCTCATATTACACACAAAATTGATCTTTTGCCACCACCTGCTGGCTAAGATTTGTAATTTAAAAAATAATGACAGTAACTCCTAACAGATCAGCACTGCTCTTACACTTTAGTTTTAGAACAGCATCAACACAAGTTGAGTGATACACACACAGTGAAGTGTCCGAGTGCTGATGGTGTCAGACCATCAGTGCTCATGGAATGTCTCTCGTCCAATCAGATTCGAGGACCGGAACTAACTGTGGTGTGTATGTGTGTGTGTGTGTGTATATATATATATACATATACACTCACCTAAAGGATTATTAGGAACACCATACTAATACTGTGTTTGACCCCCTTTCGCCTTCAGAACTGCCTTAATTCTACGTGGCATTGATTCAACAAGGTGCTGAAAGCATTCTTTAGAAATGTTGGCCCATATTGATAGGATAGCATCTTGCAGTTGATGGAGATTTGTGGGATGCACATCCAGGGCACGAAGCTCCCGTTCCACCACATCCCAAAGATGCACTATTGGGTTGAGATCTGGTGACTGTGGGGGCCATTTTAGTACAGTGAACTCATTGTCATGTTCAAGAAACCAGTTTGAAATGATTCGAGCTTTGTGACATGTGCATTATCCTGCTGGAAGTAGCCATCAGAGGATGGGTACATGGTGGCCATAAAGGGATGGACATGGTCAGAAACAATGCTCAGGTAGGCCGTGGCATTTAAACGATGCCCAATTGGCACTAAGGGGCCTAAAGTGTGCCAAGAAAACATCCCCCACACCATTACACCACCACCACCAGCCTGCACAGTGGTAACAAGGCATGAAGGATCCATGTTCTCATTCTGTTTACGCCAAATTCTGACTCTACCATCTGAATGTCTCAACAGAAATCGAGACTCATCAGACCAGGCAACATTTTTCCAGTCTTCAACTGTCCAATTTTGGTGAGCTCTTGCAAATTGAAGCCTCTTTTTCCTATTTGTAGTGGAGATGAGTGGTACCCGGTGGGGTCTTCTGCTGTTGTAGCCCCTCCGCCTCAAGGTTGTGCGTGTTGTGGCTTCACAAATGCTTTGCTGCATACCTCGGTTGTAACGAGTGGTTATTTCAGTCAAAGTTGCTCTTCTATTAGCTTGAATCAGTCGGCCCATTCTCCTCTGACCTCTAGCATCAACAAGGCATTTTCGTCCACAGGACTGCCGCATACTGGATGTTTTTCCCTTTTCACACCATTCTTTGTAAACCCTAGAAATGGTTGTGCGTGAAAATCCCAGTAACTGAGCAGATTGTGAAATACTCAGATCGGCCCGTCTGGCACCAACAACCATGCCACGCTCAAAATTGCTTAAATCACCTTTCTTTCACATTCTGAGATTCAGTTTGGAGTTCAGGAGATTGTCTTGACCAGGACCACACCCCTAAATGCATTGAAGCAACTGCCATGTGATTGGTTGATTAGATAATTGCATTAATGAGAAATTGAACAGGTGTTCCTAATAATCCTTTAGGTGAGTGTATATATACAGTATATATATATATATATATATATATATATATATATATATATATATATATATATAAAGGATTGGGAGTGTTACCTTTGTATTCATCTACAGATTACAGAAAACTTTAAAAATTAAAATGTAAAAATTTAAATGTAATTTGTAATGTATTATGTTAGATTACTCAAGGTCAGTAACGTACTCTAAATACTTTGGATTACTTCTTCAGCACTGGGAGATTTTTTTCACTTGTTTTGACTATAAAAACTCAAGACAAGACAAAACACACATGTTAACAATACAAAAAGGCCTAATATTGTGTAGGTCCCCCTCGTGCCACTAAAACAGTGCTAACCTGCATCTCAGAATAGTATTCTGAGATGCTATTCTTCTCACCACAATTGTACAGAGCAGTTATCTGTGTTACCATAGACTTTGCCATTTTGAACCAGTCTGGCCGTTCTCTGTTGACCTCTCTTATCAACAAGGTGTTTCCATCCACAGAACTGCCCCTCACTGGATTTTTTGTTGTTGTTTTTGGTATCATTCAGAGTAAATTCTAGAGGCTGTTGTGTGTGCAAATCCCAGTAGTTCAGCTGTTACAGAAATCATCCATGCGATTATCTAATAGATTGAACAGTTTTATCGTCAGTCATAGCTGTCTCTATAACCTAAAATAAGATGCCTAAATTATTCCTCAATTCTTAACAGAAATGATCACCATGGGATGACAGTGTTGACATGTTGAATCTATGACCGCAGAGACTTAAACATTGTTTAAAAAAAAAAAATAAAAATAATATATATATATATATATATATATATATATATATATATATATATATATATATATATATATATATATATATATATATACACACACACACACACACACACCACGTGTCCTACTGTAGCATCCACCACAAGCAGGAAGTGGGAAAGGGATATTCAGAGTTATACCTGACCATGACATTGTCTGATTTATTCAGGATTATATATTTAAAAAAAAAAAATAACAAATTAGAATGACACAATTTTGATAGGCAGTTTTATATGGAAAATATAAATAAGTTTACTTTATGTATTGTTTGAAATCTTACAGATCCAGAATTATTTATTTTTAACATACAGATTCGTTTTGTATGTAGGACATGTTTTGAGTCATACTGCTTTGGAGTGATATAAAGGGTGATTAAATAATTACATAAATACATTTTTGGGTGAACTATTTCTTTAAGCATTTTCTTTAGTTTGCAGGGTGTGTATCTCGGTCTTTTTTTCTTTCTCTCTCCCCTCAGCTTCCTCCCCACCTGACCTCCCTCCTCACTCTTTTGCGTGTGTTGGGTGATGTATATTTTGTTCTGGAATGGAGGAAAGTTGCCTATAGGGGGAAATGCAGCAGCACTCTGACATTTCTGTGTGTGATGATAACTGAGTAAACAGCTCAACTTCTGGCAGGCCTTTATTCACTCACTCTCTCTCTCTCTGTTTGTGTTGCATGCTGGGAGTTGGTGAAAGTGGTGGTGAGAGCTGCTGTGTGAGTGGTGAGAGTTTCTAAATCTTGCTTTTTCCTATTAACATTTCCTTTCCAGGAAATACATGGTTTAGAAAGCAAACTGTAAGTTAGTTATATATTGGAGATTGTGTGGTAGAATGGCATCTGTTGATGAGACACTGCCATTATCACTCCGTAATGGTTTCAGGTGTGTTCCTGAGGATAATGCCATAGTGGATGAGGTGTTAATTGCGGTTGGGGATCAGATTTGTCATAAGAACATTGTATCTGCATCACGCATGAATCAGGCTGTCGTTGTTTTTTTTTAAGGAACTAAATTTAGTTAATTGTTTAATAGTAACTGGCCTTACTGTTAAGATGCTTTTGTGCAACTTTCTCCACTGTATACATTGACAATGAAGGTAACAATTTCCGTATCCAATGACGTTTTGCAATGTGAGTTAGTGCGTTTTGAGAAAGTTGTAAGTCCCTTTAAACTGTTGTGCTTGGATGTAAACAACCGGCTCTGAAGCATGTTGCGTCACAAGTTTCTAAGTGTGAAAATGATGGTAATTCACAGGGAGTTGTATTTAACATATCAGGCAGTTTCTTCAGGAGATTTCAACAAAGATTCTTTGTAAAGTCTGGAACAAATTAATAGTTTTCTGGATGAAATGTATGGTAAAAAAATTAACAAATGACTTTTTCTCTGATGTTGAAAAATTTGTTCAATCTGTTATTTTTTATCATAGGACTGTTGAGGAACTTATTGAGAAGAAGCGTTTTAGGCTGAAAAAGCATCTTACCACTATAAGAAAGAGTAAAGTAAGGAGTAGGAGAAAAAGTAAATCAAAAAATCGCGAACAATCATGCACAGTGTCTTTTCTTTACTTTCCTATCATGCTTTGTTCTGTATTTCCCATCTTAATTTTGTGTATGGAGATTTTGAGGATAGGCTCTTTAAATAGTAATGGTGGGAGGGATAGTGTAAAGTGTGCTATAGTCTATAAAACAATTCATAGAAATCAAAGAAACTCATAGTGATTTAAAGAATGGGTTAGATTTCAGGGTCTTCCTCAGCTGGACTCTGATTCTAAAACTGTCTTGGATGCTAGTATAACATTTAAGGAAATTACTGCTGCTGTGGGACAACTCAGTTCAGGATGATCCTTGGAATAGGTGGACTGCCAGCAGACTTTTATAAAAGGTTTTGGAACTGCATTGGACACGATTATTTTAATGTTTTATGTGAGTCTATTAGAGATGGTGTTTTACCTACAACCTGTCAATATGCTGTTTTATCATTATTGCAAAAAAAGGGGGATTTAGAACTGGCGTCCTGTTGCCCTTCTTGCAACAGAATATATATTTTTTTTCAAAATATCTGGCAAATAGATTAAAACATTACTTGGGTTTGGTTGTACAAAAGGATCAATCATATTGCGTTCCAGAGAGATCTATTATTATTATTATTTGTTTTTAGTGTGAGACATTGTAGATATTTGTAATGGTTTCAATGTGAATGTTGGATTAATTGCCCTGGATCAAGAGAAGGCTTTTGATTGTGTTGATCACAATTATCTTTTTAATTTATTGAAGGTTTTTGGTTTTGGTGAAACATTTTTAAATTTGATACAGTTATTATATAATGGTGCATCATGAATGGTTAAGGTAGGGGGCGCTTTGAGTCGACCAATTCCTATTCTAAGGGGCATTAGGCAAGGCTGTCCACTGTCTGGTCAACAATATAGTTTAGCAATTGAGCCGCTGCTTTTTAAACTTCGAGAAAGATTGCCCAGTTTTAATGTTCCTGGTTTTTCTTTAGACTCAAGAATTTCTCTTTCTGCTTATGCTGATGATATCACAGTTTTTGTAAATCACACTGAGGATATTAAGTGTTTATCTTTATGGTACTCAATCTTTATGAGAAAGCTTCATCAGCTAAAGTGAAGCTTTTTGGGTAGGTAAAGGGGAGTTTGAGAGTCTCCCAAAGTTACCTGGGGACCTTAAGTGGGGTAGAGAGGGACTTAAATTGTTGGGAGTTTTTTTGGGACAAATTAATTTCAAAAGCTAAATTGGGAGGGTATAGTGGAGAAAGTGTGCAGCAAGTTGTCTAAAAGGAAATGGTTGCTACCTCAGTTATCCTATAGGGGAAGGATTTTAGTGACCAATAATTTGGTTGTTTCTACTCTGTGGCACAAAATAACTGTTACAGCCACCTGTTGGATTTATTGAGGAAATTCAAAGGAAACTTGTGAATTTCTTTTGGTCTGGACAAGACTGGATTCATGCTGCTGCTTTATACCTTCCTGTTCAAGAGGGAGGTCAAGGATTGATCAGCATTAGATCCAGAATTATGGCTTTCCGGTTAAAATCAGCTCAGAGACTGTTGTATCACACGGATGTATCATGGCTAGAGACAGCTTCTGCTCTTCTCAGGTGGGTCAGAAGTATGGGGTTGGACAAACACTTGTTCTTAATGGAGCCCCAGAATGATGATCGTGTGAATCTTACATCCTTCTATAAGTAAGTTCTGGAGGCATGGAAGGTGTTTACCATTTCACGTTCATCAGATACACATGTTGGATTAAGACTTTTTTGAAGAGCCAATTTTTCTTAATGACTTTCTACCTTCAAGACTTATGTCTGGTCCCAGTCTGCGTGCATGTCTAATTGCTGCTGGATGCACAACGTTGGGACATATTTTGACTATAAGCTCAGAGGAATTGAGTAAAAGGACTGGGGTGAGATCTTTGCGGCTGCTGAAATGAGCTACTACTGAAATATTAATCTCTTCATGTGGATCATAAGGCTTTGGCAAATGACTCCATAGGAGTGGGAGAATTGTATGATGACGAGAAGTGTCTTTTGTCTTTTAAAACCCCTCAGCTTGGAGTTTTTGAGGAAGTAGGGAAAAAAGCCCTCTATATTTCTTGTGTGAAGGCATCTAAAGTTAATCTATTGAGTGGACTTCCTTCAACAAAATGGACTGATTTTTTTGGAACTATTTCTTCCCCTAGAGGCTGCTGGTGGTCCTTATACAAATGCCCAATTGATAAAAGAGTGGGTGACCTTCAGTGGAGGTGGCCACAACAAGATACGTGATGCACATTGATCCTTCTTTTGTACAGATGTTGAAACGGTTTTTCATTTATTTGTACAGTGTGCTCGTTTAAATGATCTGTTCTCACTTTTATCTCAATGGTACAAAACATTTATCTTTTGAAA
This sequence comes from Moxostoma hubbsi, assembly GCA_032164185.1. Taxonomy (NCBI): domain Eukaryota; kingdom Metazoa; phylum Chordata; class Actinopteri; order Cypriniformes; family Catostomidae; genus Moxostoma; species Moxostoma hubbsi. The sequence goes on along the minus strand of JAVLUX010000027.1, from coordinate 25,129,918 downwards.
TGTTTATATATGGTCCAAAGTTTACAGGAAAAAGAAAAAGTCAGTTGATTTTATTGAATTTTTTGTCTGGTACAGCAAAACTTGCTATTTGGAAATCTAGAAAAAATAAGTTGTCAGGACAGGGTTCTCTGGATGTTTTGAAGATCTTCAAAGGCTTGATAGCGGCTCGGTTTAAAATAGCGCATGCCTATTATAAAATGGTTAAATGTGTAGAACTTTTCATGTACATTTGGGGGATAAATTAGGTACTTTGTACAGTTGATTATGATAATGCTTGCTTTTTAAAATGTTTTCTTGTTTTTACTTATTAATAGTATTTATTGTTATTATTATCTTTATTATCTATTTTTGTGTGTGTGTGTGTGTGTGTGTGTGTGTGTGTGTGTGTGTGTGTGTGTGAGGTAGATATTTGTTTGAATACATTTTTGTTTTAATAAAGGTGTATTAAAAATCTAAAAATCTCTCTCTCTCACACTCTCTCTCTCATTTGCCCTCTCCCTCTCTATTTCTACAAGCAGTTGTCGTTCCCACTTGTCTGCTCTTTGGTTTTTCTATTTGTGAACTTTGTAAAAGGCTTTCTAGGTTTTTAGGAGATTTCCACCAGCTTGTAGGAATGTTCCGGCATATCAAAATTTTGATTACCAAAGACAATAATTTAAATTTGAGCTTTTTTTTTGCTTAGCGATTTTAAAAGATCTTACAATGATATGTTAAAATATACGTTTCAATATGCACATTTTTGAATGTCAGATTTAAAGACTTAAAACAAGACTTGTTAACATGACAAAAGTGTGATGAAATTACTATTTAATGTATCTCTGCATATTAATTTTTATTTACAGTTGAATAAAAAAATAAATGTACATTTATAGGCACACAGTATGTTCTTAGGGTATAAGTATGTACCCAAATTATAGCATATCTTAAAATGTGCAATTTGTTTAAAAAAAAATCCCTAAACCTGATGCTCTCAGAATCCTAGAGTTTATTTCTTTGTTCTAATCTCCTAATTTGAATAGATGAATACCAAACAATGTCAGACTAAATATTGTATATTACTTATGAACACTATGATAATACTTTTTTTTCACAAAATATAAAAAAAAGAGCTGAATGAAACCAAAATGTAGGGTCTGCCATAGCTCAGGTGTTCTGTCAACACCACTGACCCATTTCAACACACTCTAATCAGTGACGTTCACCTCTGTGGCAGAGGTTTGTGTCTACCTGCTGCCCTGCCTGTATATCCTCACCCTCTGACAGGACTGCTTGCCATCTCAGCCGAGTCTAACCTCCAGCCTGATGTGGCAGCTCTGAGAAAGTGATGCTGGGCAGCCGGAGAATCAGCCTCAGAAAATAAAAGGCTAAAAAAAAAATCAATAGCTAATTGCCAGGACAGGCCCCCAAGGAGGGCCGTCCAGACCCCAGTTCGGATTGATCTTGGCTGTAAAATGATTGGGCCGAGGGTGACACTAATGCCGGCAGGTAATTTGTAGCATAATGGTGTGATGTGTGTGTAACATTAGGATTTCCCAGCACCAATGTCTTCCTTACAGAGCTCTCACAGGATGACCATTACTCCCTGCTGCAGAGCGGCTTTTCAATCCCACAATGCCTCATTATCTATCATTCGATCCCATGCTTTTCATGCCACATTGTATTGCAGTAACTGATGCTATTATCATTCTCGTAGATTGTTTCTCTCACTTCCGAATGTAGTGTTTCCAATGCAATAATTTTTGTGAATTGGTTCAAAAAAATGATTTAAACAGCATTCAAACTGCACTTCGCACTCCATTCAAATGCATCCAAAAATCAAGACACATGTGGGAGCAACACAAGCTCATGCCAAAAAACTCTAACCTGCAAATTTGGATGACGAAAGGCATGTGACCAATAGAAGATCGAAAGGTCATACACTGACCTCTTGGCTCAATACAAAGAAAATGTATTTCAAAGCTGCATATTTTTTATTATTGCAGAAAATTAAGACGGTAAAGTAATATTATTTTTTTATCATAATTTGTAGTGTCACATATTATGTCCATTGCTTTGTGTCCAAAATAGATTTTGCATGCTCAAAGACTTGTGACTTCACTTTTTGTTAGTTTCTTCTTCCATGCCTAACTGCTTTTGCAAATGTTTAGCTTGATTTTAACTACTTTAAATTATGAGTAGCTTGTAGCTTGGAAGCTAAAACGGATTATAAACTATTGCTAAAAATCTGCCCTGAGCTAGATGCTTAAGGTAGGTTCGTCTAATTTTGAAGATTGTTTGACTTGAAGTAAAACTCAGGTTACTATTTGAAGGCATTCCAGATCATCACACAAACCAATAAATGAACAACTGAAAATTTTAACATATATGGCTACCGGTAAGCTGTGCCGACTGTCTTGTTGATTGTCTCTCTCCTGCTGTGTGTCATTTTGTCCCAGTCTATCACCTTTTACTCAGTTTTACAAGCCAAGACACATAAACGTCCCATGAGAGATGATGCGGGTGCTCTGGGTGCCATCTGCAGCCCACATAATCACAGCTGGATTGGATGCCATTAAGAAAGAGAGAGTGTGTGTGAGAGTGAGTGTGTGTGTGTGTGTGTGTGTGTGTGTGTGTGTGTGTGTGTGTGTGTGTGTGAGAGAGAGAGAGAGAGAGCGAAAGAGAGAGAGAGAGAGAGAGAAAGTAGAATGATAGCATAGTCAATAAGAATCTGATATTACAGTTTATTGGTTCACTTTGTAAATTGCTGTCAAAATGCAAGGGCAGATTTGCCATTGCTTTGCCACACCTGCTGAAAAAAAGAAAGAAAAAAAAAAAAAAGCAAGAAATCCTCTTAAACCAACCTAAACTGGTTTATTGGTCTTACTTGGTTAAAGCTGTTCTTTTCCTGTCTGACCAGCTGAAAAGTGCCAAAAACCCCTCTAAAACCATGCAGCCTCTAAACATAGACCAGTCTGACCAGGCTGTAAGACCAGAAAACCTGCTAAAGCAGGGCCTAAACTATTCTTCTTATTAAGCCATTTTTAACCTAGCAGCTTAAAATAATAGCTTTCACAAATATTTTTGGTTTGTACTTGGTTTCTCTCTTTCTCTTTTACTTACAATTTCCGATATCCTTCATTGTATTCTTCATTTGAATACATTTCTTGAATTCAGTTTAAATCACATCATCACACTTGAGCTTGATGTGCTAGCCTGCATAATTTCAAAGCTAAATTGCATCATTATGCACCATTCAAATAGACTTCCTTCCTTCATTCTTTCATTCACACTCTCCCCTCTGCTTGTTTATGGTCTTGGGGGTTGCAATGTTTCAAGTTTCAGGGCAGTGAAAGGACAAGAGCAAGCTGCCCCGGACATGAGTGGCAGGTTGGCTGTGGGCCCCCTGAGGGGGTTCCGCTACATGCTTGCTTCTAATCTATTAAAGAGCTTCTGCTCTTTGCTCTTCCCTCAATCCTCCAGCCCAGTGCATGGTCGCACTTGATTATCTGTTCCTCAGTCTTTCTGCTACTTCTCCCAGTGAGAAATAGAAGCAGACAGAGGGTACGAGACACAAGAAAACCAATCTCACCCCATCTCCCTGTCTCATTGTCCCTTGTCTTTGATGGCCAATGCTATTTTAAAGCCCCGGGACTCCCAAAGCTCTAGGCCTGTTATCTTCCTTTCTCTTTTCCATTGGTACATGTTCAGATGAGATAATAGGTTTAGAAACCCTGGTTTTTAAAACACTTTACACCAAAGTGAAGGTGAACAGCAAGTTCCGAGAACAGAGCCTTTGTAAATAGCGCTTCTAATTTTTAATTTTTTTAATGTTTTTGATTGACTTATCATGACAGGGTAAGAAAAGAGATATACTGCAGCAGGCAATTGAAGTATAGCCATGATTTTCTCAAGGAAGGAAGACACACCCATTAAAGGGTGCTTTGCTTTCCTGATTGTGTCTAAAACAGAAGGCAGTTGCCTCACTGCCCAGTAAATCAGACACTTAACAGACAATGTTTCAATGTTTTTTGTCATTGTGAGCCACTGATCAGCTGTCCTTCCTATCTTAGACATCTCACAGTACAGACATTGCTATGTATTACCCTGGCCACATCTGCAGTCCTCATGCCTCTATGCAGCATGCCTAAGGCTCATTCACACACATGAGCAGGGACCCTGGGCATCTTTCTTTTGGTGTTATTCAGAGTCAGTAGAATGCTCTCTTTAGTGTCCTAAGTTTATTACTGTGACCTTAATTGCCTACTGTCTGTAAGCTGTTAATGTCTTAACCCTCTGGGGTCTGAGGGTGTTTTGGGCCCTGGAGAAGTTTTGACATGCCTTGACATTTGTGCTTTTTTCAGTTTTTACATATTCATGGCTAAAGTCTGATAACACTGTATTCAGCACAAACTTGGCTACAATAATATGTGAGCAACATGTGTGTACAGGTTTGTATTTCTGAGAAAATAACATTTATGCTTGTTTTTTTGAAGTCATTGAAATAAGGCCATATAACACATACTAACATTTTTCTGGATCTTGTAGCCTAGAGTTTTTGCTACAAAATGATGATCACTCATTCATACAAAACAATATACTACTTTAACTTTTGTAAGACAATTTTAGTGTTAGAAAAGTCATATGCAAGGAGGCGTGAACTATCATAAATATTGAGGTGATTCACACCTGAGGAGACAAAAGACCCCTCTCCTGGGCTTATCAATGAGGAATGTGACAGAAAGAGAAAGAATGTGAAGAGACTTTATGATCTAAATCAAGTTTTATGATAAAAGAAGTAATCTGACTATACATTTTCTTTACATAAAGACTTTACTTAATTTTATACCTACAATACCATTTAAAAGAAGTCTCTTCTGCTCACCAAGAATGCATTTATTTGATCCAAAATACAGTAAAAACATTGTGTGACCTCTTTTTACAATTTAAAAGAACAGTTTTCTATTTGAATATATTATAAAATGCAATTTGTGATCAAATGATTTCAGCATCATTACTGCAGTCTTCAGTGTCACATGATCCTTCAGAAATCATTATAAGATTGTGATTTTCTAATATGGGCATATTTAATGTGCATTTTACTCATTTACACCTGAACAGATATTTGCAATCACAAGCTTTGATAATAATGCAGCATAAACACTAGATAAAATATAATCTAAACATTCATATAATTTTATATCATATTACGTATCATATTTACATAATACAGCATACAATTTAAATACCTTCTTTAGCCGAGACAGCATTTAAATGTAACTAAAACTTGCTTATTAGGACATATTTCAAATTTCAATACTCTGAATCCTGGCTGGCAAGTCTGGAAACAGTCCCACTAGTAAAATATGTACATGTTTATATAAAATAGCATGTCAACTAATGAAAACTAAATGACTTACTCGTCCGAACTTGTATCCTCGGCTGGATCAAGTATCTCTTCAAAAAACAAACATTCATCGGAGTCCCGCGCTTCTTCTGAGGAAAATGTGAACTCTTCATCACTATTCAGGAGTTTCGTCACCTGTGTATCATTACAAACGTGCAGAAAAGTGAATGAATTGTGTTTTCATCAAACCTCACTGTTGGAGGCGTTTACCATTTGCCTTGATCGCTTCAGCACATTACCATATGAATGGCGCGCTCTGCTAGTGAGTGTGATCACATTAGCTATAATGAGCTGAGCCAGGAAAACTGTACATCACTTTGTTTCATACAGATTACAATTGCAGGAGAATATTTGTTTTAAATTTGAATTGTTTTATTTAAACTTAGAAATTTTAAGCTTTCTTTAGACATATGTTTCATGATTGTGTGATAAGTATTCGCGGAGTTTCAGTTCATTTTTGTGACCTGTTTCCGAAATATGCTCGTGGAGACAGAGACGTCTGATAGCTCACCCTTTTTATTTTCTTTATTTTACAAAACCACAAGGTTTTGTTGTTATTGTGAGTGTACACAAATAAAAGTAGACCCTTTATAGTCTCTAATGATGTCTTACTCTTATCTGTATGACCAAAATGATGGAGTATTTTAAGTTGTTTCCGCTGTAATGACGAAAATATCCAGCAGGACGCTCCGGTGTTCCACATGTGCATGTTCATTAATTGTTTATGGTTCATTGAAGAAGCATAAAACATAGTTTAAACCCTTTATATTCAATATTTGTAAAGTTATTTGGATTTTTACAAAATTACCTTTAAATACAGTGTCCTGAAAAAGTGGCATTTCTTTTTCGCTGCGTTTACTCATTGCAATAATGTACAGATTTTGCTGTTTCAGAAGGATATTGGTTCTTTAATTAACCAAAGTGACATTCAACTGATCACAAAGTATAGTCAAGACATTACTGATGTAAAAAACAGCACCATCACTATTTGAAAAAAGTCATTTTTGATCAAATCTAGACATGCCCATTTCCGGCAGCCATCACTCAACACCTTATCCTTGAGTAATGCTAAATTGCTAATTTGGTACTATAAAATCACTTGCCATTATATCAAACACAGTTGAAAGCTATTTTGATTGTTAAATGAAGCTTAACATTGTTGTTTTTGAGTTGCCACATTATGCAATAGACTGGCATGTGTTAAGGTCAATATTAGGTAATAAATGGCAAATCATCAGTCAATCATTGTTTTGAGGATTGAAGGCTATAAAATGCTTGAAATTGCCAAAAAAAGATTTCATACAAATGTATACACTACATTCTTCAAAGACAAAGGACAACTGCTCTATCTAGGACAGAAAGAGATGTGGAAGGCCAGATGTACAACTAAACAAGAGGATAAGTACATCAGACTCTAGTTTGAGAAATAGATGCCTCACATGTCCTAAGCTGACAGCTTCATTGAATTCTACCCACTCAACACCAGTTTCATGTACAACAGTAAAGAGAAGACTCAGAGATGCAGGCCTTTTGGGAAGAATTGGAAAGAAGAAACCACTTTTGAAACAGAAAATTTTAAATAAAAAGTCGGGCAGAGAAACATACATTGGACAATAGATAATTGGAAAAGAGTGTTATTGAGATTAACTCCATTGAGCTTTTGTGGGATCAGCTAGACTGTAAGGTTTGTGACAATTGCCCGACAAGACAGCCAAATCTATGGCAAGTTCTACAGATGTCACGAGACTGGGAGGGTTGAGAGAGTTGAGATCTAACTGCAGAACTATTTATTAAGTAACTAAGAAGATAAAGGAGAAGAATAAAAGATGGAACTAAAACACTGGAGTAAAAAGAGAAATCAAATAACAACAATGTGCTGGCTAACAAGGTACATACAAACCAACAAGAACCGACAAGGACTAAAGGAAATATGAGGGCTGTACATACACACATGGGTAATGACAAAACATAGAACACCTGGGAACAAAGATGGGGAACAGATGAGTGAGAACAAAAAGGTGCAATATGGGAAGTGTAGTCTAAAAGTCCAAACATAATGGGAAGGTGATGGTATAAACACAAGACAGTTTGTGACAGTACCTCCCCTCAAAGGGGGTGACTCCTGGCACCCAAAGAAGGGTGGGAAGGAAGGCAGGTACAAACAGATCAGGAAGGATCTGGAGGATTATTAAGAGGCCAGGGAGGATGATTAAGAGGCCAGGGAGGAGCCTGCAGATGATTATGAGGCCTGGGAGGCAACCACATGGCCGGGACAGGGTCAGGAGGCCTGGGAAGTGGCCACAGTGTATGGACTGGGTCAGGAGGCCTGGGAGGCGGTCACAGGGCAGGGACTGGGCCAGGAGGCCTGGGAGGTAGCCACAGCGCAGGGACTGGGACAGGAGGACCAGGCAATTGATTTTCAGGAGGTTAGGGAAGGACGAGATGAGAGAGCGGGGATCCAACTGCAGAACTATTTATAAAGTAACTCAGAAGATGAAGGAGAAGGAAACAAAGATGAAACTAAAACACTGGAGCAAAAAGGGAAATCAAACATAACAGCAGTTTGCTGGCTAACTAGTTAAGTAACATCATAAACTAATGTGCTAACAAACCAACAAGAAATGACAAAGACTAAGGGAAACATGAGGGCTGTATATACACACTTGTGTAATGGACAAAGCCGCCAGTGTATATATATATTTTAATAAGTTAGTGGAACAAGGGTGTGTGTGTGAGAGAGAGAGAGAGAGAGAGAGCGAGAGAGAGAGATGGAGCATGTGCCATCACCTGTTGACACACCCAGGCAGAGATGCAGAGATGCTGTAGTATTCAACCTTCTGAAGATAATGTAATTTTGGTCAAATTCATCCTATTTTCTCAGTGGAAAAATAGCTGTCCAAGCAGGTGTATTCCTCCCTATTTTGTGGTAGCCGGTGCACAATAGTCATTCACTATATAAACCGCATTCTCCTCCGCCAATTTGAACAGTATGTCCTCTCCCATGTGGAAATTTTGGTAAGAGGTACGTGCCTCAGGTACGTGCCTCAGCTGTAATGAGCCTTAATGCTGAAGTTGTTAGTTTAAAGCCATTTAAAGCTATTTCCTTGCTTTAGTAGAGTAGTAGTAATAATACGAGTGATCACATAATGTTGATAAATGAAAACACTGACTCTGACACACTTCTCATCACCAGGCTCATATAACACACAAAAATGGTCTTTTGCCACCACTTGCTGGCTAAAATATGTAATGTCACAAAATTAAAGGTAAAGTGACAGATAGCTTTTAACACATTTGCACTGCTCTTACACTTTAAATTAGAATGGTACAAACACAAGCGAAGTGAGTGCTGATGTTGTGAGACCATCAATACTCATGGAATGTCTCTTGTCCAATCAAATTCGAGGACCATAACTAACTGTTGTATATCATTAGTTAATGTACTATGAACATTAATCAACAATGAACAATTGTATTTTTGTTAACTTGCATCACAAAGATTAATAATGTAAAAATATGTAGTTCATGATAGCTAATGCATTAAGTAATGTTAAGGAATGGAACCTTATTGTAAAGTTTTTTTGTTTTGTTTTTGTATTTAGACACTCACCTGCACCATAGGCACTGTCTCATTATGATCTAATATAATGACATATTTTCAGTTTATATGCTGCTTGCAAAATATTTATTTAGTCAGAACTCATAGTTATGTTGGAATGGCCATCAATCGTGAAAGCGTTTTGTCCCCAGAATTGTGTAGTTACGACATCTTCTTTCAGGGGCTAACTGGACCATGTGGGATTGAATCAACTGTGTCTTCTCTGTAGAAATATGCCAAGCTGAAATTGTTTCAGATGACTGATTACAACACTGCCAACAATCTGTTTTTGTTCCCGGACAGCCCTTTGTGCCAACTGTCTGCTCTGCTGCTGCTTAATGTAATGTCATAGAAGGAAGGAATAAGGTCATGGCAGCATTTTTTTAGTCTAGAAAAGAAGGAAAGAAATCAATAGCAGAATGCCTAAGAGGCGAATGGAGTGGGTTTGACATTTATGAGATGGCAGGTGCAGAGCCGTTGTTAAAAGAAAGGAACAATGAGAACAAAGTGTGCACAACCAGACCACCATACTGCGTAATCAATAGGCCTCTCAGTCCCACCTGGGCAGCCTTAATACCTTAGATTTAGATATCATAAGAAAGCCAAGCCTAAATGTGTTTTAAATTAAATGTGGTTAATTGTCTTATTTTCATCTCAACTTCCCCATTGCATTGACAGACAGTGGAATAGATTTTCAAAAGAACCACAAAACTAATAAAGCCACCGGAATTTTTTTTTTTTTTTTTTGAAGGACTGTCGCGGTTATATTTCCCTGACGTTTTTTGATGACTTTGAATTGCTTTCCCCTGCTTTCATTTGTCAAGAATCATTCCGATTTACTGAGTCCCCTGTGTTAGACACAAGTGTGGCATTTTAGTTCCACAAGTGGAAAAAGCCTCTTAATTACTTGGTAGGCCTTTTATAGTTTCACGCATCATAGTTTTGAACTTCAAAAGTGATTTCCAGACAGCACTCAAGAGACTTTGCTTCGCTCGTGCAGCTGAACGACTGCAGAATGTCTTGTAAGAGTGGGAGGGTGAACAGCACTTTTGTCAGGTTGACTGACAAATGAATATGACTGGGTGAACTTTAAAATTTTGGAGGGTAAGTGGGTATCTAAGGTCAGAAGACTGCCTGTTACTGTAGTGATTTTTTTAGTTTTATTATTTTATTTTCAGGTAGTAATGATTCTAAGGGTTTAGAGGTCGTATGCAACACTGTCACTGTGTGATCTGTGTTTGCATTGCAAACATAGCGACTGTAATGCTCTGGAGTATTAATGTATGCTGGTAAAATGAAATAAAATATAATTAACAATTACAGAGGTATAATATTACAGAGTTATGTCCTTTTAACTCCTCTGATCTACTGATTTATTACTAATTTGTTTTAAAAAAATGCAAATGTCATGAAGTGTTTTTTTATGTGTTAAAATTAAGGCTGCTGATTTAATGTGTTAATTCAGTGTAAACAATTATAAAACAAATAATTAAACATTGTTTGTATATGAACAAAAATAGCACAAGAACGCCTCCTGTGAAAAACAGCATTGTCATCCTCGAACAGATTGGCAAACTCAATTGCAAAATATATTTCTAATGGAGAGTAGTCCAGTTATAGGCTTATGTTTAATGATATAGAAATAAAACAAACAATATATTGACTTCTAAAGCAACTTTTTGTATTTTCTAATCAATGCTTTACTTGTCTGCCACAATAATGCACAAAAATGTTTTTGAATTATCTGAATGTAACTCAGTTTAATGGAAAGGAGGATGTGAGAACCGGCTTGGCAATATAAATAATATTTTAATGATAAACTTAAACATAAGACAAAAACACACACATGACGGACATGCCCATAAATGATCTCTCTCTCCCGCACTATCCTCCGCAGTCAGCCTTTATCCCTCTCGGAGGCTTGATTAGCCTGATAAGGGACCGGGTGTGTAGAATCACGGCCCGGCCCCGCCCTCCTCTCTGCCACACTGAATTATTACATGTGGCTTATTATATTTATAATTATTTTAATTGTTATGTATATGTGTTTAATAATTTTTATTTGTGGGTTAATTAATTTTGATTAATTTGATTAAATAATCAGCATACAGGTATCATGTAATTAATTAGATTGTCAATACATTCTTACATTATCTTATACTATATTAACAATGTGGCTCTGTGCTCAGACATTGCAACATTGTCTCAAACAATGATGGGACGGGACTGTTTGTTTGTCAAATTAGACAGGAGAAGTGTTTGTGAAAAGTTTTTGCAATGCAGTCTGGTGCTGCTTGAGCATACAGCTGTAAAGGTGAGGTGTGTAATTTGCCTGTCACTAATGGCACAAATGGAATTGCAAAAATATTGACTGTTTCCAAACACACAGTATGAAAGCCCAAGAACACAACTTGTTTTCTCAAGAACACAACTTATTTTATGGCCTCTGTAGGCTTCAGTATGTTTGGAAACTATCATTATTTTTGCAATTCCAATTCAGTGGCGTAGAATTTTTTTTAAATGTCTTTGAATCTGCTCTACAGAGCTGGTAACTGCATTTATGTGTCCTCCTTGACTCATCTCAAAGGTTCTTTGAGTTCCTGGGCTTTTAAACTCATGACCTGAACCATTTTTCTTAGGATTTGATGAAATACAGTTGAAGTCAGAAGTTGACATACACTTAGTTTGAAGTCCTTAAAACAAATTTTTTAACCACTCCACAGATTCCATATTAGCAAATTATAGTTTTGTAAAATTGTTTAGGACATATACTTTATTGGAAAAATGACTTGTGTCATACACAATTTTTTACAGACAGATTGTTTCACTTTTAGTTGACTATAATCACAATTCCAGTGGGTCTGACGTTTACATACACCATGATAACTGTGCCTTTAAGCAGCTTGGAAAATTTTAGACAATTATCCAATTAGCTTCTAATAGGAGGTTATGGTGAGCAGGGCGAGTGCCGAGTGGTATCAGGGCAGAGCGAGGTCAGGAAGATATGTGGCGAATGACTTCCACCTGAGCGCCACACCGGCCACGTGTTCCAGCGAGGGGAAGTGGGAGTATTTAAGGAGAAAAGACAGCAGCAGATTGGAGAGAGATGTACGAAGCTTGTCCACGTATTTGAATGTCTTTATGATTTGACACTGCTGGCTGAAAAGCAGTGCGTGTTTTTGTTTCTTTGTACACTGAAAAGTGTCATTAATTGTTTATGTGAGTATCATGGCAGAGTGCACCATATCCCCCCTAGATCATCAGGGCATCTAAATGGGTAGTCGGAGGGGAGCGTCAGCAGGCTGGACAGCGGCTACCTCCAATTCGAGCCTATAAGGATGACATGACCAACTTGACCTCAAGCATTGCCTGTACCAAATGTCTGTTAGCGAAGCTTCACTCCAACATTACATGGGCAAGGATAAAGGTGAAACCCAGTAAATCTAGGAGCATATCCATCATCAAAGGAAAGCTTACAGACCAAAGGTTCAACATCAATGAAACACCTATTCCATTGATATCAGAGCTTCCTGTCAAGAGCCTAGGACAGTGGTACAACGCAAGTCTCAAAGATGCAGAGCAGTGTGATCAACTGAGGGAAGAAACCATCAAAGGCCTTGTCAGTATTGATAAGTCTTAATTTCCGGGCAAGCTGAAGTTGTGGTGTCTGCAGTTTGGGTTGCTCCCTCGCCTAATGTGGCCTTTAACGGTGTGTGATTTTCCCATTTCCAAAGTTAAGAAGCTGGAGAAGACAGTCAGTGCATACGTCAAGAAGTGGATGGGACTCCCGCGCTGCCTCAGTAACATCAGTTTGTATGGACATGGTGCACTGGAATTGCCTATCTCTAGCCTCACCGAAGAATATAAATGCATCAAAGTGAAGCTGAGCATGACCCTGGCAGAGTCTCAAGATGCAGCCATACGAACAGATCATCCCAGACTGGCAACTGGGAGGAAGTGGACCCCAGCTGATGCTGTAAAACAAGCACAATCCGCACTCAGACATGGAGACATAGTAGGACAGGTGCAACAAGGAAGAGGTGGGCTTGGACTAGGGACAAGTCGACATGCATGGCACAAGGCAACACCTTTAGAGAGGAGAAAGATGGTAGTTGCAGAGGTCCGGCACCAACAGAAAGCAGAGAGATGCGCAAAGGCAGTGTCACAAGCCAAGCAGGGCCAGTGGACTTCCTGGGAAAACCTGGAGCACCATAAGCTCACTTGGAAAGATCTGTGGGAGATGGAAGGAAGCCAAATTAGCTTCATCATCAGGGCCACCTACGATGTTCTTCTGACACCCAAGAATCTTAACCAGTAGTTTGGAGATGATCCAGCATGCCCTCTCTGCCAAACCCGAGCAACTCTCAGGCTCATCCTCACTGGCTGCAAAATCAGTCTGTCCCAAGGCCGTTACACCTGGAGGGATAACCAAGTCCTATGCCAACTGGCATTCATTCTGGAAGGAAGGCGATCTTCCATCAATGCCCTCCCTCACCCAACATCTGGACACTCATCCACTATCCCTTTTGTGAGAACAGGGCAGGGCCCAGTGAAACCAGCTGCAAGAGTGGTTAGTACCCTCTTGGACGCCGCACAAGACTGGAAAATGCAAGTGGATCTAGATCAGCAACTCAAGTTTCCACCTGAGATTTTAAACACCAAGCTCAGATCGGATCTTGTATTGTGGTCAACTTCACAGAAGACCCTGTTCATCGTGGAACCAACTGTACCATGGGAGGCTGCAGTGGGAGAAGAAGTATGAATGGAAAAAACTGAGGTACACTGATATAGCTCTTGAGGTAAAACAACAAGGATGGCATACACTGGTACTTCCGGTAGAAGTAGGACGTAGAGGGTTTGTGGCCACATCTATAGCCAGGCTCCTGAAGGGGTTGGGAGTTCGGGGACAGGCCTTCAGAAAGCCATCAAATCACTGTCGTAGGCAGCAGAGCGAAGCAGCAGGTGGATCTGGATAAAGAGGAATGACCCCAACTGGGCTGCAAAGAACAATAAAGAGGAGTAAAAGCAGAAGGGGGCTTTCCTGGGACACCAGGTGTTGCCGTTGAGCCCTCTGGAGGTGTCGTGGGCCTATCAACGAAAGGGTGCCCACCTGAAGACCCTGATGATGTTTTTACCCCTCTCCCCATTTAAAACAAGGAAGTGCTGATTATTAGGGATATTAACATCAAGAACTAGAAGCTGAACTATGTGTTTGTAAAGCCGGCCCCTGCTTCCTCGTTACCTTAATAAGTGTTAAAGAGGTGGACTGAATTGGAGGTGTACCTGTAGATGTATTTTAATGCCTACCTTCAAACTCAGTGCCTCTTTGCTTGACATCATAGGGAAATCTAAAGAAATTATCCAAGACCTCAGACAAAACATTGTGGACCTCCACAAGTCTGGTTCATCCTTGGGAGCAATTTCCAAACTCCTGAAGGTACCACGTTCATCTGTACAAACAATAGTATGCAAGTATAAACACCATGGGACATCATACCGCTCAGGAAGGAGACACATTCTGTCTCCTAGAGACAAGCATAATTTGGTGCGAAAAGTGCAAATCAATCCCAGAACAACAGCAAAGGACCTTGTGAAGATGCAGGAGGAAACAGGTAGACAAATATCTTTATCCATAGTAAAACAAGCCATATTTTTCTATTACAGTAATTCATAAAGTTAATAGTAAATAAAAAGTAAATATGTGTTTGCTTAGTATTGTATCTCCCCCTAGTGGTTGTTCTGAGAATGACCCTTTTGATTTTTCAGAATGTCATGTTACTAGTCAGGTGATCAATAAGGAAGTTAATGTTCTCCATGCTGTCCAGCTCTGTACACATGTAGCAATGAATCAGCATCCATCTGCATTCATCAGTGGCATTTGGTAGCTTCATCAGTGTGTTTTATTGCTATTGTTTATACATCTTCAATAGTATTTGGTTATTATAAGTATTCATAACTTATGCAGTAAGTTTTATATCTGAATTTGCTCATTGGATTGCTTGGGAGCTATAGTGTGTTCATTTTTGAAAAATCATTATTCTTATTTGCTCGCATATTTAATTTCATTTATAAGTAAAGCAGCGTCTTTAAGAGTTAAATTCATTATTTGATAGTTTACAAGACATTTGAGAAAGTATTTATTTCATGTACATATTGTGAATGGAAATTCATATTGTTTATTGTATTTCTTTAATTTATAGTTTTACCTATCCTTATTAAACTTTGGAAAGAGACATTTCTGTGTCTGTGAATTCTTGATGAGGGTGGAGTTTAGCTTGCTGTCAAAATATACAGCGAACGTATATAGAGGACAGTACACCAAGATACAACATATCCTGACAAGCTGCTCAGAAGCCACAGCTCCAAAACCACCATAAATAAGCCATACTACAGTTTTCAAGTGCACATGGGGACAAAGATCTTACTTTTTGGAGAAATATCCTCTGGTCTAATGAAACGAAAATTTAATTGTTTGGCCATAATGACCATAGTTATTTTTGGAGGAAAAAGGGAGAGGCTTGCAAGCTGAAGAACGCCATCCCAACAGTGAAGCTTGGGGATGGCAGCATCATGATGTGGGAGTGCTTTGCTGCAGGAGGGACTGCTGCACTTCACAAAATATATGGCATCATGAGGAAGCAACATTATGAGGATATATTGAAGCAACATCTCAAGACATCAACCAGTAAGTTAAAGCTCGGTCACGAATGGGTCTTCCAAATGGACAATGACCCCAAGCATAACTCCAAAGTTGTGGAAAAATGGCTGAAGGACAGCATAGTCAAAATATTTCAGTGGCCATCACAAAGCCCTGACTTCAATCCGATAGAAAATGTGTGGGCAGAACTGAAAAAGTGTTTGCAAGCAAGGAGGCCTACAAACCTGATTCAGTTACACCAGTTCTGTCTGGAGGAATGGGCCAAAATTACAGCAACTTATTGTGAGAAGCTTGTGGAAGGCTACCCTAAATGTTTGACGCAAGTAAAACAATTTAAAGGCAATGCTAACAAATACTAACAAGTGTTTGTAATCTTCTGACCCACTGGGAATGTGATGACAGAAATACAAGCTGAAATACATAATTTTCTCTACTGTTTTTATGACATTTCATAATGTTAAAATAGTGATTCTAACTGACCTAAGACAGGGAGTGTTTTCTACGATTAAATGTCATTAATTGAGAAAAACTGAGTTTAAATTAATTTGGCTAAGGTGTATGTAAACCTCTGACTTCAACTGTAGATGGATTAATACATAGTAAAGTGTCCACAGCTTGAGAGGATTTTAACTGGTTCCCATGACTTCCGCGCAGGAAATATTTTTTTTAAATAACATTTTCATAACTCTTATTCACATCATGTAAAAGTGCTCATGATACATACAGCATGTTCACTATAGCATGCCATTGCTCTCTTTGTTTGATGGATACATATTTATAAGTTGAATTTGACTGGCATCAAATGAATTTGAAAAGTATAAATGGAGGAAACGTCTCGGGTTACATGTGTAACCCTTGTTCCCTGAAAAAAGCGGAACGAGATGCTGCGCTTTGCTAAGCACTATGGGGAACAATCTTATTGTGAGCAGCTTTGAATATGTGTGTAACACGTCAATGAAAATTGACTGGAATTTATAGCCTCGGCTGGTGAGATCATTGAATGCACCTGTGACTAGGCTATAAATAGAGGCGTCACCAGAGTGTCATCAGATATTTTTCTGAAGAGCAGTCCTGGGACATCCCAGTGCGGCAAAGAAGCGCAGCATCTCGTTCTGCTTTTTTCAGGGAACAAGGGTTACACATGTAACCCGAGACGTTCCCTTTACAAAAAGCTTCACTATGATGCTGCGCTTTGCTAAGTGCTATGGGGAACGGAATACCCACACCGCCGCACTGGGGCTGTCCGGACCCCTACGGTTGTGAAGTGTGCTCACAAAAAAAACACAAGAGGTCTAAGACATGAGCTTGAGATGTTGACTCAAGGGCGTAAGTAGTAACTAAAAAAATCTAAACCATAAAATTTGATGAATGTGTGCGGAAAGGACCAGCCTGCCGCATCACAAACGTGTTCGGACATGGGCTTGAGACATCGACCCAAGGGCAAACATCCCAGGGTAGCTAAAACATCTAAACCAAAAAAATGTGATGAACGTGTGCGGAAAGGACCAGCCTGCCGCATCACAAACTTATTCAGGCATAAGGATCTAAATCGTAAGATTTAGGAATGTGTACGAAAAGGACCCGCCTGCCGTACACAAACCTTCCTAGACTTGAGATCATAAATGAACACTAGGGAATCCAGATATGGGGCCTGAAGAATGTGTGCGGGAAGGATCAGCCTGCCACATCACAAACTTGTTCAGGCATGAATCGTAAGATTTTAGGAATGTGTACGGAAAAGACCAGCCTGTCGTACACAGACCATCTTAAACTTGAGATCAGAAATGAACTCAGGGGCATGAGAGCCCAGACATAGGGCCTGAAGAATGTGTGCGGGAAGGACCAGCCTGCCACATCACAAACTTGTTTAGGCATGAATCGTAAGATTTTAGGAATGTGTACGGAAAGGACCAGCCTGCCGTACACAGACCATCTTAAACTTGAGATCAGAAATGCACTCAGGGGCATGGGAGCCCAGACATAGGGCCTGAAGAATGTGTGCGAAAGGACCAGCCTGCCGCATCACAAACTTGTTCAGGTATAAAAAGAGTTTAGCCAATAAAGTCTGAGACTGTGAGCGAAAAGGAACTAGCCTGCCGCAACACAAACCCAACTAAAACTCCTACCCCTGGACTTAAGGGCCCGGGGTAGCTTTAACACCTAGACCATGAGAACACAGGAATGTGTGCGGAGAGGGCCAGCCTGCTGCATCACAAACTTGTAGAGGCATGGGGTTGAGATGTCGACTCGAGGACGTAAGAGCCTGGAGTAGAGTGAACATCTAAACTATAGAACTTGATGAATGTGTCCGGAAAGGACCAGCCTGCCGCATCACAAACTTGCTGCAGAGGGACACCTCTAGCCAAGGCTTTAGAGGAAGCAACACCTCTGGTGGAGTGAGCCCTGATACCTACTGGCGAAGCTTGTCCTGTAGGACAGGGCAATAGCATCCCTCACCCAATGTGACATAGTCGGTTTGGTAGCGGCCGCCCCTTTGTTGCAGCCCCCAAAACAGACAAACAACTGCCCTGACTTACGCCATTGGCTAGTGCGGTGGACATAAGTCTGAAGGGCACAGACAGGACAGAGTCAGTGAAGTCTTTCTTGCTCCGGCGTTAAAAACGGCAGGGAGCAGAAGGCTTCCAGAGTGACAGGATGTATTGTCGAAAAAGGCACCTTGGGGAGATAGACTGGATGCGGATATAGAATAGCTTTTAGCTGTACCTGGGGCAAATTCTAAACAGGCCGGCAAAACAGACAGAGCCTGTAGATTCCCAACCCTCTTGAGAGAGGTAATCGGCATAAGAAAGACCATCTTTAGAGTCAGAAGTCCGTCAGATGCTGACTCTAGAGGTTCAAAGGGGGTCTCAACTAGACTTTCCAGGACTATTGCCAAGTCCCAGGAAGGAGTTCTAGTCCTGACAGGGGGCCTCAACCGCATGGCTCCACGAATGAAGCGAGCGAGCAGAGGATGTCTCCCTACAGGCGCCCCATCGATCAAGGCGTGGCAAGCCGAAATGGCGGCCACATAGACCCTGAGAGTGGCGGGGCATATGCCTGCTGACAGTTTTCCTTGCAGAAAACCCAGAACTGAAACAATTTTGCAGTTAACTGGATCTGCATCATGTGAACTGCACCACTTTTCAAAGACACCCCACTTATTGGCGTAAATTCTTCTAGTGGAAGGGGACTTGCACTAAGAATGGTCTCGATAACCTCAGGCGACAGCCCTGTGTTCCTCAGTTGGTACCCTTCAGGGGCCAAACATGAAGATTCCACAGTTCGGGACGGGGATGAAGTATCATCCCCTGTGCCTGAGACAGAAGATCCTTCCTGATCGGAATCGCCCAAGGCGAGCCGTCGAGGAGGAGCATCAGTTCTGAGAACCAAGTCCTGTTCGGCCAATAAGGCGCTATCAGCAAGAGGCAAGACCCTTGTTGGCGAACTCTGGCTAAGACCCCTGGGAGCAGAGAAACTGGGAGAAATGCATACAGGCGCATACTGGGCCATGTATGTGCCATTGCGTCCAGACCCAGGGGGGCTGGGTGACTCAGAGAGAAGTAGTTGGGACATTGCGCAGTCTCTTGAGAGGCGAAGAGGTCCACTTCTGCACTGTAAAATTTCTCCCAAATTTATTCCACTACCTCGGGGTGGAGTTTCCACCGTCGGCAGGTTGTGTCTGGACAGAAAATCTGCTCCCACGTTTAGGCGTCCAGGGATATAGATAGCCCTGAGTAACAGGAGCTTGCCCTGGGCCCAAAGGAGAACCCGACGCGTCAGAAGTACAGCTGACAAGAACGTGGATCTCCCTGATAATTTATGTAAGAGGCTACCGCTGCATTGTCCACCCGCACCAAGACATGGCAGCCTCAGGAGGAGGTATTTCAGGGCCAGAAATACAGCCATCAACTCGAGACAGTGACTGTGACAACCGAGCTGACGACCCTCCTATCCCCTTAAGCTGGACGACCACTTAAGGCCGCTACCCCGCCCGTCAGGGAGGCATCTGTCATTAGCAACCTGCGACAACAAGACGCACTTAGTGTGGGACCCAAGGCAGAAAACCGGGGTCTGAACCACGTAGAAAGGGAACGAAGCCTGAGGCGTGTAACCCTTATTAGCCTAGGGGTTTTGGCCCTTGGAAGAAAAACCCCTGGCTTTGAGCCACAACAACAACGGTCTCATGAGCAGAAGGTCCAGAGGGATCACCGAGGACGTGGTCACCCTGAGACCTGGAAATCGTTGATACTGATAACAGTGCAACCTTGGCCTAGCCTGACTTTGCTCAGGGTGATCTGAATGGAGTCAATCCTAGCGGGAGACAGTTGTGCCCGCATTGTGATTGGACTCCATACGATGCCCCGATAGACAGTGTTTTGGGTGGGAGAGAGGACGCTTTTCTTGGCGTTGAGCCTCAACCCCAGCGAAACCGATGAGCTAAGACGATGTCCCTGTGCTGAACTGCCAGTTCCTGGAACTGTGCTAGGATCAGTCAGTCGTCTAGACAATTCAGAATGCAGATGCCCCGGAGTCACAAGGAGCCAGCGCTACATCATGCATTGTGCAAAAGGGCTAGGCCGAATGAAAGAACCTGACACTGGAAGACTTAGCCCCTGAAAGCGAACCTCAGGAACTTTCCATGTTGTGGCAGAACTTCTAAATGAAGTATAGAAGTGCATCACAAGATCGATGGTGACCAGCCAAACGAGTTGTAGGGCTTGAGACACGACCGTCTTGATGATGATCGGCATCATCTAGGACTTGAACACCCATGGGCAGTTCAAGCTTTAAGATCTAAGCCAGACGCCACCCCTCACCCTCCATGGGAAACAGGAAGTATTTTGTGTAATAACCCAACTCTCTCTCTGGAAGGGGAACACATACCATGGCCCCTTTAACCAGGAGATTTGAGTTTTTTTTTGTTTTTTTTTTTGCAATTCATAGCAGACATAAAAAGAAATCCGGTTTACGGTAGTGAGACCACGCCGTTGAAACACGGAAAGGCGGCGAGTGAATTAAATCCTGACGCTCTTTTAAGACCCACAGCAAAGAAAGATATCTGGCAGAAGTTTCCACGCTGCCAGGCTCTCTGAAATGGGAACTAATTTCAGCACTTCCTGTTGAGGGAGTGTTGAGTGTTCCGTGTCCTGGACTAAGGCAGGAAGCAACGGTACACCCAACTTTCTGTCGGAAAACTCTGTCACCCGAAACACCAAGGGTGGCGGGAGTGAAGGGTTTTCTTGAGGGTATTGGGAGGGCTGAAGTGAATAAAACATGTGCCCCTTCCCGAAGGGAACTACCCCCACAAGTTTGGGTACAAGACCATCAGGGTTTTTTCCTTTTGGAAATTATAGCCCTGAGGTCTTGCTTAGGGGGCTGCTGAGGACGATGAGCCTGTCCCCTGTCTCTGCGAGGGGGAGCACGACTCACCACGCTCTGTTTTTGAGCTTCCCTCCTAACAGCCTCGGGGCGAGACCGGGTGGCCGACGGCCCTGCCCCCTGAGTGCGGCGAGGAAAAAACTGCCCAAAGGCTTCCTCGTGGCTTTTTGCCTCCTGAAATCTGGAGATAACCGAGTTCATGGCGTCTCCAAAGAGACCAGAAGGCGAGACCGGGGCATCGAGCAGGAACACACGGTCCTTGTCTCTAATGCCCGAAAGGTTAAGCCATAAATGTCTCTCTGTGCTGATTAAAGCAGACATAGACCAGCCAATGGCACGGGCTGACTGCTTGGTCGCACGGAGAGACAGATCTGTGGCTCGACGAAGCTCTAAAAATGCTTCCTCATCGAGCGTTTCACCCGCACTCAGGTCTTTTAGCAGATCAGCCTGGTAAGCCTGTAACACAGCCATGGTGTGCAGTGCTGCACCAGCCTGACCGGCTGCTTGGTAAGCCCTTCCCACTAGCATGTAGGTAGTTCTGCATGGCTTAGAGGGGAGGGCGGGGCTTTTTATTGATGACGCCGAACCCGGCGAGAGATAGCCTGCAAGCGTCTCTTCAACCGGCGGCAACATTGAATAACCTTTTGCGTCAGCGCCCACGATAGTCGAGTATAACGATGTTGAGGGCACATGAAAGTGCAAGGTATAAGGTTTTCTCCATGAACGAGCGAGCTCGTCGTGGAGATCATCAAAGAAGGGAAGGGACTGATGAGGCTTTCCCTTCCCTCGGCCACCAGACAGAAATCTGTCCTCTAATTTGGAGTGTTTGGGGGTTTCTTTGTCGTGTGGCCAGTCTAATTGAAGCCTGGCCACTGCACGAGTGATCACGTCGAGCAACTCCTCAGAAGATTTAAAATCGCGTTTGGAATGCTCTGACGCGGGTAACTCACACTCCGAACCAAGAGATATAATGTCCTCCCCGTGAACCGAAGAAACGCCGGAGCGCGCTTCGAGATCGCGTGAAGGACCGGCTGGGTCTGGGGAGAGAGCGAGCGAAAGGGACGAACCTGTCTCTCGCTCCTCAGCCAGATCCATGCGAGAGCCCCACAAGTGAAGTGTGGGTGCTGGCTCGCGAAAGTAAGCGAGGCGAGCGCGAAGCATTCCGACCGAAAGTAGGTCACAATGAGCGCACCCACCCTGCCCCAACGCTAGAGCAGCGTGCTCTTCCCCCAAACAAAGCAGAACTCATGCATGTCCTTGTCGGTCATAGACCGCTGGCAAGGAAACACGCATCGTTTGCCTTGTTTCTCCGTCATTTTCTCTCTCTTTTTTCTTATATATATATATATATGGAGAGAGAGAGAGAGAGAGAGAGAGAGAGAGAAGACTCTTCTTTTTTTTTTTTTTTTTTAGAAAGAAAGGAAAGTTCTGCGCACTGCCTAGCAATTTCTAACTCCTAACAAAAGGGAAGAAAGAGGTTTTTAGCAGGTTTGTGAGACACACAGTCATAGTATGCTCTGAAGAAAAATCATCTGATGACACTCTGGTGACGACTCTATTTATAGCCTAGTCACAGGTGCATTCAATGATCTCACCAGCCGAGGCTATAAATTCCAGTCAATTTTCATTGACGTGTTATACACATATTCAAAGCTGCTCACAATAAGATTGTTCCCCATAGCGCTTAGCAAAGCGCACCATCATAGTGAAGCTTTTTGTAAAGGGAACACAAACTACAGTGGTTTTTATTTGTATTTTTTTTTTAAATCAATTTGGCAGTCAATTCTGGCACAGTTCTAAGCTCAATGATGAAGACACTTTATCATAACCAAGCACCCTAAAGCGTATTAAGAACTTTTTTTATGAGATGTTAGAGGAATGAATTCAATTCATTCAAAATATCTACCAATGTATGTTTCAAAATGAAAGCAGAAAATCTTCTCTGCTCTCTGAAATACAGTTATTTATTTTCAGAGTCCTTTGTTTGACTGTGAGTATGGTAGTTTTATGATGTTTTAAGAAGATTTGTGCTGTCGGCCTTGTCTATCTTTGAATAGGAGATTTGGAGTCTACTCATGAAAGCAAGGAATTGTAAGATTCAAACTATAAGATAATATTTCTAATATTATTTTGATTGTAATGTTGTTTTGTCTGTCTGTTTATAGGCTATGTATTAATACATTAATCATTGTTTTATTGTACTTTTTATGTCCTTTTAGGAGATTGAATGACCCATGCCACTATATGCTTTTGTTATATGGAAAAGAGAAGATTGGTTTTTAAAATCTCAAAAAGCACTGGCCCATTTTTCTCTGCATTGGAGTATTTATGTTGATTTCATTAGTAGAGGATAGATTGTTGCAGTCATTGTAGATTGTAGGAGTGGTGGTGGCATAGTGGTCTAAAGCACATAACTGTTAATCAGAAGGTCACTTGTTCGATCCCCACAACCACCACCATTGTGTCCTTGAGCAAGGCACTTAACTCCGGGTTGCTTTGGGGGGATTGTCCCTTTAATAAGGGCTCTGTAAGTTGCTTTGGATAAAAGCGTCTGCCAAATGCATAAATGTAAATGTAAATGTTGCATGATGTAGAAGAAATTGACCGAGAAAATATGTGACTCTTAAATGGTTTACTGTCATTTTTAAATGTGGCTCTTTGTTCTTTTTTTTTTAGAAAGTGTTATAAAAGTTTGAAGGCATATTGGAAGACATATTGCTTGAATGAAAGCCTTTTCTGATAGAAGAAGATGCATTAGCTTTGATCCTGCTGTTTTTGTTGAATGAAGTTTGTTACGGGAAAAAAAAAAATGTTTTAGATGTTACCGGATTCCTAATTAACCTCTGAAGATGTTCTGTGTCATATTTGGATATATTCTAAATGCACTCCACTCCAAAGAACAGTAATTTTAGATCTAATAAAACAATGTTTGAGATCAAAGAACGTTCAAGTGGTTGTATTAGCAAGAAAATGAATAAATAAATACAAATCTTAAGAGAATCTAGCATTAATATGACATGATGTCACATTAGACCTTGTTTCCATGGCACCTGGATTCGGGGAGATGTAGCAAGCTCTTACGTTCTTATTTTTCTCATATACATTTGTGACACAAACTTCTAAAAGCTGTAATGTGTGGGAGGGTGGGGGTTCAAGAGCTCTTCGTATAATATAGAGCACTCAAGTTCATTTTGCATCATTGATCCATGAACATACCTTCACCTTTGTGAGAAAAATAAACCTAATCTGAAAAGACACAACAACCGGCTCATCTAATACAAAGCACCTTGGTTTATTCTGTGTTTGATTGACGTAGAGTGTTATGTTAAAGATTATCATATCATCCCTGATGTATATGACTTTCTTCTGCAGAACACAAATTAAGATTTTTATTGAAAAACAGTGAAAAAAGGTATACGTGAAAAAAAAGACCAATAGCCCCTTTCACACATGCAAGCCTTTACCAGAACATGTACTGCATTCTTCAGGTTTACAGATCATGTGTGAACAAAACCTTTTTGAATATACTGCTAAATTTTGCTCTTGCAATTTACCTTATTGA
This sequence comes from Moxostoma hubbsi, assembly GCA_032164185.1. NCBI lineage: Eukaryota > Metazoa > Chordata > Actinopteri > Cypriniformes > Catostomidae > Moxostoma > Moxostoma hubbsi. The sequence continues at coordinate 25,105,338 of JAVLUX010000027.1, read as the reverse complement.
GAATATTTATTATTACCTATACATTTCCATATTGACGGTATGTGTGAACAGCACATGTGGTACATTTACCAGTAAAGGAAACCAAACACTTTTCCTGTAATTTACCTGAATTACAGGAAAATATTTAAGTCCTTTTTTATTATAAAACTCCACTTTCACATTCACTTTCAGTTGTGAAAGTAAAACTAATCAGGCACCACATGTGACTTTCAGATGACTGTTCTGCTCATAAGATAATATTTATATTGTTCAATGCTAATTTGATTTTGTGTTACTGGCTGCTGTCTACCTACTGAAATGCCTCCAAAGGACAATAAAGATTGAAAATGAAAGTGATAACCGTAATAATAATAATAATAAAAACAACAACAACAAAAAAAACTATATATATATATATATATATATATATATATATATATATATATATATATAAAATTCACAGAATCAAGGTGCAACGCAATATCATAAAAAACATAAAACATATTAGTAATATAAACATTGTATGCTAACTGTTATTAATTTTTGAGAAGCATCAAGGCAAATTTTATCTTTTCAATCATGATTTCTACAAACTGTGAAATTGAAAATAAAATCTATATTTGGGAGAAAAACAGAAATGTGTTATTTGGACTATAATGTGTTGGAAAATTGCTGTTAATTAATTTTCTGTATCATTATGTTCTTGCCCTTTTTAGGGGTAAGAAAATAACTGAACAACCTGATGCCAATCGAAAGGTTGCAAGCACTGCAGCTAATTGGTCTACCTAAAAAGCTATATTTAGTCATTACAAATCTTTCAAATTGTACTGAATATCTGGTTGTGTTTCTTATGTAAGGGGGTATGTAATTAATTAGCCTATACCTACCATATTTACACTTACCTTCATCATTGCAAATTCTGTGTAATGATGTTCACAGAGAGTACTTCAGGTTTAGAGTTCCCTGCATGACATGGCACTTTTTTTAATCACAATTTACAAACTGGGTGACTATCCTTAACTTTTTAAAAATCGCACCATCTATGAGGGGGGAAATATAGTTCAGGCTCCGACCTTTGTTGTGCTGTGTTATTTTATTACGTCAGGTTGTTGAAGTTGTAAATGTAGCCGATTGTTTTATATATATATATATATATATATATATATATGTTGATTTATTTACTTGAGAAAAAAAAAAAAAATATCCTGACTCACACAATGCCTGTTAAATCTCTATTCTGCGTTCAAACTTTCTCCATAAATATGTCATCACTATGACACACACCCTCCATGGTATCGGCTCTGCTTTTGTTCACACAGACACATTCTGGGATTGATCATGGCAATGTTATAGGGTCCGATCCTGGGATAACATTTTCTGGTATTCTGGCTCTGGCATGTGTTTACACAGAAGGCTCCCCGACATTGATCCCAACAATATCCCGGGATCAGAGCCCAGTGTGAATGAGGTTCTAGACTACATTACTGATATTTTCTAGCTATCACCCCATTTGGAGTGGGATATTTGAAAGGCATCATCCTTTTGGTTTTTGCTACAGCTTAGCAAAACCACACAAAGTCACATTTTTTGCGACTGATTTATTATTAGAAAAGAAAAAGTACTGTAACAGTTCAAGGTTTGGGTACGGAAAGGAGGAGATGGTGAGCAGTGACACAGTTCAGGTAAGGCATTATTTTTCTGCCTTTAGCACACTATTCACACTCTTCTCTGTGATTTTCTTATCTCACTCAGGTCAGTAATAAAACTCTCATTAAACATAAACTTCTTAATAACATAAACTTCTTAAACGCGCAGAAACCACGCCAACGCTGCACTCTTGTCTGACTTCTCTGGAATGTTTGGCTGCTTTTTAACGTCTCTCTCTCTCTCTCTGCCATCACTGTAACAAGAAACAGCTGTTAGAAATTATGCCAACCAGCTTGATGAGACACACCACTATCTCTCTTCAGCAAACAAACACACCCCCATCCCCACAGGTACATACTTACAAAAGTATAAATTACATAAATAAAGAATGAGCACTGGCACAATCAAAGATGCACAAACAATGCATAATTCGCTACTTGCTATTGCTAGTAGGAGGCATGCTGTATTTATAATTTAGGGGGAGGGGCATTGTCATTTTAGAGGAAATTTTATTGAACAAAAATGTGCATATCATAAGATTAAGTAACAAAAAGTCCTGCAGCAGTTCATAAATTCACAAGTGTTGATCATAAGATAAGTCATCAATATTCTCTACTCAAAATAAAGAGTGCAAATTTTGAATGTGTAAAAAAAAATGTGTTGGTACATATACTGTATGTATTTGGCAGCCTTTTTTTATCCAGAGCAACTTTTTTTCAAGGTACGCTATACATTTAGCTTGTGTCATACTCTAAAAATTGAGGTACAGGAACAAACATCCATTGTTCTGATTCCTTTTAATGAGTGCACTAGCATAAAGATGGCTAACAGATATTGACTAAAATCCAAAACTCTAATTTTGAGTTTAGGAGTTGTTCTACTCTGGCATCTGTTAACCTGTTTTTGGTGCTCCCAAGATCGTGTTAAAAAACAATCACAAAATGACTATTTAGAGCAATGCCATATTTGATTTTTGACAGGAATGAAAAGTAGGCTGTGATTGTGACAGTGTCTTCAATGGGTTATACTGTTGCTTAAATTTGTATAGCTGAAAATATATATATAAAAAAAAAATCAAATACAAATAAAATTTACAAAAAAATCAGTACACAACTCCAAGAAGCTCAAACTCCAGAAATCACAAGTTTTGAAAATTAGATGTGATTTAATACCTTTATATAGCTTCATACAGTGCATGCATTGAAGAGACTACAAGTGTATCCCTCACAGCCTTGTTTTCATTACCATGACAAATATGGTGCTACTCTGAATAAGGTCTATTAGAAGAAGAAGCGCTGTAATGGTTTCTGTTTTTGTGTGTAAGATAGAGAATGAACATTCTAGTAGTGCTCTCTGTAATTATAGGCATCATGAGGAAATTCATTGGAGATGGGTGCTTGTTTTCTGTCAGCCTGGTTATGATAAAGTCTTCCACCCTTTCTGTCTCTCAGTTGGTGTTTTGTGCACTCCATGACTTGCCAGAGGCTGTAAACAAAAGCAGAAAGGGACTTTCTTGTAAATCTGGTCATTTCTCCTCTGAGAGCCACAAAAAAACCAACAGCTCTACAGGGATGGAGAGAAATGCATGAATATAGAGCTAACTGTTTATTTCATTCTTCTGTTTTATCTATGTCAACAGACTAGTCTATTTTGCATTTATCAGGCATTCCACAGTGTGCTTAATGTACGTACGAACTGGCACGTCCTTGTCTGTGGTGCGACAGAAAATATTTAAACCACAGTGTCTTGGAACATGACTTTTAAGAAGCACACTAGGGAAACATTTCATTTATATTCAGCATTTGCATTGGCTTCAGAGGAAACAGTCTAGATCATATTTGAAGGGCCAGGCTGAGACCTTATATCACTGGAAGAGCGAAGCAATAAGATTTAGAGCTAAGCTGCAGGCACCATAACTGCAAGAATTCTTCTTTATTCAACTCCCCAGCTCTTCTCGGTGAAAATTCTCTAATCTAGAACAGTGGTTTAAAGGAATATTTCACCCAAAAACTTATTTTATATCATTATTTACTCCCCCTCATATAATTTCAAATTCATGTGATTTTTTACTTCTGTAGAACCCAATATAAGAGGTTAGGCAGAATGTACAGGATGATCTTTCTGATACAGTATAGTGACCAAGGGCCGTCAAGCTCAAAAAGGACAAAGAGCATCATGAAAGCAACATAAAATAGTCAAAGTGACTTGTGCTCTATATACCAAGTCTTCTTAAGCTATTCGACAGCTTTGTTTGAGGAAAAGACTGAAATTGATGTCATAATTTAAAAGGAAAGGTTATAAATGATGGAACAGATATTGCAAATGAGTTTAATTCCTTCTTTGTCAATGCAGGACCTAAGATTGCGAAAAGTCTTGAAAAATCCAATCATGTAGCATGGTGTAGTAGTGCGACAGGAGGTAGTAGAATCTTACAGTCAATGTTTCTCAATGAATTCACCGGAACTGAAATCTTAGATATTGTGCGAAAGTGCAAAACTAAAACATCTTGTGATGGTGATGGAATAGATATGCGTATTGTAAAAAAAACTATAGATTGCATACTTCAACCTTTAACTTATATTTTCAATCTTTCTTTTAGTTCAGGTGTTTTCCCTCAAAAGATGAAGATTGCTAAGATAATACCTATTTTTAAAAAAGGAGATAAACATGAGTTCAATAATTATCGACCTGTTTCAATACTTTCGCAGTTTTCTAAAATAATAGAAAAATGGTTTACTCATAAATTAGATTTATTTTTGGAAAAAAATGATTTACTTTTTGATTATCAATACGGATTTCGATCCAATAGATCAACTGCCGTTGCACTAATTCACTTAACTGAAGAAATTCTTGCTGCAATGGACAAAAAACAGTATTTTGTAAGTATATTCCTGGATTTACAGAAAGCGTTTGACACTGTCAACCATAACTTATTGTTGACAAAATTACAACACTATGGACTAAGGGGTCAGACATATAAATGGCTTGAAAGTTATTTAAGTAATAGAAGCCAATATGTTCAATTTAAAAACCATAAGTCGGACTGTAAAACTGTTGTATGCGGAATTCCCCAGGGTTCTGTAATTGGCCCTAAACTTTTTATATTATTTATCAATGATATATTTGAGGCTTCCAAAGACATACATTTTTGTTGTTTGCTGATGACACAACTGTGTTTAAGACTGGGACAGATTTAAATGAATTAATGGCCATTATTGAAAGGGAAATGATAGAATTAAAGAAATGGTTTGATTATAATAAATTGTTTTTAAATTGGGATAAGACAAATTATATGGTTTTTGGAAAAAAGGGAAAACAGGGATGTACAAAACTAGTTATTGAGAATGTAAATATTGAATGTGTCTCAGAAATCAAATTTTTGGGAGTTATCCTAGACAGCAAACTTAGTTGGAAGCCTCATATTGAGCATATCAAAGGTAAAGTTAGTAAAAACATTGGTATTCTTTATAACGTTAAACACATATTGGATGAAGCTTCATTACAGCTTCTATACATAACTTTAATTGTTCCATATTTAACATATTGTATCGAAGTGTGGGGTAATGCTTGCACCAGTTATACAGAAAGGCTGTTCTTACTTCAGAAGAAAGCGATAAGAATAGTGACGTATAAAGGCTTACGAGACCACACAAATAAACTGTTTATAAAATTGCAGACTTTGAAATTAAAAGAGTTGGCCAAATTTAAAATACTACAAATTATGTGGAGAGTGAAAAATAATTTGGTGCCAATACATATTCAAAACAAATTCATGCTAATCACAGACAGTAACAACAGAAGAAAAGGTAATTTTTGTGTACCATATTCACGCACCTCACAAAAACAAAAAGGGTTTCTTGTAATTGGGATCAATTTATGGAACTCTTTGGACATTGTGTAAAAAACATGTAACACGATTGTTCAATTTAATAAAATGTATAAAAAAAATTGTCTTAAAAAATACGAAGGCAGTGAAGCATAAGAACCAATGTTTGACAAATTTGAAATTGTTAATTATTTAGATGTTTAGTAATATTGTAAAAAAAAAAAAAAAGTTTTGTGTTAGTTAAGATTATGGAAAAAAGGGGCATGAAATTATAAGACTAGGTCTTCTTCATGCTCCTATTCAGCATTGAATGTTATTATTTTGTTGTTAATATTGTGTCTGTAATAACATCATGACTGAATAAATTTGAACTGAACTGAACTGAACTGAATTTGCTGATAATCTTCCATTCCACCATAGTTCTCAAAACTCATTTACACATTAATCATTATGTTTTGATTGTATGTGAAAGAGCAGTGTGTGTTGGAGTTGGGTTGGATGTCAGAATGGGAGTGATATGAGCAAATTATGAATATTTGTTTTGGTGAACTATTCCTTTATATAACTGTACAGAGTCCATTAAAAAGGCTATCCTGCAGTACATTTCAGTGAATAAATTAAAGATGGTATGTCCCTAATTTTCATTTTTTTGTGCTCTTTGTTTTACATGCTGTGGAATTTTTTGTTATATATATTTTACTGAAACTTGCCCATAAACAAATTCAGTTCTGATTTATTTTGTGCTTTGCTTGATGGGATGTTATGACAGTTTTCAACATTTGTTTATTGCACTTAAAATATTTAAGACAGCGTAAACACTGCGAGAATAACCTCAATGTAACCTGTTTTGTTTAAATAAGAGATCATGTTGATTGACAGTTTTTAGTTGTTGTTCTCCAACTTCTCAAAAATTAAAAGTGCATTTCACATCTTCCCATGCTCTTTTTGATTGTTTTGTGTTTTTTTGCACGCTGGCGCAATCTTTCTTATTAAAGAAATGCCTCTCGTAATGTCTAGCTTGCGTCTGGAACACTGTCTTAAATGCAAGTTCGACCGCACTTGTTATGAGAATGTTAGATATGAGAATGTTACTGAATGCTTGCTTCGATCTCAACCATCTTGTTTTTTAAATGACTGATTTGAGGCCTGGTCTATGTTTAGAGGATGCAAAAGAGATAAGCAGAACATAGTTTTCCTGCATTCGCATGTGTAATGAACATAATCAAGTCTCCCCATCTCATTGTTTCTATTTCCTGTTCATTGTTCATCTTATTTCACACCATTTTTGGGGGAAATCAACCTACGAAGGTTTAAATACATGACATGGGAGAACACATAACAAAGATAAACAATACACACAAAGAACTCTAAACAAGATAACAAGACAATCAACAAATGCAAACAAGACACATGCACATGGAGGGAAACATTAAATCACATGACAAGGGAACCACATGACATGAAACAGGAACTAGAAATTTCAAAATAGAAGACATGAAAAACATGAACCAACAAAATACACATTACAGTTTTGTGCATTTCTCTTATTGTTCAAAACATTATGCACAGCCTCTGTTCATGAAATAAAGGGTCATCTTGTTGAAACTTTTAAATGCCACCATGTTGTTTAACATTGACTTCAAAACAATTCATTCATCTAAATCTGTTTATATCCCTTACTTTAGTTTTGACAAAAATTTTCTCCATAAGCACAAATGTTTGGCACTTAAAAATATCAAATTCAAAGTGCTGTTTTCAGACATCCTTTTGTCTAGCTGCCTCCATCAATGCAGAAAAATACTGCAGAGATGTCAGATCTGTGTGAGCCGGCTTAATGATGTTGAGCTCGCTAACAGATGTTGCGCTGAAAGGCCCGTCAGTTTTGCACCATCAGCCACTCTTTCTTCTTATAGCGAGAGACAAACGAAGACACAGAATAGTCCCAAATGCATATGACACACTTCCCCTGTCTCTGCTTTCACAGACAGACAGTCAGACTGAAAGATGGACGGGCTGACAGAGATAGATAGATAGATACTATTTTCTTTTTGTTGTCAGTTTGTTTGATCCATCTCAATCCTCCACATCCCACTTCAGAGGACAATTTGCAGTCACTTGTAATTCTGCCTGTTATATGTTGTTTTTAGGAAATAGCCAGTGAAAAATGTCCATGCTCAGGGTGTTATCAGGTAAAGTGTAGCTCATCACAGGGCTTTGATGATGGAACCATGTCAAATTCCAGTATGAGTCTCCTCAACAGGAGGATCGGCAAAAGGCAACCTCTGTTAGACACGCCACTTCAAAGCAGCTTGTTTCGTTAGATCTTCAATTCCCAAACCCAAATCATGGCTTGGCTGGTTGCTTGTGTATTCATTGACCATCAGGTTTTTAGAGCAGGTTCTACCTCCACTGAATTTTAATATAAATCTAATGGTGACATGCCAGTGACATGTATGTCAGGTTGTAAAATCGTTGGAAAGGTGGTGTAGACTTGCAGCATTGATGGACAGGGGCATGATGCTGTGTGATGGATGTTGGCAAAAGAAGATTTGATCTCTGTTAAAGTCTGTTTTCATAATTTTTCCACTACTGATAAAAATCACCTTGAAGACAAAGACACGCAAGAACACTTGGAGAATTGCAAAGTGATTTTTTATTATTAACTGATTAAAATCACTAAAGGGACAGACTTTAAACTGTGGCTGAATGAGGACGCACAGAAGTTTGTGATTTAATCTGTATTCTTTTATAGACTAGAATTATTAATTTGACTTTGTGGGACTAAAGCAACATTCTTCTATATTTGCAGGACAATTTGATTATGGAATGTGGTTGTCACTCTCAGAAATAACTGCACTGTGTCTGAACACAACCATATCAAGCACTCGAATACAGGACTGACAACCGTATTCTGCTGCTGTGTGAATGTGGCCTAAGGATGTCGATTTTCATTCTACATAGCAAATAATGTGAACAGACTTATTTAATACCAAAAGAAAACATTATCAAACTATTAACTGCCCCCCCCCCCCCCCCCCAAAAAAAAAAGACTATACACTATTCACTTACAAGAGACAATATGCACACACACACCCACACACCCACATCCACACGCTATGTAGTGAATACATTTTCAAAGTATAGCATCATACCAAATGGAACAACACTAACTGCATTTGTTGTTTTTCAGCTGTGATGTTTCAAAAGCGTTTTGTCGCTGGCGCTAGCCAATCTCAGTTTCACACTGCATATATCTCAAATAATGTGCATATTCACACACTGTGGGGTGACGGTAAAGCACTCAACTCACGTTTGGAAGGTGCTGTCTATACAGAAGTTTCACTAGTTGCCACATTAACCATTGTTTAGATTTGTTTTGTCTGGCCAGCATCGTGGCCCTGTAACTTTGCCCTTTCTGCTACTTAGAGCATGCTGTGACTTCTAAGTGCTTGAAACGTTAAACATTCCACAGTACATAATCCTGGTACTTGTAGTACACTTCTATTTTGTTGCATTTCAATGTACACAATCTTCTCGCACTACCTACACTGCAAAATGGCGTAGAATTGTGAAAAAGTGTGGGATTTGGGACACACGTTTGTCTCAGTCCTTGTTTGCAAATCTTGGTATAAAGTGATGAATGGCCATTCATGAGCAGTGAGATTAGTAATGTTTTATTTGCCAGTAGTTGATTTGTGCTTCTGCGTTGCACATTATCTAAGTAAATTACTTTGTGTACGTGTGAATGTGTGCCAAATTAGACAGGATGAGTTTGTCTGACCTCATGTTTATCTGAAATAGTTGACATTACAGTAATAAACCAGTTTCCATGATTTGGAAACAAAATCATTAAAATAAATATTCAGTTGTGTTGGACCATGACTGATCTGAAAGAAAACAGAAGGGAATGTTAAAAAATGTGTGCATTAGTATTTCAGTCTGTCCAAAAATAAATAAGTACTTATTATTTTACAAACACAACACATATGTACCATCACAATTCATTTAGTTCTGCTCATGGATGTCTAGTTCACTTGCTCCTAAGTGCCTCAAGCAAACCTCTTATTAGCTTTCAAAGATGTGGTGTCACATACAAACTTTGGCATGTCCAGTGACTAGTTATTTCTCAGTTGCAGTCATAATATTACATTATACTGTATTCATTTGGTACCTTGTAAACATGTCTTTGTTTACAATTGATGCACCTGGACTCCCGAAAGTTGTGAAAAGCTAGCCATTAACATTTTCACTGAAACACCAGGTGAAAAGATTTCTAGCCAGTGTTCTCAGCTATCCGATACGTATCCGAGACATCCCATTATGCCTTGCCCAGTCCAGACCACCAGAGGTTTATGTAGACAGCCCATCTCTGAGGTCTGAGAACCCTGGGACTTGAATTGGCGCTGTGCTCAGCAAGCCACACAACGAGTAATTTCCAGAAGCGGCTCCAGGTGAGACAGGTCATCGCTTGAGACAGAACAAATGGGAAATAATCAAGGTGGCGAGGTTCTGACCCAGAGCTGTCAAGGTTTCTGTAAACAGTTTTGGAGGGTAAAGCAGCAGGTATAGATCTGGGAATTCACTAACTTTAATCTCTTTTTTGTAAATGATTTTAGTGTAGGCATCTTGTGTCTTTTGTTTGAAAGTGCAGTTTAGTGTTGACAAGCAATTCTCCACTGCTCTTTTCAGAAGCTCTAAAAATTCTAAAAGCCACTGACATGTAAATGATGTGATCCCATGAATCTATAAAGTGGTGTGGGGCTTTCAGAAAGCAAGATTTTGTGATTTTTGTAAAAGCTTGCTTTATCGCTCAAATACCCTGTCTTTGGATTTTCCACATGTTGATCTTGACAGAAATTATTATTTATTTTCCCTTTGCCTTTTCAGAGTTCACTTTAAGGCTGTTTGGGAAGACTTTGGCTTTTAAGTTTACAATGAAATTGCTAAATAAAGAGAGTTTTTGTTATATTAAAAGTAGGGATGTGCAAAACAACATATTTTCAAAATTGACCAGACAGTCAGTTGCCCAAATGAGTTTGTTTACATGTATATACGTTCTTACAACATGATCACATGGAAAGTCGGCATGTTGTTTCCGTGTCCGAAAGTTCCAGTACACTAGGATCAGTCACATTATGCTGACAGATATTTTTGCATTGGCTCTATCATGTTTACTTTCTTGTGATGCGGCTTGATGCGCATCATGTCCGCAGCGCCAGGTTCAGATCTTGTTGAAATCAGGAAATTATTGCATTCGCATAATCAGTGACAAATGAGATTTGGAGGTTGCATTTTTCCCCTCTAAAAGAATATGTTTCTCCTCTGATGGTTAGGTTTAGTTGGGTGGTTCCATTTGTAAAATATGCATTGTTCTTCACTGTATTACAGCATGTACAGCTGAAAATTACTCGCTTCACATCTCACATTTGGTGCACCTCCTTGGACATTACAACCAGAAAATGGAGATTACACGTGGCCATACGCCCAACAACAGTTACCACTTTGGCCACTGGGGGTAGTTTTTTGCATTTTGGTAGGCACAGACCGATTTCAGAGAAGTCAACCTACTGTCCCCTAATTTTCACACTGATTATGCTTAAAAAGCTGATAATGTGTGTATTCATTTAAACACCTTAAACTTTTTTCCTATATCAGGGTAAGGTCGTAAACGGTTTAGGCAAAAAATTATGTACACAGGTAGATTTTTGCCCATTTCCCCAATTTTACTCTGCATGAAACAACTTTACCACCGTTACCCATCTGTCGCTCACTTCGACGTTTTGTCGATGAAGCAACACTAGGGGTCTCTCTTGAGAGCCTTATGCATCTCTGAACTTTGAGAAAAGGCCAATGAGAAATTGGCAGACAAAATTTGCATGTCCCGCCCACGGACATACAGGGGTATGAAGGCAGGGAAATGCGTCTGTTCATTCAGAAATTTTCTTCGGAGCTATTCTTTGGTTGTGTGAGCAGCGAGCTGTGAGTCACAGCCTGTTTCCTCTCATCTCTGAGCATATGCTGTTGGATCTATGGCACATATCAGCGGCTTTCTCCTTCTCTGCACGGCAGTGCAGCTTTGCCCCTGGGTGCTTCGACAGCCCTATTAAAAGAGACATTTTCCTAAAATAGTGTTTTTCTCTAAAAGAGCAATACACAGCGGCGTTAAACATCCATTTCAGGACGCGTCTTTATAAAGATCCATTTCCGCCCCTTCTAGCACGCCCCTTCAGTGTTATTCCTGGATGCGGTCGAGTTCTCTCCGCTCCTGACAGTCACAGGCGCTGTCTCGTGTGTCTAGGCCATAATCACACCGAGGAAGCGTTTGTGGATGGTTCATGTTATCACTGTGAGAATCTTACCCTGGCAACGTTGCGGTCGCGGCTTTCCTTCCTAAAAAGGAACCCCTCTTCTGCCGCCCCCCGCATCGCTCCTTCTTCCCACAGGATTGAGGACGACCCGGCTGGTGATGGAGGCTATTTGGGGATAACAGCAGACTCGGTTTCGCCGGGTACGTCCCCACAAACCACCCGACCCCGACACGCTCGTTGATATCCGCCCATGCTCAGGGTGACAGCGGCTCGCCTCATGGCCAGTCTGCCTAAACTCTTGAGCCCCCTGAGCTTGATGATGAGCTCGCCGTTGCATCGGAGATTGTTTCAGCGTCTGACGTGGAAATCTCGATTGGGCTGCCACCTTCGGGTCGGCACGCCCAGTCAGAGGCTGACCCCCAGATGGCCGACATGCTTGGGGATGGACTGGAATCCGCCGTCCTCTCCACAGCCTTCGCGGCTGGATGATTGGATCCTCAGGTCTGCGTGCCACTTACAGTCATGCCCCCCCCCCCCCCCCCCCCGGTTCTTTTCTTCCCGGAAGTGCATGATGAGCTGATGAGCTCGTGGAGGGCACCTGCCCGTAATCGATCCTCTCGCTCATCCGCTCTCACTACCCTCGACGGCAGAGCGGTCCACGGGTACACGGCGGTCCCACAGGTGGACATAGCGGTTTCCCGGTGCTCCCCTACAGTGCCTGTAGGATGGCGTCCTCACTGACCTCCAAAGCCTACAGCACCACCGGACAGGCCGCTTCCACCTTCCATGCCTTGGCCCTCCTGCAAGTCCACCAGGCCAAAGCACTTAAAGATCTGCACTTGGGTAGTCCTGACCCTGACGTGCTGCAGGAACTGTGCTCCGCGACTGACCTCACCCTCAGGGCCACAAATGTCACAGCACGGTCACTCGGGCAGGCGATTGCCACCCTCGTGGTTCAGGAACGACAACTGTGACTGAACCTGGTCGAGATGCGTGAAGTGGACAATGCATGAAGTCTCCCAGTTCGGCCTTGTCGGCAACACCGTCGAGGACTTCGCCCAGCAGTTCTCAGCAATGAAGAAGCAGATGGAGGCCATCTCTCACATCATGCCCTGTCGCACTTCCAGCATGGGCTGTGCCCCATCTGCCCGCTGAGTGCGTCCCCCTGCGGCTTCCGAGAAACGTGCAGCTCCACCTCAGCCTGGGCCCAGCTCTCAGCCCCAGCATCAAGCAGGAAGCACACGCCCTCGTCTCACAGACCCGGAAGGCTCCCAAGCATTCCTGAGACGGACGACCCAGAGCCCGAGACATTTGCTTTGGAGCTGGTAAGCAGACCACTCCATCCTCTGATGGAGGACCAGGAGGAGAATCTTCAGTTAAGTTCTGCAGTACCCACATTCTCAAAAAAAGAGCAATTTCCTCTGTCTCTGGGTCACCTGGACCGCAAATGCCGTTCTCACGGCACCCAGGTGCCACACCTCAACAGTCCCGGCACAAGACCCATCACCTCCAACCCCACAACTGTTGTCCCTCGACCAGCCGGTTCTGACGAGTCTAGAGGATGCCTCCATGGGACCTCCCCCTCAGTCTCTAACCCGCCCCCTGTCGGATGTGTGGAGAAAGTTAGTGCTTTGAGTCTTCACTTAGCACTTCTCTCTTGCCTCCCGATGCCGTATTACCTTCTCTGCCCCACTGTGAAGCCCCGCCGGGTACGTCAAAAATAATCGCCCCCCTTAGTGCTCATAGCACGGAGCTTGGATGCATGGCTTTCACTTACCAATCCGTCACGCTGGCTGGCCTGGACCATCCGAATCAGCTGCGCAATTCAGTTTGCCAGGCCTCCTCACCCCTTCGGGGGCGTCCGCTTTACCACAGTGTACTGAACTGGCGCTCAGGCTCAGCCGTTTAGGGCTTAAGGTCAACTGGGAAAAGAGCAAGCTTGCCCTGGTTCAGAGCATCTCTTTTCTTGGCATGGAGTTAGACTAGGTCTCAATGTCAACAAGCCTCAACAACGAGCACGTGCAGTCAGTGCTGAAATGCCTCAACTCTTTCAGGCTAGGCATGTGGGTCCCCCTACAACATTTCCAAAAGCTCCTGGGGCATATGGCATCCTCCACGGCGTTCGCATCACTGGGGTTGATGCATATGAGACCTCTTCAGCACTGGCTCCAGACTTGAGTCCCGAGACGAGCATGGAGCTGCGGCACGCACCGTGTGTTATCACCCCCGCCTGCCACCAAACTTTCAAACCCTGGACAGACATCTGTTATTTATGGGCAGGAGTCCCTTTGCAGCAGGTGTCCCGACACGTCCTGATCACCACAGACGCTTCCAAACAGGGTTGGGGTGCCATGTGCAATGGGCACGCAGCAGCAGGCCATTGGAAAGGGCCCCCGCTGCGCTGGCACATCAATAGCCTAGAGTTGTTGGCGGTACTTCTTGTTATGCGGAGGTTTCTCCTGCTAATTCGGGGCAAGCACGTTTGATCCGATCAGACAGCACCACCACGTTAGCATACATAAATTGCCAAGGCAGCGTACTCTCCCGTCACATGTCAAAACTCGCCCGTTGTCTCATCCTTTGGAGCCAGCAGCGACTGAAATCACTGCGTGCCACTCTCATCCCTTGCAACCTCAACGTGGTAGCAGAAGCAATATCGCGACAGTGTTCACCCAGTGGAGAGTGGAGGCTTCACTCCCAGTCAGGTCAGTTGATTTTGGAATAGTTCGGCAAAGCACAGGTAGACCTATTCACCTCCCGAGAGACCTCCCACAGCCTGCTCTTGTACGCCCGAACGGAGGCTCCCCTCAGGAAAAACGCGCTGGCACAAAGCTGGCCAACAGGGCTGCACAAGTACGCATTTCCCCCATTGAGCCTTCTTGCACAGGTGCTATGCAAGGTCAAGGAGGATGAGGAACAAGTCACTCTGGTGGCCCCTTATTGGCCCTCTCAGACTTGGTTCTCGGATCTCGTGCTCCCAGCCACGTCGCTGAACAGAGCCACTGTTGTGGCCGAACCTCATTCTCAGCTCCTCAGACAAATCCTGAATGAACAGACGGATTTCCCTCCCTTTATCCCGTATGTCTGGGACGGGACATGCAAATTCTCTCTGCCTATTTCTCATTGGCCTTTTCTCAAAGTTCAGAGATGCATACGGCTTTCAAGAGAGACCCCTAGTGTCGCTTCTTCGCTACAACGTATTGTTCCCTCCATCAGGGAATGGAGGTTACAACAGTAACCTAGACGTTCTTATTGATTTATCAAATATGAGCAAGTGTTGGGTGCATGTGTGTTTACAATTTGACATCAAAAGCAGAGAATAGCCTGATGATTTTAAATCTTATTTAAGCAACCTGGTCTCAAAGAATAAAGTTTACTCTATATACATTTTTGCAAACTGACTTTTTCTTGTCACTTTCTACGTTTCGCTGCAGTTTCCTGGAGAAATTAACACTAGAGGCGCTATAACAACTGTGCGTTTTATTAATTGTCACACAAATCATGAATACAATAGCTGATTATGACTTTATAAAAACGTATTCTTCATTCTATTACTTACCCCTCGCTATATTATCATGATATTCAACACATGATTTGAAAAATTATACATTTTAACACTTGTATCACAGATCCACCTACATAAACACACTTATTCCTATGTCATTAGCTAGTGTGGTAGTTCACCTGATAGAGCGTTGGACTTTGGCCTTGTCAAGTCCACCCAAAAATGCACCAAAGTGAAAGTGACTTAGAAGACACAAAATTACGTGGTTGCTTCAGTACATTTTTTATTTATTTTTCTTTCACATTTCGAATTTGCATTCAAAAACCACTCAGTTAGGATTAGGTACAGGTTAAGGGTAAGGATGTCTGTTTTGTTAAACTATCATTTATTTTTTCAGACACTGTTGGTGAGGTTTAGGGTAAAGTTTTAGGTTGGAGAGGTATGTTTTACTTATTAAAACCTCCATCTTTAAATGTACCTCATTTTGCTCAGTTTTGTTGCCCTCCTCTGGACATTTCACTTAGAAACTGCAGCCAAACGTGTAATGAAGCACATATTTTGCAAAAACAGTTGCAGTGCTCACATAAATTTTATGAGACCAGGCTGCATTTAAGCATGGTTTTACTTGCATTGTCAGATTTTCTTAAATAAGCTTATTTTTGCCAGTTATTAGCTCTTGTAAACACAATCAATGACTAGTGGAATAATCAATGTTTATGAAGCCCTTTATATTTAGGCTTGTTTGGGTTAATCTGACATTTTTATTTTAGTTGATAAATGCAACACTAGTGGTGGAAAGCTAAAAAATAAAAAGAATAAGACATATGAATGTGTATAGCAGTAATATCAGTGCTCTCAAGGGGACAAATTTAAAGACGCATCTTTTCAGAGGGCTACACCGTACAAATTGCTTAAACAGTTTGCAGATGCGCAGGTGGTTTAATTTGCAGCACAGCACGCCGCAAAAAATATAAAAACTTAAAAATAACTTTCAAGACAAATTCTAGATAAACTAGGTGACCTCACTAATCAACTACTTCATTGTTGGACGACTAGTCTGCCATCTTGATGCATTTCTAGTTGAAAGGTTGCATCTTTACATGCTGCATTCCTGTGGAAAGTCCATTTGCTTTAGCCTTCAATTTTCGATGTGTTCCCCACCTGTGGGGTGTGTTTGCATGGATATTGCTGTCTGTGTTGCTTTGAGTGCAACCTGTGGGTTGATTGTGTGAGTGTTTGTCAGGAAGGTGTTGCAAGGCTGATGCCTGGCACTGGGTTAAACAGCACATCATGTTGCCACACACAAGTGTAAATGTTTCAACCATCACAGACTTTACAAAGAAAGAAGTAAGAAAAGGACAAAAAAAAAAAAAAAAAAACAGTATTGTGTGTAAAGATGAACATTTGCCTTTTGTGAGATCTAACTGCTTGAATGAGCACTTAGTTGATATTATAGGATATTTGCTTACCTTTTGCATTTCTGACTATGTAGCAGAGGTCAAATACATAGAGTGGCCCCAAAAGGTATTTGGACACTCAAAAATGTTTGAATGTAATGCATTAAAAACAAAATATAAATCCAAAAACAAATGATGTTAGTCCTTTTCTAAACAAAATACACTTTTGTAGCCATTTGTTGCTGTGATTTTTAACCAACTGGCCTCAAGGTGATTTTAATGGATATATGGAGTCAGTGTCCCTGATGTTCACACAGGTCCTAGCAGTGTAACCACAGTAGAAGTTTGTAATGTTCAGAAAGTGTATTTTTGTGTTGTTGTAAAATGTTATTGCATAAAATGTGTGCTTGTTATGTCTGTCTTTAAAATTAAATATCAATCGGTATGTTTTTTTTTTTTTATCTAATGCAATGATATTCAGACATTTTAAACGGTGCCTTAAGCACCCAAATAAGTTTTGGGGCCACTGTATTTTTGTGTGTGTTTTAGTTCTCATTAAATCAGATGAGCCAGAACTTTGTGACCGGAGCCTTTGAATTTGCATTGCAACAAGACAATGATTTAGCAATATATTGTCACAGCTGAGCTTGAAAACTCCTTAAACATTTATATCCCCCTGCTGCGGAGTGCTGTTTCTTCATCCTGGCACACCCATAGAAAGTTACACATTATGCTTCAGTTGCCGCAATGCCGCAATTAAACCATACATATGCTGTGCACTAGCAGATCCCTGCAGCTTTATGGATACACTGTGAAACAGTTAGCTAATGCAGCAAGCCCCCACAGAGGTGTTAATTCGAGTTTTTTTTTTTTTTTTATTCAAACATGACTGCAAACATAAACTTGCACACCCCTCAAATATTCACACGCAGACCCACATACACAAACATATTTATTGTTTAATTAAACAAATTCTCATTTGATGATATTCATTCCAATCCATTTCCATTGCATTTGCACACACATGTCCACCATGTTGCCCTTGGTTTCATTACCAGAGCATGTTGTGCACAGGGTACAATAGAAAAGCACTTAATAGTAAATTAATACACAATGCAATGCTAGTAGGAAATATTGGAGTGTCGTTATGCAACATAATCAGCCTCTGTCATTGTTCCTGTGACTGGCGTCCTATTCCTGATGTCAAGGTAAATAAAGAACATAAAATGCCTCTTGTTTGGCCCATCAGACAGAGAAGGAACAAAAGTATTTACTGATGAGAAAATAAAACATAATTTCGAAGTCTACATGGAATATTTCTACTTTATATATGTGTTACGCTGCAGGACCATTGAAATGAACTAGAAGGCAAAAAAGTTGATTAAAAATTGTGAAAAGCTTAAAAGAAACGGTAACCAGTTACAGGACCTAATGGGTCTGTTCCAAAACTTAGTGAGCTACTTTGCTGGCTCCTTCATTTGGCAGCCGTCTTCTGTGGCAGCATCCTAACTGAAATGGAGCCTCATAAGAGACTGATTTGGAGCACTTTACACAGGTAGAAGCTCCACATTTCATTCAAATATTGCTCCTCATATGCAGTTCACAAGACTTGACTCGCAACTGATTCTCATGCTCATCGTGGTACATTATGGGATCGCCTACCCGGGGAAGGATACATACGATTATATGCTAGAATTAGGCCAAAACATGGCAGCATTATTAAGGTACCTAACTTATGGAACAAACTTCGCTTTGAAGTATGCATCAACTCTCAGTGTATTTGTGAGTACGGTACATGTGACTCAGGATTAGAAACTAGTAGAGTGAAATAGCAGCATTTTAGCAGTTTAGGTGATAGAAACAGCAAAGGTGGGAGAATTTAATTGGCAA
Organism: Moxostoma hubbsi; assembly: GCA_032164185.1. Classification (NCBI taxonomy): domain Eukaryota; kingdom Metazoa; phylum Chordata; class Actinopteri; order Cypriniformes; family Catostomidae; genus Moxostoma; species Moxostoma hubbsi. The sequence continues at coordinate 25,086,786 of JAVLUX010000027.1, read as the reverse complement.
GCTGCAAATTGCTAAGGTGACAAGATCAGGCGGAAGAACAGAGTGTTACTGTCACACTGCCACAGGACAGCAAACCACCTCCACACAGCCAGAGGTCAATACAACATCTTTATATTCCTCCCACCCAAAAACATATACCCACACATACATATCAGCACTCATGTATTACATTTAATCTCTACCCGTCATCACTTTCATTTCATTATGATTATAGGGGGTCCTTCTATTCATTATGATCCATCTATTCTGTATATTGGCAGTGGATAGTACCTTACATTAATGCTGTTCAATACAATACAATTCAATACAAGAAACGTTAAACAAGTCATTTTTTTCATTCATGCCATTGTAGTGAAAAGACGACCACAAAAACATCTCCTTTTGTGTTCTGCAAAAGAAACAAACCGTATGGATTTGGAGCAACAAGAGGGTGAGCAAGTCATGACAGAATTGACACTGAGAGAATGTGTATCTAGTTTCAGATATGCTGGAAAATCCACTTTGACTTTCAATTATTATGTGATGTATCTAATTGTAATTTATAAATTAAATATGTGTTCCAGTGTGTACAGTAATATATATTGAGACTGTGATTCCTGTGTAAATACATTTCTGATGCTACTGATCATTAACAAGTTTGAATAATTGCACTTTTTTTTGTGGACTTAAGATGTGGCATCATAAATCTTCTGTTATCCCTTTGTCTTTCCAGACACACTTTTTATCTCTATCATGTCTCATTCTCTATCATTTGTTTTCTCGTCCCCTCTCTCACTCTGTCACACACACACACACACACACACACACACACACACACACACACACACACACACACACACAGCGTTGATAAGTGTTACCTCTTAGTCTCTTTCATATCAGTAATTTAGGAGCTGGAGACAAGGAAGTGATGAGAGAAGTATGTGTTGTTTTTTGCTGTAGCACTTTTCATCTGTAGGCCTGATATCAGGACTTGCCATATAGATTACATTTCAGTGTTTACTTGACTATGCAACATTACATTTTATATAAGTTGTGTGCGTTAATGAAGCTTGGTGAAATGGAGCATATGGGATGACAGTTATTTAATCAAAAAGTTGCTCTTTTTTTTGAGAGAGACAATGAATTTTAATGGATATATTTTGCAGAAAATAGATTGATTCTTTGATTTTAAAGAAATAGTTTGGCTAAAACTGACACTTAATTTGTCCTTCATCCGGGAAACACAAAATTGATCTTTTTCATACTACAAAAGTGGATAGGGATTTTAAATGCCCCAAAAATCTCCATAAAATTATTATTTATTTATATTTTTCCATCCTGACCAATTTGAACTTCAATTTTCTAAAAATAAGTTTTCTTTGGCTAGGTTACACAGTGATGCATTCCCACAGTCATAACTGTCATACAGATGGCATTACACTCTCACAAAAATAAGGTAGAAGTAGCTGCAGAAACGATTTTGGCTTGACAAGCATCTGCTGTATGAATTGCCTAATTTACAGACAATAAAATAACGATGAAAGTGGCAGCATTCCATTATTAGCTTTCTGCAGGCTGCCTGACTTTCATCTGCTATGATATCATCCTGTGATGCTTTCAAAAAGCATATGTTTTATATATTGGATAATTATTAATCTCAAACATGCTTTGACTTCTTTTTCAGAATTTAAATCTGACTTTTTAGAAACTGAGTAGAAACTTAAACACTTCTCATAATTTAAAGTAGTAAAAGTAATAGTTCACCCAAAAATAAAAATTCTCTAATCATTTACTCACCCTCATGCCATCTCAGATGTGTGACTTTCATTTTTCTGCAGAACACAAACTAAGATTTTTAGAAGAATATTTCAGCTTTGTTGGTCCATACAAATCAAATGAATCGTGATATGGTTATGGATGAGAAACAGATCAACATTTAAGTCTTTTTTTTTTTTTTTTTACTATAAATCACTATAAAGAAGAGTTTCCGATAGCACTTTATTTTACAGAACTTTTCTACATTTACTTACTATATAAATACAACAACTACAGTAATTATTAGTTACTATCCCTAAACCTAATCCCAGTCGTAACCTTAAACCTTATTAAGTACATTTAATTACCTAATGTTACTCAGTACTTTCTTGGGTAAGTACACTGTAAGTATACTGAAAGGACAAGTACTGTAAAAATAAAGTGCAACTGAGCATTCTCTACTTAAGTCTACTTGTTTTGGAGGGAAACTCTTTCATTTGTTTCATTTGAGAAGTAAGCGCTAGTGGAAGACTAGTAACTTGGAGGTAAATGTGTAACCCCACAAAATATCCTTTCTAGGTTGACTATATGTGAATCGTTGTTCCCTTTCAAAAAGCTACACTTATGATGCTGTGCTGAAAAAGCGCTTTGGGAACAACTTTAGGTGCAACCAGCTGTGAATGTGTGTGCAACACGTCAATGAACATTGACCGGAATTTATAGCCTCTGCCGGTGTAATCATTGGATGCACATGTGGCAGGGCTATAAATAGATGTGTCACATGCGCATCGTCAGATCTTTTGTCTTCAGATCACTCTGTGTGTGTGTGTGTGGTTCATGAGCCTGTCAGAACTTTCTTTCCTCTGTTAGGAGTTAGAATTTGTTAGGCAGTACGCAGAAAACCTCTCTCTTCTTTCTAAAAAAAAAGAAAAGAAAAAAAGAGAGAATGACTGAAAGTCAGAGCAAACGATGTGTGTTCCCTTGTCTACGCTCTATGGCTGAGAGGGACAAACATCAGTTTTGCTTTGTTTATTTGGGGGAAGAGCATGCTGCTCTCGCGTTGGGGCATGGCGGTTGCGAGCATTGCGATCTGCTTACGGTCAAAATGCTTCACGCTCGTCTCGCTTACTGCAATGGATCTGGCTGAGGAGCGAGAGATGGGTCCGTCCCTTTCGCTCACTCTCTCCCCAGACCCAGCTGGTCCTTCCCGTCATCCTGAAGCACGCACCGGCGTCTCTTCATTTCATGAAAGGGACTTGAATCTCTTGAGTTTGTGGACTTTGAGTTACCCACCACGAGCATTCCGGGCATGATAATAAATCATAATGAGACCCACAAACGCTCCAAGTTGGAGGACAGATTTCTCTCTGGTGGCCAGGGGAAGGGAACGCCTCATCAGTCCCTTCCCTTCTTTGATGACCTCCATGACGAGCTCTCTCGTTCATGGAGTAAACCTTATACTTAAGGGTATTTGATGATGACGCCGGTTGAAGAGACACTTGCGGGTTATCTCTTCCCGGGTTTGGCATCATCGCTAAAAAGACCCTCTCTCCCCACTAAGCCAAGCAGGACTACCTCCACGCTAGTAGGGAAGACTTATCAGGCAGCGTGTCAGTCTGGTGCTGCTCTGCACACTATGGCAGTGTTGCAGGCATACCAGGCTGATCTGCTGAAGGATCTGAGTGCGGGTACCATGCTCGACGAGGAAACTTTCTCTGAGCTTCGTCGAGCCACGGATCTATCTCTCCGTGCAACTAAGCAGACAGCCCGTGCCATTGGCCCATCTATGTCTGCTTTGGTCAGCACGGAGAGAGACCTATGGCTCAACCTATCGGGCATCAAAGATAAGGACAAAGTTTTCCTTCTTGATGCCCCGGTTTTGCCTTCTGGCCTATTTGGAGATGCTATGGATACGGTTATCTTCAGGTTCCAGGAGGCGGTCCAGGTCTGGACCGATGGCGCATACATGGCCCAGAATGGCACTAGCCAGTGGCGTGAGTCAGGGCAACTACTCGTTTGTCATGGGGGCCGCAACTGGGGGGCGGCCGCCACCAAGTAGACTATGTCGCATTGGGTGATGGACGCTATTGCCCTGGCCTATGAGGCGCATGGTCAGGCTTCGCCAGTAGGTATCAGGGCTCACTCTACCAGAGGTGTCGCTTCCTCTAAAGCCTTGTCTAGAGGTGTCCCTCTGCAGCATGTTTGTGATGCGGCAGTTTGGTCCTCTCTGCACACATTCATCAGTTTTATAGTTTGGATGTTCCTGCCACTCTGGGCTCTTATGTCCTTAGTCTACATCTCAAGCTCATGTCTGAGACCTCTCATGCTCTTGTCAGCACACTACACAATCGTAGGGGGTCCAGACAGCCACAGTGCGGCGGCGTGGATATTCTCGTTCCCAAAGCGCTTTTTCAGCGTGAAAAAAAGTGTAGCTTTTTGAAAGGGAACGTCTCGGGTTACTTGAGGGTAACCCTTGTTCCCTGATAAAAGCGGAATGAGATGCTGCACTTCATTGCCTCACTGGGATGCCCCATGATTGCTCTTCAGACAAAATACCTGACGATGCGCCTATGATGCATCTATTTATAGCCCTACCACAGGCGCATCCAACAATTACACCGGCAGAGGCTCAAAATTCTGGTCAATGTTCATTGACGTGTTGCACACATATTCACAGCTGGTCGCACAGCTAAAGTTGTTCCCAAAGCGCTTTTTTAAGGCAGAATCTCATTCCGCTTTTATTAAGGAACAAGGGTTACACTCAAGTAACCTGAGACGTTTTACAGAAACCTCCCATTATTATTTTCGCCTGCCCTCAGGTTCAACTTTCTTAAATTTAAGACCACACACAATGTGAGTGTCAACACCTGAAAACAGAGCAGGTTGTTTCACGTTTTTTCATATTTTTACAGTTCTGTTAGTGCTTGTGGGACTAAGCTTTAAGTGAATGAGCAAATTGCTGAATACCTCCGGTGCAGGGGTTTCTATAAAAACTACACTTTCACAATGTGAGCAACTGGAATTGTGAATAGATGGACTATGCCTCTGGTTGAGTGCCTTTAACCTAGGGAGAATAGACAAGCTGGGTATTTCAGGCCAAGGAGGCAGTGGATTTCTCCACAGTGTTCTATTCCACATAGTAGTCCATTTATCTTTCTCCAAAATTGCTAGATGTATTGAATTACCTCCCAAAATGAAAGGTAATAGGGCTCTCTGCTCTCTTCTGTTGCTGCAAAGCAAAGAAAAACTATAAAAAGCCAAGCCACATAGAATTTTGTACTTTTTGAATTCTTAAGGTGCAGTCATACAATTTGGGTTCCATTCATTTCTTTTTGCTCATACCTGTGAATTCATACCTCTGGGCTTCTCTACAGTATTTTGTTCAAAGAGAGCCATGTCCTGCAGTGTTGAGCTCTAACTCCAATAAAACACACCTGAAGCAGCTAATTAAGGTCTTGACATTTTGACCAATAGAGCACTACCGTCTGGTTCAGGAAGTATAAATCCCATTCATATATACAATATCTATTCAGTATACAGTATATACAGTGTGGATGGATGGATGGATGGATGGATATAGATGTGTGTATATATATATATATATATATATATATATATATATAGGAATTGATTATTAACAATAACTTATATATCTTTAAAGACAGACATCCCTGGAGCTCCAAGGTTGTTAATCAATGTTATGTGCTCCTGTTGAAGCCAACAGTCCACATTAGTTTCATATTTATTTTTTATTTTTGACATTTGTGTTTAATAACTGGATTACTACTGAAGAACTGCATTACCCATGATCTTGATGAGTAGAAAACCACCAATCGGAGAATCACAGCAATGAAACCGTGGAAAAAAGCTATGCCCTGACTGCCTAATCCTATGACATATTGTGTCTTGTCATCAGGGAACATTCTTGTCCCATTGTCTCTTTTTTAGGTTTTTAGTTACTCTTTTGTTTCAAATCAAAGTAAAATAAATGTGTGAATATACTTGGAGCTTGTTATTAGTCCATGGCTTAGAACAATTTTATGAAGGGTTTAATTAAATCCTTATGTTGAAAAAGAAAACAAACATGGGTAAAATGCTTTCAGAACCTTGATAGCTGAAAATTTGGGCTGGCACTGTTGCGACTGAGGATCGAAACGTCATAAATGAACCTCTTAACTCAATACAGTACAATGAATACAAACTTCTAAGATTTGCAGTGTTGCTGTAATGTGGAGCAGATTTTTTTGACATTTACAGTATGTTAATTTATTTTTATTTGCCAAGACATAGAAAGAGATAAGGATAATAAAGAGATTCTGATTGATCAATCAAGGCATTCAGCAGTCAAAATATTTTTGAATAATGACTATTGTCCATAGCAATGGTGTTTAACTAAATGTCCATTTAGGCAATCAGTAGCTGCGTTTCCACTGTCGGGCCAAATGAGGATGTGCTAGTGCGTGCCAGGGCCTGTTGATTTCCCACCGTCACTTCCATGGCTTATTCAGGGCCAATGGCCATTGCCTGCCGATTATCCTTGGGCTAAAGAAGGCCAACTGGAAACTGTGGCAGGTTCAATGTCAAAGGTGGAGTTTAGCGAGATACTCATGCTGCGTTTCATTCAAGTCAGATGTCGGATATTCCTACTTGATATCTATGATCTCTGACCATGAATAAATTCCATTGTCAGATGCTTGCAAAATGACGTTTAAACAACCAAAACTGCAACACTCACTTTAGCTTAGCAGGGGTTTGACTGTCATCAGAGATGTCTCCTAGCAACCCAAGTGATAAACAATGCTGCTTCACTACCATTTGTGCTACAGGTGAATGATCATCAAAAGAGAGTTTAATTTATCATTTTTTGTACACCTATCTCTGCAAACATTTGTTAAACTAGCTATCTTGTAATGTAGGAACTTTGACTCATTGATCGATTTAATTTAATAAAAGTGAATGTCTATCAATAACTTTGTATATCTCTGGGTGCCGACATGTTTGTGTGACTTCACGTACCTCCATCTCGGTGAAAAAAAATTGCAGACACATTACAAATCTGTTAAGATACACAATGGACAAAAGCGGTGCCCAAAACAAACAAATTTCCATGGTTCAAGATCATTTGAAGGTGTGCTGGGACATTGTCCCCATGTTAGTGGAGAGACCACTCAGGACATCATGGCAGTTAAATTAGACGAGTTGTCAACAGTTCCTTATCTTGCTAGCTAGTTAATGTTCACATACAATATCAACTTAATATTGTAGATAAATAGATAACACGCTGGGTGGGATGTGTGACATTTGCCCCAGGTCGGCATATTAAGTGTGGGTTTTAGGGCAACACTGCAGGGCTTTTGGCCCGATGGTGGGAACGCATATCGATTTTGGTCTCAATGTCCAAGGTTATTGGACCCAACTGTACAGATTATGGCCCTGGCTTGCACTGGCCCAATAGTGGAAAAGCGGCTACTGTTTCCCACATAGCTGTCCTTGTGTTCTGTCTCTCATGTCACTATATGTTTTTTTACAAGTAAGCTAATAACAATTTCAATTAAAATTATATCCATGTATTATAGTTTTTTATTTGGTAAGTAGCCATATAATGAGTGAAATAATGTACAGTCTGTACAACACTGTACATCAGCCCTTACTTATTTTGTTTAAAACAGAAAATCCTAGAATGTGACATCATATACTGTGGCCAATATTTGTTTTGGTGTTACAAGTAATTGCACATGCTCAAAGACTAAGCTGCGTCCAAATTTGCATACCGTCAGACTATGTATTGCATTTGATGAAGAATGTACTTCTCTGCCATTAATAATGTACGTTCTTTAGGCATGCAGGTGAGTAGTATTAGTAGTTGGATATATTCCCAGACATATTTCATATAGGAATGTGGGCTCTGTCCTGTGACCCGAATTTATGACACAGTGACAACTACAAAAAGAAATGTACTCTGATTTTGTTGAATAAGGTTAATTTAACCACAGGGAAAAACTTTCTTGGTGTGTGTATGTGTGTGTGTGTGTGTGTGTGTGTGTGTGTGTGTGTGTGTGTGTGTGTGTGTGTATGTATGTATGTATGTATATATATATATATATATATATATATATATATATATATATATATATATATATATATAGCACTTACAGTTGAAAAGATCTGCCCGTCATTATGTTCTCCAAGTTTTTTTTCAGCTTTTTGAAAATAACATCTACTCAGCTCTCCTAAATGTAGTAGGTAATCCAGCTATTTCTCGCCTTCTGTTTTATAAATACTGAGATTCGGGCATACTACCCAAATTCACATACTGCTTTAGGCATACTTCACACAGTGCTAGTGTGAATGTACCTTGATACCTCAGGCAATCACCTATATTCCAAAAAGTTTTGAAGCAGTCCATGATTTCTCCTTGACCAGACAGTCTGGATGTCAGACATTTAATCTCTCGACAGACAACACTTTTTACTATGTTTCAGAGAAAAGCCTAAACTCATTATTTGTAATCTTTAAATATTGTCAGAGTCCAGTATCCCTTGTCCTGTAATTTCATTGTCTGCCTTCCCTACAGACTTTCCTTCCTCCCTCTCTTTTATCCTGGTATCTAGTCCTATCACTCGCTCACACACACCTTCTCCATCATTATTTCATCCTGTCTCAATCATCTCCCATTCTTTCCCATTATAAAGCCCATCACACAGTGCACTGGTTTCCCCGGTGTGAATAAGATCCGGAAGTTATATATATTTCCCTGGATGTCTATAATAGAGGATGTGCCACATCTGACACAGGCCTTGTACACACTGTAGCCTGTACTTTCTTTCCAAACTTCCTGTGTACAGCGATGTTATATTATGGTTTTATTATGATTATATATATATATATATATATATATATATATATATATATATATATATATATATATATATATATTTTAGGGCTGTCGATTTAACACGTTAATTCAGTGCAATTATTTTTACAAAAAATAACGCGTTAAAAAAATTTACGCAATTAATCGCATGCCCCCGTACCATAATAAGGAAGATTCCTGAGAAATACAAGCTTGTAGAACCACCTGTTTATTCCAGAGGGCAGTAAATGAAATTTCAGCTGTATGAGCAACGTGCAGTTTATACAGTGAAGAAAACACTTCAGTAGGCAGAACAACACAAACATGCGTTATGTTCTTGCGTTCAAAACACTTGGAGTGCAAATCCGAACTAAGGGATCTCAAGATGTGTTTAAAGATTGAGTATTAAACTATATTTTACTTGACACAGTGACATAAACATGTTATGTTTATGACACAGCGCACCCGAGACGCTACACAAGCATGTCTGACGCAGGTGTAAATTGACGGGTCCTTAAACAAGCCCTCATAATAAATCTCCACAAATTCACTTGTGAAATGGATTGCTGTGAACTGTATGCCAATGACTAACTTATATTCAATAATATGGTTGTAAACAATACATTGTATTCAAAAGCCACTTTTTGTATGGCCTAGGAGTTGTATGACTCTTCTGCTACAGGAATGTAATGCATTGTAATTATCTGAATATTTTTATTAAATATATAAATAATTTTAAAATATTTAAAGATAAATATGTATAATATATTGATATATGTATAATTATTATATATTGAACTATTGTTATATGAGGGGCTTTCCCAGCAAATATTTGTATATGCGATTAATCGGGACACCATATTGACAGCACTAATATATATATATATATATATATATATATATATATATATATATATATATATATATATATATATATATATATATACATATACATACATTTTTATTTTTTTTATCCCCTTTTCCTCCTAATTTGAAATGCCCAATTCCCACTACTAAGTAGGTCCTCGTGGTTGGAGTCACTCAGCACAGCCTGGATTCAAACTCGTGACTCCAGGTGTGGTAATCAGCATCAATATTCGCTGAGCTACCCAGGCCCCAGTGATTTAGATTTTGAAGAGAACAGAGAAAGTTTGAGTGCCTGTTAGAGAGAAGACAAAAATAGATTGGCTCTAAACAACATGGCTGTCAGATGGGTTTTGGTCAACTTTGCTCAGGCCATGTCAACACAAATGATTTCATATAATCATTTCATTATTTTCCTAAGCATGAGGTACTGGAGAGTGTTTCAAAATTGGGTTGACTTTGTTACTCATTCAAAAAGAAAGTTATAGAATTAGAGAATCACACCTGTTTGTAAATACAGTTGCCAATCCTAAAAGCGGACTCCATGAAAATGAGAGAGAAAGAAGGCAGACTGGTTGGATTACTTTGCATTTTGGCCCGAACGGTCATTATCAGCATATAAATATGACCTTTTAATGCTCTGACACTTTGAATTGTTATGATCTTTGAATTGTAAATCTGTCCTTCACAAAAGCTGTAGAGCCCAGAAGAACCCAGTGCTTGATTTTGAGCAGCTGGGGCCATGTCAAAGTTGAAGGCACCCCATGGAGAGGCCCACGGTTTTGAATGGTACACCACTGCCTTCAGTTCTGGAGTGGGGCTCCATGATTGGCACCCACTAGGCTTCAGCTGTTGATAGTGGGCAGAGGTGCCCTTTAAAAACCTCAATCTTCCAACCAGCAAATTTATGTTACATCAGAGAGAATGCTGAGATGAGAAGACTTTGTACAAGATTTAAAGAAACTCCTGTAGGTTTAGGGTAAAGCAAAAAGCCTAAAGGTTCATTCACATTGTGCTCATTTTTGGAATTAAAATATACATAAGATTGAACCCACAATATTGTAATGCAATGATATTGTAACATCTGTTGGAACAAGGTGGATCCAAGTGCATACTTTTATTCACAAAACTAAACACATATCTCAGACCAGAAGAACAACCCAAAAACCATACAGGTTTAACAACTGACAAATACAGAATGAACACAAGGGGCAGAAGACAAGGGAAAGACAAGGGAAACACATGACAAAGACAACCAATGACAAGACTTAACTAATAACAAGACTACTACACAGGAGCCAATAACAAAACAGAACTGATAACAAGTTAACAAGACAATAAACCAATGAGAACAAGACACGAACATGAACAAGATGGAAATAGGATATCTCATGACAAGACAAGGAATACAAAGAACTTAAAACTAAGAGTCTTAAACTTAACAAAATGTCCCATGTGTAACAGATTCATCATTTTGTATTTGGAGACTAGGTCTATTTTGTAATTGATCAGATGCCAAACAATTATTTCAGGTAACCAATCCATTTTCCAAGAATAACCCAGAGAAAGACAATCAGATGCATTAAGAATAGTTTTGGTATGATAAATTGATTGCAAACATATTATTCTTAATTATATTTTAGTTATTTAATTGCATTAGACTTTGTGTGATCAGATCACAGAAGTCAACATAAAACGGTCTTCGCAACCAATTTTACTTCAGTAGTCTTATGTATTTCTAGTGAAAGTTTTTCTATGAGAACAAAAATGGATGACACAACTTGATTTTGATTACTGAAGAGATTACTTTGCATTTTGTCATTTTTTTTATTTAATATTTAATCCTTTCAGATGGAAAACATTTATACATATAAATGATGCGATCCAAAGTGCATTTGAACAGCGGTGAAACACTTTCTTATGATGTGTTACATTCATACGAGCAGACAGAGAAGTACGTTTGAATTAAGTTTGGAGCATAAGAATTAGAAATAAACCTTGTGTAAATTGTCAGCTTTACACTAAGCTAAAATGCTATTTCTATCCTTTTTACATGCACGTTGCACGATCATATTTTTTTATCAAGAAAGTTCACGTTGATCATAATTTCCTTCTTCGATCAGAAGACCATTGATATTAGGGCAAAAATCATATTCTTGATCATTTTTGTAATGTTTTCCTGTAAAAATATATTTTTAAAAAATCCTAAAAACAGTATCAATTTGATTAATCTTGTTTTAGAAACAACACTGCATAAGATATTTAGGTTTTTCAGAGAATGTATTTTAACATGTGTATTTTGTCTAACTGTAAACAAATGAAAAAAAATTTTTTACCAGTCCTGAAGAAGTAATCCAAAGTATTTATAATACGTTACTGAATTTGAGTAATCTAATGGAATACGTTACAAATGACATTTTACAGCATGTTTTCTGTGGTGGAATACATTTCAAAAGTAACCATCCTAACGATGGATGGATGGATGGAGACGTGACTAAGGGTAGCATTCTATAGCATAATCTCATTTTGAGTTTCATAGAAGAAAGAAACTAATGATGACTACTTTTTTCAAGACATGCTAGTGTGCAAGTCACATTCTGTATTACTTCCTTAACTGTTCATTGTGGTTGATTCCAGCATGGCAGTGAGCGTTTGCAAAGTTAGTCAATGGAGAGTTACTCATAGACAAGAGCCTGATATGAAATTAGCAGCACTAGTCAGCCATTTAATGAGAAATTTTCTTTTCAATGTCCTGCCTCTTGTTTAATAAGAAAGAGAGGGAGTGCGAGGAAGAAAGAGATAGATAGAAAAAGTCCTCACTCTGGCTGATCCCATAGCCCCTATTAGATGATCAGAGTTGATAATACAGTAATGGAGACCCACAGATTCATGTCTGGCCAATTCAGGTCCTCCCATTATACCTTCCGATGTAGTTAACATTGATTCCGACTTGGCGCTGGGGAGAGTATGGTCTTCATAAAGGAAGACAGTAGCTCCAAAATTGGGCTCAGCTTTGACATAATTGCCTCATAATTGCCTAGTAGTGATTTGCATTCACTTTCTGGCCCTTCCCATCAGCCAATTAGATCCGCTTGTTGATTAATGTGTGTGCTGATGGAAGTTGATGGCTTTTGTCATGGTTCATATTGATGAGTGTTAAATACCTTGAAGCTTTTTTTTTATCTTTCGAAGGGTTCCAAAGAGAACAGGTCAATAGAACTACAGGAAACAGATTGATTGACATCTTCGAATCATGGTGATCAGTTGATTAAGACATTCTTTTTTTAAGTATTTTGTTCAGGTTTGAAGCTTGATTAGGAATGTTTGTGGAACCTATTTGCAATTAAGTAAAATGATAGGGATTTATTGTGTTATAAATAAACAGTGTAGCATTTGTTTTCACCCCTTATCTTCAGCTGAGAGATGATGCATGGTGCTGCAGTATTATATTTTGGCATGATTTACAGTCATTGATTAACTGAGCACTAATGAAAATATATAATAAATAAACTCTGAAGACTTTGGTCCTTGGAGAATTTGAAGGAGAAATGCATTTGCTGTTCAGTCTTTCAATTTACACATCACATTAAAATGGGGGGAAATAAAAACCCTGCAAAATGAAATTAACTAAAAATTCAGCCAAAAGTGTTTTATCTCAGAGCCATCACTGGAAATCATGAGCAAAATCCATAGAATTCACAGCAAAAAAATGTCATTTAGAAAAGAGAAACATTTATTTATTTATTTTTAAGTCATAGCACCAAAAATATTCATTTCCCAAATACATTTCAACCCGAAATCTTGATGTTGATGAAAATAAACATAAAAATATAAATAATCATTAATTCTGAAAATGGACATTATGCATCACATAAACAGTGTGTGTGTGTGTGTGTGTGTATATACAACTAAATATGGGTGAACTTGCACAAATTCACTGCATGCCACAACTTTTTAATTTTTACTTTTATTTATTTCGTTTTTCACAGTACCTTCTCAAGACAACAACGGTTAAACAAGAAGAGCAGGGTTTGTCATTGTGAGCTTCAATTTAAAGGGATAGTTCCAAAAAAATAAAAAAATAAAATAACTTTTGAAACTGCATGTGGGTGAGTAAATGAGGACAGATTCATAATTTTTGGGTGAACTATCCCTTTAAGCACAAGGTTGCCCTTTAGAGAGCTGAATGTGAGCACGCACATCTAGGTACATATCTATGTGTGTGTGTGTGTGTGTGTGTGTGTGTGTGTGTGTGTGTCAGTGAAATGGGGGTCATATAACTTCATATACTTGTAGTGAAGTGAAACAGCTCGCTGTGACTATGGTGTCACCAGAGAGCTCTGCTTTGTGGTTCAGTGTCTGTAATTAATCATTAGAGGTGCACCGCTTAACTGGTTGCTAACACTGTCTCACTCCCAGTGCAGATACTTGCCACTCCCTTAATTATTTATAATTGCCTTTTTCTCATTTACTGTAGACGGGTGCACTCTGTAATTTTCTGCCTTTTCAGATTACGATCCCTTCTGTCTTTCACTTGATGAGATCAATCGTGTGAAGTTCTAAAGTCCTCAATGACATGCAAATTAAAAATGGTACCACAAAAAAAGTGCTAGGTCTTGTGCTAATGTTAGAAATGTTTTTCCTGGAAACAAATAAACCAGTATCTGTATTGTGTTGTGAGTGGGCGGAGGACTAAATTTGTGGACATCTAATTTTTCAGGGTGAACATATTAGTTTGGATGTGGCCTCTTTTTTAGTTAGAAGAAAATTACGTTCCAGTGTGGATGAGAGGTGTAAACGTAACTAAATCAATAGTTTTCGAACAAAAACGTGGCCTTTTACAATTGCCAAAACTTGTCTTTGGCATCAAAATTGTATAGTGCACACTGCACTTATGATGCTACTGTAATATTCATATTTGAGGGCATTCAGCACATAACCCCTAATTTTTCATTCATCTTTTTCATGCCTGCAGGAGTTATGCTGTATGGTGCAGAAACTCTTTGACCTACAGTCAATGATAGAGACCATTAACTTCAGCAGATGGATCCGACTTAGCTTCTTATTATTGGCTGGTCACTGTGACTTTGAGAGGTCTCAGCTCCATTCATGGCCCTCTTCAGCAGCTAAGCACATTCAGATGAGATGGAAGTGAAATTGAGAGAAATGAACAGTACTGCCTGAACTGAGAAATCAGCCTTTCTCTGGATATCATCAAGCTGCTGTTCATTCCTGAAGCCTAAGAGAGGAGGCGAGCAGAGACAGCATGTCAAGGGCTGACTAATATTACAGTTCATCTGCCAAAAACAGCATCCATTCTTTTATATGCAGTGCAACATATAGCTTGAGTATGCTGGGAAAATCGCAACACCACATCTTAGAAGTGAAGTTAGGATGGAGTTTTGAACTTCTGTATTTTCTGTCTGCCCTGAAGCCCTATTCAGAACTACTATTTTCTGTGGCATAATCGATTACAGTTATGTTCAGCTATATGGTTTAATAAAAACACTAATACAGTGAGTGGTGTCTGTGTACAGACAAAACATTGAGGATATATTTGGAAAACTTTCTTTCTTTCATTGAGCACAAAAGGAGATGTTTTAAATAATCTAATAACGGATGTCTTTGACCATTGCCCAATTTTCTCATGCAGGAGGACCAAATTTTTTAAACGTTGTATCAAGTAAAAAAAACTTCAACTGTTAAAAATGCATCTCAGTACACCTATGTTCTGCCCTGTTCATGGTCTTGCTGAATATAGAGATTTAGCACAAGGATGCTTTGGTGTAAACTGACCTAACCCTTCTAGGTGTGTTAATGAGAGTTCATGAGTAGCAATGTCCGATCAGTGCAATATAAAGCTTGAATACTCTGAGAGAATGGAAACATGGACATTCTATGTGGAGTTAGGATAATTTTAGTCTGCTGAATTTTCTGTCTAACCTGAAACCCTATTCAAACGGTTCTATTCTATTGCTCAACTCACTCAGTTCAATCGCTTACATTTCTGCTTATCTGTCTGGGTAAATGAAAAAGGCGATATGAGGAGTGGTATCAGTGTACAGATAAAATTGTAAAGGAATCGTTCACCCCAAAAAAATACAATTCTGTCATCTTTCTTTCTTCCATGGATTACAAAAGGAGCTTTTTTATAGCAGAATGTTCAAGACGTTCTTTTCTAAACAATGAAAGTTAATGGTGGCCATGACTGTCAAGCAAGATTTTTTAGCGAATATACAGTAGACTTAAACTTCAGTGTCTTTCTCGCACAAAGATATCATAAGTAATATGGACTGTGTTTTTATGACTATGATGATGATTTTATGGTGCTTTTACAGAGCTTGACAACCCTTGGTTCCCATTCACTTGCGTTGTATAGAAGAGAGCAACTCAGACATCCCACTGAATTTCCTCTGTTTTCCCCAGAATTCATACAGGTTTGGAACAACATGAGCAAATTATTACAGAATTGTATTTTTGGGTGAACTATTCCTTTAAGGATATAGTTTGCATCGAACCAAATATCTTCCATTTGTCTCCTTTATAACACTGTGGTTTTCTGGTTGTTTTTGGCAGGCACAACTGTGATGACGATGGCGGCTTACGATGCTGACGATCCTAACACGGACAACGCTGTGCTGCGCTACATCATTTTGAGACAGTCACCTGATAAACCTTCACCCAATATGTTCT
The DNA here is from genome assembly GCA_032164185.1 of Moxostoma hubbsi. NCBI lineage: Eukaryota > Metazoa > Chordata > Actinopteri > Cypriniformes > Catostomidae > Moxostoma > Moxostoma hubbsi. Next base: position 25,070,642 of record JAVLUX010000027.1, on the reverse strand, counting down.
ACATTGACCCAGAGAGGGGTGACATTGTCACTGTGATCTCACCCAACCTGCTCGATAGAGAGGTACAGTTTATGCTTTCTTTTAGCACTTCTTTCTTTTTGTTGGTTGGCCTGAAAGCTACTTGTGTAGTGTAACTCTCTACAGTACATTCATACACAACAACATATAATTACAGTCCTAAATTTACATTTTATCATTTAGCAGATGAATTATCCAAAGCAACTTACAAATTAGGAAAATCACAAGCAATTTATCATGCAGGAGTCAACAGTTTTCCCAGAATTGCGATATAGAGTTTTGAGAGTGAACAGGAGGAGTACAGAAGCTAAAGCACATGTATAAATATAGAAAAGTAGAGGAAATTAGAGTATTTTCTAGAAGAGGTGTCTTCAGTTGTTTATTTAAGGTTATGTTGGTCAAAGCAGATTGAATGGATTTAAGATTAAAAGTGTGTACCACCATTGGGCAACAGAGAGAGTTCGAGAAAGCTGGTCTAGGCTGGTTTATGCTGGTTTAGCTGGCGGTCTAGCCGGCGGTCTAGCCATGCTTTTCACCAGAAAAACCGAGCTGGTTGACCAGCATGGTCTTTCTGAAGAAGCTGGTTAAGATAGTTTAAAATCCTGATGGGGACAGCACAGCAGCATTCCATGCTATGTGACCAGTAAAAACCTATTGACCAACAATGCTTATCTTTTCAGCAGGGATACCATTCATAGATGCTGATTGGTCAATTTCATCCTAAAAAACACAATATCCACCTTATTTTGTAACTCAGAAGTAAGTAAGCGGTTATATTTCCAATGAGTGTGAGAAAGCTCTGTTGTCATTAGACGCAAGGTACAGTAAATACATTTTACTGGTGAATAAAACCAGAATGTTGTGTTGTGGGGTCTAAAACTGTCACACAACCACAAGATGAACAGCAGAATATTATGTTAATATCAATCTAAATATATATTAAAATATTTGAACAACTACATTTATACTAATTATGTAATTACATAGATAATTCACTTGATGCACTGTTGTATGTGCAGAAACTTACAATGCACTCCGAACCCATGTGTTTATGATAATAAAATAAATTATAATAATCTGATTAAATACATTGCCATCCTTCATAATAATTAGCATGATTTAGATTTTTTGTACTGCTGGAAGAACTTGAAGTGTCTTTTACTGGAAGAAGTATACACACAAGTTTGAAAAAGATTGCTCCAACATTTTGTTAATATATAATAAAATAATATTATTATATACTGTATACATGTCAAGGAATATAGTATATCTTCTAGCAAAAGATATATTAATTTTATGCACTATAACTAAAGGATTTCTTTTATATAAATATTAAACAAATGTTACATTTTCAAAATGCCTACCAGATATTTCAAAAATACCCCTTTGACCATACAAAAGACCGTCAGATCTCACAGCACAGCTTGCTATTTTCTTAATGCTTTGTGAGACAAACCTCTAACAGAAGGGCAGACAGAACAGAGGAGATTTTCTTTTCAAACTAGGCTGTGTAAACAACCAACAATTTAACAGCTAGCATGGGGGCAAATCTGTGGGGACCCACAATAACTGCCATGTTTTAATGTTTAACTAACCTCAAGACACCTTTAGAGTCTTCAGCATATTAAAACTGGGCTTTTAATGTTGTTAGGAGACAGGCAGTAGGATGAATGCAGCAAAGACGGTACGGTGTCTTGAGGACAGAGGGTGTTAGCTGTGCATGCTAATGAGCAACTGGAGGCAGTGCTTTTCTAAGATCCTAACCAAAGCGAAGTCAACAGAATGATTGCTTTTTCTGAAGGGTGACGAATGCAGGAACATCAATTCGGCCCGCTGCTGGAAGAGGAATATTAGCTGTTGTCAGACACTTAGAGCATGGTTTAATTGAGGTTATACACACTTATCCACCAACATTGGCTGTGTCCGACAAGGCCAGTAGAAAACCCCTCAGCTGGAACTGCACGAAGCCCGCTTTAAATGAATGTTTGTGTGTGTTCGAGAGTTGATTTGACATTATAATCAAATGTCACATGTACAAGATGTAGCCGCTTATTTCAAAGACACTAATATCTTTATAGTGGAAAAAAAATAGGGGCGTTTTTGTTTTTGACAGAGTTTCACTTGTAGTACTTGCTCTTTTGGTGCCATAGAGGCTATTATAAATGACCAGAATTTTTTTTTATAAAAATTGTGCATAAGGTGTATTAGTGGTTACATTTTTAGCATGCATGGTGACTTAGGTTCAAATCACAACATAACATGCTGTATTTTATATATGTATTTTATAAATCAACTAAAATGAAAAAAAGAGTCCTTGATTCGAAAAATATGTAGGTGGGTAGATGATGACAGAATTGTTTTTGAAGTTCAAAATTCAAACGCTACTTGGATTAAAGATCTGAGGGGGGCACGTGCAATGTGGTGTTGACAAATTTAGCAAACTTAGTGTAGATTACTGGTGTGCATATTCTGTCACCATAACATCTTACTGACATCATGTTGCCTCTACATGACTCCCATGAGTCTGTGCTTCATTTCAGATGGGATCTCATATGCATGACATATGACAGATGTTTTACACAGTGAGCTCCAGGGAATTTCAGGTGTGTTAATAAGGGGACAGGTGTGTTGTGCAGTTTCACCAGGTCATTACGTGAACATACTGTTTTCACACTTGGTATTACAGTTTCAAACTTCTCCTCTAGAATCACCTTATCAAACAGCCATTCGGTTTGCACTCTGTCATCAAATGGACTTGGGTCTGGACCAAAAGTTTTAGTGTGAAATTATCCTAAGCCTGGGATCTTTTAAACTCCCCACACTTCTGTTATTCAGCCAAATGTGTATTTTTACTAAATTACCCTCGCCCACCAGGGTGTCTGAAAATTCAGGCAAAAATAGTTGAGGTTGAATGTTGAAGTTGATTTTCCTCTCTGTGACTCTTCCAAGGCTCTCAAGCATTAAATCTGGTTAGGATATGCACATTTATTCCAAGACACCATGTTTTTTTTTCCTTCTCTGAAACTGTGGATTAATGGTGGAGGGTAATTTCTGGCAGCTAATATCAGGTAGAGATTAGACTCAGTTTAATACTTTGTGTGGCCACGTTCACATTAATCGGCAAAGAGAGAGAAGTAGAACAGGAAATCTGGAGTCAGAATGACAGATCAATGCTGCCTTCAAGTGATATCAGAAGAGATGAGCACACATTAAACCATCACAATGTTTTAATCATCAGTGAAAAACTGTTTCAATTAGATAATCCAGATTGGTCTCGCTGTGAATTCGGTGATAGTTCGGTGGATGTTTTGCTACTGAAATCAGTCTTTTTACCAAAATTCGAATCACTGCCATCAGTGGCCGAATCTGGAAGTGTTGTTGAATGTATGGGCACATGTGTGCTCCTGTTCCGGGTGAAATGTTTAGTTGTAAATGATGTAATGCAGTCAACAGGAATGTATTTTTTATTTATCTACCCTAGGGTTAACTTGGGATTTCGGAGGTGGGGGAACCCTAAAATCAGGTGATGTCGCTATCTGGGATTCTGTTTAACTGGCATAATGATTTGTCTGTCATTAGTTATGTGTCATTTTTCAACTGAATTGTGAAAATATATAATTACATGGAATATTTGGTTTAGTGACATTAGATGACTGATGGGACAGGTTACCTTCTTCTTCCCTTAGGTAGAACATGCTAAACTTAAATATAATTATGTTACAATTTAATAGTAATTTTTTCAAAAGAAAAATAAATACTGAATAAAAAAAAAATAGAGGACACACATAAATATACACATAACTATGAAACCTTTTACAGTGTGTTGGTCGAGTGGTGTTTTTATCTCAAGTTGTATGATATTTTTATCTATGTTGATTCCGGATTCAAAACTCCTTCTGGTAACTTTTTAATAAACTAACGAACTTGCTACTGCATATCAGTGGATCTAAGAAATGGGTGAACAATTGATAAATGGGTGAACAATTGAATTGATCCATATTACGTGATTTAGGTGAAACAGAGATCAGACAACGGCGTGATACAGAAGCGGAACGCGCATCTGAATGCGGGAGCACGTTGTCTCATGCCACTTTCATATATGCTGCCTCTACCAGTGTCCACAACTGACTAGAACGAAGTGAAATGAACTTGACATATTTTGAACAAGTGCACTCGCTAAATAGAGAATAAATGTGTCAAATGGTTCAAGCAAAACTGCATCGGAATACACAATAAATGGAATTGATTGACAAATAAGCATTTTCTTTTTCTTTTGGAATCGAAGGTGCCGGAATGCCACTTTGGGACGTACCCACTCCATTTAACCCCTGACCCTACCCCCTAACCCAAATCCCAACCCCTAAACCTACCCGTTTGTGATGTAAGTGGAGTAAAAATGCAACCTCCAAATCACGTTCATTTTATGTGAACACAATTACTTCCTGGTTCCCATGGGACTAGAACCATTTCTGCAAAGATTCCTTGTGAATGCTTCTTTTCATTCTTTTGAGCCAAATCTCAGCAATTAACCGGTCTAGCCAGTTCACAACATCGAACTTAATCAAACTTTAGTTCCTGGTTGATGACACAAAATGCACAGCTGAAGTACATTAACTGGCTATGCAGCACGTTGAACTGTTCGACTCAAATAAAACTGAATAAGCCGGTCCCACTAACTGTCAAAGTTTACAGAGGATTACCCAGGAATTGCAGTGTGTTGAAATGTTAATAGCAGTAACCACATAAAACATTTATAAATCTAGAGAGCTATACTATGAGCATGCGTGTACCGAGAAATTAAACGAGCCTGGGGCGAAATGTAATTTGCTTTACTGACAAACAAAATGTACTGGAAATATGCTTGGGTCTGTAGTTTTACTAAATAAAAGTTTCATTAAAACATGCCAAAACTTTCCAATCAAGAGATGTAAATGAATTTGACTACTGATTATTGTGTATGCAGATTATATTTTAAATTGTTATAAGCTGAATCATGGATTCTGGTGAGCTGAAGTTTATTCTCTTTATATGCTTTAGATATGTAGAACATATCCACGTTTGTACATCCGTGTCTGTATTGGGTTCTTTAGGTGCAAAATATTAATATAGAAAACCATGATGTAATTAATATTTGTTAGTTGTATATGACATGCAGGATCACAGAATGAAACACTGATGACAATAAATGCTGTTATTATAATAAATTAATTGATTCAAATTAATAATCAGCAATATCCATTCACATATGGCTTTATTTAAGTGTTTGAGCATGAAAACCATGACATTGGGATGTTAGAATTACGTACTAATGAAGTAATTATGTGACGATGTAAAAGAACTGCTGAATCGGTTTTTGAACCGGTTCGTGGAAAAGAACTGTACGAAAGAACCAGTTTGTGGAAAAGAATTGGACTTCCCATCACTAGCGCAATGTGCTAGTCGTTCTAGAAGGAAATGTGTCTACATTTGATGTAACGTTTGGTGGTAGTCAAGGCAAGGATGAAGGCGATGAGTAGGACCCAAGTGCAGATTTATTGAAGATTGTAGGTGATACAGGAACAGGACAAGGACTTGGAACAGGAACAGGCTAGGACTAGACAGACTGGGCTAAGGCTAAGGCACATCAGGGTGACATCAGGGTGACATCAGGGTGACATCAGGGTGACATCAGGGTGACATCAGGGTGACATCAGGCAGGGGTCAGGGTGACATCAGGGTGACATCAGGCAGGGGTCAGGGTTACAACAACAATACTTGACAAGGTACAAGGGAAACATGAGGACTTAAATACATGAACAGGGGAAACATCAGCCAATGGACAAACAGGACTTAAACAGGATAATAAGGTGATTAACTAAAACCAATGACAAAACTAGAACTGATAATAAAGCAATCAAACAATAAACCAATGAAAACCAGACACATGAACAAGGAGGGAAAACAGGACATGACAAGACTGGGAAACAGGAACATAAGAATGGTTTCAAAATAAGAGTGCATAAACAAAAGACAATCTGGAGTGTAACAGGTGCCAGAAACTTAAAAGTAAAGGTACATAAACAAAAGACAATATGGAATGTAACAGGTGCCAGAAACTAAAAATAAAGGTACATAAACAAGAGACAATATGGAACGTTACATTTGAATTGATGACTACTCAACAAGGCATGTGCATCTAAATATACATTAAGAAGGTCTTTAAAGGAATACTGCAGTTCACACAAATTTTTTTATTGAAAATTCTATTATAATTTACTAACATTCATGTTGTTACAAACCCATGTGATTTTCCTTTATCTGTTGACACCCAAAAGGATATGTTAGGCAGAATGTTAGCCTCAGTCACCATTCACTTTTACCACAAGGCTATACCATATTGCCTTACATCTAACACAAGTCAGTCATACTGGTTTTGGACAAACATGAGAATTCTAAAATCATGTTAGTTCAACAAATGGCTTGCGGACATCTCAGCACACACACAAAATACTCTTTTGATAGGTCAAGTGTGCCTGTCCTTTCTGCTGTTGCTCAGACCAGCATGCATGATAATGCCTGTAGCTCAGTGTTCCAAACTTCTGCTACATTACCTGATGTTGCAAATCAGACATGATTAATCAGGTAGAACCCTGTTGTCATAAATAGGAGCATCTCAAACTTTGGTTAATTTGAATTGTGATCTTGTGCAATTGCTCTTGACTTTGCTTGTCATGGAATATTATTTTTCAGAAACTTGAAAAATAAACCCAGATTCTCAAATTCTCAAATCATAGTCCATTTGTGTGCAGCAGAAAGCTTTGAAAAAGAAAAGGATGATCACATGCACCCATCACAGATTGATCTTTTCCTCTGATCTGATTGGTTTAGAAGCTCACGGCACTGATCCTGCACATGTTTCATGTTGGCGAGGAACACCCAGTAATGTGTGTGATCACACACTGTTTCTGCTACGCAGTCTTCTGCTCATTAACTGAGCTCTGTGTAGATGTATGTGTGTGGTTATATGTTAGTCTTGATTAGGACCCCAATTCTATCCACAGGCTGTGCTGTAGAGATACAGAGACATTGAAATGACAATGATGGAACACGTGGTCATTAGTGTTGCCTTTAGCTGAGTGCACGATACCAAATTTGCAGAATATATCCAGGTTTGATGCTGTTCTAAAGGAGCTGTCAAAGCAAATAACGCAATTAATGTGTGATATTACATTAGGACCTTGAATAAGTGTTGTCCGTTTGTCAAATCAATGCATTTCACACTGACTGTAAAAGTTGGATATTGAATTTCATATAACAGATCTGAGATTCTGTTTGAAGTTTGGTTTTGACTGTTTAGACTGGCTAACAGATTGAAGGCTTGTTTTGAAGGGGAATTGCTGGAAGGCCTCCTCAAAGTAACTTCTTTGGTCAGTCTGCTACTGTGGGCTTCCCACAACGCCTGCCTCTGGATCTGACAGTGGATTGACAGGCAGAGTAGCCCCGTCTTTGTTTCATAAATCCAAATGACATGGTAGCAAAACAGATGGCTTTGAATCGATTCCTGCTCTGGCAGACCTCTTATGTAGGGGTGTTTCTAGAGGGGGGCCAGAGGTGGCAGCAGACCCCCCCGGATAGAAGCCTGGCTCCCTCCCACACACATATATATATATATATATATATATATATACACAGTATATGGATCGCTGACGCAACGGTTTAACTGCCAGCAGGAGGTGAAACCACTGAAAATGTTCAAGCGTATGACCAAATGGTCATTGAGCATAAATTACTGACAGTCGAAAATGCCCCCGTCAAACCGTCCCTGATCTCCGGACAATCGCATTTCACCATCTAGTGACTATTATCATGATTATGTTTAATTAAAAATTTGCTCATTATGGATAATAGTCGTTCGGAAGGAGAATAACTCTTAATACCATAATGTCAGAGCATTCACCTGCCTCTGTGTGCAGCTTTTCATTACAGCACAATGATCACCAAAGGAAGTGGCAAAACTGTCCACAAGTTGTAATAAAAGTAGGAAAAACTGTAATTATAGCTGCTACATCTAATCAATAAAATCTATAATTATCGATAATGAAAATCATCTACAATGAATGCGTGAGCATGGAGAAGCGCTGTCAGTGATGTCACTTTAAAGCCCAGTGAAAATGTGTTGCATGATAAAACTCATTTGAAAAACATGTTGAAACAGAAAAAAACACTATCCAGGTTGCCCAGCGCACAAGAACGTCTCGGGTTACTTAAGTGTAAACCTTGTTCCCTGAAAAATCGCAACGAGATGCTGCAGTAAAGAGTAAAACGCTTTGCGAACATCTTATAGTTGTGACCAGCTGTGAATATGTGTGCAACACGTCAATGAACATTGACCGGAATTTATAGCCTCTGCCGGTGTAATCATTGGATGAACCTGGGGCAGGGCTATAAATAGATGCGTCACCAGAGCACTGTCAGGTATTTTGTCTGAAGAGCAGTCCTGGGGCATCCCAGTGCGGCAGTGAAGTGCAGCATCTCGTTCCGCTTTTTTCAGGGAAAAAGGGTTACACATAAGTAACCCGAGACATTCTCTTTACAAAAAGCTTCACTTATGATGCTGCGCTGAGAAAAGCACTTTGGGAACGAGAATATCCACACCACCGCACTGTGGCTGTCCGGACCCCCAACGGTTGTGTAGTGTGCTCACAAGACGTCTCAGACATGAGCTTGAGATGTCGACTCAAGGACATAAGAGCCCGGAGTGGCATGAACATTCAAACTGTAGAATCTAATGAATGTGTGCGGAGAGGGCCAGCCTTCCGCATGACAAACATGCTGCAGAGGGACCCCTCTGGCCAAGGCTTCAGAGGAGGCGACCCCTCTGGTAGAGTGAGCCCTGATGCCTACTGGCGAAGCTTGACTGCGCTCCTCATAGGCCAGGGAAATAGCGTCCCTCACCCAATGCGACATAGTCTGCTTGGTGGCGGCCGCCCCCCTGTTGCGGCCCCCATGGCAAACTAATAGTTGCCCTGACTTACGCTACTGGCTAGTGCGGTGGACATAAGTCTGAAGGGCACGGACTGGACAAAGTCTGTGAAGTCTTTCCTGCTCCGGCATTGTAAACGGCAAGTGTGAACAGGTAGTCAGGATGAGGGTGCAAAATTGCTTTGGTCCTTCCTGGGGCAAACTCTAAACAAGCTGGCAAGACAGACAGAGCTTGTAGGTCCCCAATTCTCTTTAGAGAGGTAATCGCCATAAGAAAAACCATCTTGAGAGTCAGAAGTCTGTCAGACGCTGACTCTAGAGGTTCAAAGGGGGTCTCAACCAGACCCTCAAGGACTAGTGCTAATTCCCATGAAGGGGTCCTGGTCCTAGCAGGAGGCCTAGGTCGCCTAGCTCCACGAATGAAGCGAGCGAGTAGAGGATGTCTCCCCACGGCACCCCGTCTGAGAGTGGCGGGGCATGTGCCTGCTGACAGTTCTTCCTGAAAAAAGTCCAGAACTGAAGCAATCTGGCATTTAACTGGACCTGCATTATGTGTACTGCACCATCTTTCAAAGACACCCCATTTATTAGCGTAACTTGTAGTAGAGGGAAATGCATACAGGCGCATTCTGGGCCATGTATGCGCCACCACGTCCAGCCTCAGGGAGAAGTAGGGGACACATTGTGCTGTTCATAGAGGCGAAGAGGTCCTCTTCTGCCCTGTAAAATCTCACCCACATTTATTCCAAGTGGAGGGAGCCCTAGCACTTAAAATGGTCTCGATAACCTCAGGTGAAAGCCCTGTGTCCCTCAGTTGGTACCCCTCAGGGGCCAAACATGAAGGTTCCACAGCTCGGGCCGGGGATGAAATATTGTCCCCTATGCCTGAGACAGAAGGTCCCTCCTGTTCGGAATCGCTCATGGCGAGCCATCGAGGAGAGACATTATCACCGAGAACCATACCCTGTTCGGCCAGCGCGGCGCTATCAGTAAGAGGCAAGACCCTTGCTGGCGAACTCTGACCAAGACTCCCGGGAGCAGAGAAACCGGGGGACACGCTTACAGACACATTCTGGGCCATGTATGCGCCATCGCGTCCAGACCCAGGGGGGCTGGGTGACTCAGAGAGAATTAGAGTGGACATTGCGCTGTCTGAGAAGAGATGAAGAGGTCCACTTCTGCCCTGTAAAATCTCACCCAGATTTGTTCCTCTACCTCGGGGTGGAGTTTCCACTCCCCCATCGGTATTTTCTGTCTGGACAGTAAAAATATGGGCATCCAGGGATGTAAACTGCCCTGAGTGACAGGAGCTTGCCCTGGGCCCCAAGGAGAACCTGACATGCCAGAAATTCAGCTGACGTGAACATGGACCTCCTTGATGGTTTATGTAAGAGACTACCGCTGTATTGTCCACCCACACCAAGACATGGCAGCCTCTGGAGGAAGTATTTCAGGGCCAGAAATACAGCCATCAACTCAAGACAGTTAATGTGACAATCGAGCTGACGACCCTCCCATTCCCCTTGAGCTGGACGACCACTTAAGACCGCTACCCAGCCCGTCAGGGAGGCGTCTGTCGTTAACAGCCTGACAAGACTCGCCTAGAGTGGAACCCAAGGTAAGAAACCGGCGTTTGAACCACCTAGAAAGGGAACGAAGCCCGCGATGCGTAGCCCTTATTTGCCTTAGGGGAATGGCCCTTGGATGAAACCCCCTGGCTTTTAGCCACAGCTGGAACGGTCTCTTATACAATCATCTTTATTTCATGTAATATCTGGCTTCACTGCAGAGTTTTGAAATATACAAGGATTTATGACCATTGTGTGATTTTTAATGCTTGTTGATTTTGTACTAATGTAATATTTTGTACAATGATCACAGAAAAAATCTGAAAATTTTCTACATTTAAAGAGCCATTTTATGAGCTTAGTCTAATGAAAATAATGAGCCTTTCAAATGTGCATCCATACGCATTCCTTGTGGGTACACCCATACAGAGACACACAATGGACATCCAATTACCATGAGGTTGTAGCATAGTGATTTCTCCCTCTGCAGCCACATTCACCCAAGACCCAAACAGTCATTCAAATTACAGATCAAGCCTCCCTTCTGCACTCGTCCGCAAAATAGGCTTTTCAGGCACGCTTTTCGGACCTTGCTCTAATCTGATCTCTCTCGCATAATTGAATGTCAGTTGCCACATGAAGATTCTTTCCCGGTCTCAATTAATGAATCATTGTGTTTGGCAGGAAGGCTAGACAAAACAGAAAGCAAAATATTTACTCTTGCAAGTGGTTCCTGAGTTATTATGTTATGTAATTTAAATGCAAATATATCAGTGAACGCAGGAGGGGTGTGGGCATTGATTGAAAACACAGCATTATTGCATGATATGATGTGCTTCACCGCATAAAAGATATAAAATGCCATTTATTCAGTCATTATTATGTGCAGATGGAGTTTAGTTGGGTAGGAAATAGACTTAAGAGGGAATAGCTCTGGGTTTGCCCCAGGATTGCTTTAAATATGCTCGCCTTTTTCATTTATTCTATAAACTTCTCTCTTTTTACATTAGTTTATGCCTGAGGCTGTATTAATGATTTCCAAAGTCGTGATTCAATAAAGATCAATCATAATTATTTCAGTAGCTACTGTTTTTAAATTTCAGTATGAATCAGATTTACACAGCACCTGCGATTACAGCTTTTTCACGTATTTGTTCTTATGCTGGGAGGCACCATGAGAAACGTATGTCATTTTTATTGTGACACATTGCCATAAGACACATGATACCAGTCTTGCAAATTTAGCAGTAAGTCTTTGATGTTACATTGGTGAAGCGTTCCCCTATTCTACCAAGCAAAGAGTGGACTGAAGACTAATCTACAGACTGAAGAGAGGCCCTCTGTCCTGCAGTGTGACGCACTCTAAACTTTGCCAATCTCAATAAATATACTAGAGAAAGGTGTCATTTCACCCTCTTCATTTATCTGTCCCCCATATGTCATTCTGTCTATTCTGTTTCACTCGTCTCATATGGCATTATTATTTTTTTTTCACAATGCAGTGGATTAAAAGAAAATATATTTTTCTACATACAATATAGCCAATAGACATACTTTTGGCCATGTAGTTTGATTAACATGTAGTCTAAAATCATACACCCAAATGTTGGAAGTTTTCCTTATTTAATCTGTCACATGGCCTTAAAATAGGATGACACCTAAGAAACATGATGCCATGTTATTAAAAAAATGTAATTTTCATTTATGAAGTTGTCACTTTGATTGTATAAAGATGACAGGATGTCATAGGGGAAAGAAGGGGAACAAGATTAAGAAATGTCAAAAATCAGGCCACCCACCTGCATGAGCACGACATCTCAATATACCATAACAGAGCACAATATATAGACATTAGTGGTAAAAACAGAGAGCTGTTTGAAAGGATGTCAAAAAGTTTAGTTGAGACTCTGTCCTGAAGTGCATAAACCAGGTGGAGTCCCTCTCTAGTGATTAAAAATGGCACCCCCTCTCTTGCTCCTCACCCCCTCTCGCTCCCCTTTCTCCTCCATCACACCTCTGTCTACTTGCATTAGTGCGGAAATGAGATTCCACTAATTAATTAGATCTCCAAGTGCTAAAGATGAAGATTACATCCCAATGAAGGTTAGGAATGTCAATCACTTTTTTTTTTTCTAGCTTTGGATTCCTGGAGATAAATTGAGCCCCATGGGAATTGTGTGTAGAAAAAAAAGGTCAAGCTGTTAATCCTTCTCTGTTATTAACTGAGTCTCGCTGATCCACTCAGTCAATAAAGGCGTGAAACATCAGAAAGAAGTGGAAAACCAAAGATGAGTACTGTCAAAATTTGTGGCGAAAGACGTCGAATTTTGAGAAATGGGAATGGCCAACTAAAAGTAGCGACAATGCAAACTTAGCTAAAAAAAATTTTACCGAACAAATTTTTTGGTCTGTCTACACTCATAGATTTTCTATGGAAACATGGGATAGACTGACGTTGCAGTGCATCCAGCTGATTTTCTAGCATCTCGTGCTGGAGCACTGCATTTTTTAGACACAGTGTCAGGGAAAAAAGAATGCCAACTTTTGAAAGCGCCCTTACAACACCTGTGTTCTATTTTTTTAGGGCAAGAATTTACTCGTCTAAATGGCCCCTTACAGTAGCTCAACTACTTTTAAAGTAGCATCACTTTGCTACTAATGAGCTACTTTTGCCAAAAAGTACCAGTGCAGCACGAAAAAACACAGTTTTTGTATTGTGTGCGCATTTACCGCTGAGCGAACTGGTAAAAATCAAAAATGCTTTCCTAGAATGTTGTCTCTCTAGGTCATAGTGTTGCGCAATCTGGACAGTAAAAAAAAAATTAAAATAAGGATTTATCCAAGTAATTGAGTCCAAGCACAGAAATCCCACAGAAATTTTGTTGTGTTTGTTTTTTGCAGAATTTTTTGTTTAATGCTGCTGTTCATCACGCTTTTAGACATATTCCGTAATTTAAAGTGTTTTCTAGTTAAAAAAAAAATATTTATTTTTTTATGTGTGGACATTTATCTGTCCAAATGCTGTGTAATGCTGTCACCTATTTGTTATCTTCATTTGTTTTCAACTTTAAAACCACTTCCTGAGTCACTTGTGTTCTTTGTCTATGCGTCAAGCTTTTTTGTGCAATAACATGCTTGGTCTGAACGGTCCTTTAAATGCCTTCAATGTAATTAGCTTTTAGTGTTGTAGTTAACTACTTTTTTTAAGAGTAGCTTGGCTATAGTTACACTACTTCAAATAATGAGTAGCTTGGGTATCTGCAGTTTCAAATGATCTTCCCTAAAACTGTCAGAGACAAAGATCTTAAGAAGGAATATTATACATAGTTCCATATTTCAAGGGACGTTCTATAGGAATTTTAGTAATAAAGAGAATGACTCACTCTAAGCTCCTCCAAATCCCTCACATACTCACAAGCAGGCTCGCATTGAGGCGTCCCATACAAATGCATTGACTTTGCACTGTCGAACTTGCCAGGACTTATGCAGGAACTCTCTTTGTTTAAAATATGCATCTTTTATTTTACTGGCAAAGAGCCGGGAGTAATTTAAGAACAATCTGTCCCCGAACAGCATAATATAATGGGCAATTGTCTGTATTTATAAGGAAGGAACAGGTATGAGCTGGTCTCTCTGGATCTCAAGAAGGTTCCAAATGTCTCCAATTACTGCACATCCTTAAGTTCTGGGAGGAAATGAAAAGTGGGTGTTATAAATATCTATGTCTGGCCAATAAAAGTGTATTGGTGTTTTATTAAAGCCATAAAGCCAGAAAGGCCACGCCTGAACAGAGGCGGATAAAGCAGTAAGGCCTGAGATAGGCCATATTGCGTGCGTGTCAAGGAGAAAAATTAAGTCTGGGTAGATGGTCCCAGCGGCATTGCATAAATTTGAACTCTGCTCCCCTGCATCTGTAGGGCGTTCTACCGAGTCCATACCAATCCTTTTGGGCAATCTGGCTCAGGAAACTCTATCTAAGATGGTCGCTCTTTCATCATGCAGCGAGGTCAGACTTAATTCCTTGACATGGCTATTGGCTTGACTGCTCTTCCTGTTAATCCCACCCAAAGAATCCCTCACCTCTCTGCACATGCCCCGTTCCCCCAGGTGGGATGCAGGCATTCAGACTCACGCGGTCCCAGATGGCTGTGTGGGTTGAGATAAGAACAGAGTCAGATCTCTGCACCGACAGAAGGACGGTGGGGTAATGAAGTGAGTGATGAGTTTCTTCTCTCTTTGACAGAGCTTTGCATCAGAGATCACCTGGTTTCCACACAGAGAAAGAGAGTGAGCTACAACAGAAAGAAGGATCGTTCTCTTTTCCATTTATTAATGTGATGGTTAGACTCACAAGGAAGTGGAAAGCAGGATTCGGGCAGATCTGTTCATCAGGAATGGGTCACTGGGCACACTTTTAAACAAGTAATTGGGTCCTAAAAGAATCTCATACCTAAGTCAGCAGATTGTGATTTTGTTCAGGTTGTGCTTTGCGATTTGTTTGGCTATTTTATAAATGGACAATTACAGTGGCCCGAAAACATATGTGGAAACACAAGTCACACATAAAATTTATAAATGTCACTGCATGAATAGCAAAATATCATACAAGTGGCATTTATTTTAGAGAACGATAGTACTAGCACACTTTTCAAGCAGAACAGTTCACATAAAGCAGTTTGTTAGGTAATATAGTAGATACTGTTCAAAATAAAGACAAAGAGGGTTTGGAAATGATTGTCAAACTTTGCTCAGACACCTGTGTGAACTTGAGGAGAACTGAACTCATACTTAAACTAAAAATGACTTTGAGGCCACTTGGTTAAAAGTAATGGCAAATATGGCTAAAAAAATTTAAGTTACTTCCGGGAAATTACGTAGCATTATTTGCTTGCAGATGCCACTTAGTTTGATGTTTTGTTGTCTAATGCAATGAAATGTATAATATTTCTGAGATTGTATAATTGCTTTAATAGGGCAAATGCTCTAGCCTTTTTCATATTAATCGGAAACTATGTCACCACAGGGTAAAGCTACTTCTGCCATGGCTTTGCAGCTAATACTTCAGTATACATACCGTATGCCTCGAATAACGCTTCTTCCAACTTCTGTATGGTATGTTTTCCAATGAGCCACAATTATTTATCATCTATTCGGCTATTCAGGCTGCAGTTTATATGCTCAAATGCAGTGCTGGTGCAGTTTCTTCACCAGCTCCCGTCTCATAAGCATAAACGAGAATCCTTGCATCACCGTATCACGATAAATTATTTTTAAAAAGCTTGATATACTCCCAGCACAGATGCAAAAAAAATCTCATTGAACCTTGTATTAACCTCCCCAATATGTTAAATACATTATAAATGTATAAATAACAAATGAAACCAAGTCATCCCGCCAAATGTATTTACCTATTTTCATACATTACTCTATATATATTATATACACAATGCACATTAATCCCACCATCCCAGTAACATAGCAGCAGAGAGCCATAAGGATTTGTGCATTAAACAATGCATTTTATACTGATTATAACAATATTAACGTGTGCAAAGTGGAATAAGCACTACACTGGATATTACAGTATGGATTTACATAGTAAGAACATTAGCTACACATACTACTCGAATGATTAAAAACAGTCTCACGAAAAAAACAGCCTTGTCTCACCGCCATGGTTCCAATCTTTTATTTCTTTTATTTCTAGGGATAATTAAATTTCTATGAATATATATATATATATATATATATATATATATATATATATTTGTAAATTCGAACCATGTGCTATGTAAAAGACAGATGTATCTCTGAGTTGGTTTGGCTGTTTAATGAATTATCCTGAATGAGTTTAATGAATTATCCATTAACTTTACCACACTCAGTTTTATGATAATGCCAGAAGCATGTGAATGAGATGAAATATCAGATAGAGAGATGACAGAAGTGTCTCAGTCTATTAAAGTGTCCATGGTGCGAGTGATCAGACATGATTTTCCCGGCCCTGCTTCTAATTTTGGAGCTGCACAGGTGTGTGAGAGAGCGGAGTTGGCTGTCGATGCAACCGTGCTGTTTTTGCAACGAGCAACAGCGAGACAAACAGACCGAACTGCAGAGGAACAGTTCAAAGGATTTATTTACAATAAAAGTGAGCAGTCTCTGTGGATGTCGAGATTCCCGGCACCAGCTGCTGCAGCGGGGAGAGATGACAGAGAAGCGTACTGTGGCCGCGCCCAGGGAAATCCCTGAAGAGTGTGTTCGTTGTGGAAGTCAGGAATAGATTTGTGAAATCCTCTGTTGAAGCTTAGTGAGGTGCAGAATGACGCCCAGCAGGGTAGGGCAATCTAGCTCCCACATGAAGGCAAAGATGATGTATCTTCAGTGGAAACCCAGCTGACATGCAGCAAACTGGAAGGCAACCACACAATTGACACACAGACAACCAACAAATACATGAGACAGGACCAACTAGGCAAAGAGAGTAAGGTTAGTTACTTCACACCAAACAACTATCTTGCAAAGATGCCGAGAACACAAATGGCTTATGAAGGGAGTGAATTAGAGGATAGCAGGTGTTGCTTGGCACACTATTCAGTGGCATGATCAGCGTTCCCCTGGAACAATCAATGTACCCATCGCAATGTCGTGCCTGCAATACATGAGGGAGAGAAAATAACAAAACATACAAAACAAACTGGCAAACTCACCGGAGCTGTGACAGTTTTACTTGCAATAATGCAGAGCCAACCCAAACAGACACAGAGAATAATATGCATATGCTGGATTCAGTCACATTATGCCTTCCTTAAAGTTGTCAGAATGTTAATTAGAGCTCGGTAGAGTCAGATTAAACATTTACACGCTATTTGATTTGAAAGACTTTGATTTCAGCAGATCTTGCTTATGTTTTAATAGCCGTTGTTGATACCTGAAGTAAGTTTACCTTGCGAGGGCCACCCCTGGAAGTGAGAAACTCGGAAGTGTGGAAAAAGCCCTAACAATTGCTTTGCATTCTTTTGCAATGTATCATATTTTCCAACAAAGGGGTAGCCAGAAGATAATGCTTACAATGTCATCAATGATGTAATTATGATGACGAAAGAAAGCAGCTTATATTGGAATGCACTTTATGTATGAATACATTTTATGAACAGAGATAATACTGTGGGTGTAATCAATGATGCAATTATGATGATGATGTTATTCAGTAATCGAGCTCATAGTGGAATGTACTTTTTTATGAAGCCAATGCATTCTGTAAGCCAACACAGGGGTAGTTAGAGGATAAAGGGGATGATATTACCAATGATAATGCAATGCATCAGCTCATTTTGGGAAGTACTTTTTGTATGAAAGCAATAGGTTTTGTGAGCCAACACAGGCATCGTTTGAGGGATAATATTAATGATGTTATGTTGTTGATATTATAACAGATCTACCTTTATCGGAATGTTCACTTTGTATGTGTGAAACATATTACCTTGTTCTGGTACTAAAAGAGCAATTTACAGCTTCTCAGTACATTTCCCCTGTTGATGACAGTGGTGGCAGCTGCAGGCAGAGTCATCACTAGCTGAGCTATTTTGTCTTTCTTTTAGAGTTTAGAGTGCTTTTCAAACAGTGGACCTGCTGTGCCAGATCCACATGTTGCAAGCTCACATAACACACAAAGATGTATTCTAGATAGCAAACTGTAACTGCGTGTGTGCGTGTGTGCGCGTGTGTGTGTGTGTGTGTGTGTGTGTTGTGTGTGGTGTTTGTGTGTATGGGCTTTGGAACAGCCATGGTAGTATTTAAATGGCATATTAGTTCATGACTTATTTTAAGTAAATTAAATAAATTGTTAAGGACAAACACATGACTAAGGGGGTCATGACATGAGAAATCAAATTTATAACATATATAAGAGTTCATTGTACAATAAAAGCACACTGCAAGTTTTAGAACTCAAAACTGACTGCAAAAAGAGCATTTGTTGAAACCAAGACTTGTGCATCTGACCGCCTCCACAACAACAACACATCACATCTACTTTACCTTATCAGTTCCATAGTCCTGCCTAGAAGCAATGAGCAGTTAGATGGCAATGTGAGAGCAGGTCAGTCAAGAGCAGAGAGCCAATAAGAACAGTGGATGTTTACTGTCAAGTCTTAAAGGAGAAGCAGAACCATCACCAAGCGTTTTTGACAGAGGCTCAGAATTAGGCTAGAAAATTATCATGTTTTACAAATATATTACTTTATTAATATTATAAGTGAACCTCAAGGTGGTCAAATTGCAACTTTAAGTTAATTCAAGTTTATTACTGAAAAGCATTTTAAAGTAACATTTAATAATGCTTATTATTAAATAATTATATTTAATAAATATAAATGTAAGGAAGTGATGAAATCATTTTATTATTAAATAACAATAAAGTTTAATAAATGTTATAATAAAATGACTGTCAGGATCCTGACATCCGTGTTCTTTGTTTGTGTTTTCATGTTCAGAGCATGGTGTTTGGATCCTGACTCTTCAGCCTAGATCGGTTTCTGTTTTGAGTCGGGATCTGGACATTCGTGCTCCACGTCTCATCTTTGTGAGCACGTGGATTCAGGTTCGGTTCTCTTGCCAGGCACTCTTCTGTCAGTCTTGTGTGTTGTATGAGTGCATATGGCTGTGTTTGATTCCTCGTCGCTATGTGCACTCTGGTCAGTTTGTCTTGTATGTTAGCACATGGCTTTGTGTTTGTCTATATTAACTTAATTATATACTATTACTTTATTATATTAATTGTAATGTTGGAGCTGCTGCCCTGCGACCCGACTTCGGATAAGTGGTTGAAGATGGATGGATTGATATTAATTGTAAAGAAACAGTGCTGTTTAGACTCTCCATACACACCACTAGCGACCTAACTGCCAGCCACTGGCAACAGGCAGCAACAAAGTATCTGGCCGTGTGAACGCAGCTTTATAGTGTTACTTCTAGTCGGCCCTTGTTGTCTCCCTGTTCAATTTGTGTTTTATTCTAGTTTGTTGCTTTTAATTTTTTGTTAATAATGTATCTTTATTTTACTTATTCCTGCATTTGGGTCCTCGTTCCTTGCAAATCATGTAACAATGACCCACAGAATCGATATGGAACTGGAAGTCAGTGCAAGTTAAATAATTATTTTTAGAATTAAATTTGTTTACTTGAAGTAGCATGTAATCATTTATTTAACTTATTTTACTATATTTAAAATCATTATTAAAATGAATGTAAAGTAATGTGGTGACTTCATTCTGAAATGGCAATATTTAATGTAGTAATAACTTAATGAAACTGAATGAATAATATACAGTTATTTCATTTGATCATTTATGTAGATAACTTATTGTTAAGAACTAATGCTTATTTCATTAGTAAAGCTAATTCAATTCTTTCAAATAAATTGGAACCATATGCCATTGTGATATGTTCTCATATTTTCTTTAAATCAACCCCACAGTGTTTGCATGTGTGCTTGTGTTTATGCATATTGTAGCCTGTAATAATGTATATTAAACTTCTACTTTTACCTTTGTGAATTCCATAAGGGCAACATCTGTCTGAATACGGTGATCACAGATTTTAATAAATATGGTTGCGTTCTACACTACAGCTACAGTAAAATAAATTGAATTTCAGTGACCAAAGTGTTCCATGGAATTTTGCTTGGGTACGTCTTCAAAGTTTGGGGCTTCAGTATAGTTTTGTGTTGAAGCAAGTTGCCATTTTTTTAATGTTCTGTTCTGTTTTTAATGTGATTGATCATATTCACAAGCCAACACAAATGTGTTCCATTGTTCCAAATTAATGTGGTGTGACCCAATAATAGTTGTGCGTGTGTGTGTATATAATGTGCATCCAGATGGAAGATGAGACTTGTACCATGAGTGCTTATGAATGACTGATGGTATGACACTTGCAAAAATACCATGGAGACCTTTTCAAAATTCCCAAAACATTCTATAGGCTCTGGCAGTCAGACTTTATCAGCCAGTCCAAAAGAACTTCTGAAAGGGCAGAGAGGAGGGATGGTGAAGCTTGCTAGAGCCCATGGCTACTTTGAATGGCAGAAATAAACTCGACAATGTCAGTTAGCTAATGTGGAAGGCATTGTTGTTAGCTGATTTTTATATTGTTAACCTCTGCATCTCTTTCTCTATCTTCCTGCTGTATAAGGCACAAGGACATTCATCAATAACCCATTTTTGGTTCAAAACATTCTGAACTTAAACACAGTTTCAGCCGCCACCATTTATTCCTTGACAAATGTAGAGAAATAGCAGAAAAAAAGACTTTGTTACCTTTCAGTGCTTAAATTATTTAATTGATCGTAGAAACACACATTTTTGTACATGATCAGTTCCTCTCTACTTGTGTCATGATGGAAAGTCGGCAATTTATGGTAAGCATTAATATTAAATGTATTAAAGTCAAATGAATACCCTTACTCTTGATAAACCAACTATAAAGCCTCTCAAAAATCCCATGCTGTTCAAGGCCATAGATAACCACAGACCTGTCTGTGCATAATTGGAAAAAATGAGGGCAGAAATTGGCTGATTTTGCACAACAGGAGCAAAGCTTCCACCCATAAGTGTCACTGCAGGGATCCAAGGTGCATTATATTCATAGCACAGAAAGTGCTCCTTATAATCTTGACAACTCAAAGGGCAAGCATAGGGCAATAATGAGCTGATGGCTTCTTGGGGAGTGAATTTTCATCCCTCCTCTTTACTAAGGACCCAGAGACTGGGGCCTCACCACAGGGGTTGCAGAGGTGATGTTGAAGAAGGGTAAACCCTATTACAGTATGACTTAAACTGGCAATATATCTCTTCATAGTGATTGGATGCTGATAGATGATCTGTTCAATTCTAGTTCTGTGACATAAGTGAAAGTGTTAGACTGAGTGGTTCACAAGGGCAATTTTCCCGGGAGTATTGTGAATTGTTGGTCTTTAAGTTGGTCTTTAAGTTAAACATAAACACTTAACACCAGAGGGGTAAGGGATTAACTTGTTAGCTTCAGCTGCTGGTAGATAATGTAACTACACCATTGTGCTGGCAAAAAGCATGTAATTCCATTGATGGTCATTCAAAAGTAGCCATGTATTCACAAAAGGAGATGTTAGGCCGTATGTTAGACCAAGCCAAAGGAGACATCAAGCTGATCTGAATGTTTTCATTGCACTCGGCTGCGAATAATCACAAATACTGATTGTAATCTTTAGTGATTCTGTCACCAAGCATTTTTCCTTCAATTTATTTATTTTTTAAAAATCAACGATATATTGGTATCAGAAAGGGGTGCTACAACAGATTGTTTTTATTTAACTTATTTTCTCACTTAAAGCTGCATATGGACATACAGACAAGCTCTGATGGGATAAAAACACAATCATGCACCTTTGCAAGGTAAAGTTACTTCATGAATTGCTTCCTAAGGGCATTCTCACCTGGCTCATTTGCAGCATTTGTTTCAGAACCTGGTGCATTTTCTCCCTTTGTTAATTTCATAGCACAGCAATCACACTCGGATAAAGCAACAACAAAAAAATAGATTGTTATTTCCTATTAAAGCTGCTTGGATCTGGCAAAGTTGAAACTTTGTAGTTGTACTTTTAGTACATTGGTTAATTGACAGGTGAGTGGTGGTTCACTGCTGTCTGGGACGCATTCAGGATGGCTTACTGTTTACACCTCAAATGCGATATGGTCACATGAGTTTTTGACTACTTCTGTATGTGTTTTTTTATGATCTGATCACAAAACGTATTTACACCTGCATTTAAGGTTGACCACTTGTGATCAGATCACTCGAATCTCATCTTAATACCAGCCTAGTACAGCATACACTGTAAAAAAAAAAAAAAAAAAAAAAAAAAATCCAGTTATTTTTACCAAAAAAAAAGCTGTGGTTGCCAGAAGAATGATGTAAAAACATACAGTCAAAATGTAACTTTACAGAACATCCTGTTAATTTTACAGTTTAAAACTGTTGTTTTTATGGTATGCTTTATGGTGCAGTACCATCGTTTATATTATTAAATGATAAACTTAATACATTAACCTACTCATACAGTAAAAATCTGCTTTTCACTTTATGAGGTATTGTTGATAACCATAGTAATTACAGATGACATGAAGTTCATCAGTAGTGGTTCTTTCAGGAGCAATGACCAATAAACATGTAGAGACAGTGCTCAGTGTCACTCACACAAACACTAAACACCATCAGGGTAACTAACACATGTGAAATTCAAATAATGCAATAAACATGAACTAAACTACATTAAATATAACACAGAACACCCCAATGTAGAGAAGTGATATTAAAAATAAGAAAAAACATAACTATATAACTATATAATTAAATGTAATGGGTAACGCAGGGAATTCTGGGAACGTTTTTACTGTAATTTTAACAATAATTTACCATAAAAAGTACATGTACTCTCTTGTTAAACATAATATACATTTTAACCATTAATTATATAAGAAAATCGAACTTTTTACATCTAATTTTTTATTTATTTCTGTATTGTCTTTTTGAATAAAAATATATATATATATATATATATATATATATATATATATATATATATATAAAGTGTAGATTTTAACTGCTCGTTAAACAATTTACTTTTTTTTTTACTGTAGAATTTTTAAAGTATTTTATCAATAAAATTATGGAAATGTTTTACAGTGTAGATCACAAGCATAATTTTCTGCAATTATTGGATTCAATACATTCAATACAATAAACTATATTGAAAGTGTCTCCACAGAAATTAAGTTCCACTCACATCTGAGTTTATGACAATAAACAAAAAATGCTCTTATAGCAATGCACTTATAATGGACTATGGCAAATCCATCCATCCATCCATCCATCCATCCATCCATCCATCGTCAACCGCTTATCCTGTACAGGGTCGCGGGGGGCTGGAGCCTATCCCAGCTAACATTGGGCAAATGGCAGGGTACACCCTGGACAGGTCGCCAGTCAGTCGCAGGGCTATGGCAAATCTTTCCAGATTATTCAAAAGCATAATTTTTGGGGGGTAAACACTTAAGATTTACACATTTCAATTCCATAACAAATTTAAATCAAGTTGAGTAATCTTACAAATATTTAAAATGATATATAGTAAATAATAATTGCATTTAGTTAAAGATTACACAATTTAATTTGATGGAATTTTTTGATTGTATTAATTTTTCAAAATTGTTTTATTTGAGGTGAAGTTGTCAAACTTATGCTTTTAGCAATGGGACTGTTCCTGGCAGATGAATGTATTAATTCCTGTGGGTAGTGTTTTCATTATGCAAACAGTGCATTCTGTCATGTCCTTGTCTGGTGTACTGTATTGTGCATACCATGCAAAAGTAGTTGGTTTTATCATTTTAACATGTATAATACTTCAGTTGTGTGGCTATATTTTGAAACACTATGTATTTTAGAGTTTACTTAAGTTAGACTTCCATTCTAAGTGCAATCCTGTAAACAGTTTTGGGGTAATGCACATTCAATAATAAGATAACTTTTTTTGAGTAATGAGTAAAGTAATACATAATTTTTTTTAATCTTTTTTAAGACCATAATATCTGGTTTACATTTTTAAATAAAGAAATTTACTTTTTAAGGAGTACACAATATTCTAACGAGTTACTTTTAAAAGTAACGTTACCTAACACTGCCTGTAAACAATATTATTTAAAAAAAAATTGTGGGATGATTTTCTTGTTATGTTCCATTTTTACTTATTATTTTGAGTGGAATTGAACAACAAGTCACATAAGCTGGTGATAAAGCTTCAGTTGTATAGACCCCAGAACATTCCTTTAACTATTAAGCTGAATATGTATGCAGCCAATCTGATGCCAAATGACCCAGAGAAGCTGAGCTTGTATTAACAATGTGTGAAGCATTTACAATGAACAGCAGCTGTGTGAATATCAGAATATTTTAATGAAGAGGGCCCATTACCCTCCTTCACCATTTACAGAACTATCATCAGCTTTGCTTTGTTGCCCTGCCAAAAACACTAGAAGCTCCAATTTCTCTGCCCCCTCTCTTATTACATGTTTAACATATTAAGTCATATACTAAGCACCCATAATGGGCTTACAACAGGCATTGTTTACCTAAAACCAAGCCTGTCAAATTTGTATGTTTGATTTCCCTAATACCTATTAAAAAATATATTTTTTTAGTATTATTTTACTATTTTAATTAAAGGCTGGTTTAGCTCTCTTAAAAATAACCAGTCCATGTCTTTGGAAGAGGAAAGCTATCCAAATGAGACTGTGTTGCCAAAATAAATATGGTATTTGCATTTATGCTAAATATCTACCTTATATTACTAACACATCCCAAAAGTTTTTCAGTATGAAATCAAAAAGTGCCTTTTTATAAAATTATACAATTTACTTTCTTAAGACATGTGCCTAGACTTATTATGCACAACTCATCAGTGCACATTATTCCAAAGAAGAAACATTTTGTCTATGTAATCTTTTATATAAAAAATAATATCTCTCTCTGAAACAACTTTCCGTCTCAGGTTGACATCACCAAGGCTGCTGAAATATTAACCAATCTGTGTCTACAGTATTTCATTAAGGTAGTAGTTCCCTACATTTGATTGCACACTGTGGTAAAGAGTGCCCCAATGTAAAAAACAGTATGTCACGTTAAGTCACTCTTTTGGTTGACTCTAAGTTAGCTAACATTGGCCTTGTGGCTGCTGTAATATGATATTATTACTCATAATTAAATTCTAACCTTGGTGTGCTTGAAGTTGGAATGTGAATTTACAGTTATAAGAGATTTCTTTATCCCATTTGAGTAAATGGCACTCATCGAGGCTAGCACCAAACTCTTGCATTAAGTGCTCAATGTCCTTCAAGACAAGGAAATTGAAAGTGAATCTGCCCTTTTTGCACAAATGCCAAACAACAAGAGTGGAAAACAGAAAAGAGAATGCAATAGATAAGAGGGGAAAAAAATAAGCCAAGGGCAATATTGTGAAGTTGCCACCATCCGTTATTTCTATCCTCCTTTCATCTGTGGAGGGGGGAGGAGAAGTATAAGTTCTCAAATGGAAAATATGCCTAATTAGTTATTTTCTGGCCCTATATGTAGTCTAATTGGTAGACTTTTAGAAATGTTCATGGCTGGCGTTTAAAGTAAAAAAAATAAAAAATAACTAAAAAAAACACATTTATCATTCGATGCTCATGTTCTGTACTTCATGAGTTCTTAGCCAGATAGAGTCCCTTTTCTTGAACAAATTTGTACCATTATTATTATTATGAAGCCCCCCCCCCAAAAAAAAATATTTGTAAAACATGATAATTTTCCACCCTTATTCTGACCCTCTGCCAGAAACGCTTAGTTCATAAGATGCATCAAATACTGTAACTATCACTGAAAACTAATTTACCTGACGGACTGAAACATGACAGAAATTAGAGTTTGCTGAATGCTGAGTCTTGACAGTTATGTGCTTGCATCAAATGTGGCATTTATGACTGTGGCTGTGGTGCTCCCTTTATTAGACTGTTTATATTGTGTGTGTCTGCCGGTCTGTGTATAACACGCTGGGTCCTTGTGTTTGTATCAAGTAGTAATGTGTGTGTGAAAGCAACTCGCAACACCGTAGAACCAGGGCCATGTCCAGAGGTAGTTCAATCCAGTGCGATTGACTATTTCATTAGATTCACAGAGGGAGGCTTTATCCCTCATATCACACCCGACTCACACCCAGCTGAGCCGAATCAACTCCAGCACTAATATTAGCATAAGGCTGACACATTAGAGACATTAGGTGGAGCGAGTTCAACATACACATTTCCTTACCCCTATTTCAGCTCTACCTTCATGTCCTCTCTCAATGTGTTGTATCATTTTACTAATGCAGTATATGGTATTTACCGAAATGAAAATCAAGGGTGAGACATTTAATTGTTTACACAAATTATTCTTATTAGTGATTCTTTAAAATTGTTTATTGTGCGAGCCCCTGATGGAAATTTGCGTGTGTTGCATGCAGAAAATGTGCATGTGGCATTAGCATGTGGTGCTTCATTAAATATTCTCTCTTCAAATGGAGCGAGTTTTATTTATTTATTTATTTTAATTTGGTTTCTTTTTTGCTGAGGTACAAATCGCTCGTAATCAGCCATGGTGACATTAGGTTGCCCTTGCTGTTGACACTTACCTGAGGAGTTTTTCAGACTCATCATGTCATTTCAACACTTTGCCTCCCTCAAGGGAATCACAGTGCTGTCAGAAACTGTTTGAAATCAAAGGTTTTTCCATTAATTAGAGCTTAATTCTCCTCACTCAATAATTTGAATAATTTGTTCATGACTGGACAAACCAGCTGACCAATCATTGCATTTGGAATGTTGCTCTGGTTATCCTCAAATACTGGTGTGCTGACAATCCAAAGCCTGCATAGAGTTTGCTGAGCAAATAAGTTGAATACAAAATTTAACTGTGTGGAAGAACGTCTCGGTTACGTATGTAACCTCCGTTCCCTGATGGAGGGAACGAGACGTCGTGTCGAAGAAGCGACACTAGGGGTCTCTCTTGAGCGCCGAAAGATACCTCTGATCTATGAAAAAAGGCCAATGAGAGTTGGCGAACAGTATTTGCATACTCCGCCTCCGGATACGGATATAAAGGCGAGAGAAATACGCTCGTTCATTCAGGATTTTTCTGAGGAGCCGGGAGTGTTCCGGGCATCTCAGCGGCTCGGCTCAGCGACGTGGCCGGGAAGACACGACGTCTCGTTCCCTCCATCAGGGAACGGAGGTTACATACGTAACCGAGACGTTCCCCGTCTGTCGCTCACTTCGACGTCGTGTCGAAGAAGCGACACTAGGGGTCCACTTCAAAACTCGCAATGCGCTGAGCCGTGTACGTGTACTGCTGACACAGAAGCGGGCAGGTATTTTGCACGTGCACAAGCGACCAACTGTGTTCAGGCTGCACGTACTCTTCCCCAATGCCCCGAAAAAGCGTCAGCACCCTTTTGGTTACCCTAGGGGGGAACAAGGTGACGCTCCCAACTAGGGAACGGGCCAAGCCTGGCTGGGTCTCTTTTCTCTCTATGTTTTCTCGGCATAGAGCAAGAGCAGCCGGGGCCCTTACCGCATCGAGGGAAGGGGGTCTTATTCCGAAGTCCTATTCTTTTAGGGGGAAAAGACCCTGCGGAGGCCACACCCGCCCAGCAGGGGAGGTAAAGGTGGCAAAATACATCACATGGCCACTTTGGGCATGTGGGAGGAAATGGCGCGGTGGTAGATCCAGCCTCGAGGAGGGGGGAGTTGCTACAACACGGCGACCGGAGGGCAGCGAAGGACTGCCTAAGGGAGACGCGGGTCAGCTCGCAAGGTGACCGTACCGCGGAAATACACACAGAAGGAGTCCCGTAGGAGGCCTGATCTGTGGAGCACCTATTCCAGTAGGGGTAGCCGGAGGTACCCGTAGTGGACTGGACCAGCATGTTCCTCCGCTGAACTGCTGCGGGCCCGAAGGGCTAGGGAGGAATCAACCAGGGACCTAGGTCCTCTGGGACAAAAGCGCACTGTTTTGCCTTGGCAGAGGGAAACGGCGCTGGAACAAGCGGTTCACCCGGTCAGATCGTCGACGTGTACCGAGTTCTACGGGCTCGGACCTGAGAGAACACGGGACGAGACTGACTCAACCCTGAGATCATAAGGGTGTTAGGTGCTGCCCAGCCCGCAGCTCTGCAAATGTCTGCTAGGGAGGTGCCCCTAGCCAGTGCCCATAAGGATGCCACGCTCCTAGTGGAGTGGGCTTGAACCCATAAGGGGGGCATGGCCTGGGTGTGATAGGCCAACTGAATGGCATCCACCACCCAGTGAGACACCTCTGTATGGAGACAGCGTTCCCTTTCTGCTGTCCTCCAAAGCAGACAAAGAGCTGCTCAGAGTGCCTGAAGCTCTGGGTGCGTTCCAGGTAGGCACGCAAGGCACGTACCGGACACGACAGTGAGAGGGGCTGGGTCTGCCTCCTCCCGGGGCAGCGCTTGTAGGTTCACTACCTGATCTCCAGAGGGCGTGGTAGGAACCATGGGCACATAGCCCAGTCAAGGTCTTAGGATCACATGAGTATCTGCCGGACCGAGCTCCAGGCAAGTGTCGTTAGTAGGGAACGCTTGCAGGTCCCCGACCCTCTTGATGGAAGTGAGCGCGATCAGCAGGGCCGTCTTTTCAGGAGAGGGCCCTGAGCCAACTGATTCTAGCGACTCAGAGGGGGGGATCTCTGAAGACCGGCGAGGACCACCGAGAGATCCCAGGAGGGGAACCGGTTTGGCCGGGAGGGGTTTAACCTCCGGGCACCTCTTGGGAACCTGACGATTAAGTCGTGCTTACCCAGAGACTTGCTGTCTACTGGGTCGTGGTGAGCTGCGATAGTGGCAACATACACCTTCAAGGTGGATGGGGACAGCCTCCCCTCCAACCTCTCCTGTAGGAACAGGAGCACAGACCTAACTGCGCACCTCTGTGGGTCTTCTGCCCGGGAAGAACACCAATTCACGAACAGACGCCCTTCAGGGCGTAGAGTTGCCTGGTAGAAGGGGCTCTGGCTTGGTTGATCGTGGCTACGACCGTGGTTGGGTAGACCAGCTAGATCTTCCGCATCCCGTTCAGGGTCCAGACATGGAGGTTCCAAAGGTCTGGGTGCGGATGCCAGAGCGTGCCCCATCCCTGAGAAAGAAGGTCCTTCCTCAGGGGAATTCGCCAGGGAGGGGCTGTCGCGAGGAGTACAAGGTCCAAGAACCAGGCCTGAGTGGGCCAGTAAGGAGCCACGAGAGTGACTTGCTCCTCGTCCTCCCTGACCTTGCACAGCACCTGTGCAAGAAGGCTCACTGGGGGAATGCGTACTTGCGCAGCCCAGCCGGCCAGCTGTGTGCCAGTGCATCTGCCCCGAGGGGAGCCTCTGAACGGGCGTACCAGAGCGGGCAGTGGGAGGTGTCTCGGGAGGCAGAGGGGTCTACCTGGGCCTTACCGAACCGTTCCCAAATCAGCTGAACCGAGTGGGGGTGAAGCCTCCACTCTCCGCCAGGCAAGCGTTGTCATGACAGCGCGTCCGCTATCACATTGAGGTTGCCGGGGATGTGAGTGGCACGCAGCGACTTGAGTCGGTGCTGGCTCCAAAGGAGGAGACGACGGGCGAGTTGTGACATATGACGGGAGCGTACGCCGCCTTGGCGATTTATGTACGCGACCGCAGTGGTGCTGTCCGACCTGACTAGGATATGTTCGTCCCGAATTAACGGGAGAAACTTCCGCAGGGCCAAAAGGACGGTCAACAACTCGAGGCAGTTGATGTGCCAACGCAGCTGGGCCCCTTTCCAACGGCCTGAGGCTGCGTGCCCGTTGCAAACGGCGCTCCAACCCAATCTGGAGGCGTCGGTCGTGACCAGGACGCGTCTGGACACCTTCTGTAGGGGCACTCCAGCCCGTAAGAAACAGGGGTCTGTCCAGGGGTTGAATGTCTGATGGCAGGCGGGGGTGATTGTTACCCGGTGCGTGCCGTGGCGCCATGCTCGTCTCGGGACTCGGGTCTGGAGCCAGTGTTGGAGCGGTCTCATATGCATCAACCCCAGCGGCGCGACCGCCGCGGAGGACGCCATATGCCCCAGGAGCCTCTGGAAAAGTTTTAAGGGGACCGCTGTGCCTGGCCTGAAGGCGGCGAGGCAGTTCAACACTGACTGGGCACGCTCATTGGTGAGACGTGCCGACATTGAGACCGAGTCTAACTCCATCCTGAGAAAAGAGATGCTCTGAACTGGAGTGAGCTGGCTCTTTTCCCAGTTGACCTGAAGCCCCAGACGGCTGAGGTGCCTGAGCACCTGGTCTCTGTGGGTTTTGCATAGTAACTCTCGTGAGAGGACAGAGACAGGCCGAAGGGGAGGACTTGTACTGATACACCTGGCCCCCGAACGCAAACCGCAGGTAGGGGCGGTGTCGGGGCAGGATGGAGACGTGGAAGTACGCGTCCTTCAGGTCTACCGCTGCGAACCAATCTAGATGCCGGACGCAGGTTAAGCGTGAGCATTTTGAACGGGAGTTTGTGCAACGCTCGGTTGAGAACTCGCAGGTCCAAGATTGGTCGTAAGCCGCCGCCTTTCTTGGGTACGATGAAGTAAGGGCTGTAGAAACCCTTCTTCATCTCGGTTGGAGGGACAGGCTCTATCGCGTCTTTGGCCAGAAGAGTCGCGATTTCCGCGCGCAGGGAGTGGGCGTGTTCGCCGTGTACTGCGGAAAAGCGGACGCCCATGAAGGGGGGCGGGGGCCTGGCAAACTGAATTGCGTAACCGAGTCGGATGGTCCGGGCCAGCCAGCGAGACGGGTTGGGAAGTGAAAGCCACGCGTCCAACCTCTGCGCTAGGGGCACCAAAGGGACGATTAATTTTGACGTACCCGGCGGGGCTTCGCAGCGGGGCGGAGCAGGTAGGGCAGCGTTGGGCAGCGACGGGGCGACCCGCGGCTGAGGTGCTGAGACAAGACTCAAAGCACTTACCTTGCTCCGCACACCCGGCAGGGGGCGGGTTAGCGACTGAGGAGGAGGTCCTGGGTAGGCGTCCTCTAGACTCGTCGGAACCGGCTGGCCGGGGGACAGTCGTGGGGCTGAAGACGGGTGGTCCGTGTCCAGGAAGCCAGGACTGTGATATCTGGGGGCAAAGTGCCGTGAGAACGGCATTTGCGGGCCAGGTGACCCAGAGACAAAAGGAAATAGCTCATTACAGAGAATATGAGAATGTGAAAATTAATTCAACAAGAAAAGATTCTCCTCCCGGCCCTCCACCGGGGACGGAGCGGTCTTACCAGCCTCCGGAGCTAACATCTTGGTCCCTGGGTTGAACGTCTACGGACAGCCTGGGAGCCTTCCGGGTCCTCGAGGGGGTCCGTGAGACGGGGGCGTCCATTTCCTGCAGCGTGCTCGACGCTGGGGCTGAGAGCTGGGCCCGGGTTGAGGCGGAGCAGGGTGTTTCACAGCCGCAGGAGGACGCCCGTCGGCGAGCAGACGGGGCATGGCCCATGGCGGCAGGCTTGCTGCGGGGCAGGATGTGTAGTGGCCTCCGTCTGCCTCACCGCTGAGGACTGCTGGGCAGAGTCGTCAACGGTGGCGCCGAATGGACGGAGCTGGGAGACGGGGGTGTGGGAGAAGGTGTGCCTTGTCCGCCTCCCGCATTTCGACCAGGTCCAGTCCACAGGTGCGTTTCTGGACCACAAGGGGTGGCCATCGCCTGTTCGAGTGCCAGCGCTTCTGACCTCCGTGGCCCGGGGGCGCGGTTGGTCATCCAGCGCAGTTCCTGCAGCACATCAAGAACAGGACTACCCAAGGTGCAAGTTTTGAAGTGCCTTGGCCTGGCATTGGTTGCAGGAAGGGCCGTGGCGTGCAGAGTGGAAGCGGTCTGGGACCGTTCCACCGCGAGGGTAGTGAGAGCGGAGGAGCGAAGAAGCCTTGGCTTAGCTCAACTCGTCGTGCACGTCCGGGAAGAAAGGAACGGGGGGGGCGTGGCTGTGAGCGGCGCACCTGCCCGCGGAACCGATCAAGTAGCCCGGGAAAGCATAGCGGATCTCCGTGCGTCAGGCTCAGGCTGGGCGGCAGACCCGAAGGTGGCGGCCCAGGCGAACGATCAGCATCCGATGCCGCTGTAACGCTCTCCGATGCAGCGGTGATGTCATCCAATTCTGAGGCAAGCAAGCGTGCCGGGGAGGCGGGCGGTTCGAGGGGGTTTACCCGGCGAACAGAGCCCGTCATATTCCCCAAATCGCCTTCATCGCCCGCGGCGCCTGCGCCGATCCCGTAGGAAGAAGGCGGAGCGCGGGGGGCGGCTGAAGTGGCTTTCTCTCATTACAAAAGAAAGCCGTGCGACCGCAATGCTATAACGGCCATGTTCTCACACTGAGAAGATGAACCATTGGAGAGAATACTCATCCCGAGCTCAGACGGAAGCAAACAAGCGTGCCGGGGAGGCGGGAAGTTCGAGGGGATTTACCCGGCGAACAGAGCCCGTCATTGTCCCCAAATCGTGTTCATCGCCCGCGGCGCCTGCGTCAATCCCGTAGGAAGGAGGCGAGGCGCGGGGGGCGGCTGAAACGGCTTTCTCTCATTACAAAAGAAAGCCACACGACCGCAATGTTGCCATGGCTATGTTCTCGCACTGAGAACATAAACCATTCATAAAACATTGCTTGCGTGCGATCGCAGCCCAGGCATGCAAGACAGTGTTTTATGACCGAGAGAGGTGGTGAGAAATCACCGCATCCAGAAACTACACAGGGGCAGAAATTACATCTTTATAAAGACGCGTCCTGAAAAGGACGTTCAACGCCGCTGTGTAATGCTCTTTCAGAGAAATAAACTCTTTTATGGAGAGAATCACTCTTTCAACTCTTTTAACTCTGCGCTGTCGAAGCGCCCAGGGGCAAACTGCACGCCGGCAGAGAAGAGAAAAGCCGCTGTAATGCGCCGTAAATCCAACAGCAAAGCAGAGCGTCAGAGGATCAGAAGCAGGATCAGTTGTGTTACTCGCAGCTGACTGCATACACACGACCATCGGCTCCGAAGAAAATTACTGAATGAACGAGCGTATTTCTCTCGCCTTTATATCCTTATCCGGAGGCGGAGTATGCAAATACTGTTCGCCAACTCTCATTGGCCTTTTTTCATAGATCAGAGGTATCTTTCGGCGCTCAAGAGAGACCCCTAGTGTCGCTTCTTCGACACGACGTCGAAGTGAGCGACAGACGGGGAACAGGTTTATTAACATTTTTGATAAATAAATTATAAATCCACACGGTAAAGTCATATGGATGGAGGTACACACGCATTTAGTGCTCACACAACTGTGTGACATGCTGTCGCTCCTAGACTTGAGACAAAGTTCTTTAGAGAGGTTTCCTCTAAACCGCAAGTATTTTATTCTGTAGTTTTATTCATACTTTTTTTTTCACCATAAATTATATTCATATCTTGGATGGAAACATATCTATTGACTTTTTTTTTTTTTCAATCAATGATGTATGCTCTGATTTAATTTGTATCTGAGTTCTGACTATTATGTATGTATTCTGACAAAAATACAAATAAAAAAATCACCCACATAGACAAGAAATGGGCACTGATTTACTCTGATTAACATTTTGGTAAAAACAACCAACCACAGATTGATTCATAAAGTGGTGTGTGTGTGTCATCATAGGCAGATGGAATGATGAAACTAAAACTAAAAACTATTAATAAACAAACCAAAATTAAATGAAAATACAAAAGGAAATAAAAACTTTTCTGTTGGAGAGAAAGCCTCTTCTACACACACCATATGTGAATTCAGAGGGAGATGGATTTATCCCAGATGATAGACTAAATCTCTCATCTCCTGAAGCTCATCCATCCTACTCCCTGCACTATTGTCTCTTCACCTCTCTCTCCTCCATGTGGACTTGGTATCTCTCATTCTCTATACTTATCTTTCTCTAAGCATTTGTTTACTCTGTCTACTAAGCTGATTGAACACTTCCAGCATGTGTGCTCATCTCTGGAGGGATAGGCCTTGCACTTAAATACTCAGCCTTCGAATAGACTCCAGACAGCCGGCCCACTTTACGACTCAGTGTGAGGTCTTGGCTCCACACTCAGTAGCTCCTATCTTCTGCTGGAGGGCTGTCAGAGAAAAGGAGGCTTCTCTCAGACTCTTTTATCTGTGGAAGCTCTGCTCTTTTGGCCAAAAACTCCTAAAGCCTTTTCCCACTGATCTCCTAGAAAGATGGGTACTCTCCTTCTGAGCCACCTACAGGGGTTTAAACTGTTTAATTCAGGTCGTAACTTGGATTATTAAAGCAGTGTTATTTAAGTGTTTTAAAGCCTGTTCTGCATATTTATAGGTGAAATTATTAGTTTTGTACAAGTTAGGGTTCTTTCTACCAGCATATCTGATTCCTAGTTGCTCACTCACATGGGAGGCAAAGTTACAGCATTTAATGAAACTTCCCGCACAATTTTATGTGAAATTATGCACACACATCCATATCCATATGAAGTTCAAAACTCTCATAGGCCCAGTTTATACTGCATAAATGCCAAATTTCTCTCTGTAGCCCCTAAACATCACAGATGGGTGTTCGGTGGCTTGCTGAAATTTCACCCTCACACAAGCAAAAAAAGTACACTGATACACTACATGGCCGGTATGTGGACACGGTCTTTTAAATAACAGCTTTTGCTTTTCCCGTAATTCCATGGAACACAAACCTTAATGGTATAGTTCACCAAAAAACAAATAAATAAATCATAAATTGGTCATCATTTATTCATCTTTACATAGTTCCAAACCAACAGGACATTCTTTATTCCATGGAACACAAAAGGAGATGTTAGGTCTTATAAGTTAGTGTTAGTCCCCATTCACTTTCATTGCTTGTTTTTTACTTGCAGTGAAAATGAATGGTGTGTGAGGATATCATTTTGCCTAACATCTCCTTTTGTATTGTATGGAAGAAACTATTCATTTAATGCTATAACATAATGAAATAAAAAAAAAATTGTGTGCTTATAACTTTGTGGCAACAGTTTTAAGAGCACCATTGGTAAATATACACAAGTTGTCTCTCACAAACACACACATTCACACATACAATGTACCAGCTGAACAGCTTACTACATGTAGCCATGCCCTCAAACTCACACTATAGACTGGGTTAGAAATGGATGGGCAAGACTAAGCAGGCCACTCAAAATATATACATCAATGTTTTGATAGTGCTTGGGAGGCTCAGTGTTTATACTTTTGGGGGAGATAAACCCACAAATGGATTACGGTATAGTTGTCATTGCACAATAAACTGGGATAGGAGAATGTATTTGGACATATAAAAGTTACACACTTCAGCATTAAGAACGTTACTTTTGGGTGGACATAAAATCTGATTGCAAAGTCTACACACATTTTCACTAATTACTTCTGTGCTCTCTGTGCAACCGATGGTAACTCTTTAAAATTAGGTTCTATTTGTAAATAAGGGATATTGTAAAGTCAGCCAAAAACCAGGTCATTATCGCAAAAAAAAAAAAAAACTATGATTTTGTGGTCAGGACCCTAACATGGCTAATTATCAAGTAAATTTAATAGCCATGAATTAATGATTTGATTTTAAATTGTGTTGTTTTACATGAGATGAAAGAGATCACTGAATCTCCAAAAACAGCTGAATTCAACCTCTGGTTTGCGTCAGAGTTCTGGTGGTGTTTATATTATGAAAATTACCATCTTGACTACTCATTATCCCACTTACTTCACAACTACTTGCCAGATGCATAAGCAAATGGACACAAAATATTACTTTTAGCTAAATTGTTTTATTGCTTACTTGAAATGAGAAGTATAGGAAAGATGACTCGCAACCAGGGTATGAAATTAGCACCCGCCTGGCAATTTTGCTCATCTACCCGCAACTGTGGCAGGCAACTTGTAAGACTTCTCGGAGTGACAAATGACAATAGATGTCGTTAGAGACAAAGATACGCATTTGAAGAAGCACACACATTCTATAATAATACTAATAGACCTCTTTCACGCTCTGGGTTTTGGAACGCAGAAGTTAACATTTGCGGGGTACATTTTGACTGCGGTGAGTGACCACAGCAGATATTATTTTCACTTACCCATTTGGTCCAAGACCAAAATAAAAAATCCACTATTACGTTTAAATGACTTTCCAGAAGTTGAAAAAAATAGAGAGTGATGGATTAAGACAGTAAAATGTGAGAAGATGCCAAATTTGCTGTCACTCTCTCAGCAGCTGTAATAGATACCCCCTCGCAGCTGTGGTAATTATTGTTATTATTATTATTATTATTATTATATTTTTTTAGAATTCCAGGGTAATAAAACACAAAGCATAATGTTATAAATGTACAATCAATATTTCAAAAATGTATAATATATAAAAACTATTTTTTTTAGATTTACGCTGATAAATAAGGCAGAAATGTGTCATCACAGTCTGTGAATAAGGTATATTTATACAGAAAAGAGGTGCGTTTGTTGTATATAAAATGGAAATGTCTAAATTCATCTGATAAAATGACTTTTGTGACCATGTTGATTACATAAAAAAATAAAAATTCCACCTGTCCCTTCTTTTCATAAAAAAGGCCAAAATCAGTGTTTGAGTGTTTTAAAGCAGAAATTTGAAGCTTATAATTTTATTAAAATGGTAAAATGTCAACTACAGTATTAATCACAGAAAATAAATTTCCTATACTATACTTTAAACTTCATATACAGTATAAGATGAGAAAGTACACAGAGGAAATGTAGTATTGGAGGGAAGAAGAGGAAATGAGATTGAGAAATGACGCGAGCCAGACTTGAAATTGCAATGCCCATGTGAGCACTCTAACTCAACATGTTGAAGCATATGCGCAAATTGCTATGCCATGGTTCTGACAGAGGTCAATCCTTAACTTCAATGAATATGACTCTGCTGAAGTTTTAGGACACCTGGTACTAGAAGAAAGCACAAAACCACTTTCTTTGATCGTATTTACAGAGGCTCATCAGCCAAATTAACAAGCTGGTGATAAGCAGGAGAGATGCGGCATCTCCGGATGCATGAGGGGCTAA
Organism: Moxostoma hubbsi; assembly: GCA_032164185.1. NCBI lineage: Eukaryota > Metazoa > Chordata > Actinopteri > Cypriniformes > Catostomidae > Moxostoma > Moxostoma hubbsi. Next base: position 25,033,403 of record JAVLUX010000027.1, on the reverse strand, counting down.
TTAGGGTCAAGGTTAGTGTTTCAGGGCTTGAAGAAACAGAGCAGAAAAAGAGCCTGGCTAATCTAATCAAGTGAATCGTGCAACCACAGACTAATCACTGTCAATTACTGTCCAGTAATAGGAAGGATGTAGTCCCCATAACACCCTGGCCTGCTGAAGAGGAGAATATGTTGAAGAGGATGGGGAAGTGGAAGGGAAAGGGAGAGAAAGAGGTGGGGGTGATATTTCATCATGGCCATCAAAGCCCATCTGCAAAGTGGCAGTAGCACTTATGTTGAAGAGCACAGGTGTTGCTGTTTAACTGTTAATTGGATTACTGCAGATCAAAGGCAGACTGTCACCACCAGGGAGCAGTTACATCACAGGGAAGGGTGGAGGAGGTCTCTAAGGGACCAGGGGGGCAGAAATTCTTTATTTTCCACTGATTGAGACAGATTAATCTGCTTACCATAGATGGCTTCGCTGGTTTCTACCAAGACTGAGATCATTAAGGAAGAATGTGAAAGCCAGGATGCTCTGTGTTCTGTTAGGTTAAATTAGATGTTCTTAGTTGACAACAAACATGCTTTTTACTTAACATGATGCTACGTAGACCATGTGCAAAGACAAATATAATAGTTTGTCCTGGAATAACAGGCCTGGCAACCAAACATATTTTAGGGTAAGTTTGAGTGTTGTTAGTGCAGACGGGCCGGTCTGAGTATTTCACAATCTGCTCAGTTACTGGGATTTTCACGCACAACCATTTCTAGGGTTTACAAAGAATGGTGTGAAAAGGGAAAAACATCCAGTATGCGGCAGTCCTGTGGGCAAAAATGCCTTGTTGATGCTAGAGGTCAGAGGAGAATGGGCCGGCTGATTCAAGCTGATAGAAGAGCAACTTTGACTGAAATAACCACTCGTTACCACCGAGGTATGCAGCAAAGCATTTGTGAAGCCACAACACGCACAACCTTGAGGCGGATGGGCTACAACAGCAGAAGACCCCACCGGGTACTACTCATCTCCACTACAAATAGGAAAAAGAGGCTACAATTTGCAAGAGCTCACCAAAATTGGACAGTTGAAGACTGTAAAAATGTTGCCTGGTCTGATGAGTCTCGATTTCTGTTGAGACATTCAGATGGTAGAGTCAGAATTTGGCGTAAACAGAATGAGAACATGGATCCATCATGCCTTGTTACCACTGTGCAGGCTGGTGGTGGTGGTGTAATGGTGTGGGGGATGTTTTCTTGGCACACTTTAGGCCCCTTAGTGCCAATTGGGCATCGTTTAAATGCCACGGCCTACCTGAGCATTGTTTCTGACCATGTCCATCCCTTTATGGCCACCATGTACCCATCCTCTGATGGCTACTTCCAGCAGGATAATGCACCATGTCACAAAGCTCGAATCATTTCAAATTGGTTTCTTGAACATGACAATGAGTTCACTGTACTAAAATGGCCCCCACAGTCACCAGATCTCAACCCAATAGAGCATCTTTGAGATGTGGTGGAACGGGAGCTTCGTGCCCTGGATGTGCATCCCACAAATCTCCATCAACTGCAAGATGCTATCCTATCAATATGGGCCAACATTTCTAAAGAATGCTTTCAGCACCTTGTTGAATCAATGCCACGTAGAATTAAGGCAGTTCTGAAGGCGAAAGGGGGTCAAACACAGTATTAGTATGGTGTTCCTAATAATCCTTTAGGTGAGTGTATATTAGTATAAATGTAGAATTCCACAGTTATCTTTTTCATGTTTTATTGTAAAATGAGTGTTATGTACACCCTGTGTCAAAGTCTGTGGTTTTCATTATACACCAAAAAAAACATGTCCTTGTTCAACTGCGGTATCTAAGATATTAGATGATTGCAACCAGCCTCTTTAGTTGATATCATCCCCTCTGTGTCTCTCCAGATGTCAGGATGTTGACTCAAGAGAGCCACAGGGCAGGACTTCTGTTTGAAATGTCAGATGTAGAAAGGGGTCAGAGATCAATCCATACCCTGTGTAACAAATAAACACAGAAAAACCCACAATCGAGACAAAAGGACAATAGCCTCCCCTTGGGCTCTTTCATTTCAGAGCTCACTGTTTTGTGGAGCCAGCTTTGAACCCTGTGAACCACCAGTAACCTTTCTTTTTTGAGGGCTTTGTTTTAGGGGAAGGCTTTGATCTGGTACCATAATCACCAGCCAGAGTTGATTGATTTCATGCACGCTCACACACCTCCACACCAGTATTATCAAAGGACACCTATCACATATAGTCCCCTTCAGAATTCTGATATATGGCTATTGAATTAACATATTTACAATTATAGTTGTAATAATAGTGGGCATATACCATCAATTTCCAATTACACTATTTGTTTGTGATATACGTTATATGCAGGAATTAATAGAAATGTGCCTGTGCCAGATATGTGTGAATGTGGGAAAATAAATGTTACAAATAGTATATGAAAATTGTCTTTTTTTCAGTATTTTGAAATACGTGTTGCATAATGTACAAAGACTGTATGTTAAATTTTTACATCACTGAAAGTCACACAGGAACATACATACAGGTTTCTATACTGGATACCTTTTACATAGTATTTACATATTCAGGAGTTCTCATTGTCTTTTCTATTAATATTCAAACACAGTCTCATACTATAATAAATTGGGTTATGTCATTAGCGTAAACTGATATCTTGGTGAATATTTGCTATAAGGGGAGAGTTTTAGGAGCGAGACGCATCCTTCTGCGAGCCCGTGTGCGGCAAAATCTGAATAGCTTTACAAATTGACATGGAATGCTTGGATGATCGTAAATCATAATTGGACACATATTTGCATATTGCAGTGTCAGTGGCTTCGTCGTTGGGATTGTTCATGCATTAGTGTTCATTTTTTAATGGCAATTAGTCTCCATCTCATGATTCATTTATAAAGTACGGCTGGCTTTTTGAGCTCCATTAGTAGGCGTCCAATGAATCAAGCTACCAAGCGCAAAGATATCCATCAGATATGACGGCTGTTTGCTGCTTTTATGCCATCAGTGCTTAGAAGGATGAGAGACGTCCTGGAGGACGCAATGCAGGATGATTTTACACAAACTTCTAAAACTCTCTGCAGCTGCACATGTGGTCTTGTGAGGAAAATGGTTAATAGAAGGAACAGTGGAATGGCTGGAGGCCATTTATGATTGTACATTCAAAGATAACAGACAAGAACCACGTTGAGGAATAGTAATCTCAAAAACACAATTCTAGAAGGAATTCAAGAAAGTCTCTACAGATTTTGACACAAGGTTATGACGTTTCTAAACCACTTTTTGAGGAGAACCAGTATTCTTCAGTAGAACACATCAAGAGATGTAATACAGAATTTTAGCCTTATTCACCATTAAAAAAAATAAAAGTGCAATAAAAGTGAATGTTGACTGAAGCAAACATCCTGCCTAACTTTTTTGTGTTAACTTCTTGTGTTCCACGTAAGACAGTAAGTCATATGGGTTTAAAACAACATGAGGATTAGTATTGCTCTAAATATTATTTGATGTAGCATATAAGCAAAACATGTATGTATTTATTTATATTTCACACACACACACACACACACACACACACACACAAAACAACTTTTATTGTCAATAGTCCTAAATTGCCTGATGCAACTTAATTTGGGCATTAAAAAAGAATTTTTTATGGATATTTTTTCTATATTAAATACCATACAAACAATGTTCTGTCATTTTTATCACATTACTTTTTTTTAAATGTTTAATCAGAAATCTTTTTGTAACTTATTGATAGTAGGTTTTAGTGATCTGATCTTATTCAAGGGAAATCCTCTGTATATTACATTTATGCATTTGGCAGACGCTTTTATCCAAAGCGACTTACAGTGCACTTATTACTGGGACAATCCCCCCGGAGCAACCTGGAGTTGAGTGCCTTGCTCAAGGGCACAATGGTGGTGACCATGGGGTTCGAACCAGTGACCTTCTGATTAGCAGCCCTGTGCTCTAGCCACTATGCCGCCACCACCACCCATATTAGTAAACATTGTTCTTACTCTTTGTGAGATTGTGAAAGTTTCCAAAAAACATTGTTTTAATATTTTTGGGGGGTCAAGAGTAGCTCAGAAGTTGCCTGGGATATCAAATTGTGTGTGGGTGTGTGTTTGTGTGGTTTACAAGGACATTTTGTTAGGTTACAAACTCATAATTACAAGGGTATTATGCTATAAATGTGGTTTATGAGGACATTTCTAGTGTCCCCATAATTTAAATTGCTTAAATATTTTATTTGTGAGGGTTGGGTTTAGGGGTAGGGATATAATCTGTTGTTTGTACAGTATAAAAATCATTATGTCTATGGAGAATCCTCATAAGAATAGCTGCTCCAACGTATGTGTGTGTGTGTGTGTGTGTGTGTGTGTGTGTGTGTGTGTGTGTGTGTGTGTATGTGTGTGTGTGTGTGTTTCTGTGAATGTGAAAGTTCCCAAAACATGTAACCGGTCCTGCATGACCCGCTTCGAGCGAGCATCTCTGGCATGGGAGCTGGGCATGATAAAATGTAGCATTAACTACAGCTACTAACGTCAGTCACTAGTGCACCTCTTGAGACCAGGGGAGTACACCCTGCACAGCTTCCTAAAAGCTGGCTACTGTTACACACACATGCACATATGTGCTCATCTAATGGTTGGACAGGCATCTGAACACTCATATTTTTCTTTTTTTTAACCTCATCCATTCAATCCTATTGACTGGTCTTTTCTGACTGAGAACACCACAGGTGTGTGTGTGTGTGTGTGTCTGAGCACACGTGCCCTTTGTATTCCCAGGCAACCTCTGAGCCTTTGCTGCATTGGGAAAAATCATACATTTCAGAGCTTGCCTTGGAAAACAAAGGGTGTGTGTTTTTGTGTGAGTGTATGTCTGTGGGTGTGTGTGTGTATGGGTGTGTACACATGTCTGAGGACTTTACGTGTACATATGTGCTCATCAGATGGTTGGACAGGCTCCTGAACACAAATTTTTAGGTGTCTGGGTCAAAATGACCGGATTAAAACAAGGGTTAGAACAAGACACATTTACTGGAAAAGCTAAATGACATAAGTTTGTACTACTTCTATATACTACACAACAATTAAGTAATCAGAAATGGCCTGGTGGGCAGTGCATGTGCTTATGCAAGTTATAATATTCTTTTTTTATGTACAACCCCAGTTCCCAAAAAGTTGGGACAGTATGAAAAATGCTAATAAAAACCAAAAGTAGTGATTTGTAAATTATATTCACCCCTTGGTAAATTTTAAACATTACAACTACACATTATATGGTGTTTTACCTTGTGATTGTGTTTTTATTTAATGTACAATCATTTCAAATCAGATGTTTGAAACGCTCTCCAAAAAAGTTGACATGGGGCAATTTAAGACTAATAACAATCTGACATATTAAAATAACAAGGTAATGTGAAAAAGGAGATGTTAAACAGGTGAGGCAATCATGTCATATTATATAAGAAGCCTCCAAAAACAGCCTTTTCCGTCAAGAGCAAGGATCATTCGAGACTTGTTTTTTTTGATGCTTCGGCAAATAATCCAGCACTTTGAGAATAATGTTTTCCAAAGTCAAATTGGAAGGATTTTGTGCATTTAACTCTCTACAGTGCACAATATAGTGTGATTTAAGGAATATGGTAAAACCTCAGTGCGTAAAGGGCAAGACGAAAACCACTTCTTAATGCACATGATCTCTGATCCCTCAGACGTCACTGTCTTAAAAAACATCATTCATCTGTAATGGATATCATAAACATGGACTTTGGATTACTTTAGTAAACTTTTGTTAGTCAACACCACTCGCCGCTGCATCCACAGATGTAAGTTAAGACTTTACAATGCAAAACAGAAGCCCAACATCAACACTGTCCAGAAGCACTGTCGAGTTCTCTGGACTCGTCTTATAAAATAGAACAGTGGAACTCTGTTTTTTGGTCTGATGAGTCCACATTTCAAATAGTTTTTTAAAAAACTACATGACAGCCGTCATTTTCACCAGGCCAAAGAGGAAAAGGACCATTTGAGCTGTTATTAGTGTCAGGTCCAAAACCCAGTGTCTGTATGGGCCAGGGGTGTGTCAGTGCCCATGGTATGGGTAACATGCACATCTGTGAGGGCACCATTAATGCAGACAGATATGTAAAAATTTTGGAGCAGCATATACTGCCATCCAGCACCGTCTTTTCCCGGATTTTTCAGCAGGACAACTTCAAACCCAATACTGGCCAAAGAAGTAAAGAGTGTGGGTGCTTGCCTGCAGTGCTGACCATCTCTTGTTGAGAATGTGTGTTGCATTATGAAGCACACAATATGGCAATGAAGACGGCATACAGTGGTACAGCTAAAGACCTATAATGGATGAATGGGGGAAAATTCCACTTTTTAAACTTAACAAACTTGAGTCTTCAGTGCCTAAATACATAAGTGTTATTAAAAGTTGTGGTGATGTTTCACAGTGGTAAAAACTTGACTGTCACATCTTTTTTGGAGTGTGATGCAATCATCTGATTTGAAATTACTGAACATTTAAAAAAACAATGGGGTGCTTTCACAAAATAAATGGCATCACAAGGAAGGAAAATTACATAGATATATTGAAGCAACATCTCAAGACATCAGCCAGGAATTTAAACCTTGGTCACAAATGGGTCTTCCAAATGGACAATGACCCCAAGCATACCTCCAAATTGTGGCAAAATGGATTAAGGACAATAAAGTCAAGGTTTTGGAGTGACGATCACAAAGCCCTGACCTCAATCTGATGTGTGGGCAGAACTGAAAAACCATCTGCAAGCAAGGAGGCCTACAAACCGGACTCAGTTCTGTCTGGAGGAATAGGCCAAAATTCCAGCAACTTATTGTGAGCAGCTTGTGGAAGGCTACCCAAATTTTTTTACCAAGTTATACAATTTAAACCAATGTTACCAAATACTAACAAAGTAAACTTCTTACCCACTGGAAATGTGTTAAAGAAATAAAATCTGAAATAAATCATGCGCTCTAATATTATCATGACATTTCACATTCTTAAAAAAAAAATAGTGATCCTAACTGACCTAAGACAGGCATTGTTTTCTACGATTAAATGTAACTTTTGAGTTTAAATGTTTTTGGCTAAGGTGTATGTAAACTTCTGACTTCAACTGTATATTCGAGGTATTTAAAGGACAGTCATGCCTCTTTATTAGAAACAGATGTATAGAGCCGTACCATTCATAGGGTTAATGTTAGGGTTTGGATAAGTCCAGTTTGTGGCATTTTCTGATCTAATTCCCCAGTTCTATCTCTATAATTCAATCAATAAAAGTGACAAAAGGCAAAAACAAAGGTCTGATACATTACAGTAAGGTGCGTTAAATGTATTTTCAAGAGTCACATAATCAGCAGCTTGCTTGGCACAGTCATTTATCAAAATCTGGTTTGACCCTGATTGAGAATTCAAGTTTACACTATTCAATTCTGTTTACTTTTTGTGTCTGTACGTTTGTGCATGCATATTTGCACTCAAGGACAGACTTTGTTTGGTGTTGTTCAAATCCTCATCATCACAGCAGGTTTAAGAGTCAGGACAGGAGACTCTCTTGAGTAACTTCACTGATTTTGGCTCCATTTCCATTGTACCACATGACTGTCAGCCAGCCAACACATCTACAGCCACATTCTGTGCAAAACAGCCTCATTTTATTTGCATCAGCACCCAGCCTTTGTCATGTTTAGACATCTGTTAGCGAGTGCCACACATGAAGCGTAAGATAGGGATTTCCATGGGAGCAAAGTTGTGATGTGTTCCTGGTTGTGTGATGTTCAGGCTGTCTAGCATTGTGAATTCCCTCTGAGCTCAGCGGGGTAAGGAGCAAGAGGCAATGTGCCATGATCCAGCAAGCTGCTGTTCTAGTCGGCTACTAATGTCTGTCTAACTTTGGCCGAGCTGTTACACCAGTGAAAACATTCACTGAGAAGAATGTAAAAACCATGTGCAAATGGATAATTATCAGTTATTATCAAGAAGATTGCTGATGTAATCTCTGACAATCAGGTGTGAATTCACGAAACCGTTGTGCCACTTTGTTTGCAGTATTTCAGTGCATAAAATTGTGTATTCTTTACTAACCATTGTTTTAAAGAAATATTCCATGTTCAATACAAGTTATGCTCAATCGACAGCATTTGTGGCATATTGTTGATTCGCACAAAAATTAAGACTTTTCTCTCCCTTTCTTTTAAAAAAAGCAAAAATCTGTGTTACAGTGAGGCACTTACTATGAAAGTGAATGGGGCTAGTCTGTTAAATAGCCTTTTTGTGGTAATAAACATTGTCCCAGAATTGTCCCAAAAGTGAAAGTAATTTCATAAGTCAAATATATTCATTTTCCTTAGCACAAATACACCTCTATTTTTTCTGTAAATTAGGGTTATTATAGAATGGTCACTGCAGCCAACGTGCACAAATAAACAGCACTATTAGGATGTGCAATTCATTCTTAGTTAATGTATTCATTATAGTCAAAAATGTCCTTGGGAAGGTGGCTTTTACATTTATATCATCATAAATATAAATCAATGTTTGATAATTGCCATAAAAGACAATATAAAACTAATATATAAAAGTAATTTCTTAACATTATTAGTAAATGGTAAAATTAGTAAAATTTCTTGCAAATGTCTTCAAGATATGCCCGCAATGAAGGACCAGTGTGTTAATGTTAACTTGATGAGTTGAATTACAATGATTTCATACCATCAAATACGCTGTACTGAGAGCTTCATGCACAAAAAAACAAAACAAAAAAACAACACAAATCTAAAACATTAAGTGAGAGAAGATGAAACAGCAGAGAGAAAAAATAGCAGCTTTCATCAAGGTGTGGATGGCAAGGATAAGAAAAGGAAGTAATAAGGATTTTTTTTAAATGCAAATGAGTATAATGTGCTTCTTACATCCCAGCGTTTCAGCGGAAACACAAAACAATAAAACTATCCACACTGCAATCATTTGCACTGTACACTGCAGAAGTATTAAATAAAATGAAACCTCCGATTTGAAGAACAGGATACATTAGCATATCTACAACTTAGTCAAACTTAGTTAAAGCTGAACTATGCATAGTGGCACATTGAGGGGAGGCAAGTGCAAAGAAAACCAGCGAGAACAAAAGTGAGATTGTGAGAATGAAGATGACGTGGCCGGTAGAAAGTTGAAATAGCTTGATAGAGAGATTCCCTACATAAGACAGCCCATTATAGTTTTATTCAACATTTCAGCTGGTTCTTCCATGGCTTTTGTATGGATCATTATGCTCTTGAGAAATGAAGGGAGACGGGTGAATAGGCTGTGGAGCTGAGAAAGATAGACGCTAGCTTTCAAATCCCTTGAGAGAACAAAAAAGAGGCTATAGAAGCATAATTATGACATCACACCTAGGTGGTATCTCGTTCAGCGGGTCAGAGCCAATTCCATCTCACCACCTCACATATATTTCCACCTTCCAAAGCGTGGATTACTTAATTCTTTAGACACTCTACCCATGGAAAACATCTTGATCTATTGTGCAGTACTATTCTTGATTTCTTTGAGTCTGATTTAAACGCACAGAATTGTATTCATCTGTTGCAAGTACAGAGTCAAAAGACCAGATCCAGCATCTTGAAATGATTGTTATGCAATTTAAAGTTGTATGTAAGGGATATTAATGTACAGAGATAGGTCATCCAAAAATCTAAATTATGTCATGTTACCTTCATGTTGTTCCAAACCTGTATTCCTTTCTTTTTTCCTGTCAAATAAAAAGGAAGTGTTTGGGAAATGTGTAGGACTGTCAGCCCTAGTCACCATTCACTTTCATTGCATCTGTGTTTTATTTTTCATACAATGTAAGTGAAAGGTGACTGATGCTCTTATTCTGACTACTATCTTTGTGTCCTGCAGATGAAAGAATGTCATGCTGGTTTGAAACAACTTGAGATTGAGTTAATGATGAAATAAAAAATTGTTATTCAAACATGTAGTCTGGTAATGCATCCAATGTTCCAGATGATGTTTTAGCAGGTTTTGTTGTTTTATGACCTTCAAAGGCACATGGGGAGGTCACAGGTGCATCAGCATGATAGATGGATAAACACAAGTGATGCTCGACTCACTAAGATGTTGTTACTCTACTTGTGCAAGCCTTTGATGGCACTGAGATTTAATCTCTCACCTTCCTCTTATCCAGATGTGTTTGTCTTCTTTTTTCAAGTCACAGGTCTGTGAAGTACCATCTGTTTATCAGCGGTAAATAAATTCTGAGCTATTTGTCAGTGACGGCCTTCCCAACCAATCTCAGCTGTTTGCAGTCGGAAGCACTGCACTTACTGTTTGTTGGCTTTGGTTGAATTGTAATGTGGTTGTACCATGTGATGAGGGGTTATGTAACTTCTTGTTGTTTCAAGTTTAAAGGTCTTTTCACACCAAACGCAAATCATCGACACTATCTATTGTCGCAATTACATTTTTTAAGGTAACAATAGATTCCTAATGAACCCTTAATACTTGGAATGAGCATTCAGGCCGAATTGCGGGAAGACAAAGCGAGGCTTTGTGTGTGTTAAAAAAAACTTCTCCCGGTGAAGAAACACCCTGAACAATACATTTTGAGCTGTGAATCACGTCAGGAGTTGCTGAAGTTTCCAAATCAAGCAGAACTGGTGACACTAAAGCACAGAAAGCTGTTTTGACCACCGACATTAAACGCTGTAGCAGTGAGGATGTGTGTTTCATTTGCAACAAATGCCTTAAAAACAGATATGTCTTGGTTACGAATATAACCTCGGTTCCCTGAGATGAAGGGAACGAGACATTGCATCATTAAGCTGAAGCTATGGGAGTTTCCTTCTACACAACCTAGTAGAAACATTTCTACAATAACGCCAGGATTGTCTATGGTGTTTAAGGGTTGCCCTTTTAGGTGCAAAGCTATCCGGTATAAAAGCGGGTGCACAAACACCATTCCATCAGATTTTTCAAACTGTTACCCTGAGTCCGTTGTGTGGCCAGCTTGCGCAATGGCTCGTTCTCTTCATCTCAGGGAACCAAGGTTACATACGTAACCGAGAAATTCCCTTACAATTCAGTACTCTTGATATTGCGTCACTTAACTGATGCTATGGGGAACAGATTCCCATCACGCCGCACTAAACGACATAACCTTCCCAGAGAGGAATCATGATACCACAGTCCCGCAGGACAGCGACCAACAGTCAGGAAGTTAATTTTATTTATAATGAAAGTGCTTGTCACTTTGGGAGATGCAATGGCCTGAATGCAGATGGTTGTGTAAAATGACAGGGAGCCCATACTTGAAGAGGGGGATAAATGCATGTTTGGTCAACGAAATAGCAAGCGCTCTAGACTGAGAGGACTTGTGACGAGAGAGATGTTACATCTAGGTTGTAAAACCTAGCAAATATGTTTTGAGAAGACATACTGCTGGAAAAACATTCCTTATAAGGACAGGCAGTTCGTCAATGTTCATGAAGAGGCCATGCCTCTAGTTAAGTATGCTTTAACACCAATTAGGCAATTTGCACCCTGTGACTTGTAAGCCAGGGTATTTGCATTAACGATCCAGTGAGAAAGTCTTTGCTTGGAGACGGACATTCCTTTCGTGCATCCTCCATAGCACACAAAGAGCTGGTCTAGAGTCTGAACTTGCGAGTATGCTCAACATATGTGTGTAGCACTCACACAGGGCATAACAAAGGCAATGACTGTTTCTCATCTGAATTAAATGGAGGAGGGAAAAAGGCTCTGAAGGGCGTGGTGAGAACCTTAGGCACATTGCCTTTTCTGGGTTTGACAGTGGCTTTTCAAAGTTCCAGACCAAACTCCAGACATGAATTGTCGACTGACAGTGCTTGCAAATCACTGACCTGTTTTGCTGTGGCCAGAGCCAGCAGTAATGTAGTCTTAATAGAAAGCACACAGAATTCAACAATATCCAGAGGCTTGAAGGGGGTCCCCTTGAGCTCTTTTAGGAGCAAAGCTAGGTCCCAAGGCAGAACTGTAGGGGATTCAGCCGCCTTGCTCCCTTAATGCACTTTGGATAAATCATGTTTGCCTATAGAGGTGCCAACTTTGGGTGCTTGATATGTATATATAATTGCCACATAAACTTTGAGCGTTGACAGAGTGAGCCCTGTGTCAAATCACTCTTGAAGAAATGTGAGAATTTCAAGTATGGGCAGTTCACTGGGTCTTTGCCATGTGAAAAGCACATTCCAGTTCAGTGCATAGAGGCATCATGTAGACAGTGCACTAGCCTGTAAAGTGCTTTTTATAACCAACTGAGTCAGATCTGTTACATTTAGTGTGCCCTGTTCAGGGACCACACATGCAGGTTCCACAGCTGGGGATGTTCCCTCGCACACCACCCCCCCAACCTGTGATGGAATCGTCCTTGGTCCACCTCAAAGTCTACCCCAGCATGACACCTTGCTGGTAGAAGGCAGGAGCTCTCCAAGGTGCAAGAGAAGCTAGACAGTGGAGATATATAGTGATACGCACGCACTCTTGGCACTAAGCATGCCGTGGCTTGTGCCAGTACTGAAGAGGTCTCGTGTAAGAGGCCTAATGAAATGACGGCAGATGCTGCTGCCATTAGTCCTAATGCTTTTTGAAACAGCTTCAGAGGAAGTGTTCTGGAGAATGGACTGAACGAGCTTGTTCTTGAGATGCACGTGCTTGCTCGCAGAGTCGAGATACAAGCCTAAAAAGGAGATTTGTTTGCTGGGGGAGAGCGTGCTCTTCGCCTAGTTGACATTGATGCCCAAGCTGTTCAGATGTTGGACCAATAAGTCCCAGTGGTGGCATAATAGAGCCTCTGATTGGGCCAGTAATAGCTAATTATCGAGATAGTTCAAAATATGCATGCCGTAATGTGCACGTTTCAGAAGGGTGAGTACCACATCAATGCACTTTGTCAACGTGCATGGAGCTAGGACAGATCATAGGGTACTACAGTTCTAAACAATTTCTTTTGCGTTTTCTATTAGGAGATTGTGAATTTTCTGCGCACTGCACACATCACATCCCACTTTTTAATGGGACTGTGGATGATAGGACACCATTGGTGAAATATGACCCTTTTGGCATTCCGTATTGGAATGTGTAGCAGAATGTGTGTGCAACTCATGCAATTGTGAGAACATTCTTATTGAACACTATACACAGAAACAACATTTTGAGTAACATCCTGGTCCCGGAGAAAGGAAAATAATTAGGATAATAATTAGTCACAGACCACACAGGGTGGTGATAGCATCCAATACACACCTCAAGTGTGATAAGTAATGATTAATTTCCCTAATTAGGGAATTCCATTGGGAAGATTAACATGAAACTGAGAGCAAGGTGGCCGTCGTACTGAACTGAATCGTGCAGCTATGTCCGACCATCAAAACCAGTCGGACATGGCCATGAGGGAAGCGGTTGTGCACAGCATTCAATTCATGCCTCAAAGTGTGAATAGTAATGAGGAAGGATTAATCAGAATGTCACTCACAGACCACTCAGGGTGGTGACAGCATTCAATATACACACCTCAAGTGTGATTTGTAATTACTAATTTCCTCACCTAGTGAATTTGGGAGGGAAGATTCATTTCAAACTGGGAGTGAGGTGGCCAGTGGACGAACTGAATCATGTAGCCATGTGGACACACAACGCATCCGTGGAGCAGGATAACGGGCACGTCAGCTTGCTCGCTAGATGAGACTGAGCACTGCTTACCACTGGGAAGCAGTTGTGCACAATATTCATTAATGAACACCTAAAAATTAGATTAATATAATGATTAATTTCCCCATCTAGTGAATTGGGAGGGAAGATTAATTTCAAAATGATAGCGAGGTGGCCAACATACAAACTGAATCGTGTAGACGTGTGGACCCACTACGCATTCCCGGAGTGGGATAACTGGCGTATTGGCTCGCTCGCTAGATGAGGCTGAGCGCCGCTCGCCACCGGGAACCGGTTGTGCACAATACTCATTGATACACACCTCAAGTGTGGTAAATAATTATTAATTTCCCCACCTAGTGAATTCAGGAGGGAGGTTTCATTACAAACTGGGAGCGAGGTGGCCATCATACGGATAAAAATGTAGACCCTCCACGTATACACGGAGCGAGAAAATGGGTGCATTTGCATGCTCGCTAAATGAGACTGAGCGCCACTCTGGAAGTGATTGTGTATAGTACTCATATTTTAGTCTGGAATCACTTTACAACATTGGACCATTCACAGTCTCTGATGCTGCGAGGGACCAGAACCGCCATACGTAGTGAGGTCCTGTGCTTCAACAGAGGACCAGAGCTCATCACGCATATAATATACAGTATAGGCGAAGCTCGCAGGGCTTGCGCCAGCACAAGATCCACCTCTGATTTATCTAGCTCAACCTGACAGCCCTGCCGTGCCCTCTTGTGTGATCCCTTGGGAGTCACAGATGGAATAATTGGGTGAGCGCGTGAGACATAATCATCCCTCAGAGCGAGATCGATCCGAGAGCGAATTGTCTTCAGACTCATGCTCTCCCAGTGAGGGCAATCTGTCTCCATAAGACCTGCTTCAGAGTGGCCGAGGTCCTAGCAACGAACACATCTCTCATAACCTTCTGATGACTGTATGTTCCGCTTGGAACACTTGCGGAACAACATCTTTATAATGACGCGTACATGCAAGCGGCCCTTTATTTATATATATATATATATATATATATATATATATATATATATATATATATATATATATATATATTAGGGCTGTCGATTTAACACGTTAATTCATTGCGATTAATTATATAAAAAATAACCCGTTCAAAAAATTTACGTAATTAATCGCATGCCCCCGTATAAGGAAGATTCCTGAAAAAATGCAAGCTTGTAGTACCACCTGTTTACTCCAGAGGGCAGTAAGTGAAATTTCAGCTGTATGAAAACGCGCAGTTTATACAGTGAAGAAAACAACCTTCAGCAGCAACAACACAGCCATGTGTTACGTTCTTGCATTCAAAACACTTGATGGAGCGCAAATCCGAACTAAGTGATTTCAAGATGTGTTTAAAGATTGAGTAGTAAACTATATTTAACTTGACACAGTGACCTAAAAATGTTATGTTTATGATGTGACGCACCCGAGACGCTACACAAGCATGTCTATTGCAGATTTAAATTGATGGGTCCTTAAACAAGCCCTCATAATAAATCTCCAACTGATTGACAAATTCACTTGTGAAATCGATTGCTGTGAACTGTATGCCAATGATTGACTTATGTTCAATAATATGGTAGTAAACAATACATTGTATTCTAAAGCCGCTTTTTGTATTGTCTTATCAATGATGAACTCTTCAACCACAAGAATGTAATGCATTTTAATTATCTCTCTATCTCTCTCTCTCTCTCTCTCTCTCTCTCTAATATATATATATATATATATATATATATATATATATACACAGTATATATATACACTCACCTAAAGGATTATTAGGAACACCATACTAATACTGTGTTTGACCCCCTTTCGCCTTCAGAACTGCCTTAATTCTATGTGGAATTGATTCAACAAGGTGCTGAAAGCATTCTTTAGAAATGTTGGCCCATATTGATAGGATAGCATCTTGCAGTTGATGGAGATTTGTGGGATGCACATCCAGGGCACGAAGCTCCCGTTCCACCACATCCCAAAGATGCTCTATTGGGTTGAGATCTGGTGACTGTGGGGGCCATTTTAGTACAGTGAACTCATTGTCATGTTCAAGAAACCAATTTGAAATGATTCGAGCTTTGTGACATGGTGCATTATCCTGCTGGAAGTAGCCATCAGAGGATGGGTACATGGTGGCCATAAAGGGATGGACATGGTCACAAACAATGCTCAGGTAGGCCGTGGCATTTAAACGATGCCCAGTTGGCACTAAGGGGCCTAAAGTGTGCCAAGAAAACATCCTCCACACCATTACACCACCACCACCTGCCTGCACAGTGGTAACAAGGCATGATGGATCCATGTTCTCATTCTGTTTACGCCAAATTCTGACTCTACCATCTGAATGTCTCAACAGAAATCGAGACTCATCAGACCAGGCAACATTTTTCCAGTCTTCAACTGTCCAATTTTGGTGAGCTCTTGCAAATTGTAGCCTCTTTTTCCTATTTGTAGTGGAGATGAGTAGTACCCGGTGGGGTCTTCTGCTGTTGTAGCCCATCCGCCTCAAGGTTGTGCGTGTTGTGGCTTCACAAATGCTTTGCTGCATACCTCGGTTGTAACGAGTGGTTATTTCAGTCAAAGTTGCTCTTCTATCAGCTTGAATCAGTCATTGAATCTGACCTCTAGCATCAACAAGGCATTTTCGCCCACAGGACTGCCGCATACTGGATGTTTTTCCCTTTTCACACCATTCTTTGTAAACCCTAGAAATGGTTGTGCGTGAAAATCCCAGTAACTGAGCAGATTGTTAAATACTCAGATCGGCCCGCCTGGCACCAACAACCATGCCACGCTCAAAATTGCTTAAATCACCTTTCTTTCCCATTCTGACATTCAGTTTGGAGTTCAGGAGATTGTCTTGACCAGGACCACACCCCTAAATGCATTGAAGCAACTGCCATGTGATTGGTTGATTAGATAATTGCATTAATGAGAAATTGAACAGGTGTTCCTAATAATCCTTTAGGTGAGTGTATAAAATGTGTGTCTTAGACATGCAGCATGGATGCATGAGGACTGCAAATGTGGCAAGGGCAATACATTGCAATGTCCATACCGTGAGATGCCTAAGATAGCGCTACAAGGAGACAAGGAATGACAGCTGATTGTCCTTGCAGTGGCAGACCCTGTGTAACAATACCTGCACAGGATCGGTACATCCGAATATCACACCTGTGGGACAGGTACAGGAAGGCTACAACAACTGCCCGAGTTCACCAGGAATGCACAATCCCTCCATCAGTGCTTAGACTGTCCGCACTAGGCTGAGAGAGGCTGGAGTGAGGGCTTGTAGGCCTGTTGTAAGGCAGGTCCTTACCAGACATCACTGGCAACAATGTCACCTATGGGCACAATCTTACGGTGGACCATACAGGACTGGCTAAAAGTTCTCTTCAATGACGAGTCACGGTTTTGTATCACCAGGGGTGATGGTCAGACTCGCATTTACCGTCGAAGGAATGAGTGTTACATTCCATGTTAAATTAGGCCTGTACTCTGGAGCAGGATCGATTTGATGAGGAGTCCATCAGGGTCTGGGGCGGAGTGTTATAGCATCATTGGACTGAGCTTGTTTTCATTGCATGTAATCTTAACACTGTGCATTACAGGGAAGACATCCTCCTCCCTGATGTGGTACCCTTCCTGCAGGCTCATCCTGACATGACCCTCCAGCATGACAATGCCACCAGCCATACCACTCGTTCTGTGCGTTGCCATGGCCAGCGAAGAGCCTGGATCTCAGTCCCGTTGAGCATGTCTGGGACCTGTTGGATCAGAGGATGATGGCTAGGGCCATTCCCCCCAGAATGAGTGGGGTAACATCTCACAGCAAGAACTGGCAAATCTGGTGCAGTCCATGAGGAGGAGATGCACTGAAGTACTTAATGCAGCTGGTGAACACAGCAAATAATGACTGTTACTTTTGATTCTGACCCTCCCTTTGTTCAGGGACACATTATTCAATTTCTGTTAGTCACATGTCTGTGAAACTTGTAAAGTTTATGTCTCTTTATGTTCATAAAAATCTTTACACAGTGGGTGTAAATAGAGGTGGTGGCGTAGTGGCTAGAGCACAGGGCTGCTAATCAGAAGGTCGCTGGTTCGAACCCCACGGCCACCACCATTGTGCCCTTGAGCAAGGCACTTAACTCCAGGTTGCTCCGGGGGGATTGTCCCTGTAATAATTGCACTGTAAGTCGCTTTGGATAAAACCGTCTGCCAAATGCATAATGCATAAATGTAAATGTAAAGTTTGCTGAAAATAAAGCAGTTGAAAGTGAGAGGACGTTTTGTCTAAGCAGTGGTATATAATCTCTCTTACCTCAAATTTTTACATGTTTTAACCATTCATATGATTTTGTGTATGTGTATGAGTTCATCCAACAAATGTGGCAAATATAATTATATGATTAATAGTAAACAGTTTAAATGCATCAATGACTCAAAGGCCCTGTATACACCTGGTATTAAGATTCATTTTGGGTGATCCAATCTGGTCTTAATAAGCGTCTCTTTTGACCAATTAAATTTTGATTTCAAGGTAATGGTGTCTGATTTCATGACAACATGCAGTAGATAAAACACTACATCAGTGTATTACTTCATGATAACAAAGCACACAATTAATTAAAAAAATGAGCGTTTACACTACAAGCCTTGTGTGGTCACATGTGTTTTCAACCAAATTCGACCACCACCGAATGTGATTGAATTGGACAAATTTCAAAACATTTTGGACACTGTTTACACCTGTCTTTAGTGTTGTCCCATTTCAAAATGATCGCCCAAATCCATCTTAATACCAGGCTTAACAGGGCCAAAGTTTCTATATTGCATGAAAATAAAACCTGTTAAGCAAACATTTGTAGAGCCAGGTGAGTAAAACACTGTAAATTGCACACTTGCAAAACAAATGCTAGAATTACTATTTTGCTTCTTTATAATTCATTTCAGAAGCTCAACTGGTAGAACATGGTACTAGCAATGCAAGGTCATAGGTTTGATTCTAGAGACCACACAGACTGATACAAATGTGCATCTTGAATGTAATGTCAATGTGCATAAAAATGCCTTAGTATTACAATATACGGTTCTACCTACCCCAAGACCTGTTTTGCGATAAAGGGCTTTAAAGTTGCAACTATTTTATTGTATTTTTTTGGTTCCATATTAGACCCCTAATTTTGAAAAATACACAAATAACCACATATGTTTATATCTCATTTTCTGTTACACTTTGAAGCAGCTTGGAAGGATTTAAAACGTTTTTTTGAATTTTTTTTCATGGATTTAGATTTAGATTTAGATTATTTCACAATCATTTTGGTGGCACTTTACAGTGCTGTTGTATGTTTTTATGCTATATAAATACAACAACTATAGTAATTACTAGGTACTAACCTAACCCTAAACCTTACCCCAACCCTAACCTTAACCCATATTTACTACACGTAGTTAGCTAATATTACTAATATTATTAATAGTACTTTCTTGGGTAAGTATACATACTGTAAATTAAATTGCAATAATTTTTTATTTGAATTACAATGAAAGAGCTCTGGGAGGAGTTTTACCCAGTTAAACAGAAAAAAACAACCAGATTAATTACATTTCTCTATTGTTTCACTTTAAAGATAGTCTACTCCCAAAGTCTATTCATAGTATTAAATTTCACAATATTCTGTAATTCTTTAGTTAATTAATTGCAGTGTTGTCAGAATCACAGTCTTCTGTGCAGTGTAATTTATTGAAATACAGTGCACCATGGGTAAATGACTGCAATAGGGACCTCCTTGGCATTCTGTGAAACAGATGGATAGGTTTTATAAAGCATGTGGTACTTAACACTGTGCTGAGTGGGACTTCAATAAAATAAATAAATGTTAGCATTAACCGCACCTCCGAGTATAATGTGTCATCATGGCTTTCCAGTAGGGTTAACTTATTTCGCTTACTTGACATTCCGAATAAGGACGTGGCCTTGTATAAAAGTTGATGTGGGCGTAATTGACATTTTCAGTGTTTTTCTTTTAATATTTCCTTTGAAAAGTGAATGAAACTTGACATTTATGTAGACAAGCACCTGTCAAGGAACGGCGATGATCTTGCATGAAGCCTTTATCATTGTTCCAACATTGTCCCTAGTGTAAAAAACCCTTATGCATGAATGAATGTTAATAAGCAAAAGGATATTTTGGTATCATAGATTACCAGTCAATCATGTGCAATAATTTTTTGTGTACTGATTGACTTCAGCATTTTTAGTGTAAATGGTGAAATGCTAGATTTTTCAATGTGAAGATATTTCTGTTTATTTTTAGTTAAAGGGATAGTTTGCCCAAAAATTGAAATTTTGTGATCAATTAATCACCATCATGTTGTTCCAAACCGGTATGACATTTCTTTCATCTGTGGAACACATATTCATTAAATGGAAAACAATATGCATTGACAGTGAATGGTGACTGAGGCTAACATTCTGTCTATAGTCTCCTCATCTGTTCCACTAAAGAAAGAAAGTCAGTTGGGTTTGGATTGATAAGAGGATGTCAAGAGTACAGTATATCATGACTGAATTTTAATATTTGGTTGGACTATCCCTTAAAATCCATTACTTTAATAACAAAATTATTTGCTGATTAGATCTTATTTGCTCCATTTTATTAGTTAATTGACAAAACTCATTAAAAGAAGGTGCTGGTTATCATTGCACATTAACAGCACTAACAAGCACTGAAGCATTCGTTGAATAATTACTTGTTCTCAAATTAAGCCACTTAAGCTTGGTTACCTTGAATCACACCTACTCTCACTCTAAGTTCTATAAAAAGTCACTTGTGCATGATGTTTTAGCGAGACTCTTCTAACCTTGATTTTTCTGTTACTGTAGACTCTCCCAACCACGCAGTATGAGTTAGAGATAGTGGCCAAGGACATGGCAGGAAGTGAAGTGGGACTGACAGGAACTGCAACAGCTACCATCACCATCACAGACAGGAACGACCACGCACCTGAGTTCACCCACTCACTGGTAGGAAGACCGGCTTTTTTATGGTTACCTTTACTCTTTTTCATCCTTTTCATTTTTACTTCTTATAATAGTCCTAATTATCATCAACATTGCGATGTGATCTTGATGTCATTAATTGATGATATCGTAACCATATTCAATTAGTAGTTTGTCCAGTGAATATGTGGGTGATTCTCTAGAAATCATTCCCAGGTGATATTTCACCCCAATATCAAAACAATAAAATAAGAAATCATATTTTTTGTATAGAATATAAAGTCATTTTAATGACCAGTAGGATTATATACATTGTGACATTATTTTCATGACAATCAATCGAATGTTCCTGCTTTAGAATCACATTACTACAAAACAGCCATTTTATTGTATTATATAAAGTTAAAAATAAAAACATAAACAAAAGTAAAAACAAAAAAAAACAAAAAAAAAGTGATTATAAATTATTTTCTATTTTTGGGGAATTTCTTGGCATGTTTTGTGACCTTAACACATATTATCTATCACACCATAAATCAAAAGAGTCAATTGGAATGGCACGCCTCATACCAATCATCTGTAGTTAAACATTTTACATTAGTAATAGTTACATTTTTGCAAGCAGAATTCTGTTTGAAATGATTCATAGTAGTTTGAAGCAACTTAACACCTGCAGTTGTCTGCCCCTAAGGACAATACACTTCACCAATCGTCATCAGCTGTCAATCACTCAAATCACAAAGAATTCCTTCCTCCTGGCCCCAGCTTTTACACGACCTTGCAAAGAAAAAGTCCCCGACCCATACATCAATCACTCTAGTCTGTGGTGTGCTCCGGTGACAGCTGTGATTCACAAATACACACACACACACACACACACACACAAACACACACACACACACACACACACACACACACACACACACACACACACACACAAGTTGGTGGATTTGGCCCCTCTTACTCACTTGTCCTCTGTGACCTCTTGTTTGCTGTCTGAACTGATTGAGTTATAATACTTAGGGTCTGTCCCAGAGAATGAGGGCTGCCTAACATTTGCTTTTATGTTCCATGGAAGAAAGTCATTGTCTCATCATGAGAATGAGTAAATGATGACAGAATTGTACTTTTATTTTGGGGTGCCTGCACACATTAAACTATCCCTTTAAACGTGTGCAGGGCAACCAGCTTTAGTCTTGCAGTGTGTGCTAAGCAAAATGCTACAGGCAAACACATTGGTCTTCTCCTAAACAATCACAACTAGAAGTGACCACTGCCATTCAGGGATAAAAAAACCCAGAGGGCAAAAAAAATTGCACTCACACTAGTGCAAACTTAAGCTGTGTATCCATTTTAGCCCAGCTGTGATGAATTTGTCTGAAAATGCTACACTTGCACTTTGCTGGACAGCACTGGGGAAAAAAAAATAACACTACAGCAGGCTGATGCTGAGCCACTTATTTTGAGCTGCAGGTTGTTTAGAGGAAATGTCCTGAGCTGTTGTCAGGTTCCCAGAGACATCATGTCCACCCTCACTCAGCCCAATACCCAAAAGCACTGCTGTGCCAGGGAGAGGGGTTTTCTGATTGGTTGATACGGACACTGTTGTGGGATATTCAAAGTGTTTTTGACAGAAATTGCTTCAGGGAGTGAGATATTCCAAGGAATGTCCTGCAAATCACAGACAACAAAATACAGTTGCAGGCAAAGGTTGGATACAACCAAAATTTACTTTATCATAATCTTAATAATTAAAAAAAAAATTCTGTTATAGACATGTGTGCGTTATAATGTCATTATTAAAAATTTAAAAAAAAACATTGTCGCATGAGTTTTGGTTTAGCACTAAAGAAATCTGCCCTTGAGCCGTTTCCATACAGAATTGTAGCCAACTTTTTGCGCCCCATATGTCCCCACATTTGTGTAAAATGGAGTGAGTTTTGAGGTACTTTATTGAAATTGGCCAGCTTACTGTTTCATTTCACATAATTGCAATAGTAGGAAATATCAGAAGACGACGCAGAAGAGTCGATCACGTGACGCTTTGTAAGGGATGGCTGCAGATCACTAAAACTCCTGTTACACTCCCTCATATTTAACATTTAGTATGCAAAATTTGTTCTGTTTATATTTATATGTATATAAATGAGTGCTCTGTTTCAAAATGAACACAAACAAGAAACTGGCATCCTCACGTGCTGCTAATCCATCTGGAAAGAGAATGAAACAACAGGACATTCTAGAGGAAATTGTCCAAAAGCTGTCCAGCGCATGATGACAAACGTCATTCATGGCCTACAGTCTTTAAGAGAAGAGATTCAATCGCAGATGGTGACTGTTCGCGGCCTTATTAATTAAGTGGACCAGCGTGAGACAAGAAGCCTGAAGCAAGACATAGTTAGATGCAAGTCAGATGTGTCAAAACTCCAGGTTAATCTAGCAGAATTGGAAGATATGGAAATAATGTTCAGATTGTTGTGCTTGCACTGAATCGCGAAGGCTGTGATCTGATTTCTTCATGAAATGCTCCCTAAGTGGCTTCCCGCACTGTGTAAAGGGCTGATTGAGACCAAATGTGCTCACCGCATCTATGGCCAAATAAAAAACCCAGAGACAGGTGTACCATGATCTTCAAAGTGCTAAGATATCAAGACCATCAGGCTATACTGGACTGAGCTAGAGAGGCGAGCAATAAGGGACCCATCATGGATGGAGAGATCACTGAAGTCTTTTGTGGATTACAGTGCCTACACTTCACAAAAACGAAGAGCTTTTACTGACATGCAGAAGGAGCTGCGGGCAGCGGGAATCCCATCAGTTCTATCTATCCAGCCATACTGCATTTAACGCATAATGACGAGAAGCTGTCTTTCTCTTTGCCACAAGAATTGGATGAATTCCGGTTGCAGATTGCAAACATCCCGTGGGCAAAATGGCAGCTGACATTTGTTGATGGCAACCAATACAAGAAGGAAAAGTAGGATTTGACTGACTGTCAGTTTATTGTTCACCCCGGTAGGACAATCATGTCACAGGTTGGCATGTGTATTATTGAATATGTTCATTGGTATTTTGTTCTTTAATGCTGTGGTTGTGTCAAACAGCGAGTCAGACGTATGCAGGAGTATTTTTATTTTAGTATGAGTAAAAAAAAAAAAGTAATTTTTGTTTTTCTTATCTTTATTAACCTGATGTTTTTGAGATTTGCATTAAAACTATGGTTTCTGCCAAATTACATGGTTACTATAGTATTAGTAAAATAATGATACAATGTACACAAAAGCAGTGCCAAGTTACAGGAACGAGTGCGATCGACAGACCCCACCTCCGGATCAAACCCTTCTCTGCACTCCCACGACATTCACCATGACCAAATCACACAGATGAAATCAACATTTATATTCATTCAACTGTT
Organism: Moxostoma hubbsi; assembly: GCA_032164185.1. Classification (NCBI taxonomy): domain Eukaryota; kingdom Metazoa; phylum Chordata; class Actinopteri; order Cypriniformes; family Catostomidae; genus Moxostoma; species Moxostoma hubbsi. Next base: position 25,009,182 of record JAVLUX010000027.1, on the reverse strand, counting down.
ATTTTAAATAAAATTAAAGGATATTTTAAGAGTGGAAACAAGATTGGATGGGAAAAAGAGTGGGACAAAACGTGGATTCGAACCGCGGTCACTAGGACTACAGTACACATTCACACACCATCTTTACACCATACACCACTGCAATGACATCTGCTGGTTAGTGTGCCATATATTTCTCTGGTTCCATCAGACTATTACAGTGCAAATAGCTGTCCTGTGTAACAGATGCCATTTACACCGGGTTGCAAATAGACACTCCATAAAAGTAATCCATACGACACCAGTGGATTAATTAATGTCTTCTGAAGCGAAACACTAGGTGTGTGTAAGAAACAGATCAATATTAAAAACTTTTTTTACTAAACATTCACAAGGGACGAAGATATTCTGCCTCTCGCGTGACGGTAGCACATTGGAAAGTTCACGTGAGAACTGGCGCATGAAAAACAACAAAAATTCAGACGCTCAGTGTTGTTTACAACAGGGGAGCGTAGATATTCATACATACTGTAGATATTCGTACATAGATATTTATACATACCGTAGATATTCATACATAGATATTCATACATAGATATTCATACATAGGTGTCTCATTTGGCTGTTTTGGAAACGTCAACTGTAGCATCATCTTGAAATGGTCAACAAGGAGAGCTGTTTGAATCTGTTTGAATGCAAGTGAGTGAGAGGAGGAAATGCCTCAGACAGAGCTACTTGCTCAGATCGCTGCATAAGCTGCTTTTGTGTGGATACAGTGTTGTGGTCCACAGTAAAAGCTGCTAATAAGGTTTCTATGTATGAATGCATAAATGTCACGCAAAAGGCAGTTTGAACTCCACCCCTGTCAGTGAGCTGGCCAGAAGCGTTTTAAATATTATTGAACAATTTCTCTATTGATCTATCTATACACACCTAGCGTTTCGCTTCAGAAGACATTAATTAATCTACTGGAGTCATATGGATTACTTTTATAATGGCTATATGTTGGAAATAGTAATAACAAAAAATTACTACACTGGTACTCTATCAAGTCAAGTCAAGTCAATTTTATTTGTATAGCGCCTTTCACAACACACATTGTTTCAAAGCAGCTTTACAGGAAATCAGGAATTAACAGACGATAAAACTGTAATGTCTATAGTGTCGATGAATCATCATTGTGTAATTAGATAAAATACGATTGTAATCGTGTTTAAAAATAAGTCATTAAATAATAACTGTATTAATAACCCCAGTGAGCAAGCCGAAGGCGACTGTGTCAAGGAACACAAAACTCCATAAGATGTTGATTAATGGAGAAAAATAACCTTGGGAGAAACCAGACTCACTGTGATTGCCAGTTCCCCTTTGGCTACCATCATGAATATAATGTAAATATTACTTGGGTATAGTTAAGATAGATAAATCCTCTTTACTTACCAACCTGACAGTGTCTGAGCCAACTGCAGCACTTTATCTCTGCATTTGATGAAAACAGCAACACTCCTGACTATGCTGTGAAATGGATCTGTAGGCCTGCTGTCTCCTCACAGATGCTTTTAGAGTGTCTGGCTCTGTTTTTAGCCACCATAGAGGAGTTGAGAGATGTACGCTAGTGGATCAGCAGGCTATCCCATCATATTCCTATTCCTCTAACAGAGCTATAACCCACAGCTTCATAAACACTAAGATAACCGTAAAAAAAATTCTGAAGCTTAAAGGGATAGTTTATCAGCAGGATGTCCTGGCTTCTCTTTTCTATTCAATACAAGTAAACAGGGGCAGGTGCTGTCAAGCTCCAAAAATGACACAGAAGCACCTTAAAAGTGATCCTTTTAAGAGTCTTTTAAAGCCATTTGTGAGATGAACAAACCAACATTTAATTCAATATTTGCTGAAAATGTTGCATTCTTTCAAATATGGCATTTCTAGCTAGATGTATGGCTTCAGAAGATTTGGAGCGTTACAGCAACCTTCCCCATTCACTTTCATCAAATGGAACACATTCTGCAAAGCATTTCCTTTTATCCTTTCCATGAAAGATATAAACTCAAATTAGGAGTGTCATGAGGGTGAGTAATTTATGTAAGTATGTTCATTTTGGGGTGAACAATCCCTTTAAAATGACATATGAAAGTGGAATTTAAAGAAAACAACAGCAAGTAAGTGTTCTGTGTCAAATTATATATAAAGGAATAGTTCATCCAAAATTCTCTTATCATTTACTCACCCTTGAGCCATTCCAAATGGAACACAAACAAAGAATTATTGAAGAATATTTCAGCTCTCTCCATACAATGCAACTGAAAGGGTGCGAAATTTTGAAGCTCCAAAATCCACATGAGGGCAACATAAAAATACTCCAAAAGACTCTGGTGGTTAAATCCATATCTTCAGAACCAATAGGATAGATGTGGAAGAGAAACAGATCAATATTTTTTCATTTTTTTATTTTTACAATAAATCCCTGCTCAGTCACTCTCCACTATACTTTTGGACATTCTGCTTCCTCTGTTTTTTGTGATTCACATTCTTCATGCATATCACCCCCTACTGGGCAGGGAGGATAATTTAATAAAAAATGACTTAAATTAATGTTTCTCACTCACACCTATGATATTGTGTCTGAACACATGGATTTAACCACTGGAATCACATGGATTACTTTTAAGCTCCCTTTTTTGTGGATTTTGGAGTTTCAAAATGTTGGCACCCATTCACTTGAATTGTGAGGACCTAAAGAGCTGAGATATTCTTCTAAAAATCATAATTTGTGTTCTGTAGAAGAAAGAAAGTCATTCACATCTGTGATGCCAGGAGGGTGAGTAAATCATGAGAGAATAAAAATGTTTGGATGAACTATCCCTTTAAACTAAGTCTTCAAAGAGTCTGCAACAAATAGCCCCAGACTATGGCCAGCTCGCAGCACATGCCCAACGTCGTCACTCTTCTAGTGTGTACACTCCTAAAACATGCACCCATAAGCTAGGACAGAATTGTTTGAAATCTCACTGAGCAGTCATCTGATCAGTTGTTTAATGAGAAAGTGGCCTGAAAATTCTCTTCAAACGAAACTATCTCAGTCCATCCCAAAAAATCCTGATATTGTGCATTTGATATTAAATACATTTATTTTTAGTTTTTTCCTATTCTTTTTTTAAGAGCACACAGGCCTTCATTTATTGATCTGTGTTAAAACTCAAATTCTTACATGCCACTGAACTGAGAGAATTCACTTCCTTATTTCAGACTGTGACTTGTGGCAATACAGACAAAATTAGCAAGAAAGTTAAAAACTTTTAAAGAATTACAAGTAACATCTCTAAATAGCATCCTTTTAGCACAATTTCAAGAAGAAATTGCATGAGTCCATGACAGAAGTAAAACACACCTCCTCATCACTTAATTGTTCTTAATTAGCAGATATTTAACTTTATACATCATAATCACAACCCCACATAATGTCATAATCTCAGACAATTGCAAAAATATATCATAATGTTCCACAGATATCAAATATGTGATTTTAGCCAAAGTTTTTCTTAACCAAAATAGCTGACACTTTGTGAAAATTGTTGGATTTGTGGCTAATTTGGAAAATATTCACAATGATTAACCTTAATCCCATTTTTATGAACAAGAAAATAAAAAGGAAAAAAAAAAACACATTTCGTATACACTTTTTCATTTTTGTATTGATTTTGTGCTCTATATTTTATCAAATGAATATAACTGTTAATAAAAACTAACAGGCCTTCACAATAAGGCTGTGTTATTTATTTGGTTTTTGTGACAGCTTTCAAGAGATTGTTCATTTAATAAATTGTCCTATGTTGTAAACTGCTTATTGCTCAAGAAAAAGTATTTCAATTCAAACTACCCTATAGAAGCTGCCTTTCCCTTGACTACAATTAATTTAGTCTATTTAGCATTCTGCCCACCATTGATTATCCCTCTTTTAAATAAATGTCTACAGTGACAAGAGAATTATTGTCTGCCCAGATATAATTCTAGGCCTTGGTCAATGTATGGGGTCCCGTAACAGTGTCCCACAGCGAGGGTATTATTACGATAATAGCAGACATATCCATCTTCCCTCCATTATCTCTTTTTCCCCGGGTCTCTCTGACACCTGGTTCAGGATACCGGAGCATTGGAGGGCAAGGCCAGAGGCTGTGGTAGTTGCCGCTGGTGGTATGTACATGCCTGCCCACCTCCTGGCACTTTGTGATAACTGGCATTTATTTAAGATGAACCCTATTCAAGTGCAGGAACAGGCACTGATCTGGCTTATCACGCCTGTCACTCATGGAGACTGACAGTTTATCTGACCTGCCTTTCTCCCTTGCAGTGACAGCATGGCTCTGCCTCCGTCAGAATGTTAATGACATCAGTAATGATGGCTACAACACTGCAACAAGATAGAAACCAAAGCTGGACACATACAGTATTTTTGTGTGCAATGCTGATCGGACAGATGTGCTTAGCTTATTTGCACAATGGCCAATTGACTTTGCATTAACAAGCTCTAACTTAGCTCACAAAGAAATGTTGGAGGTGATTTTGAATGGAGGAAGGACATTCCAGTACTCAGTGTGATTGGCTCTGTTCCAAAGCCAACCAAGGGAGCTGCTAAGTAGGAACAATTTAAGGCATCATAGATGTATTTCTGATGCAAAGGCTGTTCCAAAAGGCATCCTAATTATACTTTGCCAGTGCATTAATTTTGCTATGTTTACAGCTCTCATCCATACTGGAATGGTTTAGAAAATGGAGAGAGACATTTGAAAATGCTCTCCATTACTTTAGGAAACTGAAAACTGGGGTTTAAAACTTAAACAGATTAGTGTGGACGTGGCCTTAGATAACTTCTGTTCTTCTAAAGTCATTGTTTTCCAATGTATGTGTCTAAAAAGGGTATTTCTTCAGTTCTCTGGTAGAGAACTACCATGACATTCCAGTGTACACAAGAGCTGTACATGTAGCTAAATCAATGCATTTTCAAATGAAAACATGTGGCTAAAGATACCTTCTAAAATATCTGCCAAATCATTATTAGTCATTATTGCATGTACAGTATTTTTTGCATTCTTTGCAGTAGAAATGTGCACCGGAGCCATTTTCTGTATTTTTATCCGTACCTGTTCGTATGACAAAAGTATCTGTATTTGTCTCTGTATTCGGATAAAACCAGGTGTGGTTAGGGCTTAAACCAGAAGTGCATCAAAACCAAGGATATAATAGTTTTGAAGTTTTAATTTAGTTTTTATTTCTATTTAATAAAAAAATGTCACTCCAATTTAGTTTTGTTTTGTTTGTTAGTTCTTTGTTAGTTTTAGTTTAGTTTTAGGTTTTCAGTACATTTAGTTTTTATTCTGGTTTTAGTATTTATAACAAAGGAATATTGGAGAATGGGGAAAAGAGCCATTTGTGTAATGTAGGTCATATTGCTGAACTCCCCAATGTCCAATTTGTTAATAAAATTGTCCATGTAGGATTTTGCTTTGGACCCCCACATGTTTAGAAATGGCCCTGCTGAAATTACACTTGTGCAATCAGCTTCATTGTCTGCAATAGAAATGTAAACTATGCTGGGTAGGGGAGGAAGCTATTGTTATATGGTAGTTATATAATGTCATGTACAGTACTCAAACAAAAGAAAAGCCTCATCTCCATGTAGTTCATTCCATTATCTACAGCAGGAGTGCACACACTTCTATGGAATGAGATCTACTTTTTCATGTTATTGCAGCAAGATCTACCATGCACAATATATATATATATATATATATATATATATATATATATATATATATATATATATATATATATATATATACATTGTCACAATACCAAAATGTCTGTAGTTGTTAGTGACATTTTACAATTCTTAATACCAGCTTATAGCAACAAATAATAAAACGAACTATTTTGTTATATAAGAATTGTACTCAAAAATGTTTTCAAGACTACTAAACAGTCAGTAATAAAATAACAATACATCAATGAATAGAAATAAATTAAAAGTAATAGTAATAGAAAACAGTGCTTTTGTTAACAGCTTTAAATATATTTAACAGCAGTTTCAAGTAAACATTCAGAATGAAATGCAACATAAAACTTCTTCTGGTCTTCACTGTATAATGTATAATACATTCAATCTTTTAAAGGTATCCAGCCAAGAACAGTGAGTGGTTTCACATTTTCTTGTTATGATTGTTTGAAATGAAAAACACACTAGACAGCAGCAGGTCTGTTTATGTTACATTAACACTTACAAGTCTGAATCTTTGATACAAATTAGCTTGTTCTCTGCCGTTTACGTTTCATTTAGACATCACTTTCTGTGTTTACATGAATACCTCACCAAGACGGGCATTTTGGTCATTTTGAAATTCACGCATCATGAGCGTTCTCGGAGCACACGCGCATGTAAGCGCGCAAAAAACCGCCTGTCAGTTAAAGCGTGTAGCTATTACTATATCGCTTGTGAATTACAGAATTATAATTAAATTATTTTTAAAAGCAGTATAAGAATAAACATTATGGAATAAGGCCTTGGCTATATCACAAATATAGCAGGTTATTTTTTCATTATTGACATTCACACTACATTTCTCTTTTACTTGCCCCTTCAAAAACCCACTTGTCCCGGACAAGCGTTAATGTCGAACCCTGCTGAACTTCAAACCAAACTTTTTACCAAATCACAGATTGGCAGAATGAGTGAAAAGACTTTTATCTAGACTACCTGCTTTGCCTTTCAGGTAGTGATTCCCGCTCTGTTGCTGATGTAGTTAGGTCAGGCCATCTACTGGCATCTTTATGTTATGGTAATGACGGGTTTAAAGGTTTAAAAATATTCCGCAACAAAAAAAAAACCAAAATCTTATTTAAGATTTATTTCAATTTTATATTAGTTAGTTTCTGAGCCATTAATTTTTATTATAGTTTAGTTTTAGTTTTTCCAATTATGGAAAATAATCAAAATAATTGAATTATTTTCAATTTGCTAAATGTTTTTTTTTTTTTTTTTTTTTTTTTTACATTTAGTACTAGTTTTCATTTTAGTTTTAGTTTACAATAATAACCTTGATCAAAACTAAATGAAATACCCATTTTTAAGTGTTACTCTTGCATTCATCATTTCTAGTAATAAAATATGCCTTGTATATGCCTTTTCATAATAGCAAAATAATAATAATAATAATTACAATAATAATAATAATTAATATTATTTTGCAATTATTATTATTTAAAAAAATTGTATTCGTTTTTTTCTTAGCAGATAAAGCACTTTGGAATATGTTGTGGTTTCTCCTGGTATTTCAGATATTAATATCTGCTTGAAACAGAATTTTTCGTTTGTCTGTAACATCATTAATCTGGAGGCAGGAGGTGTCAAGCAAAATGTGAAATGTCAAGCACACATTTTGCAGTGAATAATAAATACAAATCCAATTCAAATAAATTAAAATATAATCAATATTGCATACAAACAGGTGAAAGTCCCGTAAGTCTATCATGAATTTTTACGATATGACACCATTGTTTAGATTAATAATAATAATAATGTTACATTTATATAGCACCTTAACAGAGTTCAAGAACATGTAACATTTTCAAATTTAGCACAGTTTAAAGAAGAAGAAAAAAAGATGGAGCATGTTTCAGATTCTTTGTTTTACATAAGGAGGAATATTCCTAATAGATGAATACGCATTTACGTTACAAGCTCCAACGCTAAATCACTTCAGGTCAGGAATTTAACATCACGCTTCGGTTTAGGCTATAAATAAATACATGAGAATCACATGTGAATCGAGTGATACAATAACAGACATTTCAAGAAGTGGAAAGTGTACATTATGTTGTATCTTAGTTTATATTACACTTGTCAAACTCAGATGCACAGAAATAACAGAGACCGCAAACGATGTTAAGACCACACCCATCGATCTGAAATCACACCGTGCGCATTTTCATTCATATGGTTTACACCTTTAGAAATATTGGCGGCACAGATTTTGAATATGTTTATTTGAAATGTCGCTTTATACTTTATACGCTTTTTGGATAATCAGTCATACAAATATTATTTTATATTATTCAGATAAATCTGTCATTCATTTTGAAGTAATTATTCATGCCTTTCCAAATAAGGTATCTGTCTTAAAGCACATCCCTGCTTTGCAGAATATTTTGCTATAAACTGATTATTTATAAGGCGGATTATAAAAAAGATTGTTTATAAAAATACTGATGATTAATTAAATACTAAAAAGTATTATTCAAAATAGTTTCATTAAATTACCCAAAACAGTCACTTATGAGGTTTCATTTCATGTACTGCGTTGCAAATGCAAATCCGTTTTCGTTTGAAAATGGTTTTCAGTTTCCTAACATCTTTTCCAAAGTAGGCCATAATGGAAAGCGCTATCAAAAATGCTGGTGTAGTGTGAATGAGAGAAGTAAATGTACCAAAAAACATACAAAAACTTTGTGTTGCATTGTGCGGCTCGTGTCTGGTGTAGACGGCGTGTTTGAAGGCAGCTATCGAGGGATCTCATTTTTTAGGACTAAGCCATGGGATTCATACACAAGCTTTTAGAAAATTCTGTAATTATTTCTGAACCATTTTGACTGTGATGGTCCTTGACCTTGGAAAGAAGAAATTAAAGTAAGGCAATCAAGATGTTCCTTATCATTCCTAACTATTAATATGTTTGTTTTGAAACTTTGTCACTTGTATTATTCCAGAAGCTAGTGCTCTCAGCATTTGTATGGATTAAATAATTTTAAATCACATTGAATTTCCAAAATAAATTAAAGGGGGATTTTAGGTTAAGGGGGATAGAAAACATTTCTAGATGCCATTCTTGGTGTTATTTATAAAAGCAAAAAAACAATGGAAAAATATTTTTTTTGGTTAGTGAACTAATGTAACAAAGGCAATTTTAGCTACTTGCCTCCATATTATGCATGACATGTAAAATTATATCCTATTCCCTGCTGCCCCAGCACACAATTTCAGGAACCATCCATGCTCAATTCCCAGAGCTACAATGCCAATTATTGATAGTTCATGGTATCCAATGAGCTCTCTGGATTTCACACTATTTCTGACTCATCTCTTCACTCTTATTCTGCTGTGTTAAAGTTCCTGTACTAAATAGTGTGGCTAAAGCTTACTGGACTGAGTAAAGAAATTTCCAAAAACATTTAATGACATTAACGTTCCATTATTGCCAATGTGTCTTTGATAGTATTTATTTAGTTACAACATTCACTGTACAATAGCCAATGTCCTAAATGTAACCTTCTTTCATTACTCTTGTCAACAAACACATTGCTATTTTGAAGACAGATGAAAAATAATTCCACTTGACAAATTCTGTAGCTACCAAAGACAGCTAAGTATGCTTGTTGCCTGATGCTAAGTAATCACAAAGGGCACTTTCAGATTCATGATCCATTCATGACAATGCATTCAAACACTGATTTTTTTAAGGCAACTTTCTGCCAATTTACTGGTTAATGATCATCTATGAGGACTCTCAAAAAAATACTTTAGAGAGAAGCTAGAGACTTCAGTGGGTCTGGAGAACACAAGCAGATGTAGAATAATCAACGAAAGTGGCTGATGGTCCACAGATGTCACGAGAACAAGGATTTTCCTAAGAAAGCAAGGAAGGAAATTAAGTTTCTAAAGATAACTTTATAATAACCTTCATTATTAACATAAACACACATTAGTGCATTATATAATGCATATTAGATCATTCGTTCAAGTAAATTCAATAGATAGAATCCTTAAAAATATGAATTTCATTGCATTAGTTTCTAAATATCAAACCAAAATATTGATAAATGTTTTTCTTTTGATAAAATTAACTTTCTTTAAAATTAACTAACTTATTATAAAATACATTTTTTAAAACTACTTTAAACCAAGGTAATTTTTACAAATGTAATGCAACATTTAATGCAATATTGCTAAATATTATATTGTCTAAATACTTTTTGGAGCCAAATATTAATATTTGAACTACTTGACTGGTTTTCATTATATTATGTTTGGTAAAGTTTGTATAATTCCTACCCCTTGGTGTTTTAAACATTTATTTATTGCGAGAATGAAAGAACAACTATTGCGCATTATTTTTCCGATAGAGGAAATTAATAGGGTATCCATCAAAACAAATTTTCTGAGGATATGCTAACATGGCAAATGTGACATTTCAAGAGAGAGAAAACAGCTAATAGCATCATAATCCTTTATCAAATCTACAAAGCAAATAATTTCATCATATTTAGCGTGCATTAATATGAATGAATGTTTCACGTCCGTGTAAGACAGGACTGAGCAGTGTGTTCTTTTGTATAATGAAAACACCAGACCACATTATAGTTGTTTAGCATATTCCACATTATGCTAATCTTCTCATTGGGATCTCTTAATTTGCATTTCTGTGGTTTAAATTGTTTGCAAAACAACATATTCCTCTCACAATGCACTAGACTGTTTTGCCAACTTCTTCGCCTCTTTGGCATGTTTGTGATTATGATGATTTCACTCATCATAAGCTTCATTTACACCACTTCTGTTGCCAACTAGTCATTTCCTTGTCAGTCACGTAACACAATGGAAGATGACTTAAACATGTCATTCTCATTGAGATCTTAAATTGCTATTATAAAACGGATAGTTCCTGTCCTACACTGTAAAATCTTATTAGTTGACCTTACTTCGGCAATCGGTTTGCATGCTTTTCTAAGTAAACATACTTATTTGTCTCAAGTAAACTGAACTTATATATTTTTTTTTAAATGTTAACTAGTTTTAAGTAAGCTTAACTCATCTGTAATTTAATTATTGTTGTTTTGACTTAATTATTTAAATTGGGTAATAAAATATCTTATACAGTATAGGAGAAATTCTGACTAGACACTAGTTTAGACATATGGCAAAATGGACTCTACTCAGTACTGCATATTGCACATACATCTGCACTTTTGTAATGTACAACTGAGTAAAGAGTAATGGCTTAAACTTTACAGGCTTCAAGTTAATCAGAGGTAACACTATTCACCCTCATGGTGACATCACAAAAATCTGAATTATCAACCAGCTACAACAAAACAACAACAATAGTGATAAGAATTAAAACTAAATACATTTTTATAAAAAAACGATTATTTTACGAGTTCCCTTGTTTTGACCAAACATAATTTATTTATTAAGTGTTTATGGGTATTCTACACAGTCACAATTTTGGAGTTGTTAATTTTGAGTTAGTAGTACTCAAAGCCAAAGTTTAAACAACTTATTGATTTGAGATATGATTCCAAAATGTGACATTTCAAGTAACATTTAAAATTAACTTAATTAAAACGTCTAGGTGAAGTATGTAACCTCCGTTCCCTGAAAACTTTAACCTCGACATTACCCTTTTTTCCGCTAACTTCGACGTTGTGTCGAAGCGGCGACAGTAGGGGTCCAATTTAAATCAAGCCATGCGCTGAGCCGTATACGTGTACTGCTGACACAGGAGCGGGCAGGTAATTTACATGCACAAGCAACCAGCTGTGTCAGACTGCGCATACCCTTCCCCAATACCCCAAAAAAGTCGGCGGAATCCTTTTGGTTACCCTAGACACGGGAACAAGGCGATGCTTGCCAACCTGGGAACGGGCCAAGCCTGGCTGGGCCTCTTTTCTCTCTATGTTTCTCCGCATAGAGCAAGAAAGGCCGGGACCCTTACAAGCATCAAGGGAAGGGGGTCTTACCCAGTTTCCTATTCTTTCAGGGGGAAAAGACCCTGCGGAGGCCACACCTTCCTGAAAGGGGGAGGTAAAGGTGGCGAATACATAACATGGGTTTTTAGGCAACATGTGGAACGTGGCGCAGTGGTAGATCCAGCCTCAAGGAGGGGGGAGTTGCTACAACATAGCGACCGGAGGGTCTACTGGGACTACCTAAGGGTGACACGGGTCCACTTCGTAAGGGGACCGTACTGTGGAAAATACACACAGGGGGAGTCCATGTAGGAGTCCTGACCTGTGGGGCACCTATTCCAGTACAGGGTAGATAGAGTACACGCAGTGGAATGGGTTGGCGATTTCATCCGCTGAACTGCGAACCCAACGGGCTTGGGAGGAATCATCCAGAGACCCGGGTGGGTGGGTTCTCCTGGGAGAGAAAGTGCACAGTTTTACCTCGGCCGAGGGAAAGGGCGCCAGGTGCAAGCGATCCACCCAGCCATTCCATCAGCGTGTTACCGTGTTCTATCGGCTCGGACCTGAGAAAACATGGGACGATACTGACTCAACCTTGAGATTATAAAATCTCGCAAAGGTATTGGGTGTTGCCCAAACCGTTGCTCTACATATGTCTGCTAGGGAGGTACCTCTGGCCAGTGCCCACGAGGACGAAATACTCCTTGTTGAGTGCGCTTGAACCCGCAAGGGGGTGGGCACAGCCTGGGTGTGATAGGCCAATGAAATGGTATCCACCACCCAGTGGGAGAGCCTCTGTTTGGAGACAGTGTTCCCTTTCCACTGTCCACCAAAGCAGACAAAGAGCTGCTCAGAGCATCTGAAGCTCTGTGTGCGGTCCAAGTAGGTACGCAAAGCACGTACCGGACACAGCAACGAAGGGGCTGGGTCTTCCTCCTTCCGGGGCAGCGCTTGCAGGTTCACTACCTGGTCTCTGAAGGGCATGGTAGGAACTTTGGGCTTCTGCTGGGCGAAGTCCTCGACGGCGTCGACCGAAGAGGCCGAACTGGGAGAGGGGGGCGTTGAGAAAGCGAACCTAGTCGGTCTCACACATCTCGACCAAGTTCAGCCACAGATGACGTTCCTGGACCACGAGAGGTGCCATCAACTGCCCGAGTGACTGCGCTGTGACCTTTGTGGCTCTGAGGGCGAGGTCGGTCGCTGAGCGCAGTTCCTGCAACACATCGGGATCAGGGCTACCCCTGTGAAGATCTTTAAGCGCCTTGGCCTGGTGGACCTGCAGGAGGGCCATGGCGTGCAGGGCAGAAGTGGCATGTCCGGCAGCGCTGTAGGTTTTGGCAGTGAGTGACGATGTTGTCCTACAGGCCTTAGAAGGGAGCACACGGCGACCCTGCCAGGTGCTAGGGTTTCATGAGCGCAATAACCCCATCCACCTCGGGAATCTGCGTATATCCGTGGGCCACTCCGCCGTCAAGGGTAGCGAGAGCGGATGAGCGAGTGGCTTTGTGACGAGTGGAGAGGGGTGCTCTCCATGAAGACGTCAGCTCATCGTGCACTTCCGGTAAAAACGGGACTGGGGGGGGGGGGGGGGTGAGGCTGTGAGCAGTGCGCAGACCCCAGGAACGAGTCATCCAACCCCGACGGATGTGGGGAGGATGAAGGGTTCCAGTCCAGCCCCATGCTGGCGGCAGCCGGGGAAAGCATGTTGGTCATCTGCGCATCAGCCTCAGCCTGGGCGTGCTGGCCCAAAGGCGGCAGCCCAGGGGAGTTATCAGCGACAGACGCCGCACTCTTCGATGCAGCGGCGAGCTCATCCACCTCGAGCTCTAAAGGATAGGCAGGCTGGCTGTGAGGCAATCCACTGTTGCCAGACAGGAGTCAACGAGCATTCTGGGGGTTGGGTGGTCCGAGGGGGCGTAACTGCCGGAGCTGCACCCGCTGCTTTCCCCAGATTGCCTCCAGCGCCAGCCGCATCGTCCTCAATCCCGTGGGAAGAAAGAGCAATGCGGTGGGCGGCTGGAATAGCCTGCTTTCTATTGAAAGCGAGCCGCGACCGCAACGTTTCCATGGTCATGCCCTCGCAGTGAGAGCTTGAGGCATCCACAAACGCTGCCTCGGTGTGATCGCTGCCCAGATACACGAGACAACACCTGTGGCCGTTTGAAGCGGAGAGCACTCTACCGCATCCAGGAACTACACAGGAGCGGAATGGCATCTTCATAAAGACGCGTCCTGAAAAGGATGTTCATCGCCGCTGTGTAAAGCTCTTTTAGAGGAAAATTCTCTTTTATAGTGAGAATCCTTCTTTTACAATAAACTCTTTTAAGCTTTATGCATTGTCACAGTGCTGTTGGATCTACGGCGCACTTTAAATCATTAAATTTCTTAATTAACTCAACGTATTTCCCCGCTTTTATACCCGTATGTCCGTGGGCAGGGTATGCAAATACTGTATGCCAACTTCTCATTGGCCTTTTTTCATAGATCGGTGGCATATTCGGCACTCAAGAGAGTCAACACAACATCGAAGTGAGCGACAGATGGGGAACTAGTAATAATAGTAAAAACAAGATTGAGTTGAGTAAACAATTTTTTTTAGAATTTGAGATTACTATTATTATTTACAGTGTAGATGGAACTACACTGATTGGTCAATATAGCAGTACAGCTGTGCTAAATTACACAATGCATACAAATACATCACCCAGGTGACAAGCTGTTCTGATTTTGTAGCATAAATTTAAATAGTGATTATTCTAGGTACATGTGTATTTATTATAATTATACAGCATGCCAAATGGCTAATTTGTTCATTAAATTCTAATCTCTTATGTTTTAAATTTCTGTCTACTATAAATGTCTATGTAAAAAAATTGTACATGCATAGCTACTATCTGTCCTAAAGAGTGTGCTAGATTAGATTTAGTGTGCTTAAATTAGTATGTTAAAGTTACCTGGATACAGTAGTATGTTAATTCTGGTAAAAGGGTGTATATATGTTATAATATTATCCATAAACCCTTGTGTCAGGGACTAAAAACTAAATGTTTTTAATTTTGGGTATATGCAAAAACTGTATTTTTACGTTCCGGTTCAGAAGTTATACAGTCTCCTTTCCAAATGGTAACTGGTTAGAACAAAATAAAAGAATGGTTAATAACGTTCTTTTAAAATGACAGTACTATGAAATACCGGTTGCAGTGTTGCCAGGTATCACAAGAAAAACAAGCAACCTTGTCTGGAAAAATAAGCCACTTGCCTCACCAAAATAAGCAAAAATAAACACTTAAATGTTTTCCTGTGTGATATACATACAGTTATTTAACATTAAAGGATCATTTTATTTAAAGATCTGCTTCTCAGTCAAAACCAGATATCATCTAATCTGTATTTATGCATCATATCTAACAATATTTCATTGAAGTCATGGAAACTGAGAAATGTACTTTTTGTTTCCCTTGTATCTGGATTAACAGTGCATGTATATTTAGTAATTATACATAGTTGTTAAAAAGGTCTTCATTCACAGAATGTGACATACAAAACATGCAATTAGGCAAAGAAGTCAAGTCATTTTTATTTGTATAGCACTTTCACAACACACATTTTTTCAATGCAGCTTTACACCGAATCATGCAAATAAATCAATAAAAATGAAATATCTAAAACATATAATATCTAAAATGTCTTACATTGATAATTGTGTAGTTTGATTAAATATGATTGTAAAATGTGTATAGAAATTAAATAATTAATAATTAATAATTAATTAATTATATTTAGAACCCCTGTGAGCAAGCTGAAGGCGACTGTGGCAAGGAACACAAAACTCCATAAGATGTTGGTTAATGGAGAAAAATAACCTTGGGTGAAACCAGACTCAGTGATGGGGCCAGTTCCCCTCTGGCTAAACAAAATGAATATAATGCCAATATTAGTGATTTGTGTGCAGTGCAAGTCATGGTTTTAAATTTGTAAATTAAGTAAGAGTTAAGAGCCAGTGGTTTAAAAATAAAATATTTTTTTATGAACTTTAAGATTAATGACTAATGTTTTAAAGGCCATTCTGGATTAACTGCAGAAGTTAACATAAGTTTAGCTTGCTGATGAAGGCTTTTGTTGGCAATTAAATTATAGTCTATGTATTCCATTTCAAGAGTGTAGTCCATCAATAAACAAAGGTGATGAAGGCAGAGATCAATGAGGTGCATTGCAGTTCAAAATGCAGAGCATTTTGGAGAGGTTCGGTGGGGTCCATACTAAGTCAAAGGTTCAGGCAGTGGCATATGAAGTATACCATGTCTTACAGTTAGCATCAGCTCATCATCTGAAGTAAAAAAAAAAAGTGATATCTGGCTTTCACCGGTTGTAGTTTGTCATCATCTCCCAGTAACAGGTAGTAGTGGAGTCCGACACCAAGCTGGAACGGAGTTGGATCTGGAAGGCTCTGGTAACCTCGGGATATGAAGACATGGAAACAAACAGAATAATATTTGTGTAGATGCCATTCAATTATAGGAAGAGTTATAGATCATGATGGATGTTTATGGTTCCAGCAGACCTAACTAAAGCAACCTAATTGTAAGTCGATGGATAAATTAGGTGTATACCTGCCTAAATAGATGAGTCTTTAATCTAGACTTAAACTGAGGGAGTGTGTCTGCATCTTGAACATTGTTAGGGAGACTAGTCTATTGTTTAGGAGCCAAATTTTTTGCCTTTTGTGGATTTTGATATCCTTGGAATTATTAACAAGCCAGAATTGTATGATCATAATGAACGTGATGGAATATAGCGTGGTAGAAGATCACTTAAGTACTGTGTAGCTAGACCATTCAAAGCTTTGTATGTAGTTTACAGAATTTTAAAATTAATATGAAATTTAACAGGTAGCCAATGTAACGATGATATATGATCATATTTCTTGGTTCTAGTCAGCACTCTGGCAGCTGCATTTGGAACCAATTGAAGGTTATTTATTGAACTTGCTGGTCATCCTCCTTGTAATGCATTACAATAATCTAGTCTTGAGGTCATGAACGCATGAATTCATTTTTTGGCATTAGCAACAGAGAGCGTGTGTTATAATTTAGCAATATTTCTCAGGTGGAAGAATACTGTTCAACAAATATTGGAAATTTGATTTGCAAAGGACAGATTGGTATCAAATATAACACCTAAATTCTTTGCAGAAGAAGACAACGTAACAGTACATCCATCGAGAGTCAAATTTTATTTAATGGCTTATTTTTAGAGGTTTTTGGTTCAATCATTAGTACCTCTGTTTTGTCGGAATTGAGTTGAAGGAAATTTCTGGCCATCCAATCTTTGATTTAATTAATACATTCTGCTAATTTGGAGAATTGTGAATTTTCATTGGGTTTAAAAGAAATATAAAGTTGAGTATCATCGGCATAACAATGGAAACTTATTCCATGATTCCTGATAATATCTCCTAGGGAAAGCATGTATAAGGTGAAAAGCAAAGGTCCTAAAACTGAACCTGTGGCACTCAATACTTAACTTTTGTTTGATTTGACAATTTCTCATTTACACAAACAAAGTGGTAGCGGTCTGATACACAGGACCTAAACCATGCTAATGCAAGTCCACTAATGACAGCATAATTCTATAGCCTATTCAAGAGAATGTTGTGATCTATCATGTCGAAGGCAGCACTAAGATCTAAAAGCACTAGAAGTGAAATGCATCCGCAATCAGAAGATAAGAGTAACTCGGATAAGTGCAGTCTGTGTACTGTGATTGGGCCTAAATCCTGACTGAAATTGTTCATATATACCATTTCTCTGTAGAAATATTTTGACATAAATGATAGATTTGAAATCAGTCTTTAATTATCTAATTCTCTAGGATCAAGCTGTGGCTTCTTAAGAAGTGGTTTGATTTTATAGTTTCTTGGGCATGTCCTAAGGATAGAGAGGAGTTAATAATATTAAGATTAAGGGGCAGTGGTGGCTCAGTGGTTGAGGCTCACTGACCAGAAGGTCGGGGGTTCAAGCCCCAGCACCACCAAGATGCCACTGTTGGGCCCTTGAGCAAGGCCCTTAAACCTTATCATGGCTGACCCTGCACCAGAGAACCCCAGCTTAGCTGGGATATGTGAAAACTAAGAAATTTCACTGTATATATGCAAAAAACGTCTCGGTTACGTATGTAACCTCCGTTCCCTGATGGAGGGAACGAGATGTCATGTCGAAGAAGCGACACTAGGGGTCTCTCTTGAGCGCCGAAAGATACCTCTGATCTATGAAAAAAGGCCAATGAGAGTTGGCGAACAGTATTTGCATACTCCGCCTCCGGATACGGATATAAATGCGAGAGAAATACGCTCGTTCATTCAGGATTTTTCTGAGGAGCCGGGAGTATTCCGGGCACCTCAGTGGCTCGGCTCAGTGACGTGGCCGGGAAGACACGACGTCTCGTTCCCTCCATCAGGGAACGGAGGTTACATACGTAACCGAGACGTTCCTCGTCTGTCGCTCACTTCGACGTCGTGTCGAAGAAGCGACACTAGGGGTCCACTTCAAAACTCGCCATGCGCTGAGCCGTGTACGTGTACTGCTGACACAGAAGCGGGCAGGTATTTCTACGTGCACAAGCGACCAACTGTGCTCAGGCTGCACGTACTCTTCCCCAATGCCCCGAAAAAGCGTCAGAATCCTTTTGGTTACCCTAGGGGGGAACAAGGTGACGCTCCCAACTAGGGAACGGGCCAAGCCTGGCTGGGCCTCTTTTCTCTCTATGTTTTCTCGGCATAGAGCAACAGCAGCCGGGGCCCTTACTGCATCGAGGGAAGGGGGTCTTATTCCCGAATCCCTATTCTTTTAGGGGGAAAAGACCCTGCGGAGGCCACACCCACCCGAAAAGGGAGGTAAAGGTGGCGAAATACATCACATGGCCTCTTGGGTCACATGTGGGAAAAATGGCGCGGTGGTAGATCCCGCCTCAAGGAGGGGGGAGTTGCTACAACACGGCGACCAGAGGGCAGCCAAAGACTGCCTAAGGGAGATGCGGGTCAGCTCGTAAGGTGACTGTACCGCGGGAGTACACACAGGAGGAGTCCCGTAGGAGACCTGATCTGTGGAGCACCTATTCCAGTAGGGGTAGCCTGGGGTACCCGTAGTGGACTGGACCAGCAAGTCCCTCCGCTGAACTGCTGCGGGCCCGAAGGGCTAGGGAGGAATCAACCAGGGACCTAGGTTCTCTGGGAAAGAAGGCGCACAGTTTTACCTCGATCGAGGGAAACGGCGCTGGAAACAAGCGGTTCACCCGGTCAGATCGTCGACGTGTACCGAATTCTACGGGCTCGGACCTGAGAGAACACGGGACGAGACTGACTCAACCCTGAGATCGTAAGGGTGTTAGGTGCTGCCCAGCCCGCAGCTCTGCAAATGTCTGCTAGGGAGGTGCCCCTAGCCAGTGCCCATGAGGATGCCACGCTCCTAGTAGAGTGGGCTCGAACCCGCAAAAAAAGGGGGGGGCACGGCCTGGGTGTGATAGGCCAACTGAATGGCATCCACCACCCAGTGAGACACCTCTGTTTGGAGACAGCGTTCCCTTTCTGCTGTCCTCCAAAGCAGACAAAGAGCTGCTCAGAGCACCTGAAGCTCTGGGTGCGTTCCAGGTAGGCACGCATGGCACGTACCGGACACGACAGTGAGAGGGCTGGGTCTGCCTCCTCCCGTGGCAGCGCTTGTAGGTTCACTACCTGATCTCCAGAGGGCATGGTAGGAACCATGGGCACATAGCCCAGTCGAGGTCTTAGGATCACATGAGTATCTGCCGGACCGAGCTCCAGGCAAGTGTCGTTAGTAGGGAACGCTTGCAGGTCCCCGACCCTCTTGATGGAAGTGAGCGCGATCAGCAGGGCCGTCTTTTTAGGAGAGGGCCCTGTGCCAACTGATTCTAGCGACTCGGGGGGGGGATCTCTGAAGACCGGCGAGGAACACCGAGATCCCAGGAGGGGAACTGGTTTGGCCGGGAGGGGTTTAACCTCCGGGCACCTCTTGGGAACCTGACGATTAAGTCGTGCTTACCCAGAGACTTGCTGTCTACTGGGTCGTGGTGAGCTGCGATAGTGGCAACATACACCTTCAAGGTGGATGGGGACAGCCTCCCCTCCAACCTCTCCTGTAGGAACAGGAGCACAGACCTAACTGCGCACCTCTGTGGGTCTTCTGCCCGGGAAGAACACCAATTCATGAACAGATGCCATTTCAGGGCGTAGAGTTGCCTGGTAGAAGGGGCTCTGGCTTGGTTGAACGTGGCTACGACCGTGGGTGGTAGACCAGCTAGATCTTCCGCATCCCGTTCGGGGGCCAGACGTGGAGGTTCCAAAGGTCTGGGTGCGGATGCCAGAGCGTGCCCCGTCCCTGAGAAAGAAGATCCTTCCTCAGGGGAATTCGCCAGGGAGGGGCTGTCGCGAGGAGTACAAGATCCAAGAACCAGGCCCGGGTGGGCCAGTAAGGAGCCACGAGAGTGACTTGTTCCTCGTCCTCCCTGACCTTGCACAGCACCTGTGCAAGAAGGCTCACTGGGGGAATGCGTACTTGCGCAGCCCCACCGGCCAGCTGTGTGCCAGTGCATCTGCCCCGAGGGGAGCCTCTGAAAGGGCGTACCAGACCGGGCAGTGGGAGGTCTCTCGGGAGGCAGAGGGGTCTACCTGGGCCTTGCCGAACCATTCCCAAATCAGCTGAACCGAGTGGGGGTGAAGCCTCCACTCTCCCCAAGGCAAGCGTTGTCATGACAGCGCATCCGCTATCACATTGAGGTTGCCGGGGATGTGAGTGGCACGCAGCGACTTGAGTCGGTGCTGGCTCCAAAGGAGGAGACGACGGGCAAGTTGTGACATGTGACGGGAGCGTACGCCGCCTTGGCGATTTATGTACGCGACCGCAGTGGTGCTGTCCGACCTGACTGGGATATGTTTGTCCCGAATTAACGGGAGAAACCTCCGCAGGGCCAAAAGGACGGTCAACAACTCGAGGCAGTTGATGTGCCAACGCAGCTGGGCCCCTTTCCAACGGCCTGAGGCTACGTGCCCGTTGCAAACAGTGCTCTAACCCAATCTGGAGGCGTCGGTCGTGACCAGGACGCGTCTGGACACCTGCTGTAGGGGCACTCCAGCCCGTAAGAAACAGAGGTCTGTCCAGGGGTTGAATGTCTGACGGCAGGCGGGGGTGATTGTTACCCGGTGCGTGCCGTGGCGCCATGCTCGTCTCGGGACTCGGGTCTGGAGCTAGTGTTGGAGCGGTCTCATATGCATCAACCCCAGCGGCGCAACCGCCGCGGAGGACACCATATGCCCCAGGAGCCTCTGGAAAAGTTTTAAGGGGACCGCTGTGCCTGGCCTGAAGGCAGCGAGGCAGTTCAACACTGACTGGGCACGCTCGTTGGTGAGACGTGCCGACATTGAGACCGAGTCTAACTCCATCCCGAGAAAAGAGATGCTCTGAACTGGGGTGAGCTTGCTCTTTTCCCAGTTGACCTGAAGCCCCAGACGGCTGAGGTGCCTGAGCACCTGGTCTCTGTGGGCGCATAGTAACTCTCGCGAGTGGGCCAGAATGAGCCGGTCATCGAGGTAGTTGAGTATGCGGATGCCGGCTTCTCGGAGCGGGGCAAGAGCTGCCTCTGCGACTTTCGTGAAGACGCGAGGGGACAGAGACAGGCCAAAGGGGAGGACTTTGTACTGATACGCCTGGCCCCCGAACGCAAACCGCAGGTAGGGGCGGTGTCGGGGCAGGATGGAGACGTGGAAGTACGCGTCCATCAGGTCTATCGCTGCGAACCAATCTAGATGCCGGACGCAGGTTAAGATGTGTTTCTGCGTGAGCATCTTGAACGGGAGTTTGTGCAACGCTCGGTTGAGAACTCGAAGGTCAAAGATTGGTCGTAAGCCGCTGCTTTTCTTGGGTATGATGAAGTAGGAGCTGTAGAAACCCTTCTTCATCTCGGTTGGAGGGTCAGGCTCTATCGCGTCTTTGGCCAGAAGAGTCACGATTTCCGCGCGCAGAGAGTGGGCGTGTTCGCCGTGTACTGCGGAAAAGCAGACGCCCATGAAGGGGGGCGGGGGCCTGGCAAACTGAATTGCGTAACCGAGTTGGATGGTCCGGGCCAGCCAGCAAGACGGGTTGGGAAGTGAAAGCCACGCGTCCAACCTCTGCGCTAGGGGCACCAAGGGGACGGTTAATTTGGACGTACCCGGCGGGGCTTCGCAGCGGGGCGGAGCAGGTAGGGCAGCGTTGGGCGGCGACAGGGCGACCCGCAGCTGGGGTGCTGAGAAAGACTCAAAGCACTTACCTTGCTCCGCACACCCGGCAGGGGGCGGGTTAGCGACTGAGGAGGAGGTCTCGGGTTGGCGTCCTCTAGACTGGTCGGAACCGGCCGGCCGGGGGGGCAGTCGTGGGGCTGGAGACGGGTGGTCCGTGTCCAGGAAGCCGGGACTGCTGAGATCTGGTGGCAGAGTGCCATGGGAACGGCATTTGCGGGCCAGGTGACCCAGAGACAAAAGGAAATAGCTCGTTACAGAGAATATGAGAATGTGAAAACTAATTCGACAAAAAATTCTCTTCCCGGCCCTCCACCAGGGACGGAGCGGTCTTACCACCTCCGGAGCTAACATCTTGGTCCCTGGGTTGAGCGTCTACGGACAGCCTGGGAGCCTTCCGGGTCCTTGAGGGGGTCCGTGAGACGGGGGTGTCCGCTTCCTGCGGAGTGCTCGACGCTGGGGCTGAGAGCTGGGCCCAGGTTGAGGCGGAGCAGGGTGTTTCATAGCCGCAGGAGGATGCCCTCGGCGAGCAGACGGGGCATGGCCCATGGCGGCAGGCTTGTGGCGGGGCAGGATGTGCAGTGGCCTCCGTCTGCCTCACCGCTGAGGACTGCTGGGCAGAGTCGTCAACGGTGGCACCGAATAGACGGAGCTGGGAGACGGGGGTGTGGGAGAAGGTGTGCCTTGTCTGCCTCCCGCATTTCGACCAGGTCCAGTCCACAGGTGCATTTCTGAACCACAAGGGGTGGCCATCGCCTGTTTGAGTGCTGGCGCTTCTGACCTCCGTGTCCCGGGGGCGCGGTTGGTCATCCAGCGCAGTTCCTGCAGCACATCAAGAACAGGACTACCCAAGGTGCAAGTTTTGAAGCGCCTTGGCCTGGCGTTGGTTGCAGGAAGGGCCGTAGCGTGCAGAGTGGAAGCGGTCTGGGACCGTTCCACCGCGAGGGTAGTGAGAGCGGAGGAGCGAAGAAGCCTTGGCTTTGCTCAACTCGTCGTGCACGTCCGGGAAGAAAGGAACGGGGGGGGCGTGGCTGTGAGCGGCGCACCTGCCCGCGGGACCGATCAAGTAGCCCGGGAAAGCATAGCGGATCTCCGTGCGTCAGGCTCAGGCTGGGCGGCAGACCCGAAGGTGGCGGCCCAGGCGAGCGATCAGCATCCGATGCCGCTGTAACGCTCTCCGATGCAGCGGTGATGTCATCCAATTCTGAAGCAAGCAAGCGTGCCGGGGAGGCGGGCGGTTCGAGGGGGTTTACCCGGCGAACAGAGCCCGTCATATTCCCTGAATCGCCTTCATCGCCCGTGGCGCCTGCGTCAATCCCGTAGGAAGGAGGCGAGGCGCGGGGGGCGGCTGAAGTGGCTTTCTCTCATTACAAAAGAAAGCCGTGCGACCGCAATGCTATAACGGCCATGTTCTCACACTGAGAAGATGAACCATTGGAGAGAATGCTCATCCCGGGCTCAGACGGAAGCAAACAAGCGTGCCGGGGAGGCGGGAGGTTCGAGGGGGTTTACCCGGCGAACAGAGCCCGTCATTGTCCCCAAATCGTGTTCATCGCCCGCGGCGCCTGCGTCAATCCCGTAGGAAGGAGGCGAGGCGCGGGGGCGGCTGAAACAGCTTTCTCTCATTACAAAAGAAAGCCACACGACCGCAATGTTGCCATGGCTATGTTCTCGCACTGAGAACATGAACCATTCATAAAACGCTGCCTGCGTGTGATCGCAGCCTAGGCATGCAAGACAGTGTTTTATGACCGAGAGAGGTGGGGAGAAATCACCACATCCAGAAACTACACAGGGGCGGAAATTACATCTTTATAAAGACGCGTCCTGAAAAGGACGTTCAACGCCGCTGTGTAAGCTCTTTCAGAGAAATAAACTCTTTTATGGAGAGAATCACTCTTTCAACTCTTTTAACTCTGCGCTGTCTAAGCGCCCAGGGGCAAACTGCACGCCGGCAGTGAAGAGAAAAGCCGCTGTAGTGCGCCGTAAATCCAACAGCAAAGCAGAGCGTCAGAGGATCAGAAGCAGGATCAGTTGTGTTACTCGCAGCTGACTGCATACACACGACCTTCGGCTCCGAAGAAAATTACCGAATGAACGAGTGTATTTCTCTCACCTTTATATCCGTATCCGGAGGCGAAGTATGCAAATACTGTTCGCCAACTCTCATTGGCCTTTTTTCATAGATCAGAGGTATCTTTCGGCGCTCGAGAGACCCCTAGTGTCGCTTCTTCGACACGACGTCGAAGTGAGCGACAGACGGGGAACTGTGTGTATAATGTGTGACCAAAATAAAGGATTCTATTCTATATTAATAAGAGGTTTTGAGATTACTGGGAATACCTCTTTTAAGAGCTTAGTTGGTATTGGATCAAACATACATGCTGTGGATTTTGATTTGATACATTTTGTTAGCTCTTCATGAACTGTGATAGCGAAGGATTGAAGTTGCTTGTGAGCAAAATTAGGAGACAGTGTTTTCTGAGGTGCTTTGAGAGTTGATTGCATAGTTCCAATTTTATTTATGATTATTGTGCTGCGATGGAATTTCTGGTTCAGTCTATGCTTTATTCCTTACCAGTTTAATCACAGTGCTGAACACCTAGGATTGTTGTGGTTATTTTCTATGAGTTTGCTAAAATATGCTGGCCTGGCAGCATTTAGTGCCTGTCTGTAGCTACAGACATTAACCTTCCATGCACCATGAAATACCTCTAATTTTGTATTCCTCCACTTGCACTCCATTTTCTGAGCTGTTTTTTGGTAGTTCGGGGAACAGACACAGTCTCTATATGATATCTAGGTGATACAGTCTCTGTGTTGCAGTGTATGTGACATCTGAAGGCAGTTAGCAGATGTTCGGATTAACCAGTTTCCTGACCTGGGCCCCAGTTTGTCAGATACTATAATTATTAAGACTATGAGCCAAATTACTTGAGAGAAGAGTGGCACCTTCCCTGGAGGGATGGAGTCCATCTCTCTTTAGCAGGTCAAGTCTACCCCAAAAACTCTTCCAGTTGTCTATAAATCCTATAAGTAATGTGTGATGCAGCAGTTTTATTCAGGATCAAAGCACGTTTAATTTTTTCAGACTACATGACGCGGTGTAGTTCCAAACATTTACTGTGATAAGCTGTTTGGCCTTTGGTTTCATGAAAAAAAATTAGCGGAAAATAATTAACTGATTATAACCATTTACCAGAATAATATTTTCACTCTGGAACAATTTAAAATCACTTTGTTCTCGTTTTCCATTACGTTCTGCCAAAAATATATTTCCTTTTTGTTTTTTGTTTTCGCTCCTTGAACCGTTTTTAGTCCCTGCCTTGTGCTACAGAAGAGGAATTTCTGACCGTGCCACATTGGCTTTTTCAACTGTAAAATAAATAAATAAATGATGAGGAAAACAAGGCTGGCTGCCACACTAGTTATTATTCATGTAAAAATTCAAGTAACATTTCATTTGAAAAATGTAAACTAGATGCAGAAGATCCTGATCTTACTTGAACACAAACAGTATTCAAAATGTCTGTTTTGATTATTTATTTATTTATGTTGTTGAAATGTTATTGCCAAAAGTAATATTTGTTTTCAAAGAGGTTTCACTGAACACACCCCAGATAGTCCTGCCCCCAACTTGTGCCATTATTTGAGCCAGTGTTTTTTTTTTCCTGGTGATCGGTGTGTCAACCGATCACCATCTGGTGGTGAGTTGGGTCAGGGGGTGGGGAAAGACTCTAGACAGACCTAAGAAGCCCAAGCGAGTAGTGCAATTGAACTGGGAACGTTTGGAGGAGGTTTCAAACAAACAATATATATATATAAATATATATATATATATATATATATATTATAGTACCACAGAGCTGCATGTTTATACTTTTCTCTGCATATCACACACATAAACTTAAGTGTACATTGCCAGTGCATTATTTGACATTATACATACAGATGTAAAACATACTGACTGTGAACATTAATTTGCTTGTTTAAAATCTAAAAACTTGTATAATGCTGCCATCCAGTCTCTAAAGTATTCCTGGCTGCAGCTTGCTGGTCCTTCAGTCTGTATCGCACACACACTGGGTCTCTCTTGGGTGGTTCTGCTTTTGACATTGATGTAGATGTAAGTTAGTGAGCATTTTCAAACAATGTGAATAGATACAGCAGCTTGCCCATATATCGCGCACAATGGGTTCATCGCTTGCGGGTAAAGTCTCAATTCTCCATACAGTAAATCCACTCCCGTGTTTATTATGCCTGGGACATACATTGCGCATGATAAGCGTGCACTGCTTCACACAATCAGTTTCAAAATCAGTTCATATGTGCAATCGAGTCGAGCGTCCACCTACCGAAAATTTACACAAAAATTATACAGAAGGTGGAGACAAACAAGTTTCGACCATTGTACAAGAGTGCTGGACACTGCACTAATTGCATTAATTTTTTTAACACATTTAACATAAAATATGAATCGCAGAAATTAACACTTTACATTTCACAGCCCTAATTTATATACACTCTGCCTAACCGGTACAGAAAATTTTAAATAGTGTGATGAAACTGCTTGTCATTAAAAGTTATCATGAAATGTTATCGCAAGTTTGACTGAATAACATCTCCTGATGAAGGGCCGTCAAACAGGAGTGTCTTAGTCTCTCACTCTGAGAGGCTGTTAAGTGAATGTGTGTGTGTATAAGCTTTCCTGTGGCATAAATGGCACGGTCACATCTGGAGAGGTCCTTCACTTGACTAGACTCTCTGAAGGCTTCTAGAGTGCATTTCACCTCAGATGTGTTCTCAGTTTGGCTGCAGGTGGTAAGCAAAGAGTTATTTTCCAGAATCTCGTTAATCTACGAAAACAGCATGAACTGTTTTCTCACAAACTGATCCGATTTGAGGCAAGAGATTTGAGAAGTGTAAGTCAGGTATATTTTTCTCTAAAGGTCACAAATATTGATTTGATTCTGTGAACAGATGTCAAGATGAAGCGTGAGTTACAGTATCAGGTGTGAATTTCCTGAGCTATTTGTTAGTAAAGCAGCAGCACAACTCAGAATAATTTCGAATAGAGTCTTCACACTGGGCATGGCAGATCATTCCAGTCATTCTCAGCTTTCGGGTATCACCACGCCAGCAGCTTGGGAGGAGGTGGGTTGTCTTTCTCTGATCATACTCATTCTAATGCCTCACTCACTCCTTGCCCTGTGTTCTTTTTTTGTGTTGCTGGGCATCTTTGAGTAGCATCCTGTTTACACCTGGTATTAGATCTGTCTCTGGTGATCCAATCATAATTGGTCATTTGAAACTCGTTGGCATTTATACCTGGTGTAACCAGTGCTGGAAGTAATCTGATTAAGAAGTAATTAATTATTGCAATCTAATTACTTTTTAGTTAAAAAAGTAGTGTAACATAAATTCTAGTAATCAGATTACAGTTACTGATTTACAATTAAATCAACCATCGGTAGAGTAAAAGTTCAAATTTAGAGTAAAAATGTATCCTCCAAATCAAATGTATCATGTGATTATGCTTAGAAAGATAATTTCCTAGTTCCCGTGGTACAAGAACCTGTATTTTGGAGCACTAAAGGGAAAGGTGACCATAACTGATCCAAATCAATGAAAAAGTTTCTGATACATGATGTCAGTTTACCATGTTATCATGTTGCCTGGACTTATTAGATCACATTGTGCTTGCACTACCAGGTTTAAACAGGGCCTTGGAGGTGACATCTACCTCAAACGTGCACACCCTCACCTATTATCTCAAATTTGGATTTAGCTGCAGGGCTGATAACTTCCCTTGGTTTCTCATACTGCTGGCTGCTTTGTGAACTCAGAGGGATTGGGGTCTTATCAGTGGCTTGGCAGAGCCCGAGAATCAGCAGCCAACAAAGATTGAATAAGTCCATCTGACCGGTTCACTGCCCCAGATGATTAAATGAAACATGACTGGTCAGCGTTGTGAAGATGCCTGTATGTGTGTGTGTAGATGTGGGTGTATTTGAGTCCTTTAGTAAACATTTGTGACAGCTCCTGTTTAATTGTTTATTTCACACATGTTAAAGTGGATTTTGGTTGATGGCGTGCCAGTTTTCCAGGCGCTGTGATTTTGACAGTGATACACCTGCAGGCCTTCACTGTAGACACACAGCTCTTATCAGAGCTGAAGTAATGTGTAAGTGATGTAATCGTCTCTTGGCCTTCACCAGACAGGTACATTCTCACTTTCCTTTGAGACACACACAGCTATTTGAAGACACAGAGAGACACCTATGTTTTAGGAATGAAAAAAACATGAAATGGAGATCTATTTCTAGGAAAGTGTAGCTGTCCGAGAAACTCCAGTCTATTCTTGTTTTTTTTTTCTGTCATCAACGCGGCTCCGTTCATTTCTACAAAGTTGCTTTCAACAATGCTCATTTATCCATGTTTTTATCAGCATTTATGTTGATCTTCTTTTAAGCACACATTGTAAGTGTTGGGGAGTAGCTAACTACATGTAGCGATGCTACTAACTTAACTAAATTTTTCAGTAGCTTGACATTAGCTCAGCTGCTTTTAAAACAGAGTGGCTTTTCCAGTAGCAAACTACTTTTTCCAGCAAGTAGCGGTGTAGCATGACCAAACATCATGGTTACTCTTGTAACCTCCATTCCCCGAGGGAAGGAACGAGATGGTGTGTCGCATGAAGTGACACAAGGGGTCTTCCTGGGACGCCAAACATATCTCTGAACCACCCTATCCACCTGGGGAACTTCCGTGGACCGCCCCTCCATCCAGGGTAGTGAGAGCGGACGAGCAGAGGGTTCGGTTACAGGCAGTAAAAGGTGCCCTCCATGACTGCGTCAGCTCGTCATGCACTTCCGGGAAGAACGGTACCGGGGGGGCAGTGCCCGGAGCCGTGATACCAGTCGTCAAGCCACGAAGGCTTTGGGGAGGACGAAGGTTTCCAGTCCAAGCCCACACTCACGGCAGCCCGGGCAAGCATGTCTGCCATCTGCGTGTCCGCCTCTGACTGGGCGGGCTGGCCCGAAGGCGACAACTCAGTCAAGTCAGACGCGTCAGACGCCTGGACACTCTCCGATGCAGCGACGAGCTCATCATCCAAGTCCAGGGGCTCAAGGGAGAATGTCGGCCGGCTGTAAGGTGAGCCACACTTATCCCGAGCTCGGACGGAAGTGAGTGAGCATGTAGGGGGGCGGGTGGTTCGTGGGGATTTACTCGGCGAAACAGAGCCTGTGGTTATCCCCATATCGGCATCATGGCCAGCCGGGTCGTCCTCAATCATGTGGGAAGAAGGAGCGACGCAGGGGGTGGCTGAAGTGGCATTCACCTTGAGGAAGGAGAGCCGCGACCGCAACACTGAGTATATGAGCCATCAACGAATGCCGCCTCAGTGTGATCGCTGCCCAGGCACACGAGGCAGCGTCTGTGGCCGTCGGTCTTGGAGAGAAATCAACCGCATCCAGGAACAACACAGGGGCAGAAAGGCATCTTGAAAAAGACGCGTCCTGAAAAGGATGTTCAACCCCGCTGTGTATTGCTCTTTTGTGAGTGGAAAACTCAAACTCTTTTAGATAAATCAAAACTCTTTTAGGAGGAGAACACTCTTTTAACAGTGAAAAGCACTGTCGAAGCGCCCAGGGGCGTAGACTGCACAGCTTGCAGAGAGATAGAATGCCAGCTGGAAACACACCGTAGATCCAACAGCAATGCTTCTCGCTGACAGAGATGAGTGAAACAGTGGTGAACTTCAGCTTGCTGTTGCACAACCGTTTGGCTCCGAAAAAAAATCGTGACTGGCACTCGCTGCCCCGCTTCCCTTTTTACCCCTATGCAAATTCTGTCTGCCAACTTGAAATTGGCCTTTTCTCAGGTTCAGAGGCACGTTTGGCGTCCCAGGAAGACCCCTTGTGTCACTTCATTCGACAACATGTTGAGTGAGTGACAGAAGGGGAATATATCATATTGGTCAGATTATAACTAATATCTTAATAACTAATAACTAATATAACTAATAATACACCTTATTGTGTAGAAACAAAACTTTAACCGGCAAAACATATGATGATTTGGCAGCATATTTCTGTCTGCTGATAAGCAGCATCTTCTTCTTTTGTAATGGTAGATCACAAACAAAAATAGTGAATTATCATCATCTACTGAGAGCTTATTGCAGTTCACATGGAAAAGAAGAGATTGTCTGATTGTTATGTAAAGCGAGCAACCACAGTTTGTTTACCTTTACAAGACATACAGGGTATGTTTCTTTAGATACCTATATATATTACTGAACCTGCAGTCACATTCACAATGTATAAGAGTGAACTGCTCCATGGAAATAAAGCAAAACTTACGAGATGATCGGAGAACATTTGCCGCATTCTCATAGATTACATTATTCTTCCAAACAGTTTTCAGTTGAATGAAATGGAGAAAAACGAGTGAAAACTTTTTACATTCGCTTGCTCCATGAGACAGTGTCCCGCTGCAAGCCTCTGAACAGAGAATCAGACATGAGCATTGACAGCTTTTCTTTTGTCTGTTCTTAAAATATAATAAAGTGTATTTCTTCAAGTGCATCTTTTTTACAAACAGCCTTTCTTGTCATGTATCACTCCGAGACATCTTACAGGTTACCCCACAGGGTGGGTAGATGAGCAAAATTACGCATGAAATACATTTGGACGAGGATCTCGTGAACTGGATTGAGCCTTGTTACATTTTGAGGGTGGTGGGTGCTAGTGTCACACCCTGGGTGCACATAAAAAATAACAAACGTTCATAAAATCGCTCGTAGAAAATTATCTTAACAGCTAAGGTCAATAGTTATTGGAAATGAGGCCCAGAACTCTATGCATCTGCGTGTCTTGGAGAAGTGCTTTCATTGCACTCAGAGCTCAATGCGCACACATATCAAATCAGATGCAAATCGGCAGCTTTTCTTTCATCTGTTCTTCAAAATATAATCAAGTTTGAACAAATGCACGTCTTTGTGTCTAATGTCTTGTAATATATCTCTCCGAGAAGTCTTAGAGGTCACCTTCCACAGTGGCTGGTACATAAGCAAAATACTCTGCATGAAAAAACCTTTATTTGGCAGATGTTCTTTTCAAACCTTGTTCACCAAGAGTAGGCTGTATGACAAATTCGGGAGAAAGGAAATCAAAACACTGTCATTGGCTTGAAGCTCTGCAATCAGACCCACACTTTCTGCAGGATTTCTCTAGAAATTTTTAAACGATCATGTGTTGGTGAATGGTGAGACACCAGGCGAGCCACTTGATTTTTAACAAAGAGCCACTTAGGTTCCCGACCACTGATCTAGGATGACCATCTGTCCACATTTCTTGGACCTGAACAAAGCAAACAAATATTTGTAGAGCAACCTCTGTATGTGACCTGTAAAGCTGGCACTTTCATGTCCACCCAGGTGAGGGGAGAAACAAGCCCTGAGTCTTTATTCACATATTATCCACACTAAATATTATGTGACAAGAACAAAAAATGCCAGCCCAAGGAGTGTTTGTCATAAAAAAATTGGATCATTAGGGAAGTAAGCTACACATGGACACAGCAGGACTGAAAGTGTGAAGTATACTATAAAAAATATTTTTTAATGGTGTCTGATCTTTTTTTGTTTTTATTTTATATTGTTGTATTTTATGGCCATTATTAACTGTATTAATGTTACTAATCATTAAATGTATTAAATCAAATTAATATATTTAATTAAACACATTAAACGTATTACATTAATACATTATTTAATAAATGTCATTAGTGTAAATTGTGTTATTAATATTATTTGTTTGATAGTAAAATAAAAAGAATTGCCTCATTAAGTAGCTTCAATGTAGCTAGCTATTTTTGATTGTAACTTGTAGTGTAGCTAACTACTTTTTCAAAAGAGTAGCTTGATTGTATCTTAACTACTAAATTATGAGTAGCTTGTAGCTTGTCAAACTACAGTTTCAAAGGAGCTTCCCCAACACTGTACTTTGTAAGTGGAGTTTATATCAATGCATGAGTCTTTATTAAGTTAAGCTTTTTACATTATGTTTGTGAGGTAATAGTTTGATAGGTTGTTTTTGCCAATTTAAGCAGATTACTAGATCTGTTAAATATGTGAAGCTATTTTAAATATCAGCTCCTGGTTTTTACCTCTGTGTTGGTGTGCAGTTAACAAACTGTAGGAAAAAAGATCTGCTGTGTTCTTTGAAAACTTATGTAGACACCTTTTATACATGAAAACATACAGACCTCATAATTATTATAAGACTATTATTATTTAATTCATGCTCAGCAGCTCACAAACTGTAGGGAAATTATAGATTTGCTTTGTTCTTATAATGCTTAAAACCACTACTAATGTCTCTTTGTAGATCTGTAGACATACAAATTTTAAAGTATTAAAAATGTATTTTGATCATTGATTCAGTGACTAACTTACTTGTCACCACCTTCTGGCATTACCAGAAATGGTCACTGAATCACTAAATGGATCTGAAGGAATTTTGGTGAACAGTCAAAACACTCAAGCCACATGGATACATTTAAATCCCACAATGCAATAGCACAGAGTAAAAAATGTAATTGTGCTCATGCACAATTGACATTATTGTAATTGATTAAATAATGTGTAAAAATGTAATTGTGCTCATGCACAATTGACATTATTGTAATTGATTAAATAATAACAACAGTGACCCTCCCACTTTTAAAATGACTGATACGACCCTTCTTTAAAATCACAATGCTACATACTGTTGAAGAAATGGCCTAGTAGTTATTTCCATTACTGTTAATCTTGGAAGTTCAGACCTGTAGCTTCTAACTGTGTTGCAATAAGTAATGTAATTAATGTTGTAAGTAAGTAATAAGTTTATGTAAACCCCATTTTACACCTGATATTAAGATGCATTTGCGTTCCGATCACATGTGGACAGCACTACATACAGGTATAAAATGTTTTGTGATCGGATCACAAAAAAACATAAACGA
This sequence comes from Moxostoma hubbsi, assembly GCA_032164185.1. Classification (NCBI taxonomy): domain Eukaryota; kingdom Metazoa; phylum Chordata; class Actinopteri; order Cypriniformes; family Catostomidae; genus Moxostoma; species Moxostoma hubbsi. The sequence continues at coordinate 24,976,163 of JAVLUX010000027.1, read as the reverse complement.
ATGTGGTCAAAAACGTATGTGACCACATCACATTTGATGTGTAAATGCTAATGAGTCTTGTATGCATCCCGGCAAACATGCCTCCCCTCATCTTTCAATCAGCTGCTGTGCTAAAACAAGATTTTAAACTTTGCCAGTAATGATCGGTTTGAAAGGAAATAACTGTCCAATCGGAAATTTGTAAAAAGTGGATACAAACGAACACAAGAACTTCACGGATTTTCTTCAGTGTGTCTAAAATCAGTATGCACGGACACTTATGAGAAACACAAATATCTGCATTTCAGGTTATTCCACTAAAATAACTGACAATTCTGCTCAATGATATTTTGTGCTTAGACAAAATTTCTGATGCATCTGGGAGAAATAGCACACCATTTTTTTTCATGCTACCTTTGTCTTTTATGACATTGTTGTGCTTTAATGTCCTGCAGTAACACACTGACATAGTAACTGATGTACTGTATGTCGTCATGAAACAGAGTCCCTCCCCTCCAAATCGGACCACAAGTTGTCACAGTAATCGCATTTAAGTGACCAAGTCTAAACAGTGATGTGTTTTACCTGACCACATGCAGTCAGATCACCGGAGATGCATCTTAATACCAGATGTCAACAGGGTCTAAGAGACATGTCTTACTGGTGAAACTTTGGTCCCATGTGCATTCAAACTGCTTAGCAGCCCTCTCCAAACTTTTTCTTATTTCAACCTGCCAGCCAAGTTCAGCAGCACCTTCCTCAAGTTGCATATTACTTTTGCTTTCTTCCACAATCCCCAGACACCCCATACTTTCCTTGCTGGACTGCTCTTATAAAAGGGAGCACATCCCTGAAGCATAGAGGGGAGGCTCACTTCACAAGCCGCTAAACAGAAATGATAGCAGAGCTGATGGAGACCAGAGCTCATCTGGCCCTGCTCGGAACACTCTTCATCTCCCCAAACAGCCCTGTGACATTGGGCTGGATTGAGCAAGGACTATGGAGATTTTCTTCTTACTGAATGTAGGAGCTTTCCTCCATTGACAAAAACAGAACAAGTGCTGTTTCACACAGGCTTAGCTTAAGCCTTATCTTTGACAGAGGGACAGAAATAAGGGTGCGAGGGAGGTGGAAGTAAGACACAGATTCTTCGTGTACCAAACAAGGAAGGAGGGACTGAAAAGGGATTGAATTGATACAGCCGTAGGTAGATCTGTGTTTCTTTCATTACCGAAGGTGGTGCACGCTTAGACAAAAACAATAGAGGCCTGTCCCACTGCCTCTAGTAATCTCTGTAAACATAAGAGGGACAGTTGTAGAGTATTAGTCAAAGCATTATTTTTTCTGTTCTCTACACAACTTGCTGCTGCTTCATTGCTCATCCGGTCTTATTGTTACCCTTGTCATCATCTCAGATATTTGAGTCGTACAGACAGAACGGATTCTTGTGCTAAAAAAGCTAAACCAGAGATCCCAAGACAGAGTGTTAAAATTAATTGTAGAAATGGGAACATTCAATATGAATTAGAAAAAGTAGTCCCTCTTTAAAGCTAATAGAGCCATTCCTTTTTTAGATATAGACATTGCCTTTGACTCAATGCGCATGCACATTAGTCAGACCAGCCAGATTTATTTTGTTTTTGTGCATAATCTGATCTTAATTAGCACAATTTATGATACCACTGTTGTCAGAATTTACTTTGAAAAGGCCTTTGGCTAGATGCAGTTATATGTTAATGTGTAAACGTGTACTTGGATGTGTCAGTATATAGGTATTTAATGTGGCAAGTAACTTATGATCTGTGTTCCAGTTCCAGGCCTCAGTAAACGAGGGCTCCACTGGGGTGGTGGTGAACCTGACGGTGGATGACAGAGATGATCCAGCCACAGGAGCCTGGAGAGCCATATACTCCATCATCAATGGAGATCCCAATCAGAACTTTGAAATCCAGACCAACGTGGACAACAATGAGGGCATGCTGTCTGTGGTAAAGGTACGTGATGTCTTTTCAGTCATGCATTTGTTTGGTATAGTTACATGTTTAGTAATCACGGCTACATTATTCCACTCATATGTTGTCTTTATCAGCCTCTGGACTATGAAAGAGCAATGTTTCACACTCTACTGATAAAAGTGGAAAACGAAGACCCTCTGGTTCCTGACGTTGTTTATGGCCCCAGCTCTACGGCGACAGTTTACATTACAGTTATGGATGTGAATGAAGGACCAGTGTTCTTTCCAGATCCTTTGGTTGTCATCAGGAGAGAGAACATTCCAGTGGGCAGCTTTGTTGCCATGCTCAACGCCACTGATCCTGACTACATCCAATCCCAGAGCATAAGGTTTGTGATGATATCATCAGTATGAGTAAAAACAAATGTGCTGTCCTAAATGCCTCCCTTATACCTTATCCTCTTCCAAACTTGTTGACATAATGTTCTGTAGACTGTTGGTTATTCAGTGCATTCTGAATTAAATAATTACATACAGGACACCCTATGGTCTTGTGGACTTCAAAGAAAGTGAAAACCACAAGAATGCAAATCCTTATCAACTGCACAACTGGGACAGGGCCACTGTTGTCAATGTTTGGTTTCTGTTACTTTGACCCTACTGAATGGTTGACATGGGAAAATAACTTCTTCAAACTTATTTAAACTTCACCTGAAACATAGTTTGAAACTAATTTCAAAGCTCAGAAGGCTGAGGTTGAGTGAATCACTTGTCTCCTTGGTTACATTCTCATCAAAGTCTGACCAGGTAGTTTGCAGTGAGCGCACAAACAAATCAGATATCAGATCAATGTGATAGCATTCCCAAATATCAGATAAATGTGATAGCATTCCCCCTGTCTCAGACAGCTTTGTTGATCTGTTGATAGTTTTGTGCAATCTAGTTATGTTTTGTCAGACTTGAGTTGTTGTTCTAAAAACTTTATGCAGTGTGATTATCCTGCCTCATGTCCATCAACATTACCACTTCCTTGTTCTAGACAAGCAAGTCCAAAGGTTCAGTACAAAGCCAGTTTCTTTTGCCCAGAACTGCAGTTTAAATGGGTGGAAATGCAAGGATTTTGTTAAGATTGGCTACTGGTACCATTCTGGTGGATATGGGGTATTTTCAGTGTTTGTGGTGTGTACAAATGTTACTTGTTCCTGGTTCAAGACAAGGAAGTCTGAGGTTGAAGCCAATTTCTCTGGCTCAGAGCCACTGTTTCTTTGGTGGAAACATGAGGAATGGTTCCAGATGCTGCACCAATGGAGTATTTGCTGTGTGTGATGTGTTCACATTTGCATTTGTTGTGTGATCTCAGTGTAAGCTGTGTGATGCTTTTGTAGACTAGTAGAGTATAGGCTCCTGAGTTTCGCCGTGTCTGCTGAGCATGTGGATCTTCACAGCATGAAACTCAGTCTGCTGCTGTGATCATGTGCTCCATTATTACTGCTCTGTCCCCCTAGTTAGAAACAGCCCACCTCATCATGAGCCATATGAGCTTGCTCTTGCTCTCTCTTTCTCGGTCTCCCCTTTCTTCATTCTTCGTTTCTTCTATATCTGTCCTCTCATGGCCTGCCTTACCTCTTTTGATCTCCTTTTGCCAGTAAAAGGCTCTTTGAAGTACCATAGCTTTCACCTGAGGCAATAAGTGGCAGGACTGAGAAAGAAAAGAATGGACAGCATGAAAATTAAGGGCATGGACAGAAAGAAGGCTCACGAGGAGATAAAAGACGGAAGGCAACACAAGCCTGTGCAGGGGTTTCTATATTTGTGTTTGTTTGCAAGCATTTGAAATGGCTAAATGGAGTCATGCATCTCAAAAAATGTGACACAGTTTTCAGATGCCCCTGAACAGGAGCATGTTGATGGCATTAATGGCTGTCTCGTAATAGGATTAAGCTTGAATATCTTTACAATCATACTTGAAAGGTGAATGCAACAAGCAGCCTGGAATTTGATTAGGTACAGTCGATGTAAGAATGAGCTTTTAACAATAAAGTCATATTATAAATTAACAAATAAGGTCTATGGGTATGCTGTTGATTACCACGGAAATTCATTTTGACTTTGATCTGTATGTCTGTATGTCTGTCTGTCTCTTTGTCTGTCTGTCTGTTGTACGTTTTTGTAAAAAACATTTTCTGTTACACAGCAGTGATATTGCAGGCTTTCCTATTAAGATTTATATCTTCCCCATAGATTTTAACAAGCATGGACAAACTGTGCAAAAGAAATTGAAACCCCACTGATCTCTCAGTGTCCCACGTTAATTTTTAAAGAGTGCACTGTAAAAATTTGCAGTCGAGAGCCCTTGATAAAAGACAAGCATTAAAATTGAGAGAAGGATACAGAATTAAAAGATCCTATAGTATAGAGTAACAAGATATTATAGTGAACATACAGAATATACTGAAGATTTTTTATCTGAAGCCTAGAGTATATGTTGAAATATGCATTTAGCTGTATCAAAAATGTTCCATAGAACTCCATAGTATTAGTTTCTATATTCATATATTATTTTTAGATGCAGAAAACACAGAAATTGTTTGCTTCAAAGAGCAAAACAGCAACCATTCTTAGGTCCTGTTTGATGTCTGATTGTCTACTGTTTAGTGCGCATATTAATCTCTTTGAATATGCTACATTTTCTTTTGAACTGACAGAATTGGCATCGATTTTTCCATACTGACATTTTGTTCTCTGGATGTATCATAAAAATCTTGTACAGGAATCATAAGGCACAAGAGCACGTTTCGCATGCAGCCAGTTTTATTTTTCTATTGATGAAAGATAAAAGGAGAATCTTCTAGAGGAATTCGGTGGAATTATTTATTAAGAGTTAGTTAGTTTGTTATGTATATGTATCGATTCAATCTTTTGGTGAATTATACAGTAGGACATTCTCTGTATCCTAGGAAATGTCTGAATGTTTAGGAGGAAACAGCAATCTATATGTTTTAGCTCCATTCTTTTGTGTAACAAGAAAACGACCAAAATTCAGAACTGCTGATACTTTAAATTCTGCCTCAGTGCATGTTTTGAAGCTCTCATTTGAACTAAAATCATTCTTTATCAGATGTTCCTTGGAGGACTCCCTTGAATAAGTAATTCTGTGAGTGTGGCAAGCGAGGTTAAGATTTGGGGCTCTCTGATGTGTTTTCTTTTTTTTTCAACTCTTTATTGAGCTCTGTCAAGCTTGTCTGGATAAGGTGAGCAGTGAATCACTGCTAGCCTGAGGGAAATCACAAACACTGTCAGAATTATAGTGTCACAAAGACACTATCAGAATTATGGAAAGGCTCGTTGAGTGCATGCTCTCTCCCCGCCACAGGTCATTACAGGTGATTGTGAGGAGATGTCTCAGGAGCAGATATGGATATGCTGGGAAGGATTTGTTACCCATCAGCCACAGTGGCTAGTGAATGCCCAATTTTACCAGCAACTGGATATAGATGCAGCTAAAGTTTAATATAAAATAAAGCAAAATACAAAAACGTGGTAAACACTGGAATTAGGCGGAACTAGAAAACAAAACAAAAGTTACATCCTTGATGGGAACCGATACTTCAACAGGAGAAAACAACAAATGACAAAGACTGAACAGAAATCAGGGCATTTTATAAACAAGGACATACAAGGGAATGGAATACGGGTGAGAACAATTAGGAACAGCTGACAGAGATGATGGCAGTGCATTTGAAATGCTCAAACCAGTCTGTCTGGCACCAACAATTATCCATGCAATTATCTAATCAGTCAATCGTGCGGCAGCAGTTCAGTGCATTAAATCATCCAGATATGGGTCAGGAGCTTCAGTTAATGTTCACAAAAACCAGAATGGGAAAATTTGGACAGTGACCTGATTATTGGTGCAAGATGGGCTGGTTTGAGTATTTCTGTAGCTGGTGATCTCCTGGGATTTTCACACACAACAGTCTCTAGAATTTACTCTGAATGGTGCCAAAGACAAAAAAAACATCCAGTGAGCAGCAGTTCTGTGGACAGAAATGCCTTGCTGATGAGAGAGGTCAACAGAGAATGGCCAGACTCGTTCAAGCTAAATTTTTCACTCACGAGTAGCCTAAGTGTGTGCTTAATGCATATACTGTATGTGTGTGTGTGTACATGTGTGTGAGAGTGAAAGGGAGGGGTAGGGGATGCACAAGGGTGCTTTCCACAGATATTTAATATAATATAGAAACTGTATTGATAAAGTCGCAGGGGTGCATTTTTGTCTGTGTGTGTGTTTCTGTTTGTGTGTGCCCCCAGAGGAAAGAAATATCACAAATGAGATCTCTGAAATATATCTCCTAGACAGAAATGAGGTTAGATGAACATCAAATGGAGACTTTTGCTTAAGTCTCATGTTTCTCACATTTTTTTCCAGAAAAAAAAATTTGTCTCCTCGAAAGTTTCAGAAGAGATCTTAACAACATCACACACTTTGCTCAGATTTTTCTTCTTAGCTAAAGATACTGCTGCTTTCACATTTCTCTCCTCTAAAGTTTCAGAAGAGATTTCAAAACATCACACACTGTGTTCAGATGTTTCTCCTTAGCTTCTCCTAGCTCATATTTGCCTGTAATTAAGACTTCTTTATGTTGCTTTGGATAAAGGCATCTGGTACATGAATACCGACTTACTTCCAAGAACATTTTATTTGCCCTATGCACTTTAAACAGTATAGCTCTATTCTATTACTATATGTCAACAACTGAGTGTAACTCTAGCCCTATTTCCTCATCATTTCACTCTTAATATAGACTTAAACTCTGAATTTGAGTGGTGGTGGCGGATTGGGCTAAAGCACAAAACTGGTAGGCAGAAGGTTGTCGGTTTGATTCCCACAGCCACCACCACCATTGTGACCTCATGAGATGTTCTGAGATCATTTTCAGCATTCTCAGATGACACTATTCTTGCAAACTGTTTTCAGATGACTGAAACAAAGAGTGAGAACTATTGGTCAGATAGTTGAGGGTTAATTTCACTGTCCAATGTCAAATTTGGATGACATTCCTGATTGGATTGGATCTTACAGGAAGGGGTTAGCAAGATTTTATGGGTCAGGGTCACCAAAATTGATGCACCAAATGATTGATAGCCTGTTGTTGGTACCCAGCAATGTGGTCTTCATTTTGTTATGTATTGCAACAGATTCTGCAACAAGATCACAAAGGAAATTGTCATTATAGTTCTGAAAGTTTTTTTTAACTAAAGTCAGACCCAGTGTGCCAAATTCCTGACAAGCGCCACCTGCACTGTTCTTTTGATGTCACATCAGGTTTTATCTCCAGCTCGGAAGATACTGCATGCACAGAAGTAGGTGTTTTTGGTCTCACAACTGTTATGGTTAGCTATGCCTTTCACTTCACATCCATCCAAAGAAGAAAGTCAGTCTAGATTTTCGCACTTGTTCCCTGATGACAGTCAATTAGTACGTAATATGTTTTAAATTAAAATATCAAAATACAGCAGTAGCCTTGAAGGAGACAAAAATGATATTTAATGAGCACAGACATATTTAAATGTTAATATGGCATCTTCTAATTAGAAGTCTATGGAATGTCATTAAAACAACTCCACTGGACTTCTCATAAGTTTGAGATGTTCAAAATAATAATCACATCTTGTACTTTATTCTTTCTCAACGTCATATTGTCCAGACAGAAAGGCCTGCTGAACTGGTTGCTTCCCTGTAGTGTTATCCAAAATGTAGAAATTTCCCCTGGATCAGTGCATAAATCCCAGTCTAACTCATTTTAAAATATTTCTTTGAGTTGATCTTACTCCAAAAAAAAAAAATAAAAATGTCAAGCCCCGTATTCATAATTCTAAGTTTGTACCGCCCTATAGCCATGCTGCAATTTAAAGCTTTGAAAGAAGACGAGTGAAGGGCTGGAGTTTGCTTGTGTGGGGTATTTTTCACTTCTCATTATAGGAGACCACATAGTTAAGATCAAGACCTCTGATTCAGATCCCAAAGAAACCTCATATTTACATGTAGAGCAGGAGTATTCAATTAAAGTTTCAAGAGGTCCGGTCTCTACATTTCCTTTACAGCAAAGGTCCGGAAAATAATAACTTGCACGGTGTCAGTATGGCTTTGGAATTATGTTTTTTTTTAATAGTTATTTTAACTTTCCACATTGACAGCATTTAGTAACCAAAAAAAAAATAACTCAAAATATTCTCTTCGAAGCAGAGATAAGGACACTGGCCCAGAGACAGAGCCAACGCAGTGGGGTGTGAGGGATCTTTTCTACCAAAAGATTAGGCAATATTTCATTAGTTGAGAGGTATTAATGTTACAAGATAAAACCAACATTTGTCAAGTCAAGTGGTTTTTATTGTCGTTTCAACTATATACAGTTAGTACATTACACAGCGAAACGAGACACCGTTCCTCCAGGACCATGGTGCTACATAAAATAACATAGGACAAACACAGAACCACATGAAACTACACAGACTAAGTGCACGTGCAAACATGTGCCAAAAAGTACGGGACAGTACAATAAATTACTGACAATGAACAGGATATTAGACACAGTAAGAGACAGTGCAGCGCCGACCGATACACAGTAGTGCAAAGATGACAAAATATTTTTTCTAAAAATGCCAAATGTAAACATAACATACTATGAGATAGTGTTCTATGCACATAGCAGTTATTGAGGTAGCAGACAGTTATAAAGTGACAATAATTAAAGTGCAACTCACGTGTGTGTGTGTGTGTGTGTGTGTGTCAAACCAGTCTCTGAGTATTGAGGAGTCTGATGGCTTGGGGGAAGAAGCTGTTACACAGTTTGCTGAATGCTTCGGTACCTCTTGCCAGACGGCAGGAGGGCGAAGAGTTTGTGTGAGGGATGTGTGGGGTCATCCACAATGTTGGTGGCTTTGCAGGTGCAGTGTTTTTTGTAAATGTCATTGATGGAGGGAAGAGAGACCCCTCTCAGCTGTCTTCTCAGCTGTCCTCACTATCCTCTGCATGGCTTTGCGGTCCGAAACGGTGCAAGTCCCAAACCAGGGAGTGATACAGCTGCTCAGGATGCTCTCAATAGTCCCTCTATAGAATGTAGTGAGGACGGGGGGTGGGAGATGTGCTTTCCTCAGCCTTCGAAGAAAGTAGAGATGCTGCTGGGCTTTCTTGTTAATAGAGCTGGTGTTGAGGGACCAGGTGAGGTTCTCCGCCTGGTGAACACCAAGGAATTTGGTGCTCTTGACGATCTCCAAAGAGGAGCCGTCGATGTTCAGTGGAGAGTGGTCAATCTGTGCTCTCCTAAAGTCAACAACCATCTCTTTTGTTTTGTCCACATTCAGAGAAAGATTGTTGACTCTACACCAGTCCGTTAGCTGCTGCACCTCCTCTCTGTATGCTGACTCGTCGTTCTTGCTGATGAGACCCACCACGATCGTGTCATCGGCAAACTTGATGATGTGATTCGAGCTGTGCATTGCTGCACAGTTGTGAGTCAGCAGAGTGAACAGCAGTGGACTGAGCACACAGCCCTGGGGAGCCCCAGTGCTCAGTGTGGTGGTGGTGGAGGAGATGCAGTTCCTGATCCGGACTGACTGAGGTCTCCCAGTCAGGAAGTCCAGGATTCAGTTGCAGAGGGAGGTGTCCAGGCCCAGCAGGTTCAGCTTTCCAATCAGGTGCTGGGGAATGATTGCGTTGATTGCTGAGCTGAAGTCTATGAACAGCATTCGAATGTATGAGTCCTCAGAGAGATGTTGAAGATGTCGGTAAGAACATCTGCCAGCTGGTCTGCACATCCTCTGAGCACTTTGCCAGGAATGTTGTTTTCAAGCTGGGTGAAAGCAGTCCAGTTTTTGTGTTTGATTAATAAATAATTGATCAATTGTCACACATTATACATACATTTCTGCAAATATACAGTGAAATATTTTTTTTTTCACATATCCCAGCTAAACTGGGGTCAGAGTGCAGAGAGAGCCATGATACAGCACCGCTGGAGCAGATGGGGTAAAGGGCCTTGCTCAAGGGCCCAACAGTGGCATCATGGCAGTGTTGGGGCTTGAACCCCTGACCTTCAGGTCAGTAACCACTGCCCCTTGAATATGTTTAAATTCTGAATATTTATTTTTTATTATTTTTATATTCAGAAACCTACGTATGGGACATAGGAGTACTTTTGACTGAGGAAATATAGGTGACTGTTTGGGGGGTTCAGGGGTAACCCCTGAGAAAAAATTTATATATTTTCATAAAGTGAGAATCTAATAACAATAAACTAACAATTTACATCTTAAAAATACTATTTGCTTAAGTATAAATTGACTAACAATTAAATAATGGGAACATTCTTATCAGAAGCAGATAACTCTTCTAGCCAGTCTAACTAATAATTTCTATTAATTATAACTAATAATCAGAGATGATGATAACTCTGATTAATTTCACAAAATTACATTTGTCATGAAAGGCACGTAACATACTGATTAATAAAGCTACATTTAGACAGAAAAAGACAATAGTCTAAAAAGTTGACACGTGAACAAACCTGCTTTAGCTGAACCATCGGAGTCATTTATCAGACAAATGAAGATAGTTTCATTTAGCTTGTGTGTTTTATCGAAAGATGCATTTCAGTATTTAGTCTCCATCTACATTGCTGCTCTCCATGTCTCCGATGCTGTTGTTAAAATAACCGCGCCTGGAACTCTACATAGCCTAATCAGGCTTTATGCAATGCCTCATATATATCGCGAGGGTGAGAGGCAACATGCATGGAGCAGAAATGAAACATGTTCGGTGCTTTTGAAAAAGATGACATAGCGCTGATCACCCCTGAGTGAGTGATTGTGGTTTGTTTAGCTCCATTGTTTTGATGCACTGCTCAGTAAAACTCTAGAAACGTTAATCTAGGATAACTGTTGTCATTATCTTGCAGTCCGGATGGATCCAAGCCTGGGTCCTGACTCTGACTGTGGTCCGCTAATTGATGACTGCTATTTTGGGGCTGCTGTGGCTCAGGTGGTAGAGCGGGTTGGCCACTAATCGCAGGGTTGGCGGTTCGATTCCTGGCCCACACAACTTCACATGCCAAAGTGTCCTTGGGCAAGACACTGAACCCCAAGTTTCTCCCAATGGCAGGCTAGCACCTTGCATGGCAGCTCTGCCAACATTGGTGTGTGAATGGGTGAATGAGTCACAGTGTAATTCGCTTTGAAAACCGCTAAGTTTAAATAAGTGCTATTTAAGTGCAGAACATTTACCATTTGCTAGATGTTACATATCAGTCTAATTAAAAAGTTTCATTTTAGTTTGTAAGTATGTGGTTGATCTTTGCCTGGTTGGCATAAGAGCCTTTACTGTGATGGATTCGTATTGTTAAACTAGAGACATTGATGTGAGTTGAACAAATCATACTAGTGGAGTTCCAAACTAAAGTTCAGGATGAGTTTGTTCAGCCAAAAGGCCTGTGTGGTGGGCCTTTGAACTTTACACACAGCAAGCTAAACCTCATTGCCCTTCAAAGTCAACTTGAAATTAAAATTATTATCTTAATACATGTTCCCCTTCTGTCATTCACTCGACGTTGTGTCGAATGAGGTGACACAAGGGGTCTTCCTGGGATGCCAAACGTACCTCTGAACCTGAGAAATGGCCAATGTCAAGGTGGCAGACAGAATTTGCATGCCCCGCCCGGTGCTGTGCAAGATCAGGGAGGACGAGTAACTGGTCATCCTGGTGGCCCCTTACTGGCCTACCCGGGCCTGGTTCTCGGATCTTGCGCTCCTTGCGACAGCATCTCCCTGGAAAATTCCCCTGAGAAAGTACCTTCTTTCTCAGGGACAGGGCATCCTCTGGCACCCACGCCCAGACCTCTGGAACCTCCACGTCTGGCCCCTGGATGGGATGTGGAAGATCTAGTGGATCTACCACCTGCAGTCATAGACACGATCAACCAAGCCTATGCACTAAAGTGGCGCTTGTTCGCGAATTGGTGTTCTTCCTGAGCCGAAGACCCGCAGAGGTGCGCAGTTCAGTCAGTGCTTTCATTCCTGCAGGAGAGGCTGAAGGGGAGGCTGTCCCCCTCCACCTTAAAGGTGTATGTAGCTGCTATCGCAGCCCACCATGATGCAGTAGATGGCAAGTCCCTTGGTAAGCATGACTTGATTATCAGGTTCCTGAAAGGCGCCCGGAGACTGAACCCTCCCCAGCCTAGCCTATTCCCCTCCTGGGATCTCTCAGTGGTCCTCTCGGGCCTCCAGAGACCCCCCTTCGTGCCGTTTGATTCAGTTGAGCTCAAGGCCCTCTCCCTGAAGATGGCCCTCCTGATCGCGTTAGCCTCCATCAAGAGGGTTGGGGACTTGCAAACGTTCTCTGTCAGTGACACCTCCCTGGAGTTCGGTTCGGCTCTCAAGTTATCATGAGGCTGTGACCGGGCTATGTGCCCAAGGTTCCTATGGCCCCTTTCAGGGACCAGGTTGTGAACCTGCAAGCGCTGCCCCAGTAGGAGGCAGACCCAGCCCTTTCGTTGCTGTGTTCGGTACGTGCTTTGCATATCTATTTGAACACATTTATGATCCAACGTCCCACCTGACATTTTTTTTTTAACAATATAATAACAATTTCATCTGAAGAGAAGTGTTCTCTATCAATATAGCAAGAAATATATCTGGTGAATGTTAACTGATTGTGAAAGTACATGAGATATACTATGTTTTTTTATTTTTTTATATGCTATTATTACATGGTGCTCTGGAATACTTGATTCTGATTGGTCAATGGCACCAACCAGCAGTCAGATATTGCCCTGTAACAACTGCCCATCTGGGGATTTAGACGTATCAAAACATTCATTTTATGGCAAGACAATAGAGCACATGACAATGAAGCCATCATTAGCCATGTGCTCAAAAAAAGACAAGGCATAGAACATGAGTGTCTAGATCCCAAGACCGAAGAGTCAGGATCCAGACACCATGTTCTAAACATGGAACACAGACTAGACTGAAGAGCAAATGGCAAGTTAAAGAACCAAAGCCATGAATGTTTCACCACGTTTTGCTCTATTTTTAGCATCTCACGCATGAACACTGCATTTTTTAAATTAACTTTATCTTTTAAAAACGTCTGATGCCTCTAGCTTTTGTTAGCACAAGACCACATTTGGTCTAAACAGCCCCAAAGACACCTCGTTTTGGCTGAATTCCAAGGCAGAATCACATGTATACTTACACTCACCTAAAGGATTATTAGGAACACCATACTAATACTGTGTTTGACCCCCTTTCGCCTTCAGAACTGCCTTAATTCTACGTGGCATTGATTCAACAAGGTGCTGAAAGCATTCTTTAGAAATGTTGGCCCATATTGATAGGATAGCATCTTGCAGTTGATGGAGATTTGTGGGATGCACATCCAGGGCACGAAGCTCCCGTTCCACCACATCTCAAAGATGCTCTATTGGGTTGAGATCTGGTGACTGTGGGGGCCATTTTAGTACAGTGAACTCATTGTCATGTTCAAGAAACCAATTTGAAATGATTCGAGCTTTGTGACATGGTGCATTATCCTGCTGGAAGTAGCCATCAGAGGATGGGTACATGGTGGCCATAAAGGGATGGACATGGTCAGAAACAATGCTCAGGTAGGCCGTGGCATTTAAACGATGCCCAATTGGCACTAAGGGGCCTAAAGTGTGCCAAGAAAACATCCCCCACACCATTACACCACCACCACCAGCCTGCACAGTGGTAACAAGGCATGATGGATCCATGTTCTCATTCTGTTTACGCCAAATTCTGACTCTACCATCTGAATGTCTCAACAGAAATCGAGACTCGTCAGACCAGGCAACATTTTTACAGTCTTCAACTGTCCAATTTTGGTGAGCTCTTGCAAATTGTAGCCTCTTTTTCCTATTTGTAGTGGAGATGAGTGGTACCCGGTGGGGTCTTCTGCTGTTGTAGCCCATCCGCCTCAAGGTTGTGCGTGTTGTGGCTTCACAAATGCTTTGCTGCATACCTCGGTTGTAACGAGTGGTTATTTCAGTCAAAGTTGCTCTTGAATCAGTCGGCCCATTCTCCTCTGACCTCTAGCATCAACAAGGCATTTTCGCCCACAGGACTGCCGGATACTGGATGTTTTTCCCTTTTCACACCATTCTTTGTAAACCCTAGAAATGGTTGTGCGTGAAAATCCCAGTAACTGAGCAGATTGTAAAATACTCAGACCGGCCCGTCTGGCACCAACAACCATGCCACGCTCAAAATTGCTTAAATCACCTTTCTTTCCCATTCTGACATTCAGTTTGGAGTTCAGGAGATTGTCTTGACCAGGACCACACCCCTAAATGCATTGAAGCAACTGCCATGTGATTGGTTGATTAGATAATTGCATTAATGAGAAATTGAACAGGTGTTCCTAATAATCCTTTAGGTGAGTGTATATGTTATTCAGTTACAAAAAATATAAAGAAGGTAATCTAATCTTTTTTTTTTTTTCAATTGTCTGTATTATACAGGGGCTGCTGCATAGGCATCAGACAACAAGGCAGCTCACTTGGGTTTAAAACATTTGTTCATTTGTTCTCTCTTCCCTTGCATATGGCATGTTTACTGCGTGTTTTATTGCACTTAAAGACATCATTGCCTCTTACTCTTATAAATGTAATTGTTTTTTTTAACATTGTGTTACAATGACACAAATCAATTACTATCCAAATTTTATTTGATCTCATTTAACTTTGGCTTTTGCTGTATTGTGTGAAATCTTGGGTTTGTGCGTCATGTGCAGTGTTGTGGGTTTGAATATATCTCATTTTGTATATGCAGGAGAAACTTTAATTGCCATTAAATTACCATGCTGAGTTAACCTTTAATATGGTATAATTTTGGTATTATTGGTATAAAGAGTTGATGTTAACCACCTGTAATTGAACATGCATGTTTATATGGAGGTTTATTTGCCCCAATACAACAATGCAATAGTATGGCTGTCTGTTATAATAAATGACAACTCTGCAGCCATCATATCACACTCTCTCTCGTTACCACAGCAACCCCTTATTCAACCCCTATGTTCGTGTAACTAAAGACATTGCCTTAAAAAAAAAAAACTCCAAGTATAGCAGTCAGAATAATCCTTTCTATGTAGAGTTAGGTGACAGCGGAGAAGGGAATAGTTTGGGCTGGTTCACTTCAGGTCTTTCTCTCCTTGCAGTGACAGAGAGAATAACTGTGCTAGGTAAAACTGAATTAATTGTGATGAACATGAAAACGCCTTGACTCAACTCACCTTTCTTTACACAGATAGTAATTTCTTTGTGGAGAATCTGTATATGGTTTGTTGTCCCCCCACCCCAGGTTATAATGGTTGCTACAGCTCTGGCTTGCTTTTTTTCTTCAATAAATTATCATTTTTTTTTTATTGAAAATATAAATGTTTGCAAATATGAAGATATCAAATGTACATACTCAAATGAAATAACACATGTTTGTAAAATGTTCAGGCAAATAAAAACAGAAGTTACAGATAAAAGTAGACCCTTTTTTTTACTACTGTAACTATAGTGCAGTCTATGATTGGTGTAGGAATGCCATAAATAAATAAAACAAAATAAAATGTAAAATGCAAAAAGAACAATAGATGTAATAAAGGTAATAATAATAAGAAAAATAAAGTGCAAAGATGTCAAATTAATTATAAATCTAAAGGTAAACATAACTTAAAATATTAGGGGTACTTAATGTAATTAATTTAAGTCAAAGGGGTTTAACTGGCAAAAAAAAAATTGGGAACCCCTGTCCTACTGAAATAGGCTACAGCTGCACCAAAGCTGCATTGCTATTTCCTCCTGACATTAATAAATAACATGGCGCCAGGCTAGGAAACAGTTTTGAGAGGCAGCCATTATGTGGTTAAATAATTAAAACTATCCTAAAGGTGCAAACAGGAAAGAGTGAGACTGGCAAGGCCTTTCTAAATTGCTTTTCTTTAGTTAATTACAGGGTTATGATTTTCAAACGATGCAAAGAGCTGTTTTTTTGTGCCTTATTATGATAATAAATTAGATTGTATGTTTTGCATTGCTGAGGCATGATAATTTATGGAAATTAATCCGAGGTAGTGGTTGCTGTTACCTCAGTTCTGCAGTTTTCCTTTGGTGAACTCTCACACAAAGTATAAAAAAGTGGGGTGAAAAGAGTGGGAGAGATGGAGAATAGATGTGCGATTTTGAGTGTATCACAATGAATGATTGTACAACCCCAATTCCGAAAAAGTTGGGACAGTATGAAAAATGCTAATAAAAACAAAAATGAGTGATTTGTAAATTATATTCACCCTATAAGAACTACAACGAAACATTATATGATCATTTAACCTGCAAATTTCATTTACATTTACATTTATGCATTTGGCAGACGCTTTTATCCAAAGCGACTTACAGTGCACTTATTACAGGTACAATCCCCCCGGAGCAACCTGGAGTTAAGTGCCTTGCTCAAGGACACAATGGTAGTGGCTGTGGGGATCAAACCAGAGAACCAGCGACCTTCTGATTAACAGTTATGTGCTTTTTATCCCACTATGCCACCACCACTCTAATTTTCATTGTTTGTTTTTTAAATGTACAGTAATTTCAAATCAGATGATTGCAACACGCTCCAAAAAAGTTGGGACAGTTGAGTGTTTACCACTGTGAAACATCACCATTTCTTCTAATAACACTTTGTAACACATTGTGGGCACTGAAGACACAAGTTTGTTAAGTTTAGAAAGTGGAATTTTCCCCCAATCATCCATTATGTTGGTCTTTAGCTGCACAATTGTACAGGGTCTTCATTTCCGTATGGTGAGCTTCATAATGCACCACACATTCTCAATGGAGACAGGTCAGGACTGCAGGCAAGCCAATCTAGCACCCACACTCTCTGCTCACACAGCCATGCACTTGTAATCCGGGCAGTATGTGGTTTGAAGTTGTCCTGCTGTAAAATGCTAGGACATCCCTGGAAAAGATGGTGCTGGATGGCAGTATATGTTGCTCCTAAATTTTTACATATCTGTCTGAATTAATGATGCCCTCACAGATGTTTGTGTTACCTATGCCACGGGCACTGACACACCCCTGGCCCATACAGACACTGGCTTTTGGACCTGATGCTAATAACAGCTAAGATGGTCTTTTTCCTTTTTGGTCCGATAACAAGAAGATAACATGAGTGTATTTCAAAAAGTTTTTGAAATGTTGACTCTTCCGACCAAAAACACAGTTCCACTGTTCTACTTTCCTGAGCCCAGAGAAGTCAGCAATGCTTCTGGACAGTTGATGTAGGGCTTCTGCTTTGCATTGTAAAATCTGTGGATGCAGTGGCGAGAGGTGTAGACTAACAAAGGTTTACTTAAGTTATCCCAAGCCCATGTTCATGATATCCATTACTGGATTCATATCCATTACATCTGAGGTATCAGAGATCGTGTACATTCAGAAGTGGTTTCATCTTGACCTTTACGCACTGAGATTTGACTCTAGATGGTGAAATGCCCAAAATCCTTCCAATTCGTCTTTGGGGAACATTGTTCTCAAAGTGCTGGATTATTTGCTGAACCATCTGTTGGCAAATTGATAAGTCTTGAATGATCTTTGCTCTTGAAGGACTAGGCTGTTTTTGGAGGCTACTTATGTACTATGACAGGATTGCCTCACCTGTTTAACTTCTCCTGTTTCACATCGCCTTGTTATTTTTAGTCTTCAATTACCCGTGTCTCAACTTTTTTGGAGCATGTTGCAAAGGTCAAATCTTTAACTGATTTGAAATGACTGTACATTAAAAAAAACTAAACAATGAAATTCACAAGATAAAACATCATATAATGTGTAGTTGTACTGCTTTCAATTTAGCAAAGGGTGAATATAATGTACAAATCACTTTTATTAGCATTTCTCATACTGTCACTAAATTTTTGGAATTGGGGTTGTAGATACCTCACCCAAAGCTCTGAGGAGACTGTTTCTCAGACTCTTTGCTTAAGCTTACTGTAGTTGAGTGAATGTTCGTCCAAACACATGCTCCAAAATCCTCTGTGGCTGAATAAACTTTGCACAGCTTGGTAAATCTTTGCATTCGCGAGTCTCAGTTGGAAGCTGTTTTGTTCTAAGAGGTCCTGCTTTAGCGCCATGTCCCACTAAATTGTCTCCAGCTACAGAGCCCATCTAATAACAATAGATTACACAGTAAAAAATTTATGTTTTACCTCTCATCTTAAAATAAAATGGTCAAAGTAAAGTTGAAATAGAATTGCTTCAGAGGGATAAAATAATTGTATTTAGTCAAGAGCTATTAGTTTCAGATTCAGCTTCCTTTTGGTTCCTATTTCATCTGCACACATTTTTCTTTACAAATAAATGTCTTTAAAAAATAATTTAAAGGATTCGTTCCCAAAAAAGGAACATTCTGTCATCTATCTTCTAATCCTCATGTTGCTCCAAACCTGTTTGACTTGTGTGGAACCTTAAAAGAAATGTTTCACAAAATCTCCAAGGTACTGTTTTCCTTGCAATAATATATATATATATATATATATATATATATATATATATATATATATATATATATATATATATATAGTTTTCAAGGGGCTGTCAAGCTCCAGTAAGGACAAAAAATCACCATAAATATTATCCATAAAATAATTTTTCTATACCCGATTCTCCAAGTGTTATTCATTATAGCTGTATGTGAAAAACAGGCAGAATTATATAAAATGACATCAGGATAAACTAAGGAGTAAATAATGACAGAATTGTATTTTTGGATGAATTATTTCTTTAAATAACCTTCCCAGTATTGAATTAGAGTGTTATCCCCTGACTGAAATTCTAACGTCTTCAAGGAGGTCTAGCTCTCTTGAGTAAGAATTTGTGTGTGTGTGTGTGTGTGTGTGTGTGTGTGTGTGTGTGTGTGTGTGTGTGTGTGTGTGTGTGTGTGAGAAGGCTGTCAGGGGGTTTAGGAACAGAGTGAGATGAATGGAAGGCGTGCGGAAGTCTGAACTTTAACAAGGAATTAATGGACAGGCTGGCAGGACGTACTGCGCCCACAGAAGGGGTCTGATTCCCACTGAGTCTGACCAAACCTGATTGATGGGCCGTCTCCCCCTGTTTATATTTTCCTGCCTCCCTGTCACATTTATTTCCTTTGTACAGCTCTTTCTGCCAATATGAAACAGAAATATCTGCAGGGGTGACAGTGGCAATTTGTCCCAGACATGAGCGCGAAGGGAGCGTGGAGGAATCGACAGAATTTTAAGCCACAGCTGCGTTTTATCAACCTATGCATCACTGTGCACTGATCTGAGGGTCAGTGGATGTGCACATGAGAGTTGAGTTAAGCCTGTGTGAATAAAACCTACTGAGAGAGGAAATCAGTGTGCACGATGCTGACCCCGATTGAGAGAATGGGAAAGCGAGATTCTGCACTTTCTCTCTCTTCCACCCTATTACCATCCATCCCTAGAAAAGGCAAGGCAAGTTTTTTTATATTGCACATTTCATACACAATGTTAAATCAAAGAGCTGTACATAGGCATAATAAAACAAAAAAAAAGGAGACAAAAAAAGCTATCTAAAAATGAATTTTTATAGCGATTATTGACGCTGACCATCACCCCTGAAGTCGCGAGTTCGAATCCAGGGCGTGCTGAGTGACTCCAGCCGGGTCTCCTAAGCAACCAAATTGGCTTGGTTGCTAGGGAAGGTAGAGTCACATGAGGTAACCTCCTTGTGGTCGCTCTAATGTGGTTCTAACTCTCAGAGTTCTCACGTGGTGGGTTGTACGTGGATGCCGCAGAGAATAGCGTGAAGCCTCCACACGTGCTACATCTCTGCGGTAACGCGCTCAACAAACGTGATAAGATGCATGGATTGACAGTCTCAGACACGGAGGCAACTGAGATTCGTCCTCCGTGGCGAGTCACTACGCCACCAAGTGTGCATTGGGAATTGGGCATTCCAAATTGGGGAAAAAAAAAGAAAGGAAAAGAATGTTAAAATGAATGACAAATAATAAAAAAACAAATTTTATAAATAAAAAGGGAAATACATACTGTAAATAAAAGGTCATGTTTAAAATCATTTAAGAGTATAAAAATGATAAATAAAAGTAAATACATTGAAAGAAAATAATGCTGGGCAATATGAAATAAGTCAAGTGTAGCACAGGTAAACTGGTATGTTTTCAGTCTGAATGAAACCCTAGTTTGACCTGGCTAAGAAAATTTATTTCTGACACAGTTTGTTGCATTTGTGGCCACAAACTGCAGCAGCATTTTGCTGTTGAATTCCAATGGCTTAGAGTACTATCCTAATGTCCTATATTCCATCCCATTTTGCAAACACTGTTCATTCAAAGCATTAGTATTGGTGTCTCATGTGCTCGTGTGTGTGCGGATGATAATATTTATAAATCAGGACCACTTCTATCAAATGAATACTTCACTTGAATTCTTGAATGAATACTTTATTACTAATAGACAATTAAGCAATCTGTTGGTGTCAATCTGTTGGTCATGCATGGACAGAGCAGGGAGTGCAGCAAATAAAACCCCCCATGGGTACCAGAACAGATCCAGCAAAATTATTAGTCGTGCTGATTGTGACCTTGACTCACGTGCAGGGTTGGAGAGTAACGGAATACATGTAATAGGATTACGTATTTAAAATACAAAATATAAGTAACTGTATTCCACTACAATTTAAATAATTGGTAATTAGAATACAGTTACATTCAAAAAGTATTTGATTACTGAAGAGATTAATTGCATTTTATTGTCATTTGTTTCATTTAATATTTAATCCTTTCAGATGGAAACAATTATACATATAAATTATGTGATCCAAAGTGTATTTGAACAGCGGTGAAACACTTTCTTATGATGCGTTACATTCATACGAGCAGACAGAGAAGTAAGTTTGAAGTTCATGAGAAGTTTTGAGCATAAGAAATAGAAATAAACCTTGTGTAAATTGTCAGCTTTACGCTAAGCTAAAATGCTATTTCTAGCCATTTTACAAGGCACGATCATATTTTTTTATTAATAAAAACAATTTCTAGTAAGATATTTGATATTAGAGCAAAAATATCAAAAAAATCTTAAAACAAGATCAATTTGATTAATAATGTTTAGAAACAATGCTGCATACGATATTTAGGTTTTTCAGAGAATGTATTTTTAACATATGTATTTTGTCTTACTGTACTGGCAGAATTTTATAGTCAAAACAAGTGAAAAAAATCCAATGTATTTAGAATACCTTGAGTAATCTAACGGAATACGTTACAAATTACATTTTACAGCATGTATTCTCTAATCTGTAGTGGATTACATTTCAAAAGTAACCCTTCTCACGTGACCTGACAGAACTGACGCTATGCTTGATTTGTATGGTCACTGCAAAGGTTATTACTTGCTGTTATGACTTGCAGTATGACTACTAATTAGAACATCAGATACTACTAGGCTAGTCTTAATTTTTGGCACAGAAAGAAGCATATAAAACATGCATCTCTTTGAACTCCTCCTAATCAAGTCTGAAACAATATACTGCTGTTTTTTGTTTTGTGTTTGTTAGTTGTTGTTTTTTTTTTGGGGGGGGGGGGTTCTGTTTTATTTTATTTTTTGTTTTAAGTTTTGTGGTTTAGTTTAGTTTTTTGTTTTACTGCTCGGATGCTGAATAATTAAATTCAGCTACATTTTTAGAGAGTGAAGTGAATAGATTTGGTGCAAATTATTGTTTGCAGACATTGTGCAATACTTACTTTTTTAGTTTAGTTACATTGGAGTTGGTGTGTACAGGTCTTAAAGGTAAGGTTTAGCATTTTGAGGTTAACATACTCTTCTGTCCCTGTCCAAATATGCAGAGACAACTTCTGTTTAAAGATTTTCATAGGTTGCTTCCCGGCATATGTACTGTGTCACTGTCAAAATATTGCTCAGTTAGTTTTTAGCGGCCTTACAAATCTGCTTCTGGCTCAACCAGTGGTTTAAGTTTTGTGTGGAACTACTCATTTGTCTAAACAGTTGCAGGCGGAGAGCAGGAAAATATTATAGTGGAGTGTTTGATTAACATATTTGGTAACAATTTTTGCAATTGCATTTGGTGCCACTAGTAACACATACATTTACACTTCACCTTATGTCCAACTTTTCTAATTTTATTATCAACTGACAACCGTAATACACAATTTGTTTGGAGAAGTTGTATGGTTATATCAAGGTACAGTCCAACATGGGAGGCAGCATTGATTTTCCTCACATAGTGCCATGCCTGTGGCACAGACTCAAAATAAAAGAATCAGAATTGATGTACGAGGAGGCCAAAATTAGCTCTCCTCAATTCTCTATTAAAAGAAAACGTGGCGAACATGCCCTCTGGCTTCCGCGCCCTCACAGTGACATGGTAACATAAATATGCACTGCACCCTGGGCCCTCTCCAGGCCTGAAACACCATGAAAGTGTATAAAAGAGTTCAAAGTGTATGAGAATGTGTTTCAAGGAGAGGCCTTTATCATATTTCTGATTTGGGTGAAGAGGGTGAATAACCGATTAAAGCTGAATTGTGTAACTTTTTCAGTGTGGTTACAATATCTTCTATTCCAGCATAATATAAAGATACAATTTCAAGCAAACCATTCATATGTTAAATTTCTCAGTAAAATTGGAAACTCTATGACTCTGTGATGCTATAAAGATTGCTCTGTTTGTTCTGAGCAGACTGTCTAGCTCGACACAAAAACATTGGCTCGACCAATGCTATGAGTTGGGGATGAGACTGTTTGTTCAATGTGTCTGTTTGTTCGATCAACAGAAGACAGAGTTTGTATTTGGAAAGCTGTTTCAAAACCATGTTTGTAAACCAAAATAATTTTTGCAATTCATTACAGTTACGGTAGTGGTGCAGCATTACACACTTCAGCTTTTAGTAGAAAAGAAGGAATATCAGTAAAAGACATGAGTGTATCTCTAGTGTGTTCACACTTTAAGTTTTAGTGTGTGTGAACAGTGTGTGCATGTGTGTGGCGGGGAGCTGAATAAGAGTTGGCTTGTACTTGTATTTGTTTATGTTTCTATCCAGCTGTCAGGGACATTAACAGCACAGTGTTGTGCATTGAAACCATATTGAGCTGTTTCCTTGCAGCATCTGCACAGATGTTTAGCACAATACATACACATGCAAATTATAAAATTCATGTAGTATGCAACTCAACATCATTGGTGAATGCCAGCCTACATGTGTCTTAAACATTTGCAATCAGTGACACAAGCCCTGCTACAGTAGCCATAACAATATCACAGTAAATACAGTAAAGTAGAGGAGCCATGATGTACTGCAACAGGATTTTAAGACTGTGCTTTGCTCAAGGTTGACCACTCACACAAACATCATCTTCTTACAGACTAAATTGGGCTTTTAATCTTTTACAGTGCTTTCTAAGGGGGAACAATCACAGTTAAAGATAGTGTACAGATTTAAGACTGGTGTAGATCTGACTCAGACTCATTTATGGAAGAAACCCCCCCCCCTTTAAATCCCTTTTTTTCATGGAACACAAAAATATATGTTAGGGAGAATGTTATCCTCATTCACCAATCACATTAATTGCATTTTTTCCCCATGCAATGTAAGTTAAATGTTAACTGAGTCAACTATTCCTCCTACCATGTCCTACAAGTTAGCCACAAGGACTTGTAGTGTCCCGACTCTCATGTGTTTTTTTTATTGTAGTTTGTGTCACAGTGTGAAAATTACAACGCACGCCTACATGAACGAAGCTTTGATTACGGGTGAAATTTCTTTGACAGCTTTTTTATGGTAATTAGCATGTATCGTTATAGATAACACACTAATTTGCATAATGTGTTTTTAATGCCACACTAATGACATTGAGAAGCGCTAATAGAGTGAAGTGCTGCGTGCGTGTCAATTAGGGGGGAAAAATGCATTGTTTTACAAAGTGTTTTGAACAAAATTTATGATCTAGTGTCTAGGCCACGCCCCTATCTGTAGATGATTTCTGAGTTCAGTAAGCTTTCAGGCTCTCTGATTATGTGCATTGTAGAAAGTGATAAACAGATTTGGGAAAGGAAATACCTATTTTTTTAGGTGTCAGAAGGAATTGCCAATTTATCTTAATTTTGTAGTGTGCTGTCACGGTGAAATGGAGAGATCTGGTTGTTATCTGTTGGGTTGTTATTTAAAAACTTTAGTCAATGTCTTTGACTACTGTGGGGGGAAGGTTTAAATATGAAAAAACCTCCCTTTGGGGACATTTGTGGGTGTCCTTATTTGGAAACTCGATCCATAAAGCAAATACTTTTTTATTAGAATTCTATAAATGAAAAAGTGTTTTAGAGGTAGCATTGTGGTGTGGGGTAGGATGTAGGTTAGGGTTAGTTTATAGGATTTATTTAAAATATACTTTAAAATAGAAGTCTATGGTATGTTCCTATTTAGACAGCTCAGTAAACACTGTTATTCTGTGTTTGTTTATTTGTTTGTCAATAGATCACTTGAAATTGTAAAGCAACATAGTCGAATACATTGAAAATGTGGTTCCTTTGCCCATAGGCCTATGTTTTGTGAAGATTGTTTTATATTTCTTTTGAGAAATGTCAGACTCTACTGACTTTTGTACTTTTTGTTGTCCTTGTACTTTTATGCATCCCTGAATGCCTGTGAATTGCACTCCCCATAACAAAGCTGTTGCCTCTTCCAGCGACATAAAAGAAACTCTGGCATTATCGACTGCATTTACAGCCTTTGTGACACATTGCAGCTGTGAAAAGATTCCTCTAACAAATGCCAGCTGATTTTACAGGAGATTTACAAAGTGTTGGCTTGTGCATCCGAGTGGGAACGTGAGGTATTTGTACCCAGAACAGCGTGATGGTAATCTCATACTAGCTTGTTTCCGAGACACGAGCATGTCCTCATGAATCGTAGAACATTTCCCTGGGTTGTGTTGTGATTGAATGTTGATAAGCTAGAATGCGTGTGGGAAATGTGCTCTTTGCTGTCGGAAGGAAAGAAATATCAAGGCAAATCGCCTTTGAAAGTGCCGCAGCTGCAATATCAATTTTCATTTGGGATTTTGGCCACCACACATTATTTTCTGTGTGTGGTTTTTTTTTTTTTTCTTGAGTCTCATAGACAATCTTTTCTATAATTTACTGCCTCCATCATTTACATTTTACATTTATGCATTTGGCAGATGCTTTTATCCAAAGCGACTTACAGAGCCCTTATTACAGGGACAATCCCCCCGGAGCAACCTGGAGTTAAGTGCCTTGCTCAAGGACACAATGGTGGTGGTTGTGGGGATCGAACCAGTGTCCTTCTGATTAACAGTTATGTGCTTTAGCCCACTACGCCACCACCACTCCTGTCACTCATATCACTGTATGAAAGTTTCCTTAATCCTCCAATTCTTTATAGACAACAACATATTAAGATCCAAGAAAATTATATAAAAGTTACACGCCGAACTCCCTTATTTGCAGTTAAACTTAGACTGAGGACTAAACTTCAAATATGAGGATTTTGGCAGATTTGTGGTGGATATTCGGCAAGTTCAGCGAGCTAAAGAAATGGAAACCAAGCGACCGTCAAATACTCCTGTCACTCGTTCCTTCTTTGTGGTCATCGCTGGTTAGTAGAAAAGATAATTAGCATAAAAGAAATGGCTTTTATCATTTGCCACTTTCATTGTGTCTTACATGCTTAGGATATGATGGAAGTCAGTTAAGTGACTTCATTTTGGACGAACATCACAGAAAAATAAACCAATCATCCGGCATGTCCAGTCCTCAATTGTCACAGTCGCAACTTGAGAAGAAACTCTTAAGGACTTTGCAGCACCAATGCGACCAGAAGTAATTCATTTTCAGTGAAAACTGGCAATTTTAAGCAACACAAGTGACATTGAATGACTATGTGACAAAGTTGAAAGAAAATGTACTTTATGTAAATGAACTGCGACGAAGATATCTCTATTAAACAGCTCCAGCTTGGGTGTTTTTACTTTTGTAATGTGATGTGTGCTGTGCTTATATATTTAACATATAAACTTAAAAACTTCAATGCAAAACTGTATTTACTTCATAAAGCTAATTTCAAACTTACTAAAACATAAGTCATCACAAGAGGGATCATGTGCCGTATACAGTTGCTCTTAAATTCAGCAATGTGTCTTTGTCCTCTATTTTTCTATTTCCAATTATTTTTTTATTTTTTTTTTGGTAACACATTCTATGAAGCCCATATTTATAATGCATTGTAAAGGCATTATAAATGCATTATACTTAATTCATAAAGTCTCATAATTCACCTTATGATAAGTTATAACTTCTCATAAATCATCTTAACCACAATTATAATACATTATAATACTTACCTATTCATAGAATATAATGCATTATAACACAAGCAACATACAATTTTAACACATCAGAAGCTAATAAAGTTTGTATAAGTGCTGTATAGTGTCAAAATGACGTGATCTATTATAAGTGGTTTTTGCCTGCTTTAAGTTACAAAAGCAAGATCTTCTTGTAAACAACCATAACATAAACTTACATATTGAAAATACAATTCATTCCAAGTCCAAATTATGTAATGGAAGTTATTTATCAAATAAGTCCCCAAATAAGATGCACAAAAATTTTAATTTAATGAATAGAGTCCAGTATAGAAACAGTTTGATGTCATTAGATATATTTTAACATTTTAATTATATTATATTATTATAAATTACATTGAATGTGTATTATTTTGTGCATGTGTAATGTGTATAATTTCTAGAATGACTTGTAATGTCTTATAACTACTTAAAAATATCTTATGGATGTGTATAAGAAGACATTGCTTTTGTCACTTTACTTAAAGATACCTATTATATACATTTCAAATATATATATAATATATTATTACTTCTGCAGATCAAATTGGATGGTGTTTGTCTTATAATACTATACTCTAGGAATAGGTACGTATATGAATGTATTATTATTTTGGTTAAAATTATTTATTAGAAGCTATAACAAATTATATGGTACATTATAAGACATTACTAATGCATTATAATGCCTTTACAAAGCATTACTTTTTAAATTGTATTTATTTAATTTTTTTAAAGAGACTTTTAAGGATAGAAAAAAAAATCTTGTTGGTTGTGTGAATGTTTGTGTTTTTATTCTTTTGGGAAAGGTATCTTTGAGTCAGAAAGACTTTTTCAAACAATAAAATCCTCCATCCCCTGTTTTGAAAGTGTCTCAGTGGGTTTCCTGAAAGCAGTTCAGCTGGAGAGCTTGGCATTTCATTTGGTGTGTTTGTCTCTTATTGAGCCTGTAAATCAGAAACTGGTGACACGATTCCAGATGAAACCAAGGCTGCTTTTCTTATCCAATCAGAAAATACACACAATCATACCCATTCTTAGGTGTTCTGGAGGTCATTTGTGAGATATCATCAACTGCTTACCCAATTACAAAACGGATCATTACTCTTGAAGGTATCGCTGCAGGTCATTTATCTTGAGTGTACTCCCTACATTGAACTGGCACTTTCCAGGCGATCTTGTTGCCCCATTTCCTCTTATTTCTCTTTCAACTGACCTTCCTGATAACCCATCACCACATCGCAGTGCTAATACTTGGGGTGATATGTCTTAATGGTTATAGAACTCACGTGTAAACAGAAAGATAGAAGGTTTAATTGCTGCATGAGGTGTCATCATTGTGCCCTTATCAATGCACTTGACACCAAGTTTATCCTGATTGATTGGCTCTGTGATAAGTGTATTTTAAGTCACTTTGGATAAAAGCATCTGCTAAATTAGTATTTTCTTGCTTACCAACAAATGCATGAATGCAACATTGTCAAATCAGCAGCAGCTGACTATAGTAGACTTTTTCCTGTAACATTTTCACAACCCATTGTTTTTAAAAAATATATATAAATATATATTGTAAACTGCAAATTTGTTGAAATAATTTTCCTTTATATAAAATTATTGCCCTTTTTGTTTGTTTATTTTTTGTTTATATTTTTTGTCTGAAATTGTGTCTACCATGATTAAGGTCTATATCATTCACAATTCTAATTCTTTAAAAAATGGCCTATTTAAGAATTGCATATATACAGTTCTATAACTTGTGTATTTTGTGTTCTCTTCAGGTTTGCTGTGTTGAGAGACCCGGCAGACTGGCTGATTTTGAACCCATTTAAAGGCAACGTCACCACCAGGGCCATACTGGACCGCGAGTCACCCCATGTTCACCACAATCAATACACTGCTCTCTTCGTTGCCACAGACAGTGGTAAGAAATTTTTGAACAACTCACTGTCTCTAGCTTAGTGGGCAAAAAATATTAAGAGAAAAAGAAACACATTTTTAAAAACATCAAGATGTTTCACTTTGTGACATAATCTTCATGACAATTAAGCACCTTCCACTCCCACAATGGAAAAAGAAACCGTAAAGCCTGGATTAGCATGAACAGGATGGAACTATCCTGCCCGATGATGGAAAAGCACCTATGGCACTTTTCCACTTCATGTTACGGTTCGACTCGCCTCATCTCTACTCGTTTTACGTTTACGATCTTGTATTTCCATTGCAGTTTAGTGCCCCTCAACGTGGGTGGGATTATAGGCTGATTGTCATAGTTGCGCCGCCTCTTCTACTGTGACATCATCTTAAACACGACACAAACTGACCAAAACAGTAACACGACTGCTAGCTGTTAGCTACTAGCTCATTGTGCTGTATAAAGCAGTTGTTGCATGGTGATTTTAAAATAAATTAAATTGGCCTGGTTGCTTTAGAAGCAAACTTCCAGTTGCTGGTCAACTAAATAAAGTGAAACTTTCAAGCAGAGTATAGAGTTAACATAACAAAACCTACCATCTTCCATCGTGGATCAACGCCAGTCCTGGGCACTCTCCCTCCCATTGCTCGCCGGTATAGATAGCGTCGATTTTTTCGAACCACTTCCACTTTTCCTTGATAGTTCTGTAGTCACTTTTAAGTTTTTTTTTATTACTTTTCTTTACACTGTTGAGAGGTCCGGTGGTAGCCGCGTGCGGCCAACAGCTGAGACACTTTCTGAGAGATTTTCGCTCATCGCTAACAAGTGGACCATCTGCACCTCGTTTATTGACCACGGCATGGTTTTGCACACAGCCATTTTTTTCACAATTCGAAAAGCGCGTGAACAAATGATACTGTTATCGCTGTTGCTAACTTAAAAATTAGCGGGTTGATGTCACGTGTCGGAAATCCAATGACGCTGATAGTGACAATTCTCCCTGACCAATCATTGATCTGCAGGATTTTGACATCATATTTTGCGTCATCTCGACTCACTTGGAACCTCGACCGAGGTGGTACTAAAAAAAGTACCAGGTACTATCCACAGTAGAAAACTCCCAAAAAAGAAAGCAGAGTCAAGTTGAGTCGAGTTGTACTGTGCAGTGGAAAAGCCCGACTATTGTGTCCAGACATAATGATTTTCATTACTGCATTACATTAATTAAATTCTAATGAGAATAATCATTGGAGGGGGCACCCTGATGCATTACAGTATAAGAACTGGGGGAAGAGGTTTCATGAAAATAATGAAACAATACAAAAAATATCAATGGTCCTAAGAATTGGCTTCATTTTCTTTTTGCGAAATGTAATTTTATTTTTATTTTATTTTAGGGGTGAAATACAGCCCTCACAAAGCCTTTTAAGATTTTATGATGCTTTGTACTTTGAAAAACGTTGTACTTTGTGGTGTCAGAATCAAGTGATCAGCTCTTTGAAATGTTTTCGAGATGTCAGGTAAAGTGCCATGATATTACATGCATCACTAAGATACAATTTCATTTTGGAAATACTTATGATGTGTCAAAAAGAGGAACGACCATTGGAGTGGCTAGCTCCCTGTGCTCGTAAATGGCCCTGAACATTTTCCAAATGGTGTAGAAAGACACTGAATGAGCCCTTTCTCCATGGTTCTTTATGCAAGTCATCAGTCGTGCTTAAAACGGCTGAGGTAGCGTGGCCGCAGATTATTCTCTCACCACAGGAAATTACACGCATCTGCAGGTCAGAGATCACAGTCTTTCCATTAATGCTCTCTGGGTAGTGTAGTAATTTCTCTCACTTGGCATAAACAACATTAAATTAACCTCTAAATGAGTCACTTCTAAATGTCACTTCTTCTGACAGAGGTATTAGAGGAGGAAGGCCTGTCCTATAGAGCTCTCTCTTTCCCTTTCTATGTATCTATCTCTCTGGAAGGGGGTTGAGTTTGGCATTTGAGAAGTGACAGATCTATTAATGGAAGCATGACAGCCAATCAAATCACAGCTCAAAAGTGTCCATACAGACAGGTTTTCAAGATGCGATTTCATACTGTGATAACTCAGACTGTGAATTCATGCATGCACTAGTCTTTGAACATGCAAAAGTACTCGAATCTACAATTCTGTAAGACGAGAGGACATGTGACCAATAGAAGAGTGAAACTTCAAACACTGACCCCTTGGCTCAATTCAAAGAACACATATTTCAAAGCTGTATGTTTTATTTTTGCAGGAAAGTGAGTAGAAAATATATTTTAACAATTTGAATATAATCTTTATTTGTTATTTGTGATGTCTTATTTACGTACTTCCACCATAAGTCATCCCACGTGACATCACAGTTGCGCACATTGGAAAATCCAGTAAGAATTCACATGACATGAAAAGTGAAATCAAGATAAAATAAATACATTTGAAAAAATTTTTACAGTATATTTCCACTATAAAGGTCCATGATATGATCCCCTATATAATTAATATAATTAGCTGTAATTGTTTTTCATATGCTAGTATAATGAAAACTATGACTGAAAGATTAGACAAGCAGTGTCGCACTGAGAGCTGCAAAACAATCTCCTCCATGGTGGGGTGGGGGGAGAACAGGAAAATAGAGCAATACACTTACAGTACATAGGTGAGAAGATCGATGGCAAACACCAAGAATTTGCCAAATAATGGTGTCATGTCCCAGTGCTACAGTACATCACAGTGCAAATCACAAACCCATGAATACATGACACTTATTATTCTCTGGTTTTTAAGTGGAAATGCAAACGAGTATGAGCACAACACTTCCACGCATTTTATAAGCCAGTAATAATGGCAGTAAAGTTTACATGCAATGTGAAACATGGGAAGAGGCCAAACAAATTACGTGTGCCAACCAGTTTTTTCTCTAGCTGCTATAGAACTATGCTAACGCTAATGATATATAGTAAATCCTGGATAGTGGTAATTATACAACAGTTAGTTACAGTGCTTGAACCTGATTGAATGAGCCATGTTTCAAGAATGCTAATATAATGTCCACAAAAGAGACTTGGATGATTTACTGTTTGTATCACTCTACTTTGTGTTTGTGGCATTCACAAATAGTGGTGTGAATTTTGACTTGTTTTTGATTATGTTCAGTGACCCTTTTTGGAGATTACTCTTTACAGCAACAGGTGGCGACAAATGAGTGACTCATTTTATTAGTCAGTCATTAGTTATTGACTTAACTTATTCATTAAACAACACAAAGTCTTCTCGACTGAAACAATGGAAGTGAACAAAAGCGATTTGTTCAAAAACACAGATTTATCATGAATGGAACAGCACTAGTACACAACCAGAGTATGAGAGGAGTGCAGTTAGCAGAGTTTTGCTTGATGCTTTGGCTTTGGCAAACTAGCTGTTTGTTGAAGCTCAAGTTATTTAATAGTATGTACTTGTTTGTTGAACTGTTGTATAAAGAAATATCAATATCTTATCTTACTGATACGCCATAAAATACATACATTGTATATGCAAATTACTAAACAGGAAAAAACTTTCTAGCACCTTTGCATTCTTCTATATTACACACTACATCAGGAAAACCTCTGTCAAGTAAGTCTATGGAATTATCCAACATCAGGCAATACGGCCTCAGACAAAACGGCTTTAGACTAAAAGGTCTCAGAATGAGCAGAGTATTGGTCAAATGGAAGAGTTGGTTGCTAATCTGGCTGAGTTTGTTTGCTGGCTTGCGAAACTAGCTGAGCTATCTCTAACTTTATAAATGCAGAAGTTTTGTTTCTATAAATTAATAACTAGCTAGCTAGCATAATTTGTGTAAGTTTAAACTGACGTTTGAAACGCATTAAGTTTATTTGCAACAACAACTCAAAACAAGCTTAGATCCGTTTCTTTTTTTCGGGATTATCAATCTAAATGAATGCACTGACAAATAAAGTAAATTGTTAAAACTCAAACTTGATTTTACCGGGGGGACAGCAGATTTATACTGGGGCACGTGACCCAGTAAAAGGGATATAGTGACGCCCCTGCTGTTGACTCTAAGCAGGCCTGTCAGTTCACTCTCTCTCGCATGAGGGAATTGGGGAGTTTGAGAGATGTTGATTTTAGGCAAAATTGCTTTCTGTGATCGTGAGGAGAGCTAGATTGTGAGGCCAGAGAAATGCAAATAGCTTCATCTGATGTGGAGAGTTCAGATGAACGTAGATGAACCCTATAGTGCAGTGCAAATAACATTTACAGAACAGCATTGCCCAGACATCAATCTGAGTATGAATGCAAATGCGAGTTTAACTTACGATCGATAACTGTTTGAGTTTCATATAATAGGTTATTAATCATAGTTTGTTGAGGTTGAAAAGGTTAGAGTGACCTCAGCCATATGTCATATTTCAGAGTTATTATTTGCGTATAGAAGTAGACATTTCAGATGCAGACCAGAGGCTTATAAAGTTTGCTGTGGTGTCACTTCATGCATTAAATTTCTCTGTTGAGTTGAATGATAACCGTTGTATTTTTAGACACTCGGTTAATGTATATTTCTTGATCTAATATTTATCTTCCGTACAAATGTTTTCACATGTTATGTGGCTTTATAGTATGTGATAGTGGATTGTATCATCACTCTGAACACAGTGTTCACATTTATGTTTTTCTACTTTTCCATGTGTGTTCGTGGATTTGTGTACACCTAGCTGAAAAGACCAGATTAGACCAGCATGGGTTTCCATACTGGCTCAAGCTTGTTTATTCTAGTTTGGCAATAAAATGGCTATAACCAGCTTAAGCTTGTTGGCTGATCTTAACTGGTTTATGATGGTCTTATTGGTTTATGCTGGTTTTAGCTATTTAAACTTGTCTGTCTGGTCTACCAGCCTGACCAAGGTAGTACTCAGCTGATTTAGCTGGGAGGCCTGCTGGTAATATGTGCCCAAAACCCCTTTGACTAGGCTGGGTAGCTGGTTATAGCTGTTTTGTTTGTTTGTTTTTTCAGCAGTATTTGTGCTGGTCTAGCTAGTAGTTCACCATCAAAAAATCCTTGACAGCCAGCATGGACTTTCTGATGAAGCTGGTTGACCAAGTGTTGTTGAACTAGTTAAGAAGCATGGTAGGGACACCAGCACACCAACATCCTGTACTGGGAACCAGCATCCAAAACAGCATATGTTGGTGACCAGCAATGCTGGTCTTTTCAACAGAACAGTGGTAAGATTTCTATTTCTTTGGTACCCCAGGCAGATCTAGTCTATCACAGACTCTCTATTCCATGACAATCTGTCCGATGATTGCATGACATGAAAGTCACGCTGGTCACTAACAGGCTATCGATCTGCACTGGAGTCCCATGTCTTTATTTCGAGGGCTCAGATGAGTGCCCAGCCAGCGCCCCCCCAACACACACACACACACTTTCTCTCTCTCTTTCTCTGACCGCTGACCACAGGGAAGATGAGAGCTTTGATTGAACAAGAATGATGGAGGGGAGAGGGAAAATGTGAAAATGGTAAGCAGATAGAGGAGATTGCAAAAAAGACTAGGTGGTGAGTGGCTTAGTCCATGAGTACTGCTGTATGTGCATGTAG
Organism: Moxostoma hubbsi; assembly: GCA_032164185.1. Taxonomy (NCBI): domain Eukaryota; kingdom Metazoa; phylum Chordata; class Actinopteri; order Cypriniformes; family Catostomidae; genus Moxostoma; species Moxostoma hubbsi. The sequence continues at coordinate 24,942,218 of JAVLUX010000027.1, read as the reverse complement.
GCCTTATACTACCTTTGCACTGTATGGCTAACAGCTTGTTTACATGCCTGAACACATGTTAAGAAGAAACGCCTACGATCACCCTCTTTTCATGCACAGAAATTTATGCATATGCAAGTGTACACAGAACTACATTTCTGTTTTGTAGGCAAGAGCATGTGTTATTCCAACAGGCAGTTTGTGAGAAGTTTTTATTAGGAATACAGTGTAAGCAAAACAAAAGAGTTGTGGTTATCATTTAAGTAAATATATATATATATATATATATATATATATATATATATATACTGTATATACACAGATCAGCCACAACATTTAAACCACTACCTATTTTGGTCACCATTCTGAGTAAATGCTAGTGACTGTTGTGCATAAAAATCCCAGGAGATCAGCAGTTACAGAAATACTCAAACCAGCCCATCTGGCACCAACAGTCATGCCATGGTCCAAATCACTGAGATCATTTTTTCCCCATTCTGATGGTTGATGTGAACATTAACTGAAGCTCCTGACCCAGACCTGCATGACGTTATGCAATTTAAAATGTGCATTTAAAAAATACTTATTAATGTTCTCTTTTATTGCTAAATATAAGTACATTTTAAAACATTAATTAAATATATACTAGGGATGTCGATTTAATGCGTTAATTCAGTGTGATTAATTTTATTAAAAATAACACCTTAAAAAAATTAACGCAATTAATCGCAATGCCACCTGACCATAATAAGCAAGATTCCTGAGAAATACAAGCTTGTAGTACCACCTGTTTACTCCAGAGAGCAGTAATTGAAATTTCAGCTGTATGGTTAACGCGCAGTTTATACAGTGAAGAAAACAACCATCCAGCAGACACACAACACAAACGTTTACATTTACATTTACATTTATTCATTTGGCAGACGCTTTTATCCAAAGCAACTACGTTCGCTAAACGTTACGTTCTTGTGTTCAAAACACTTGATGGAGCACAAATTCGAACTTTAAGGAATCTCAAGATGTGTTCTAAGTATTAAACTATATTTAACTTGACACATTGACCTAAAAATGTTGTTTATGATGCAACGCACCCGAGACGCTACACAAGCCTGTCTGACGCAGGTGTAAATTGGCGGATCCTTAAACAAGACCTCATAATAAATCTCGAACTCATTGACACTTGTGAAATGGATTGCTGTGAACTGTATGCCAATGATTGATTTATGCTAAATAATATGGTAATAAACAATACATTGTATTCTAATGATTAACTCTTCTGCCACAAGAATGTAATGCATTTTAATTATCTGAATATTTTTTATTTATATTTATATATATATATATATATATATATATATATATATAAATATATATAAATTTTAAAATATTTAAAGATAACTATGTATAATTATTTCAACATTATTTATTGAATTATTGTTATATGAGGGACTTTCTTAGCAAATATTTGTATATGCAGTTAAATGCAATTAATCACGATTAATTAATCGGGACACCATGTAATTAATTCAATTTTTTTTTTTTTTATCAATTGACAGCTCTAATATACGCATTTAAATGTGTCTATTTAATTGTCCATTTATAAATTGGTTTATAAACATTTTTATTTTCAAATTAATAGATTGATAATTTATTCCTTCATTCTTTTGTAACTGGCACTCCTGGGCTTCCATACACAGGTTCATTCTAAACATAATAAGGTCAAGAGTTTTGGGTTCACTCACACACACACACACACACTCGCACACATGCACACACAATGAGTTGAATGTAAGTGATGAGCACAGCACTCAGTGAGAGGAACACCACCAATGAAGGGGGCAAAAAGTAGAAACTCTCTGCCTTGGGCACACAGCTCCTACAACAAGCAAAATAAAAACAAATAATTAAAATCTGACAGAACCCAGTTGGCACACAATACAATCAAGTCCTCAACACAAAATTTTGGGACACATTAACTGATTCAGGACATAGAGCAGCTATGGCATATGGGTTGCACTTTAATTTACAGTATATGTACTTTCAGTATACTTACATTGCACTTACCCAAGAAAGTACTGAGTAAAATTACATAATTACATGTATTTAATATGGGTTAAGGTTAGGGTGGGTGTTAGGTTTAAGGTTAGGTTAATACCTTGTAATTACTGTAGTTGTTGTAATTATATAGTACATAAATGTAGAACAGTAGTGTAAAATAAAGTGCTTCCTGCATATGTACGCAAATATATTTCTGTGAAGAAAAATAAAAAGACAAATCAATGGGTTGGTATGGTAGGCATGAATTACAAAACAAAACAACAAATCATAAAACACAATGGCAAATCCGCTAACAAAAGAGCAAATCAGAAAACGCAACAGCAATTCAGAAAACACAACAGCAAGACAGAACATGCAAAAGCAATTCAGTGGACAAAAAGAGTTGGTACCATAACTTCTGTGTAAATGAGACCTAGTTCTTTCTTCAGGATTGGTTAACTAATTATATAAAAATCCATGCAAAATCCAAAGGTCACTGACTGAAAAACAAAATCATTGTTTTTTCTCTTGGGAAAACAGTAACAGGAAACTGCTAATAACACATGGCTTCCAGGTGATGCAGTCTAGCCAGGAAGGTTGGACACATGACTGTGACACACTTCCAGGTGACTTATCTTTTGATTGATTGGCCACAATCAGAGTCACCTGAGGGCAAGCATCACTTTTACAGGGAGGTGACAGCCTATGCTGTCACACAAATTCCACAAATCAATTAAGCCTGAAGTATATACACTGGAAGAAGCTGAACTTTTCTCTCATGAACAAACTAAAGCACCCTAGGCAAACAAAGCTTGCTGTTTTGAGATTTAATGTATGGTGCTTAATAGCAGAAAATGCAGCCCACAATAATGAGGCCAGAAGTTGTTGTTTTTCCCTTTCTTTAATGACATTATTGAAAACAATAAGCGGTGTTAAAATTGCAAGATTGCAGAAGTGAACCAAAATTGAGAAGGCGAGAAGGAAAATATTATGAGTCTGGAGCGGGTGGACTCAAAGTAAAATTCTGTTATAGCGGTATGGAAGAATCATTCCTGTGCAGACTTTTCACCTGCAGTTGAAATAAATGGATCCATTTTGTGGTTCCCTTTGTGTGATGCTGCCGACTCATTGGAGTGGTTGTGAGCTGTGAACTGCAATGCTTTTGTGAGCCTGGTGGGCTCTGTCTTGTCTGTCGGCCTTGGGTTAATGATTAAAAGTCCTCACTACATCTGATGGAACTGCACCATGCTCCAAGCCGAGGAGATGGAGGGGCTGCGTTATTTCAACATTGGCAGAGGGTTAGTCATTTAGAGAGTCTAATCAGTTGTTTCAGTGTGGGATGCAGTCAGAATTGTCTTGTTCCTTCATTCCCCACTGCGCCAGCAGATGTTCACCCATTCCATCAGTCTCCAAGGAGTGTGTGCGTGTGTGTGTAAGCTCAACCCATCACATTTTTTCCTGGTTCCCTATAGAGGTTTGTTATATGATTTGAAATGCTAAAATGGTATACAATGGTCCCAAAAACTATTTGGACACTTAAGGCATACTTAAAAATATTATATATATTTTGGCATAATATAACATATCTGTGGCAAGGAAGAGGCGAGAAACCGGCGCGTCAAGATAAATAATATTTTAATGAAGTACTTAAAACAAACACATAGGACAACAGACATGTCTGCTGATTAAGCTCCCTCTCTCGATCGCCGTCTGCGAGTGGCCTTTATCCCTCATGACGGCTCAATTAGCCTGATACGGGATCGGGCGTGCGTAATCACGCGCCGGTCCCGCCCTCCACCGTGCCACAATATCAAACCAAGTTTGATAACTAAGCAATGTATCAAAATAATATTAAAAATATAGAAACTATATAAACTATAATATACATTATACCATGGGTCTGTTAAATGCTTGATTCTTATTGGTTGGTGTGCAATTATTTTTCAAGGAAATGCACAGCTATAAAGTATTTCCAGGTCTTGGCGGCATAACGGCTCCATATTACTTTTGCCAAATTATTTCAGTTATTTCAAAGAGCCCTACAGGCTACCACAATAAAATAACAAATTAAAAAAGTAATTGGTTAAAGTTAATTGGTTAATGCCAAAAACAATGTCTAAAATATCCTACATTTATTTCAATTTCGGTTAAAAAGAGCCCTCGAGCTCCCTCGTCTCCCCCACATTTATACACGCTCACACACATACATACACATGTGCATGCACATACACACTCATGTACGCACGCACATGCACACACACGCTCACATACACAAGCGCGCGCTCACATACATGCGCTCGCTCCCACGCACTACCTTGTTACTCCTATTTTGAAAAGCAGCACATCCTCTGTTGCTAGTTCTAAGGTGACGTTTTCGAATTAGCAACGAAGGCTTGAGCTGTATCAAAGCTAGATAAACATGATCAATACAACAATTTCTATATTATCTGAAATATCTGTGGGAAACAACCTCGTGCCCCCTTCACACACAGACACACTCATGTTGTTGTAGCTATCATTATGAGGAATCTCCATAGACATAATGATTTTTATACTGTATGAACTATAGATTCAATCCCCTAACACTAACCCTCTCAAAAAATACTTTCTGCATTTTTAATTGTTCAAAAAACTTTGTTTAGTATGGGGACACTAGAAATGTCCTCTTAAACCACATTTATAGCATAATACCCTTGTAATTACCAGTTTGTAACCTAAAAAAACCTGCCTATACAGACTCACACACTATCTCATTACTCCAGTGAGTGCTTCAGTAAAGCAGTGCAAGCCTCGCAATTGTCCGTTGCTAGTTTTGAAGTAACTTTTTCGAATTAGCAACGTAGGCTCAGACTGTATTAAAACAAGTTGCTGAATCCATGGTGGAAGAAAGAAGTTCCACTCACAAGAGTGTTTTAGGGATGAAAACCAGAAAATGTCTTGAGATAAAACCCTGAACGATGTCTTAAGGTGTGGTTACCGTTGTATAAGTGGAATAATTGATTCCAGCCTGTTAAAATGTCCACTGCGCATCATATGCACTATTTTTCAACAATTCAACAGTCTGTCGTCAATTATTTCTTACTTATATTGCCACTGAGCATGTCTGAAAATGTACAATCCTAGTTTGAAAAGAAAATGTATTTGTGCTCTTAAAGTATTTATCCCAAATATTATTCCACTGGATCTCTTGAAAAAGTCTCCTATCTAGGGCATATCTTCCTGTCTCCAGACACTGTAGAATCATTAATATCACCTTGAAAGATAAATCCCATCAGGTAGCTCTTCAATGCTCTACAAAACAGCATCTGGTTGTCGCATACTGTGCTTTCATGCTATGTTGCAGGTGCCCACATTGTTCAGTTCTGCACATCTTTGCATTTCATTTAAATACTCAACCCACCCCAGTGAGATGCACTTGTCATTTGCACAGGGCAATGTATTATAAGAAACATGGCTGCACAATATGAAAGACTCATTATGTATGTATGAGAGGTTTGTTTGTAGCACTAGCATACAGCGCAGAAACCTTTGAATATCCACACTGCAGAAGGAGGAACTGTATTTAGCGCTATGATGTGCTTGTTTGGATAACATGCTGTTTTCTATTATTTCTATATATTCTGCCAATTTTGCTGAGAAAGTGTTGTGTAGTCTTTGCTATTCTAAGGAGGGGTTGTTGGTGATGTTGTTCGACCCACTGTTTTAGAACTGGATAGACTTTTAAAATAAAGACTTTTTGCCATTTATATGAATGTGGTGTTTGTTGAGTTTATATTCAGTTCCCCAGGCTTTCTCTTAATATGCATTATCCAGAGTGATACATCTTTCCAACTGGTTCAGAGAGCACAACATTTGAGAGCCATAAACTACCCTATGGCTGTTCATATATCTTTGCCTGTGGCACTATCTTGTCCATAATTAGTGCTCTCCAATTTGGGCAGTTTTCTTCTGGAGGAGAACTCCAAATGAGGGAAATGGTGTCAGCAGAGATTTCTTTCCAAGAAAAACCACTCTAGCTCTGTTCTTTGAAACAGAATGAGTGTGTGGTGGGTAGCTACTAGAGTTGTTACCATCGCTCCAGCCAGGTAAATGGTGTAGTAATGGGATCTACCAAGAAAGCCAAGGGCTTCATGATTCTTATCCATCCACAGAATTAGTTTTTCACTATGTCTCTTGTTAACCTCACTTTGTTCTATCTCAACAACCAAAACAAGTCCATCTTTCCACCTACCCTGGCTCTCAAGGGCCATAGATCAGTGTTTCTCAACCATTGTGCTGCAGCATATTAGTGTGCCATGAAAGATTGTCAGGTGTGCTGTGGAAATTGATCAAATTCCACAAAATATAGAAATGAGTAAATAAAAAAAAAAAATTAAAAACATTTCAGGGATGCAAACTCTTAAACTTTCTGTGAAATTTGCCGTTTTGAAACAATCAATCACTTTTGTGATTGTGAAGAACTACAATTCATGTGCAATTCAATTGATGTTTATACACATTTAGGGTGTTTCACGTGACTTGCGCCAGAGCTGCAGAATACACTGAAGTCTATAAAGTGACACCAAAGTGTTTTTCATCCTTTACACCAAAGTGTTTGTCACACACGGTTTTGCTTCACCAATAATGTCTTTGAGAATACAAAGCAACAATAAATATTTAAAAACTGTCCAAATTTGTGAAGAGATATTGAATGTCTCATCATTTATTTTTATAAAATATTTATTTATCGTTTCAGAGTCTCAGGGAGAGACCCTAGTTATTGAACTAATTTAAATTCGCCAAGAAAATGCTAAGACCTAAACATAATCTTTTATAACTTTCTGCTCAAAGCTACAGCCAGTTTTTTTTCTCTCTCTCTCTCTCTCTCTCTCTCTCTCTCTCTCTCTCTCTCTCTCTCTCTCTCTCTCTCTCTCTCTCTTTCTCTCTTTCTTTCTCTCATCCAAACATGTTTTCAATGTTTATTGTGCACATGTACCACTTGCAAAACTCATAAAATCACCTCTCCGTGATGCTTTCTGCAACTTTTGGCAAGTGGAGGGCAATGCGACGCTTGACGTTGGCCTTGAACCGTGCGTTGGCACCTCGACTCAACTCATGTATAATGCACTTTACAATAATGAAAAAAAACATTATTGACACTCAAAATTATTATTTTTAGGATATTATTGTCATCTTTTCTGATATAAGTCATGCTCAGCAGTTTAAATATGTAGGAAAATGGTACTGCAGATCTGCTTTTTGTTTATAATTCATAAACATTTCATAAACATTTGTCAGTAGATTGTAGTCATGCAAGTTTTAATATAGGGTAAGTTTACGTTATTGAAACTCATTATAATTAGACTATTATTGTTGTCATTTTGCTTTCTGCTTTGTTCTTTAAATGCTTAAATACTATAAAGTCTCTTGGTAGATTTTGGCTGTGAATATCTAAAAATGATTCAATGACTTGCTCATAGCACATAAGATGCTCATTTGTTGCCACTTAGTGACATCTCCAGAAAGGGTCACTGAACTAATTAGTTATATAATAAAATTGAACAAAATTGTGACTGAAGCAAGCCACACCAAAATAACCTTTATTTTTGCATCTAATTCTGCATGATTGTGCTATCCTTAAATCATTCAAATAGCTGGAATTGGTGCTTTTAGCTTATTCTTTAAAAAGTAAATTCTTCAGAAAAACATTCATGCCATTGTATTTATTATTCATAAAAAGTGTGCCGTGGCAGTAAAAATTTTGGGAAACACTGCTTTAGATGTACCTAAAATAAAAATTACAGTAGGGTCAACCCCTGTGTTGGAGACCAATAAGGCACATTCTTTGAGATAGAAGGGTCACAATGGGTGTTTTCAGCATGGAGAGAGACACTGAAATGGTGTAGATGTTGCTCTGTTGCTGTTGCACATTGTCTAGGGCTTCTGGAGAACAAGTGTTTTGCTTTGTTTTACCAAGCTTCTAAAAAATGATGCTACAAAATACCCCTTTTCACCAGCATCTCTTGGGTTCAATTGACTCTGATTGGTTTCTTCAGACACCAGAACATCATTTTGTCCCTAACCTTTGATGTCTGAAAAGTCACTGGAAGACTCTAATAGCGCATGTCACGTCCATTTTTACAAGAAGGAAATGGAGCTTCATCGAGTAACTTAAAGGGGACTTTGATGTTAGGAATTATGTCAGGCCTTGATTCGATTTTTTGGACTGAAGAAAGAATGGGCTTGGTATTGTCAAAGCAGTTACAGAGAAAGCTAGATAGAGAGAGAGTTCCTTGCAAGTCTCTCATTAAAGTAAACCCATGAGGCTAATCAGAGGGCTTTGTTCTAGAAGGACCTGCAGGTTTCACCTGCTCCTCATTGTCAGGTTCCAGCATAGCTTTCTGTGAAACTAGAGGGTTTTACTTTAATTGCAGATCAATTTCCTCACACAATGCTATCCTTTGACATTTTACTATAGTCTATGTCTTGTAAGGCAATACATTTTAATTTTCACATTACATAGCCAACCACATGTATAAGCTTGTTCTGACGTGGTGGAACTGAGCCATCTTTTAACTGATAGCGCATTCCACTTGCAATGTAAATGATCAGGGTATGAGTTCTGAAGAGCATGCAAGTCGACAAATTAGCCGAAAGTGTCATAAATGCACCACAAAATGATGTGGTTGCTTCAGCAATTCTGTTGTCCATCACACATTTGCTTTTTATGACACTATTGTTTAGGTTTAGGTTATTCAGGGTATGGAAGGAGGTGTTGTCAATATAAATCTTGATAGAGCATTTACCATTAAAACCTCTGTTTGGGATAATAAAACTTGCTTTAGCACCACAGAGTGCACATTTCACCTTGGAACTGCTGTGATAAGTGTAAGGATCCAAGTCTTGTCTTTTTTCAAAAATGTTCCTAATGTAATTGTATCTCAACAGGCAATTCATACAGCTTTTTGAATTTATCTTCCATTTTGAGATTATTCATTCTAATTTGTTAAAAGTTTTCATAAACTTTTTCACCTGTGTCACAACCGGTGCTATATCTCATAACATAATAATTTTAGAAGCATTGAATGTAATCCAATTGAATGGTTTTAGTGTGTATTATTTGTATCAATCCATTAGTTGGTAATGTGCTGTTAGAGTATTCAAGTACAAGTAATTTTATAGAGGTCTTTGCACAGAAGAATCCTGGACCTGCACAATCTCAGCATGCCAAACCAGTGCGAGTAAATATGCGAATTCCCATACAGTATGTCCTTTCAGAGTATGTCTCACTATGTTAGTACTACAGTGATCTCCCATCACCCTGTCAGCATTCATCTCAGTTCTCAAGTGTTTTCAGAGAATTATTTACTATAACCCATCTCTAATAGTTTATCATTTTTATTAATTATCTGTTTTTCTTTTTTTTTTACCTTTGTTGTGTTCTTTGCCACTTGCCATAAACTTTAGCAGAGATGGACTACAAGTAAACCATTTGTAGGTGTACAATATAAGTGTAAACACTATGACTCTGTGGTGCTTTTCAAACATTGATCTGTGTGTTTAAGCTGTCCAATTAGTCTGACACAGCAACAGCGGCCCTAACCAATTGCATAATTAGGAGGTGGGACTATCTGTTTGCTTGACCAATGGCTGATTGAAAACAAAAATTTTTTTTGCATATGGCTTGGTGACATTAGGGTCGCAGGAATTACACAATACTGCTTTAAAATGTGCATAAATTTAAGGTTAACAACCTTTTTCATCTGAGATTGTATATATTTAATATATACAAAGATATTTTGACATTGATAAATGCCAGACAGATATAGAGAGAGGGCAAAAGACACAGAAAGTGGATCAGGACAGAAAAAGAGAGAGATACAGACAGAGAAACAGTTGGCATTAGCCTGGGCTTCTATAGTCAATTGGTCTGTCTTGCAGGAAAGCAGTAGGTGGAACAGAGTGCCATGGGCCAGTGGGTCAGTTGCAAAATAAAGAAACTCACTGAACCGAGAGTCTATCTCAGGGGTCTGAGGAGCTGTGATAGAGTCTTGTGCTATAGCTGATGCATAAATGTTTTGTGTGTGTGTGTGTGTGTGTGTGTGTGTGTGTGTGTGTGTGTGTGTGTGTTAAATCAACATCAGAATTTTAGTACACACACTACCGGTCAAAACTTTTGAAACACTTGACTGAATGTTTCTCATGATCTTTAAAATCTTTTGATCTGGAAGCATAAGCTTAAGTGTTTGAAATTAGTTTTGTAGACAAAAATATAATTGTGCCACCATATGAATTTCTTACATTATAAAACAAAAATGTAATAAAAAAAACATGTTTTTGAAATTGATAACTTGGACCAAATAATAAAGAAAAGAGCCAATAAGTGCCCAACATAGATGGGAACTCCTTCAATACTGTTTAAAAGAATCATAGGGTGATACCTCAAGATGTTGGTTGAGAAAATGTCAACAGTACATGTCCAGTACCAGTGAAAATTCTAGGCAATGGGTGACTACTAATATATATATATATATATATCAGTGGCGGCTGCTGGTCTTTCAAAGAGGGGAAGCTCATTTTCGGCCTACATTATAAACTTGTCCATTTATTTAAAAGTAAATTCTGCCCTACGTTCCTTTTCAAGAAAATGATTGCAATGATATCAAGAAATAGGTTGCAGCAGTTTGTCTTTCGACTACACTTGAGAAATTTGCGATGGGACTGAGTGCGAATAGCTTCAGTGACTTCTTATAGTACAGATTCGCTGTCAGTCAAAAGGAGATGCAGTCTTTCGACAGATCCTCCAATCATTACACGGAAGCCCGGAGTCCGGGCCAGCCCATTCCTCATTCACCCCCAGAGACGCTGAGCGTCCGTGGGTGGGACATAATCGCAGCATTCATCCAATGACCGTCTAGTTTCGGAGCACTGAAAAAAACTGTTCAAAGCAGCCCCATTGAAGTCAATGGACGCTCGGCTTCAACAGGGAAATGCACTGTGACGCTACGGGAATGTATGAGAATGAAATCGAGTCAGCCGACCTGCTATATGTAGCTGATTCTGAACGAACTCGTTTCCGAGATGAACATGTTCTAACGCATTTTTAGTCAGTAAATTGTTTACACAATAGTACATATTTGACCATTATTTTTTTGACATTATAGGGGAAGCCGAGCTTCCCTTGCAGTCTTAAAGAAATCCCCACTGATATATATATATATATATATATATATATATATATATAGGTGCTGGTCATATAATTAGAATGTCATCAAAAAGTTGATTTATTTCAGTAATTCCATTCAAAAATTGAAACTTGTTTAATGTATACATTCATTCCACACAGAGAAATTTTCAGAGATACTGAATTTGGGATTTTCATTAGTTGTCAGTTTTAATCATCACAACTAAAAGGAATGAACACTTGAAATATATCAGTCTGTGTGGAATGAATGTATACATTATACAAGTTACAATTTTTTAATGGAATTACTGAAATAAATCAACTTTTTGATGATATACTAATTATATGACCAGCACCTGTATATATATATATATATATATATATATATATATATAATTTTTTTATTTATTTTTTTTTTTTTTTATGAAAAATGCTTATATTTTATAGAAAGCGTCTCGGGTTACTTGTGTAACCCTTGTTCCCTGAAAAAAGCGGAACGAGATGCTGCGCTGCTAAGCGCTATGGGGAAACAATCTTATTGTGAGCTGCTTCTGAACATGTGTGTAACACGTCAATGAAATTGGCTGGAATTTATAGCCTCGGTTGGTGAGATCATTGGACGCACCTGTGACGAGGCTATAAATAGAAGGCGTCACCAGAGTGTCGTCAGATTATTTTTCTGAAGAGCGGTCCTGGGACGTCCCAGTGCGGCAAAAGAAGCGCAGCATCTCGTTCCGCTTTTTTCAGGGAACAAGGGTTACACAAGTAACCCGAGACGTTCCCTTTACAAAAAGCTTCACTTTGATGCTGCGCTGCTAAGCGCTATGGGGAACGAAATGCCCACGCCGCCGCACTGGGGCTGTCCGGACCCCTGATCGTTGTGAAGTGTTTTCACAGAACGCAAGAGGTTCCAAACATGAGCTTGAGATGTCGACTCAAGGGCATAAGCCTAGAGTAGCAGAAAATCTAACACCATAAAATCCGAAGAGTGTGTACGGAAAGGACTAGCCTGCCGTATCACAAACCTGGTTTAGACATGAGCTTGAGATGTCGACTCAAGGACATAAGAGTCCGGAGTAGCGGAGCATCTAGCCCACAAAGTCAAAAGATGAGTTTTAGAAGCCGATTCAAAGGCTCTAACTCAAAAGTTCGTACCATGAACTTGGATTTGGCATGAGCCCGGGATGTTGACCCAAGGACATAGTCCGGGGTAGCAAAACATCCCAGCCAATGTAGAAATTGTAGAATGTGTGTGGAGGGGACTAGCCCGCCACGTCACAAACTTGCTCCTGCATGAGTTTGAGATGTCGACTCAAGGACGTAAGAGTAAGAGTAAGAGTAGCATGAACATCCAAACTATAGAATTTAATGAATGTGTGCGGAGAGGACCAGCCTGCCGCATCACAAACTTGCTGCAGAGGGACCCCTCTAGCCAAGGCTTTAGAGGAAGCGACCCCTCTGGTGGAGTGAGCCCTGACACCTACTGGCAAAGCTTGACCGCACGCCTCATAGGCCAGGGCAATAGCATCCCTCACCCAATGTGACATAGTCTGCTTACTAGCGGCCGCCCCCTTGTTGCGGCCCCCATAGCAAACAAACAATTGCCCTGACTTACGCCACTGGCTTGTGCGGTGGACATAAATCTGAAGGGCACGGACTGGGCAGAGTCCATGAAGTCTTTCCTGCTCCGGCGTTAAAAACGGCGGGGAGCAGAAGGCTTCTAAAGTGACAGGATGTACTGTCGAAAAAGGAACTTTAGGAAGATAATCAGGGTGAGGATGCAAAATTGCTTTGGCCATACCGGGGGCAAATTCTAAGCAGGTCGGCAGAATAGACAGAGCCTGTAGATCCCCAATCCTCTTAAGAGAGGTAATAGCCATAAGGAAGACCATCTTGAGAGTCAGAAGTCTGTCAGACGCTGACTCCAGAGGTTCAAAAGGGGTCTCGACCAGAGCCTCCAGGACTATAGTTAAGTCCCACGAAGGAGTTCTGGCCCTAACGGGAGGCCTCAGTCGCCTGGCTCCACGAATGAAGCGGGCGAGTAGAGGATGTCTCCCTAAAGGCACCCCGTCAATCAGGGTGTGGCAAGCCGAAATGGCGGCCACATAAACCCTGAGAGTAGCGGGGCACATGCCTGCTGACAGTTTCTCTTGCAGAAATTCCAGAACTGAAACAATTTGGCAGTTAACTGGATCTGCATCATGTGAACTGCACCACCTTTCGAAGACACCCCATTTATTGGAGTAAATTCTTCTGGTGGAGGGAGCCCTAGCACTAAGAATGGTTTCAATAACCCCAAGCGACAGCCCTGTGTCCCTCAGTTGGTACCCTTCAGGGGCCAAACGTGAAGTTTCCACAACTCGGGCCGGGGATGAAATATTGTCCCCTGTGCTTGAGACAGAAGGTCCTTCCTGTCCGGAATCGCCCAGGGCGAGCCGTCTAGGAGAGACATCATTTCTGAGAACCAAACCCTGTTCGGCCAGCGAGGCGCTATCAATAAGAGGCAAGACCCTTGCTGGCGAACTCTGGCCAGGACTCCCGGGAGCAGAGAAACCGGAGGGAACGCATACAGGCGCATTCTGGGCCATGTATGCGCCATCGCGTCCAGACCCAGGGGGGCTGGGTGACTCAGAGAGAAGTAGAGGGGACATTGCGCAGTCTCTTGAGAGGCGAAGAGGTCCACTTCGGCTCTGTAAAATCTCTCCCAGATCTGTTGTACTACCTCGGGATGGAGTATCCACTCGCCCGATGGTAAGATTTGTCTGGACAGAAAATCTGCTCCCACATTCAGGCGTCCAGGGATATAGACTGCCCTGAGTGACAGTAACTTGCCCTGGGCCCAAAGGAGAATCCGACGTGCCAGCAAATTGAGGTGGCGAGAACGTAGGCCTCCTTGATGATTTATGTAGGAGACTGCCGCTGTGTTGTCCACCCGCACAAGGACGTGGCAGCCTCTCAAATGTTGGAGAAAGTATTTCAGGGCCAGAAATACTGCCATCAGCTCGAGGCGATTTATGTGCCAATCGAGTTGATGACTCTCCCATTCCCCTTGGGCTGGACGACCACTTAAGACCGCACCCCAACCCGTCAGGGAGGCGTCTGTCGTAAGCATCCTGCGACGACACAACGCACCAAGAGTGGGACCCAAGGTGAGAAACCGGGGTCTGAACCACATAGAGAGGGAACGAAGCACTGGGCGCGTAACCCTTATTTGCCTGAGGGGACTGGCCCTTGGATGAAACCCTCTGGCTTTTAGCCACAGCTGAAACGGTCTCATATGGAGAAGGCCCAAAGGAATCACCGTGGACGCAGACGCCATGAGACCTAATATTCGTTGGAACTGAAGAACAGTGCAAACTTGACCTAGCCTGAGAATGCTCAGGGAGTTCTGAATGGAGATGACACGAGCGGGAGACAACTGTGCCTGCATCGTGACCGAATTCCATATAACCCCCAGATAGGAAATTTTCTGGGTCGGGGAAAGAACGCTCTTTTTGGCGTTGAGTCTCAGACCCAGAGAACCTAGATGAGCCAAGACGATATCCCTGTGCTGAACTGCCAGTTCTTGAGACTGGGCTAGGATCAGCCAGTCGTCTAGATAATTCAGAATGCGGATGCCCTGGAGTCGCAACGGAGCCAGTGCTGCATCCATGCATTTCGTGAATGTGCGGGGTGATAGGGCTAGACCGAATGGAAGGACCCGATACTGGAAGGCTTCGTCCCCGAAAGCGAACCTCAGGAACTTCCTGTGCTGTGGCAGAATTCCAATATGAAAGTATGCGTCCATGAGGTCGATCGTGACCAGCCAATCGAAACGTTGGAACTGAGACACGATGGACCTGACTGTTAGCATCTTGAACCTGAGCGTCTTGACCGAGCGGTTCAAGGCACGAAGATCCAAGATGGGACGCAACCCCCCCCCCCCCTTCTTGGGGACCAGGAAGTATCTGCTGTAATAGCCAGACTCTTTCTCTGGAAGGGGAACATGTTCTATGGCCCCTTTCTCCAAGAGATTTCGCAGTTCTACCTGAAGTAGACATGCCTGTTCCGGGCTTACGGTAGTGGAAACCACGCCGTTGAAGCTCGGAGGGCGGCAAGCGAACTGAATTCTGTAGCCTTTTTCTACTGTTTTTAGAACCCACATAGAAATACCTGGCAGAAGTTTCCACGCTGCCAGGTTCTCTGAGATGGGAACTAATTTCAAGACTTCCTGTCGAGGGGGTGTAGAATGTTCCGTGTCCTGGAATATGGCAGGAAGCAACGGTACATTCAACATTTTGTTGGAAACC
This sequence comes from Moxostoma hubbsi, assembly GCA_032164185.1. Classification (NCBI taxonomy): domain Eukaryota; kingdom Metazoa; phylum Chordata; class Actinopteri; order Cypriniformes; family Catostomidae; genus Moxostoma; species Moxostoma hubbsi. The sequence continues at coordinate 24,926,750 of JAVLUX010000027.1, read as the reverse complement.
CCTGTCACCCGAAACACCAAGGGTGGCGGGAGTGAAGAGGTTTCGTGAGGGTATCGGGAGGGCCGAAGTGAATGATACACGCGCCCCGTCCCGAAGGGAACTACCCTCACAAGGTTGGATACAAGGACGTCAGGGCTTCTTTCTCTTGGGGATAACAGCCCTGAGGTCTTGTTTGGGAGGTTGCTGAGGACGACGAGCCTGTCCCCAATCTTTGCGAGGGGGAGCACGACTTGCCACGCTCTGCTTCTGAACCTCCCTCCTCACAGAATCAGGGCGAGACTGGGTGACCGACGGCCTCGCCCCCTGAGTGCAACGAGGAAGGAATTTTCCAAAGGCCTCCTCATGGCTTTTCGCCTCCTGGAATCTGGAGATAACCGTGTTCATGGCGTCTCCAAAGAGACCAGAAGGCGAAACTGGGGCATCATGAATGAAAACCCTGTCCTTATCCTTGATGCCGGATAGATTCAGCCACAAGTGCCTTTCAGTGCTAACCAAAGCGGACATAGACCGGCCAATAGCACGGGCTGACTGCTTGGTGGCACGGAGAGACAAATCAGTAGCTCGACGAAGCTCAGAGAAAGCTTCATCGTCGAGACTTCTTCCAGCACTCAAATCTTTTAGCAGGTCAGCCTGGTATGCCTGCAAAACAGCCATGGTGTGCAGCGCAGCACCAGCCTGACCAGCCGCTTGATATGCTCTCCCGACCAGCATGGAGGTTACCCTGCATGGCTTAGAAGGGAGAGCAGATTTATTAAGTGATGATGTCGAACCCGGCGAGAGATAACCCGCAAGTGTCTCTTCGACCGGTGGCATCTTTAAATACCCTCGCGCCTCAGCGCCAACGATAGTCGAATATATTGACGTCGAGGGCACGTGAATGCGCGAGGTATAAGGCTTATTCCAAGAACGAGAAAGCTCGTCATGGAGATCATCAAAGAAGGGAAGGGACTGACGAGGTGTTCCCTTCCCTTGGTCACCAGACAGAAATCTGTCCTCTAATTTAGAGCGCTTGGGGGGAACTTGGTCACGTGGCCAGTCTATTTGAAGCCTGGCCACCGCGCGAGTAATCACATCGAGCAGCTCCTCCGAAGATTTTGAATCGCGATTGGAGCGCTCAGATGCGGTTAACTCTAAATCTGACCCAAGGGAAAGGAGGTCCCCCTCGTGAACTGAAGAGGCGCCGAAGCACGCTTCAGGATCACGCGAGGGACCAGCAGGATCTGGGGAGAGAGCGAGCGAAAGGGGCGAACCCGTCTCTCGCTCCTCAGCCAGATCCATGCGAGAGCCCCACGAATGAAGTGTGGGTGCCGGCTCTCGGAAGTAAGCAAGGCGAGCGCGAAGCATCCCGACCGAAAGTAGGTCGCAATGCGCGCACCCGCCCTGTTCCAACGCGAGAGTAGCGTGCTCTTCCCCCAAGCAAACAAAGCAAAATTGATGCGTGTCCCTGTCAGACATAGAACGCTGACAAGGAAACACGCATTGTTTGCCCTGCTTTTCTGCCATTTTCCTCTTTTTTTTTTTTTTTTTCTATATATATATATAAAGAGAGAAAGAAGGAAAGGCTTAAGATTTTTAAACAATTTCTAGAAAGAGTTTCGTGAAAACACACAGAGAGAAAGCTCTGAAGAAAAATGTCTGACGACACTCTGGTGACGCCTTCTATTTATAGCCTCGTCACAGGTGCGTCCAATGATCTCACCAACCGAGGCTATAAATTCCAGTCAATTTCATTGACGTGTTACACACATGTTCAGAAGCAGCTCACAATAAGATTGTTTCCCCATAGCGCTTAGCAGCGCAGCATCAAAGTGAAGCTTTTTGTAAAGGGAACTAAAATATAAGCATTTTTTATTTAAACCGTTTGATTTATTTTGGATTTTGTTTAGTCTCAACATAATTCCCATAGTTCTATTTATGTTATTCCATAGTTTTGATGACTTTACTATTATTCTAAAATGTGAAGAGTACAAAATTATAATAAAGAAAGAGTAAGTGTTTCAAAACTTTTGACCAGTAGTGTATGTACAGTTGAAGTCAGAAGTTGTCTTACAGGTTGAAGTCATTAAAACTAATTTTTTAACCACTCCACAGATTTCATATTAGAAAACTATAGATTTGGCAAGTCCTTTTAGACATCTACTTTTTGCACAATACAAATAATTTTTCCAACAATTGTTTACAGATAGATTGTTTTCACTTTAAATTATATATATCATATATATCACAATTCCAGTTGGTCAGAAGTTTACATACACTAAAATAACTGTGCCTTTTAAATCTTGGAAAATTCCAGAAAATTATGTCAGACCTTTAGCCAATTAGCAAATTAGCTTCTGATAGGCTAATTGGCTAATTGGAATCAATTGGAGTTGTACCTGTGAATGTATTTTAAGACCTACCTTCAAACTCAGTGCCTCTATGTTTGACATCATGGGAAAATCAAAAGAAATCAGCCAAGACCTCAGAAAACAAAATTTTGGACCTCCAAAAGTCTTTGGGAGCAATTTCCAAATGCCTGAAGGTACCACGTCCATCTGTACAAACAATAGTATGCAAGTCTAAACACCATGGGACCGCGCATTAATCATACTGCCCAGGAAGGAGACTCATTCTGTCTCCTAGAGATGAACGTAGTTTGGTGGGAAAAGTGTAAATCAATCCCAGAAAAACAGCAAAGGACCTTGTGAATATGCTGGTGTATCTATATTCACAGTAAAATGAGTCCCATATCGGTATAACCTGAAAGGCTGCTCAGCAAAGAAGAAGCCACTGCTCCAAAACTGCCATTAAAAAAAGCCAGACTACAGTTTGCAAATGCACAAGGGGACAAACATCTTTGAGAAATGTCCTCTGTTCTGATGAAACAAAAATTTAACTGTTTGGCCATAATGACCATTGTTATGTTTGGAGGAAAAAGGGTGAGGCCAATCATTTTTGATGTTTTAATTTTTGTTTTTTTCTTCAGAATTTTACATTAAAATTAGGGCTGTCAATTGATTAAAATATTTAATTGAATTAATAAAATGGTGTACTGATTATTTAATCTAATTAATTGCATATATAAATATTTGTTGAGAAAGCCAGTCATATAACAGTAATTAAAAAAAGTATAACCTTTTTATTGTCAAGTTGTCAATTTAACGTAGTCTGAAAATTAGAAAAACAGTTTTGAGATCTCTGCGTTCAGATATTCAGATGCTCCATCAACCTATGTTTGAATGCAAGAACAAGACCTATTCTGTCTGCTGTGGCTATGTGTGGTTTGTTCTCTGTAGCTGTGCATTGCCTTAACAGCTGGAGTTTCACTTACTGCCTCCTGGAGAAGACAGGTGGTACTTCACGCGTGAATTGGTCACATAGGAATAATCCTTATTACGGTCCGAGCACATGATTAATTGCATTATTACTATTTTTTTTATGCATTATTGTTTTATATAATTAATCACACTGAATTAACGTGTTAAATCGACAGTCATAGTTAAAATGTATATTAATGTGTAAGGGAATGTTTAAATATTATAGGTCCTGTGACCCATCAAAATTTCCTTTGTCTTTTAACATTTTGATTCACTTGTTTTACATTCATTCAATTTGTTTTGCAGTTTTAATGGAATAATTAATATTTTTTTTAAAAGAATACATTTTCATCATATTCTCTTAATTATTATTAGGAAACAAAGGCTGTGTGCATGGTAATGATAACATAAAATAAAATAAAAAAAGCAAAATTCTGTTTAAAATAGTTTTAGATGTCACCACAGGACAAAATAATTTCTTGTCAACTAACACATTTACAATGCGCAAGATACATTTTTGGCTAGCCATACAATTGTAACAGTTTCCACAGCCATAAGAGTGAAAATGCATTTTTGTGCAGAAGGAAAACAGAAAGACAAGGAACAGCTTTGCATCTGATTGCCAACCTATTCACGAACAGCTTTGAGGCTCAAAACTGTCTATACCTTCCATATAACCAATGTTTTGTGATGCATTAGGAGGAAATTGAGAGAAGGAATTGCATCTTAACAAAATCCAACAAGAAAGGAATATATATACCAGTAAAAAATACGAAAGGAGAAAGTAAATCACTCTTATTATGGAGAGGAAATGAGACGGCATCCGAAACATCCAGCCCGTTTCATTCTGCATATGTAATGGACATATTTATGCAAACAACATATTTATTTTTATCCATGTCTTATGAATAACTTTTACATCAGTACTGCATGTTAAACAAAAAAGTCATAAATAGGCATGCTGCTTCTTCTGTATATTTCCAGTCTTTTTTTTTTTTTTTTTTTACCTTAAACACTAATGATGTTACAAGGATCGCTAGTTTCAAAGATGAGCATTATTTAGATGATAAACTGCAACTTGAAACACTCCCGCTGATTTCCAGCACACTTTATGGTGCATCTAAACATGGTTAATAGGCTTTCAATGTGAGTTAGAGGATGAGTGAGTTCTTAGCCTTACTATGGATAATTATGATGATGATGCTGATGAAGATGGTAAAGACGATTGCACCAGTAAATAGCTTTGTGTGGCTCAGTGATGACAAACAACTTTAATTCTTTCTAACAATGTACGGCAGCCAGATATGTTTTTGAATGGGATAGATGAATTTCCTAGTGCATTTATGTCTGAGTCCCATAACACAGGAAGACAGATCTTAATTGTATTTGAGATTTAGCCTGAAGAGTATTTTGCATTTGTGTTATGGATTCTAATAATCTAATAAGTAATGTTCTTAAACACCTTTAATTCAATAAACCTTTATAGTGGTATTTATTGCATTATGTATACTTTTCCATTTTAGTTTCTAATTAAAGCAATGATATTAAGTACTGTTTTTTTTTTTTTAACTAATAAAGGCAATGTTACAGTAGGCTACTAACTTGACTACATTTTCAGTGGCATGACATTAGCTCAGTTGTTTAAAACAGTGTAGCTTTTCCAGTAATAAGCTTCATTTTCCAGCATGTACTGGTGTAGCATGTCAAATCACAACATTATGTTTTTATGTCACATTCTAACTTGCATGCAGTTTTGCAAACAAGCCAGCTGAGGCAATAATCAAAAACACTCTCCTCTTTTGAATATTGTCAGAAAGTTTGATTCATCCTAGTGAATCATTTCCTTCAGGCATTTCATTGAAATGAACCAAAAAATACCTATATGTCTTCTAATTTGTAGCAAAATATTACATTAAATGCTGCCTATGTTTTAGACAAGAAATAGAAATTAGAGTGTATTGTACAGTACAGTAGTTTCTTGTAGAAAGTGTCAAATTATTTGTTCAAGTTTAACCTATTTTAAATGGGTTTTTTTGTGCCTGAAAAATACAGCTATTATAAATTATATGATGTCTATATTTTGTTTTCTACATTCAAGAGGTGTCTCTAGCCTTTCATCATTCACCCATCAAATCAGATTGTTCTTCCTTATTATGTAGGGGGGTTTGGTGGCATGCTCCCCAATTATATTTTTGTATTTAATATTTTTTACAATATGACTCTGGAGACATTTGGAGCAGCATTTTAACATTTTCAAAGCATCTCCAGACTTAAAAGATACACATGAAGTTGATGAATTTCTCAAAGTGATGGTAATGCTATGGTAATTTGATATACAGTATACTACATAGTAATTAAATGATCATTATCAGGAGCTCACACTTGAGCGATTTTTATATTGTCTAAGCATCTGAAACATTTAGAATGAAACTTAATTTAATTAACACCTTATTAGGACTTGTTACTTATTATAGGACATGTTACTGTACCCATGACTGGTACTTGGTCATTTAAAATAGTAAAGGCGAAACGATTATAATTTGTGAATAAAGGTTTTAAATGCGACTGTGGCAGGATGAACGTGGCACAGACAATTATTCTTAATTGCACAGTCCCACATAGGGGGGAGTTTTATTGTGACAATAGATAAAAGAGGAACTTAATGGTGCGTGGTGTCTTCGGTGCTCATGAACACAGACAACTCGACACACTCACCCCCCCGTGAACTGCGGACACAGGTGCAAGCAGGCTGCTTTCGGCCACACGTAACCCTCCCCAACGCCCACAGAAAAAGGTGTCATACACAGACCTTAGGTTCCCAGCACCCCTGAGGGGGGAACAGGTCAATCAATCAATCAAATCACTTTATTGTCACACGACCATATATACAAGTGCAACAGTAGGTGAAAGTCTTGTGTGCAGTTCAGAGCAACATAGCAGTCATGACAGTGACGAGACATATACCAATTTACAATAAACAACATATGTACACAACACAATTTACATATCAAATGTGCACATAATTACACAACACAATAATAATATACAATGTACAGTAAACAATACACACAATATAGAATGCACATACAATAAAAATATAAAGTATAAGAAAAAAAATATATATATGCTGTAGTTGTATTGTGGAGAATATAATTATGACAGTCCAGTGTGAGATAATAGATTACTAAAGTGCAGTGCTGGTGTATATTGATCATGAGAGATCAAGTGTTTAGAAGTCTGATTGCTTGGGGGAAGAAGCTGTCATGTAGTCGACTGGTGCAGGTCCTGATGCTGCGATACCAGTGAGAGCAGCCCATGACTCGAGTGGCCAACATGGGAGCAAGCCCGGTAGCCGCTGCCTTTTCTCTCTCTATGTCTCTCGCATAGGGTGTGAAGTGGCTGGTGCTATCTTAATGCTATGAAATGCGTTGGGGAAGGTGGCCTTTCCCGATCCTATTCTTTCAAGGGATAAGACCCTGCGGAGGCCACATCCTGCCCAGACAAGACTCTGCGTGAGCATTTTGAACGGGAGTTTGTGAAAGGCCCGGTTGAGAACTCGCAAGTCCAAGATTTGTCGCAACACACCGCCTTTCTTGGGTACAATGAAGTTAGGGCTGTAGAAACCCTTCTTCATCTCGGCTGGAGGGATGGGCTCTATCACATTCTTGAGAAGCAGAGTGGTAATCTCTGCCAATATAGCGCTGGCTTTTTCACCACGTACCGAGGTGGAGCGAATACCACTGAAACGATGGCTATGAGCGGCACCCTGACCCAAGGAACCTATCGACTTGGGGTGAGGGGGGGATGGAAGTTTCCAGTCCAGCCTCACGCTCATGGCGGCCCGGGAAAGCATAGCGGACATCCTCGCGTCAGCCTCAGGCTGGCTGAGCAGACCCGAAGGTGCCAGCCCAGATGAGTCATTAGCATCAGAAGCAACTGTGACGATCTCCGATGCAGCGCCGATATTGTCATCCAATTCCAGGGGCTCAAGGGAGAATGCCAGCTGGCCACGAGGTGAGACGCACTCATCCCGAGCACAGACGTAAGCAAGCGACCGTGCCGGGGCGGGTGGTTCGTGGGGATTTACCCTGCGAAACGAGCCCGTCGTCATCCCCAAATCGCCTTCATCGCCAGCCGAGTCATCCTCAATCCCATGGGAAGAAGGAGCGACGCAGGGGCAGCTGAAGTGGCTTTCTCTCGTGAGGAAAGAAAGCCACGACCGCAACGTTGCTATGGCTATGTTCTCACACTGAGAACATGAACCATTCATAAAACGCTGCCTACGTGTGAACGCAGCCTTGGCACGCGAGGCAGCTCTTATGACCGTAAGAAGTGGAGAGAAATTGACCGCATCCAGGAACTACACAGAGGCGGAAAGACATAATTAAAAAGACGCGTCCTAAATGGACTTTCAACGCCTGCTGTGTATTGCTCTTTTGTGAGTGAAATAAACTCTTTTAGAGAAATACAACTCTTTTAGGAGGGAGAACACTCTTTTAGACAGAAGCACTGTTGAAGCGCCCAGGGGTATGGACTGCACAACGTGCAGAAAGAGAACGCCACTGGAAATGTGCCGTAGATCCAACAGCAGTGCTCTGCCACAGAGGTGAGTGGAACAGTAGTGAGACTCAGCTCGGCTCCGAAGAAAAAATCTGACTGACAGACACATGCCCGCTTCTCTTTATACCCATATATCCGGGGGTGGGACATGCAAAATCTGTCTTCCAATTTCTCATTGGCCTTTTCTCAAGTTCAGAGGTACACGAGGCTCCCAAGGAAGATCCCTTGTGTCACTTCATTCGACACAACGTCAAGTGAGTGACAGAAGGGGAAACGTGGTCTCTCTTTGTCCTTTGTCCAGAAGGACGGAGAACTCACCTCTTTCCGCTGGTTTTGTTGAAAAGATGACGGTCATAGGGTACTTTTTGACCAATGGTGTTTGAGATTGGGTCCATGGGCGTGACTTCACATCCAGCTGTGAAACTGTGAAGGACCCTGGGCAACTGAGATCAATGTCTCACCTTTGATCATAGACCAAAGGACCATTCGGTCTCTGCTGCCATTTTGATTTGGCAAGGCCCTACAATGAAATGCCATGAATCTGATTAGCAAATTTTTCAGAAAATATATTTGAAATTGTCAATTGCCTGAAAAAAAAATCTTGTCCCCTTCATCTGGTACACCACTTCTATGACTAAAATTATTTGTGCATTAGTTTTGTACTTATTTTCAATAAAAGCATTAGTGCAAGACTGAACAAGTGTACAAAAAAGCAAAACATAACAATATTTTAAATAATTTTAAAAGAATGTTTGTCCCTTGATTTCATGGCATTGGTGTTATCAATGTTAAAACCTTTGATTTAGCATTTTATTTTAATACAAAAAGTTGTGGGAAAAACATGTAAGGTCAAAGTTCAGAGGCTGCTTAAATATGCATAAGGTGATTTTTCCCAACATGCTAAAAAGTTATTAATTCACATTTTAACTAATATTTTCACACACAAATATTTGGTGTTGTACCCCACTGAACCCTCAAAATGTGTTCAGTGTTAACTTCAGTTGTGATACAAAATTAAATAATAAATGAAAGAGCAACAGCCAAGTTTTCCAACATTAATAAAAATTAATGTCAATATGTTACAATGTTTTTTTCTCAGTATCTATAGGCAAAACTGAACTGACCAGAAAGTTTTTTTTTTTGTTTTTTTTTTTGAGTGACCCGTTTACAATTTCGGTCAATTCCTCACATAAATCTGTTGTGTGATTTTAGAAAACATGGAACACAGCACATGATGAGTCATATGGACTACTCTTTATGGACCCAGTCATTAAATTTTTTTGGAAAGTGATGTGAGATTTAAGGGCGCACACTACAATTGCACATCAATTTCATCATGAATGAACCAATATTTGCTACTGAGAATATGTAGTTAAAGATGCTCATTGAGATGCTGTACTTGCAATAAGTGGTGCTTTATGAAAATAAATTAACTGAATGAATAAAATATTTTTATATAAAATGAACAAATAAAGAATTAGTTTTAATGATATCTTGCACATAGTCCTTGAAAACAAATAAAAATGTGCTTGAAAAGACCTTGAAAGTTATTGAATTTAACTTTGAAGCATCTGTACAAACCCTGTTAATAGAAAAGAAATACAAATGATAAACTGTAGTAATTAAAAACTTTAAACTGCCCATATTTTCATGATCCGTTGACACGATCATCGCCTGTGTGTATTGTCAGTCCATGCACTGGCCATTGACTAAAAGAGTATTACAAAGCAGTCATTGTACGCATGCGTCAAATGTATCTGTCTGCACTCGGGATCAATGGAGTGTACATGGTTGAATGGGCGTGCGTGATACGTTCCGGAACTCGGACAACCAACGTATACCCGAGGCATTATCCTGCCATGTTGGCATGGCTAGGAATACAGTACACTGAAGCTGAGCAGATCACTTCACATGCACAAGTGGTCTTGTGATGGCTTCCGCAACACTCATGCAGTTTTAATCATGCAGTGCTTGAGAAGCATATTTAGCATGTGCAAAGTGAAAATGCGAGATAAATGTAATTTAATCAACTCAACACCTGAGCAGTTGATCTGAAAAACGCATTTGTGCGGTGCAGCTGTAGCCAGGTTTTTTGTGTGATTTCGGAGCAAAAAACATTCATGGCTAGACCAAAATCATTCAGGGCTCGAGCCCCGAATGTTTCACTCCAAATGTTTCACCCTTGAAACGCCTCTGGCTTGGACCATGAAAAGCTACAGTTTAAAATAGCTTCCCCAACCCTGGATAATACTTTTTACAGTACAGTTTTTACAGCACTCTTAGAAGAAAAGGTTCCATATATAGAACCCCAAAGGGTTTTATCGCTCGCTTCATATTTTGTATCACTAAAAGGTTCTATATAGAACCATTTTAAGGGTTCTATCAAAAGAACTGTGGCAGCGGGGGCGTCTGATGCATGCTGGCAAGGGACTGGAGGATCTCGGCCAACTGGGAGGGCTCCATGGTGCGCACTTCAGCTGGTTCAAACTCGGGCTTTCGGCACCAGTGTAAAGATGTCTGCAACAAGGAGGGAACGAAGACGCAGAGCTCTTCACGAGTAAGGTTTTTAATGGCCACAGCAAAGCTTATAACTTGAATGTTTTTCGTGAACAAAAACAAAACTTCTGAATTTAACATAAAGCTCTTTCTAGTTCTTTGTGTACGCCAACACTGGATTGACGCGTGTCACTCTCTCACTCGTCTGGAGGTTCTGTGGCCGTCTTTATGCTGCTCTCCCCATGCTCAATGACATTAGAGACAGGTGTTAGACATAATTTGGCTCAGGTTTCACCTAATATTCAGAATGAATTATAACAAGTTATGATGAATTATTCATATTTCCCTTTTTGAGATATTTTGACTGGTACATTTTGATAAATAATCTTATCCCTGTTTCTAAAAGATTTAACTTCAAAGCTATACCTATATGTGTAATGTTATTGTCAATAAGCCATGAGAATAATATGACTCCAATAAGATAATTATTCATAATTCTGTTATTAAAGCTAATTCCCTACAGTAGAAATTGTGAGCGGATACAAGACGTTGTATTACGGTTTAATGGTGGAGAATTTTATTCAGACAAATAATCTACCTTAAATTTGCCTTTGCACTCTGTAAACAGCAGGGGGGGAAACAGCACTATGCACTGAATTTGTTTACTGTTTATGATAAACACAATTTGATGTAGTAAAGAATAGACTGGATCATAGACTCTACATTGATACTGAGATAAACAGCTGTCTTAAAGAGAAAGGACATTGGATCTGATCATCTATTATTTATTTCAATCAAACCCAAATCTGAATAAATACAGTAAATTATATTTTTAATTTTATTTCTTGCAGTATGAAATTAAAAAGAAATGTAGTGTAGTGTTTAAAACTTTTTTATAAACAAAACATTTAGTAATGTAAATCATACAAACACATACAGTAGATACTCACATTAAGCAATCGTCAGCCTAAACAACCCTTTTGTGCAAAAAGGTCATTGATAATTAGAACCTTTTTGGCTTAAAGTATTCTTTGGAACTGAGTAAAGAACCCAAGGGTTCTATATAGAATCCTAACAAGCCTTTTTTTTCTAAGAGTGTGCTGTATACTCAAGAGTGCAGGAAAAGGGGTAAAGGCCAGTAATTCAGCTCTGAAAGAGATGTGATGGATGATTTATAGCTATAGTTTATAGTTATAGTATTGTTTTGAGAACAAAAAAACATAAAAAAAAAGCTAGAAATGCTAGAATATGTCTGTATTTTTATGTGGAAATGTTGCATCCCAGAGAATTTATTGGGGGGTCGGTGGCAATATGTGGAGAGCTAGCAATGTTTGTCTTCACCAGACCAAACCTAATCGAAATGAAATACAGTTTCATATTGCTGCTGGCATTCTGAAAGGTTGGAGGTTTTTGCTTTTCATCTTGTATTTAGATTCAAATGTTTTTTTGTTTGTTTGTTTGTTTGTTTGCTTGCTTTGCTTTGACATTAATCAAAATGTGAGAGACACAATATGTCAATTTCATGATATAAACTATAATTTGTTTATGAAATATACTAGCAATATAAACTCTACTGTTTTTTTTTTTTTGTTTTTTTTTGACTGTTTGTGTTTATGTATAAACTTTACTGTGCATGCAGAAGTCTGGTACATTAAATATGCATGCATCTATGATTTCCATCCAAGCCTCATGTTGTGTTTTTAGCTGTTGCTTTTTGGGTCAAAGCACGGTCACTTATGTTTCAGATGACTAGAAACGTAAATCTACTTCCTTTAACTTCTCAAAAGCTCATCAACAGACATCTATGTTTAACAATGTAATACTTGTCTTACTAGGTTAGTTCACTTGTGGGTGGCTGTGGCTCAGGTGGTAGAGCAGGTTGGCCACTAATTGCGGGGTTGGCGGTTCGATTCCTGGCCCACATGACTCCACATGCCGAAGTGTCCTTGGGCAAGACACTGAACCCCAAGTTGCTCCTAATGGCAGGCTAGCACCTTGCATGGCAGCTCTGCCACCATTGGTGTGTGAATGGGTGAATGAGTCACAGTGTAAACACTTTGAAAACCACTAAGGTTAAAAAAGTGCTTTACAAGTGCTGACCATTTACCATTCATTATACAGTACATTAGATTTTATCATATGACACATTACATGAGAGAATGTGTTTAATGCTGTGAAACATACTGAGAAGGTTTTGACAGTTATTTTATTTATTTTTCTTTTTATTTGATTGATTTTTAAGTCACATTTACAAATGCTTTAAATTTATTCCATTAGAAGTAAAATATCAAACCAAGTGGCATCTGCTGACAAATTATGCTATAGACTTCACTTGGTTTGATATTAAAAGTGATAAAAATGTATATTAAAGGTGTAAAAGTGATTTTTAATGAAAGTATAAATTTGGTTCCCCACAAGTTCACACAGGTGTCCTTGCAAATTAAGCAAAGGTGTAGTTCATGGGTACTCAGTACATCGATTGCAAGAAAGGAAAAGAAAAAAGGAAAGAGAAAAGAGAGAAAAAAATATCAAAATATTAAAGATTGACCAACAAAAATAATAAAGATCGACTTTTTATTTACACGCTTCTGTAGGCACGCACTGTTTGACTGACAGGCGGCCTATGTGTGTGCGCTTTACATGTGTGTGTGTGTGTGTGCTCAGACCATTCATTGTGATGTGGATACACACCTAAAAGGTCAAATACATTTCAATATTATGCCAAAATGCCCTTCTTGGTGAGGTGTTCATGTAAATGCAGTCAGTAATGTCTAAAGTGAATATTTACCTTGGGACATAAAAGAGGATTTATATCAAATTGTTGGACTTTAATTATAAATGTTACCTATTATACCTGCAGCTGATGAATATATCATTAATATTAATCAAACTGCAATGCCAAGAAAACAAATAAACCACTCACTGTTCTTGGCTGGATAAATTAAGTAGCTTTAAAAATAATGAATGGAATATAATCAAACAGTGAAGACCAGTAGCTAGTAGTTTTATGTAACATTTAATTTAATTCTGAAAGTTTACTTGAATATACTTTATTTAATGCTGTTAATTTGTTAAGTTCTTAAAAAAGCACTGTTTTCTTCATTTTATTTCTTTATTAATTTGTTTCTTTGTTCTTATTTGATAACAGACTTTTGATTTGTCTTGAATTTACTTGAGAACATGAAACAGTGCTTACATTATAAATAAATAAGTATTTTTATTAGTTGTGGTTTCAAAATAGGTATAGAGAATCATCAAATTGCATTACCAATGATGTATATATTGTTTCACAAAGATTGACAAGCAGAACATGTCCATCTAATTTTGGGCTTAATTTTGAACAGTATATATTGTGTTTTGTAATATTACACCTAACAAACTTATTGATTGGTCCAAACTTATATTTTGCTTGAAAGGTGTGCTTTATATCTTTCTTTAAAACAAATGTTGCTGGCTTTGATATTTAATGCAATGACATTTATAAAAAAAATTTAAGTGTCTCTTTAGTGTCCAAATACTTTTTTAGGCCACTGTATGTTATTTTCATTAATAGCCATGCTACATTGCTGATACCTCCAAAATACAATTTTCATGAGTAGAAAATCAATAAAACATGGCAAGGGCCTCATTGTTTTACCTCCAAATGCTCTTCTCGCAGGGCTACTGGATTGACGGCATTGGAACAAGCCTGATTTATTTTTCTCGTGAGACATAAGTTGAACTCTTGTTTTGACACCATGCCTTTTCTTCTTTCCTTTGAGGCCTGAGAGTTCCTGGCAACATGAGGACAAAATTATTCTGTAATTACTGATCCTGTCATCGGATGTTAATTGCGAGTGACCTACAGGGCTGTTCATAATTATGCAGTCCTGCAATAACTGCTAATCTCTTAGAAACAGAATATTTCAAAAGCCTTAAATAATGTCTTTTTTATCGCTTTTGCAGTATTCAATACAAAATGATGCATCTTTTCTTTCAAATCAAGATAATTCTTGTTACTTCAAGTCAGACATCACGTAATGTTTTGTTTGTATTTTTTTCTGTCAAATTATTATTATTATTGTTTTTGATTAGGGTAATTTTTGAGGGCAAATGGAAAATGTGAGAAATATTGAGCCTCTGAAAGACTGCGTAGTGTATAATTTCTCCTCCAAATGTAATGGGCAATTATCATTGGCAGTGATAACATTTTTCTGTCTAAATTAGCAGCGTAAACCTAGCAAACCTTTACAGTTTTTTAAGTGTAATTTTCTAAAAATGTTCTTTGTGTTATATCACCCTGGCATTTCTTAAAAAACAATAAATAAATAAAAATCCGGTCAGCACTGCTGTGATGGGGTTTCAAATACAGCTGCTGATGTAGTGACAATACATTTGGCATCTTTCTCTCTTCTGACTTGAATAACCATTGAGACACAGTGTTTACACTTTTTGTAAAAATCAACTTAGGCATGGCTTACTTGTTGTCTCTGCATATTAAGCTGGTATAGGAGAAAGAATTTTAACATTGAATAAATTACATACATCAACGATTTGCTCAAAAAAAGAAAACAGATGATCTTCCTTTCAACAGCTGCGCTTGTTGTAGAATTTACAGATTCACAGATGGCATCCCATTGTTTCAGCACTGTATCTCATCGACTAACATTTACTGTTGCGACTTGTATTCCACACTTTTTAGATTTTTATTTTATTATATCTGTAGTGTACCATTCCATAGCTACTGATGCTGAGACCAACATAAATACCAATAAACCCAATCTATAAATAATATAGTTAATATACATGAGAGGGAATGCCTCATTAAATGGCTTTGTACACAGCTGTGAAATGAATAATGACATTTTGATTTTATTGTTATTGAGGTTTCTTTTCATTCTTTATGGACATGGACTTCTTACAATGTCCCTTTAAGGCAAGCCAGGTTATTCAGCAGCCATGCTTGTAATGTCTATGGGCAGCTATTTTTTTATATATATAGATACAAGTGGAGAACAAGTACAGCTCCTATTGACTTGAATTAGGAAAGAGCGAAATCTCCAAAATGATTGATCAAGGTTATAATAAAATAATATTTTTCAATAGAATGAAATCAGTAGTAAAATCTGAAAACAATGGTAGCACAAATTGTGCTTCTTTAGCTCGGATCACGCTAAAAGAAAAAAGAAAAAGAAAAAACATTACAAACTGGTCCAGCTAATGTGGATGTGTGCTCTTGAGTAAACGGACAGGCAATGTCTCTATCAAAAAGGTGATTGGCTCTATTAACCGTATGGCGGGACTTACTGTACCGTCATAGTGTCACCATATTCAGTTACAATTTCTCCCATTTTTAAGTGTACCAGTAACCTGCCTGATAATATATTGTCTCTGATTCCTGTGTTTGTGTTCCTGATGCATCCTGTCTGAGCTTTTTAGCCTTTAACATTGGTTTCTAGAAGACTTTAACCTGCTTTGCTTAACAGTAACACAATTATTGCAGAATCTCCAGTTAATCACTATCCTCCTGTGCTCTTAAAAGAGTTATTGATTTGACCTAAAAACCCAGAAAGCTTCAATTACGTCGCAGCTGACAGGAAACTTTAAAGTTAATGTGAAATCATACACATTCCTACAACCATACACGTGGTCTTATTGCAAACTGGCAAAAAAAAAATGTGTCTTTTTAATCTTTCATCAAAGTATATTATCTTGTAATGCTTCTGAAATGACTTCCCTTTTCTGCTGATGTCACCAATCCCTCTTCTTTTTTCTGTCCCTCCCGTATGACCCTCTGTCATAAAGACCACTTTTCATGATCAATAAATTCCCAATGGATACAATCAAATCCTGCCCTACTTTTTTTTATTATTATTATTGAATGTCTCAATACAAAATTAAAATAGGTAGTGAAATGTTGACTTTTAAAACAGAAACACAAAACAGAAAAATGTATATTTACAACACATATGTACAGCTCTGGAAAAAAATGAAGAGACCACTGCAAAATGATCAGTGTCTCTGGATTTACTATTTATAAGTATATGTTTGAGTAAAATGAAAATGTTTGTCTTATTCTATAAAGTAGTGCCATTTGTAAAGTAATGTTTGCAGTAAATTACAACTGGTTAAAATAACAAAAAAAGATGCCGTGTTTTCAGACCTCGAATAATGCAAAGAAAACAAGCTCTTATTCATTTTTCAACAATACAATACTAATGTTTTTACTTAGGAAGTTTTCAGAAATCAATATTTGGTGGAATAAACCTGATTTTCAATCACAGCTTTCATGCGTCTTAGCATGCTCTCTACCAGTCTTTCACATTGTTGTTGGGTGAGTTTATGCCACTCCTGGCACAAATATTCAAGCAGCTCGTCTTTGTTTGATGGCTTGTGGCCATCCATCTTGCTCTTGATCACATTTCAGAGGTTTTCAATGGGGTTCAGGTCTGGAGATTGGCCCAACCAGACTAACTTTTTTCCAGAGCTGTATCTATACAGTATATATTAGGGGTGTAAAAAAATATTGTATTGTATCGTACGATATGGCATTCACAATTCAATACCATATGTATCGCTTGATTCATAAACAAACACATTATAGCATAATTAAAACCAAGCAGCACAACATTGAGAGCTGCAGAACAGTCTCCTCCCCGGAGAGGCGGCGCTACACACCCATGAAAACACAGCAATACACTTACAGTACATAGGCGAGAAGATTGACGGCAAGCAACAAGTAGATTGTACTGTAATGGTACAGCTTGTCGAATTTGTCAAACAGCAGTGTCACTTTGCTGCAGTACATCAAGCATTTTGTTTTATTTACACTGACATCACTGCCCAAATCGGTGGAAGTTTAACAGCTGCCTCTCCCAGCTGACACTGAGCGTGACATGCAAATGACGCTCAAAACTATCAAAAAACAACTTATTCAAAAACCAACAATGTAAGAAACCTCCAATTACATGATACTTATAATTCTCTGCTTTTTACTTTGAAATGTAAACAGCTTTGAGAACACTTGCGTGAATTGGATTCACCGGTAATAACGGCGATAAAGATTACATACAAAGTACAACCAGAGGAAGAGGGCAAAAAAATTATGTGTATCAGTTTTTGCTCAAATGGCTAAATAATATTGGATTATGAAAAATTATGGGTTTTTTTATTCACTGCTAAATAATGTTGAAAGAGTTTTGCTTCAGTCACTTCAGCTTGCTCACAAGGGGATTTCAGACTACAAGGCATGATTTTCTGTAAAGCTGCTTTGAAACGATGTATATTGTGAAAGTGCAATACAAATATAAATTAGTGTAGACAAACATATTTTTTCAAGAAAAACTTGAAAATTGCTAGTTCATATTAGCTTTTCTAATAACAATCAAAGTTTAAGTTCACTTTTTGTTGCCAATGTCAGACACATTTCTGGCATTTATGATTTAAAAGAAATTTATGTAAAATCCTTGAATGAGTTTGAGCAAAACATTTGTTGGGTTCACTGTGCCTATTAATATTCATCTTGTCATCTTTCCTCTCATTTTCCCTGATATTACCAATGTGAAATAAACGTTAATAAACAGCTGTATCTTCTGTCCCACCAGGCAGTCCACCCGCCACGGGCACAGGTACACTGATTATCACTCTAGAGGACGAGAACGACAACGCCCCATACATATTCCCCTCTGTGGTGCGTGTGTGTGAGGATGCTAAAGACATGAACGTAGTGGTGATCGGGGGACGAGACAAGGACATTCATCCTAATACAGATCCCTTCAAGATTGAGCTTGGCAAACAGCCAGGGCTGGAGAAGACATGGAAAATCTCCAGGATCAATAGTAAGCTAATTCTCAGATGGGAAGAAATATGCATTCAGCCATGGTGAACATGTGGTTGCTATTTCTAAGTCCTTTATTTTTTTCAGTGAAGTGAGCAATTGGTTTATCCATAGGATAAAAATGGCAAGAGATAGCTAACATCTGTTTGATGAAATATAGACAGTGCTCCCATTAAAGGGGGATAGTTTACCCAGAAATTCTGTGATCAGAATTTTTTCTTCGATGGAACACAAAAGGAGAAGTTCAGCAGAATGTCCAGGCTGCACTTTTCAGCAGACAGTGACCATTGGCAAGCATCTAAAAGAACAAAAAAAGTTACATGAAAGAACTATAAAATACTTCATATAGTATGCCTAATGTGCTATATTCTAATTATTTTGAAGCTGTGCAATTCCTTTTGTGAAAGAAAAAAAAATAACTGAAAATTTTCTCTCCAGGATAGCTCTCAAATCTCGTTCACACTTCTAAACATTTAAATCACATCACGACTCATCAAGACGCACCATCGAAGCCCTATGCTATAAGTCATAAGTGCAAAGTCAGTGGGAATGGCCATGAAGTTTTATATATTCATGCAAGCATGCGCTAAGTCTAGGTGCAAGTGGGTTTGGCAAAATTGCAAGTGTAATGCACAAATTGGCTGGGTCAAGTGCAATTTAATTGTGATGTTCTTCTCCAGTTATTCCACCTTCTGCATCATATTATATAGTCCATTACCTCAAGAACCAGCAATATAAACAAAGACAGCACATTCATGAGAAGTTATAAATAATGTAGTTTAAATGGACTGTATGCAGTGAATTAGCAGAACTGAAAATTACGTTATTTTGTGCGTTAACTATCCTTGATGAATATCAGGCATATTTCTATGACAGTGACGCACTCCTGTTATACGCATGGAAAATGTGATCCTCGTCAGAGTTTGGATGTACGCTACATTAAATTATAGAGAATGGAATATTATTAACCATTTTCATGTACTGACACACAAATCATGGCTAGTATTAACAGTGACTGTTTTGGCACGCACTTCACTTCTATCAGTCGCTTTTGATTTAGAACAATTAAATACATTTATTGAAACACAAATAAATTCAACCAAAAATATTTCTAAATTGAAATTACACTTCAAAAGAAACAAAAGTATAATCAGAATAACGTAGTCAAAAAATCATACCAGTTCACTGACTTCTTCCACCAGCCCATTTTGAAGTGACTTAAAAATCACTTCACGACAACAGGTGGAAATATACTAATGTAAATTAGATCATAAATACAATTGATAATAATAATATTTGAAAAATACACCATGACCTATGGATAGTTTAACACAAATCTCATACATTTTTGTTTCATAATTTTCCTACAACTCTGATCGTCAGGTACATAATTTGATGTTACTTTATATTTTGGAGTTTGGACAAGAAATGTATTAGCACCAGCTAGAGGAATCTCCAAAGTGCAAATGCTGGAACTGAATTTAAACTTTTTGCTGAGATAAGACTTGCTCTTGAAACGTCTTAGTGCAATGACCTATTTCTATGGAAAATATCAAATTGCGCTTTGTGACAATTCATTGCCATAAAATACACCCACAGTTTGCACATATACACCATAAGATTGCACAAACACTCCCAACCACGGCAACTTAGGCAGAATTAGTGCGCTCACGAAAATTGGATATAGATGTCGTAGTGTGTAGCACTGCACTTTGCGCACTCAAGAAAATAGAGCCCCATATGTCATTTGTTCTCAAATGTCTACTAACCAATCCTGCCACCACAGGTTTAAATGGCATTTTTTGGGTGGCCTATTATACTTTTAATGTGATTGATCCTCTGCTGAAACTATGCAGAATATTATTATCTGTTATCAAATCAACTGCAAGCTTTTTTCTCTCTTCCAAATACACGTTTTCAATGTTTATTGTGCACACCTCCCTCATTTTTACATTGTAAACTCGTAAAATCGCCCCTCTGTGATGCTTTCTGCAAATTTTGTCACGTGGAGGGCAATGCGGCGCTTGACGCTGGGTTCAGCCTCCAGAACCAAATTAAATCTGCCACGAGAAGTCGTCTGTCCGAGGCAAAGATGCAAAATCTAATGACAACCTCAGCATCAGTCTCCCTTGATGCATTTGATTATGCACAGGAGAGAACCACGTTTAAGTCGAATGCAGACCAGGAGGAAGGTTTGAGTTGTTGATTGAGTTCTGTACAGTTAATGTTTTACGTGTTTTGTTCATATTTGTTCGTATTTGTTTTTTTGTAATATTGTGTTGTTCATATGTCGTGTTGTGGCCTCTACTGTCAATGCGTGGAAAAAAAATTCTTCTGTTTTGCGTGGTGTCTCTGTTGTTCATCTGTTCTCTTCATAAATAAATAAATGAATAATCTGCTATATGCTCGTCCTATAAATTCATGATTAAAAATGAAAATGTGAATGAAAATAAAAGCTATTAAATGTCTTATCATTAAAATATGAAAATTAAAATGACAGGTAATAATAGATTATGATGTCATTTTTATGACCCTTTCCATCAAATTGACGGATGATGAGAAAGTCTAACCCAAGCACTTTGTTTTGTTTTTTTTGCATAGCCGAATTTCAAACATTACAAGTAAAGATGCTACTAAGATGGACAGTAAAAATGTTCTTGACAAGGAAAAAAATTGACAATGGTTAGCCTATGTGGGATAGTTGTGTGCCATATAATTTTTAAGTCGTAAAAAGTTTGCCGTGGCAGAAAAAACGTTGGGAAACACTGATCTTGTGTATTGTTGTGTGTACACAATTTCTTCAGTCAGATTTATATTAACCTTATCTGGTGTCTTTCACAGACACTCACTCCCAGATCATGTTGCTGCACAGTCTTAAAAGGGCCAACTACAACCTGCCTCTGGTTCTGACCGATTCCGGAATCCCTCCCATATCCAACAACACAGAACTGAAAGTTCAGGTGTGCACCTGTAAGAAGAACAGAATGGACTGCAGTGGTGCTGGCTCGGTCCAAACAAACTTCTTGCTGCTGCTCGCCCTTGTTCAGCTCTCCATCCTCTGTGAGTATTATCAAAGGATAGAAAAATCACAATTGTCCTTTATATCTCAATTGGATCTCCTAGACATTGAATGGAGGCCAAATGGAAAGTTTAAATCTCCTGCTTTTTTCAGATTTGTCTTTTGTGAAAAAGATCCTAGTAATCTCACATGTGTCTCCTCTAGGAGTTTCATAGAAGATCATACCAGAACAGTATACCAAAGTCTGTAATCAAAAGTCAGAGATTCCAGTATGAACTTGAATGTATTCTTATCAAGACTTTCTAGACTACATTAATTTAGCTATGCTATCCACATTAAAGTCATGCCTCTAGACTCTAGAAATTTAATTTGTTTATATTTGTATTTCTCCTAAGGGAATCATCTAAAACAAAGTCACTGATACATATTTCAATGAGACATAATTTAGATCTCCATGAAGTCTCCCGAGCAATAAAAGAGCAACTGAGCTATACATTTGTTTTTCATTGGGTCACAACTTCCATATGAGTTGCTAAAATGCAGAGTTTTATAATTGGACAATGTTGCATATTTCATGGCTTCTGATGGAAGTGATAATAAATATTGTATAAGTGTTCCAGAGGTAGCTGCCCGACAGCAAAACTATATGTAAAGTCTGAACTCTGCAGTTCAGAAGCGATACTAGGGTTCTCTCTTGAGAGCCTTATGCATCTCTGAACTATGAGAAAAGGCCAATGAGAAATTGGCAGACAGAATTTGCATGTCCCGACCCCGGACATATGGGTATAAAGGGAGGGAAATGCGTCTGTTCATTCAGAAATTTTCTTCGGAGCCAACCGGTTGTGTGAGCAGCGAGCTGCAAGTCACAGTCTGTTTCCTCTCATCTCTGAGCGTATGCTGTTGGATCTACGGCGCATATCAGCGGCCTCCTCCTTCTCTGCACGGCAGTGCAGCTTTGCCCCTGACAGTGCTATTAAATTTTCCCTAAAAAAATGTTCTCTCTAAAAGAGCAATACATAGCAGTGCCTTTCCGCCCCTGTGTAGTTCCTGGATGCGGTCGAGTGCTCTCTGCTCCTGACGATCACAGGTGCTGTTTGTAGATGGTTCGTGTTCTCACTGCGAGAACCTTATCATGGCAACGTTGCGGTCGCGGCTTTCCTTCCTAAAAAGGAACGCTACTCAAGCCGCCCCCCGTGTCGCTCCTTCCTACGGGATTAAGGACGACCCGGCTGGCGATGGAGGCGATTTGGGGATGGCAGCAGGCTCGGTTTCGCCGGGTACGTCCCCACGAACCACCCGCCCCCCAACAAGCTTGTTGACTTCCGCCCAGGCTTGGTGCTGACAGCAGCTCGCCTCACGGCCAGTCTGCCTATCCTCTTGCGCCCCCTGAGCTGGATGATGAGCTCGCCGCTGCATCGGAGAGTGTTCCGGCGTCTTGACGTGGAAGACTCGATTGGGTTGCCACCTACGGTTCAGCACGCCCAGTCAGAGGCTGACGCCCAGATGGCCGACATGCTTGCCGGGCCGCTGTCAGCGTGGGGTTGGACTGGAATCCTCCATTCTCTCCATAGACTTTGTGGCTGGATGATTGGTTCCTCGGGTCTGCACGCTACTAACAGACCCCCCCCCCCCCAATTGTTCCTTTCGTCCCAGAAGTGCATGATGAGCTGACGAGGTCGTGGAGGGCACCTTTCACTGCCCATAATCAATCCTCTCTCACTATCCTCAACAGCGGAGCGGTCCACGGGTACATGGCAGTCCCCCAGGTGGACAGAGTGGTTGCGATCCACCTGTGTCCCAAAAATGCCACCACCTGGCGGGATCGCCCAGTGCTCCCCTCCAGGGCCTATAGGATGATGTCCTCACTGACCTCCAAAGCCTACATCGCCTCCAGACAGTCTGCTTCTGCCTTGCATGCCATGGCCCTCCTGCAAGTCCACCAGGCCAAGGCACTTAAAGATCTGCACTTGGGTAGTCCTGACCCCGACGTGCTGCAGGAACTGCACTCAGCAACCGACCTCGCCCTCAGGGCCACGAAGGTCACAGCGCGGTCACTCGGGCAGGCGATGGCCACCCTTGTGGTTCAGGAACGACATCTGTGGCTGGTCGAGATGCGCAAAGTGGACAAGACATGCTTTCTCAGTGCGCTTGTCTCCCGGCCTTTTCGGCGACACCGCCGAGGACTTTGCCCAGCAGTTCTCAGTGGTGAAGAAGCAGATGGAGGCCATCTCTCACATCATGCCCCGTCGCACTTCCAGCACAGGCCGTGCCCCGTCTGCCCGACGATGGCGTCCTCCTGCGGCTTCCAAGAAACACGCAGCTCCCCCTCAGCCTGGGCCCAGCTCTCAGCCCCAGCGTCGAGCGCTCCGCAGGAAGCGCATGCCCCCTGTCTCACGAACCCCCTCTAGGACCCGGAAGGCTCCCAAGCGTTCCTGAGACGGATGACCCAGAGACCGAGATATTTGCTCCGGAGCTGGTGAGCAGACCACCCCATCCCCCGGTGGAGGTCAAGGAGGAGAATCTTCAGTTAAGTTTATTTACTTTGCCCTACATTTTCAATTAAAGAGCAATTTCCTCTGACTCTGGGTCACCTGGCCCGCAAATGCCGTTCTCATGGCATGCAGGTGCCACAACTCAACAGTCCTGGCACATTGGACGCAGACCCTTCGCCTGTTGTCCCCGGATGGCCGGTTCTGACTAGTCTAGAGGACGCCTCCATGGGACCTCCTCCTCTGTCACTAACCTGCCCCCTGCCGGGTGTGCGGAGCAAGGTAAGTGCTTCGAGTCTTCTCTCAGCACCAGAGCCTCAGGACGTGCTTTTGCCTCCCGACGTCGTATTACCTGCTCCGCCCCGCTGCGTAGCCCCGCCGGGTAGAAGAAGGGTTTCTACAGCCCTTACTTCATCGTACCCAAAAAGCCGGCAGTTTACAACCAATCTTGGACTTGAGGTTTCAACCGGGCCTTTCACAAACTTCCGTTCAAAATTCTCACATCCTAACCTGCGTCCGGCATCTAGATTGGTTCGCAGTGGTAGACCTGAAGGACGCGTACTTCCACGTCTCAATCTTGCCTCGACATCGACCCTTTTTAGGGTTCGTGTTCGACAGCCATGTTTATCAGTACATAGTCCTCCCCTTTGGCATGTCCCTGTCCCCTCGCGTCTGTATGAAGGTTGCAGAGGCAGCCCTTGCCACCACTTCGGGAAGCAGGCGATCCTATACTCAACTACCTTGACGACTGGCTCAACCTGGTCCACTCCCGAGAGTTACTATGTGCCCTCAGGGACCAGGTGCTCAGGCACCTCAGCCATTTGGGGTTCAGGTCAACTGGGAAAAGAGCAAGCTCGCCCCGGTTCAGAGCATCTCTTTTCTCAGCATGGAGTTAGACTCGGTCTCAATGTCAGCACACCTCACCAACGAGCATGCGCAGTCAGTGCTGAAATGCCTAACCTTGTTCAGGGCAGGCACGTGGGTCCCCCTAAAACATTTCCAAAAGCTCCTGGGGCAAATGGCATCCTCTGCCGCGGTCACGCTGCTAGGGTTGATGCATATGAGACTGCTCCAGCACTGGCTCCAGTCTCGAGTCCCGAGACGAGCATGGCGCCGCAGCACGCACCGTGTGTTTATCACCCCTGCCTGCCGCCAAACTTTCAAACCCTTTTGAAAGGAGTCCCTTTGCAGCAGGTGTCCCGATGCGTCCTGATCACCACAGATGCTTCAAAACAGGGTTTGGGTGCCGTGTGCAATGGGCACACAGCCGCGGGCTGTTGGAAAGGGCCCCCACTGCACTGGCACATCAATCAAATCAAATCAAATCAAATCACTTTACTGTCACACTACTGTGTACACGAGTGCAACAGTAGGTGAAATTCTTGTGTGCAGTTCCGAGCAACATAGCAGTCATGACAGTGACGAGACATAAACCACTTTACAGTAAACAACGTATTTACACAACACAATTTACATAACAAATGTACACATAATTACACAACAATTTATATATCAAATCTCTATCAATCTCTCTCTATCAATTGCCTAGAGTTGTTGCCTGTACTTCTTGCCCTGCGGAGGTTTCTCCCGCTAGTTCGGGGCAAGCACGTCTTGATCCGATCAGTCAAGTCGCTGCGTGCCACTCACGCTATCGCGACAGCATTCGCCCAGCGGAGAATGGAGGCTTCACCCCCAGTCGGTCCAGCTGATTTGAGAATGGTTCGGCAAGGCACAGGTAGACCTATTCGCCTCCCGAGAGACCTCCCACTGCCCCCTCTGGTATGCCTGACCAGGCAACTTTATGCCCTGAAGTGGCGCTTGTTCGCGAATTGGTGTTCTTCCCGGGTTGAAGACCCACAGAGGTGTGCAGTCGGGTCAGTGCTCTCATTCCTGCAGGAGAGGTTGGAGGGGAGGCTGTCCCCCTACACCTTGAAGGTGTATGTAGCTGCTATTGCGGCCCACCACGACGCAGTAGACGGCAAGTCTTTGGGTAAGCACGACTTAGTTATAAGGTTCCTAAGAGATGCCCAGAGATCGAATCCCTCCCGGCCAAGCCTGTTCCCCTCCTGGGATCTCTCAGTGGTCCTCTCGAGCCTTCAGAGACCCCCCCCCTCCCTTTGAGCCGCTAGAATCAGTCGAAATCAAGGCCCTCTCCCTGAAAATGGTCCTCCTGATCGCACTCGCCTCCATCAAGAGGGTCGGGGACCTGCAAGCATTCTCTGTCAGCAATAGCTGCCTAGAGTTCGGTCCGGCAGACACTCATGTGATCCTAAGACCACGACCAAGCTACGTGCCCAAGGTTCCTACGACTCCCTTCAGAGACCAGGTAGTGAACCTGCAAGTGCTTCCCCGGGAGGAGGCAGACCCAGCCCCTTCGTTGCTGTGTCCGGTACATGCTTTGTGTATCTATTTGGACCACACGCAGAGCTTTAGACGATCTGAGCAGCACTTTGTCTGCTTTGGTGGACAGCGGAAAGGGAATGCTGTCTCCAAACAGAGGCTTTCCCACTGTGTGGTTGATGCCATAGCATTGGCCTATAACACACAGGCCGTGCCCGCCCCCTTCCAGTTTTGAGCACACACGACGAGAAGTGTGGCATCCTGGGCACTGGCCAAAGGCACCTCCCCAGCAGACATATGCAGAGCAGCGGGTTGGGCAACACCCAATAGCTTTACAAGATTTTACAATCTCAGGGTTGAGTCAGTTTCATCACGTGTTTTCTCAGGTCTGAACCGGTAGAACTCGATAATGTGGTAATAACGGACCCGGTGTACCGCTTGCACCTATCACACTTTCCCTCCACTGAGGCAATACCGTGCACTCTTATCCCAGGAGATCCCACTAACTCGGCTCCCTGGATGACTCCTCCCTTGACCTCTGGTCCGTGAATTCAGCGGAGGGATTCACCAACCAAACCCAATGTGGGTACTCAATTTACCTTGTACTGAAATAGGTGCTCCACAGGTCAGGCCCCCATGTGGACTTCCACCTCTTTGTATTTTCCGCGGTGCGGTCCCCTTGCGAGCGGATCTACCACCTCGCCATTCTCCACATGTGACCTCCATTTGATGTATTTCACCATCTCCCCTAGTCTGGGCAGGTGTGGTCTCCGCAAGGTCTTTCCCCCCTGAAAGAATAGGAACTGGGAAAGAACGCCTTCCCCTATGCGTGTGATAGCGTTAAGATGGCCCCAGCCGCTTTAACTCTACACGAGAAACATAGAGAGAGAAAAGGCATGGCTGGCGAGGCTTGCTCCCATGCTTGGCACGTTGCCTTGTTCCCCCCATATCGGGGTGTAAGAATCCAGAAGGTTTTGATGATTTTTTGGGGCGTTACGGTAGGGTATGTGCAATCTGGCACACCCTGTCATTTTGGCACGAAAATGACCTGCTCGCACTTGTGTCAGCAGCATATGTATACGGTTCAGCGCAAGGCATGATTAAAATTGGACCCCTAGTGTCACTTCTTCGACACAACATCGAAGTGAGCGACAGACAGGGAACGTCTAGGTTACTATTGTAACCTTCATTCCCTGATAAAGGAAACGAGACATTGTGTCCTCCCGACCACGTCGCTGAACCGAGCCACTGATGTGTCCAAACCTCATTGTTGGCAGAAATCACAGCAGTGATAAGGGAGCCCCACCTCCCTATATAGGACACCACCACAGGCCTCTTCTTCATTCTCTGCATGTCTCTTCTTCGTGCAACTTCAAGGAGGGAAGTGTGGTGGGATACCTCACTCCTGTTATCAGAACCGGGGTTTCATGAGTAACCTTAACTTCTCTTTCTAACGTTCATTTGGTATCTCACTATGGGATATGGCCAACTTCCATACTGCAGATATGCTATCCAAAGCAGACCACCAACCGACTTGTAGTGTCCAATGTACAACCACCTAATCAATTTGCAAAGAATGGATGGGGAGAAACAAAATAACACACTAGTGCTTTACTGTGTTATTGTGATTTGTGCCCAATGAGACACTGTCATGATATGGGTCTGCCTTTACGAGAATCAGCCCAAGAAACAAAAAGCTGATTACTCTTTCTCATTGCCTTAGTTCTCTCCATGTACAAACATAGAGTATGAACTGGACACAGACAATTAAGCCGCTCGTCCTTCAACAAGGAACATGGCAGTATGTGAAAACCAGCAAGTCCACCGGTCTACATTAGGCACAAAGGCTGGATTCCTCGACAAAACCACCACAAAATGCATGGAGTTCACTAACTCAGCCAGTAGCAAAGCTGCTTTGATTCCATACTGTCAACTGGCTCAAAGGGTGGCTGAGAAAGCATGTTCAAAACCATGGACAGATCCCTTGATGGAACTAGCGGTTTTGACACCCTGTTCAAATGCCAAGTGCCCCTCATAAACCTGCAAACAAGCAGGTGCTGATTTATTGTACTTGAGTCAATTCCCACATGACAGGCCAAAATGGAAGTGAGATAAACCTTGATGGTAGAAGAAGCCCTGCTTTTATTAAAAAATTCATAAAAGAAAACACAAAATGTCTACCACCAAACATAAAAATGGAATAGTGTGTTTGTGTGCACACCACTTCTCAAACACATCCCATTTCCGATCGTATGCAGAGTTTGTTGAGGCAGGCGTCATGCTCTGAATTGTTTCAACCTGTGAAACTCAAATTTAGCCTCTCATGGGCCAAGCCCAAAAGCTACTTGTTCCGGATCGGGGTGAAATACTGATACCGGAACACCCCCCACCCCCAACTTCCAGCAAGTCCCTGCGAAGCGGGAGGGACCAAGGCTGGCCATACAAGAGTTGTATTATTTCTACCAGTGTAGAAACTCGCATTCGCAATTGTCCCAATGGAATGACTGACACTATCGAGGCCATCAGACACAATTGTCGTAGAAACAGTCTGAATGATACTTTTTCCCTCTCTGAAAAAGGGGCAAACCGCTGCGAATCAATTCGATGTGCTCCTCTAACAGAAACGTTCAATACAGATCGGAGCGTAATCTGAAACCCAGATATATTATTTCCTGTGAGGACACCAGACAGCACTTTGTCTCATTAATTTTGAAAACTATGTTCTCTAAATGAGACACAATCTTGTATCTATATCTGCTTGCTGCCATGATGGATTACAGAGCAGTAGATTGTCAAGGTAAGCAGACACTCTTAGACAAGTTAATCTCAGCGGCGTTAGCACTGCTTGCTTCCGCACACTTGCTGAACACTTTCTGTGCTAATAACAGTCCGAAAGGCACAGTCAAATATTTGTAGGCAACTTCTTGATAAGCAAAACGTAGAAATGTTCTGTGTGATGGTAAAGGCCTTTCAGGTTGACTAATGTTAACCAGTCTCTGGTATGAACAAATTGAGCATTTTGAATTTGTGCCTTCTGAGGTGTTTTTTGAGGTTCTGCAAATCCAGAATGGGACTGATTGTGAAATTAATTCCCCTCTCTTGGAAATGACGAAATAAAACCCTGACGGCTATCCTCCGCCGGCACCACCCTTATAACTCTTTTGATCAGCAAATTGGCTATTCTTCCTCCAAAATCTGAGCTGACTTCACTCCGCTGTTGACATTAAGAGCTTGTTTAAAAGAGGTGGTTTTTCTGCAAATTGCAGGCGATAACCTCGTTCAATTGTAGATAAAACGACTTTCTGCCAACTTTCTGTAAGAGCAGAGAGGGACCTGCTATAACTCTTGCTGTGGCACCATCTAGCAGTGGAGCTGGAGATTGCAGCTCCTAATTGGACATTATTTGAGAGCTTTTGTGTTTATTTTCACACATTGTTGTGCCCCCGGCCCACTGCCTGAATGCACTGATAATCGTTTTATTTTTGTAACACATGTTTTCATGCAAACTTTCCTCCTCTCTCTTTTCTGAACCTGTGGGTGGACAGGGTAAATGCAAAATGAGTGGCACTGGGGGAACTGGTGCCAACACTCTCCTTAAACTCTTTTTGTAAGAGCTGTGCAACACAAAACTTAGTTTTTGACTCTCCTGCCGAGTCCTCTTGAATGGAGGGGGGGAAATGATCTCTCCTCTTTATGAAGGAGTGGAGCAGATACTCCACGGCTGCTGTTCACCCACTCCATGTCCTGAACCAGAACACTAGTTAGGTTGTTCAGCGGGTGATGTTTGGGCAACTCCACCGCAATTGAAGCCTTACATCTCGGCTGGGGCTGTTTCAGCTGTGCCCCTTCATGCAATTCATCCATAAAATTGTCTGGCAGTGGAGAAAAACAAGGATCCCCATTATTCGATGCCGCAACCCGCACCCTCCTTTCCAAAACTTGCCATACAAACCGGGAACAGTGTGGGCAACAATCAGGATTAGCAAGATCATAGATCCACATGTGCACAGACAGAAGGGTTCCTTCCATTTCACTCCACCACTCTGTGAGCTTGCAGTCACCATTACAGAAACCTGAGCTCAAAAAC
Organism: Moxostoma hubbsi; assembly: GCA_032164185.1. Lineage (NCBI taxonomy): Eukaryota > Metazoa > Chordata > Actinopteri > Cypriniformes > Catostomidae > Moxostoma > Moxostoma hubbsi. The sequence goes on along the minus strand of JAVLUX010000027.1, from coordinate 24,896,647 downwards.
ACAGAGTCAGTTCACCACAACTTCCCAATCATTTCTGTTTTAATCCCCGGATCTCTCCTTAATGTGATAAGACCAGCCGATATACCGCACCACCACGATGTGCAGGAGAGGGAAGAAGCTATAACTGCTTTTAACTCATCCGGAAAAATACGTAAACCCGGCTTGACGTGCTGGTTTATGCCCAGAGAAACAATATCAACACAGCAGAAAAGTATATTCACTTCGACAGTGAATACAGTATATTCTCAAAAGAAAAAAATCTGCGCTCTATGACGTACCTGAACGGCTCATCTAATGAACTGTTTAGCGATCACTCCTTGCAAGTCCTACTGAGAATAGCTTCAAATAATCTTCATTGGGAAGATTAAGTTCAGAGAGTAAGAATTCCCAACTTCCACCTTGATTTCACCTTGGAAACTTATATATTAAAGATATAATGTACAAGTTTTCTCTTTAAAAGTAGTCTTAATACCTTGAAAGTGTTGCTTCTCAGCCAAATGTGTCTTGATTTTAGGATATTTAGATGTTTTTACTGGAAAACAAGAGAAAGAGTCTACTTATGAATAGGATATTTGCAGTGTACACTAAACGTAATGTCTTAGAAAAAGTTATTTCGAGTTTGTCTGTGTTGCTTCTTTATCTTAATGTTAATGCCGATGAGGAAAACCTTATACACCTTGACTGAGTTTGGTAGGGAATGTCATCCTTTCATAATGTCTTCAGTGATCCTGTACAGTATCTGTTTACAATTTTAAAGCCCCGAACTGCAATTAGAGCTAATCCATATCTTGATTTGGAGAGCACGGATAGGGCCACCACTACAGCTGCTAGAGAGCCATTGAAGCATTTATATATGCACAAATAATATGAAATAATATGCATAAATTAAAGGTCACTTTAATCAGGTCAGCAGGTTTTAAGCTCCCCTCACTCAGTGTGTGTGTATTGGTGTGTCGGTGTGTGTTATGTGTTTGTCCCACAGTTAATCTCCTGTCAAACTCTGCACATGGTCCCTTGGTGGCCCTTCTCCCAGCAATAACATTAATAATTCACTCCTTTAGTGAGGGTGGAACATAATGGAGCTTTTTACAGCCATTCTAAAATGAAAAAAGAGGAAAAATAAATCTGAGATTTTCAGTTCCCTCTCTTTGTAAAGAAAGAGATGCTCTGCTTAGTTGTGTGTAGATGTGGAGGTTTTCTATGGCAGGGTTTCAAGCCAGGGCCCAGTTTGGATAAACAGTTGATCCATCTGTATTTCATGGCATAGTGGAGCCAATGAGATGCCTAGCATTAAACATGCCAGCAGATATTCTCCATAGTTTCCCAATCTCTCTCTCTCTCTCTCTCTCTCTCTCTCTCTCTCTCTCTCTCTCTCTCTCTCTCTCTCTCTTTTATTGTTTATGTGATCTCTCAACATATATTATCATTCAGATACCCATCAAGGCATGGACTGGGAAGCTTAAGCTTTGTCTTCAATGTGTTACCTGAAGATGTTGGTAATTTTTCTTCCTTTATATCTTTGTGTAGGAAATTAGCAACTTTGTGCCAGGGTATATTTACAACTGCCAGCATTCATCACCAATAATATGTAATAATTGTATAATAGAATTAGTTTAGGCATCTCGGCCACATTCATTCACCATTATATGAAGGATAAATAACAAATGATCAGATTAGAAATCTTAATAAAAATTCTCCACCATTAAATATGTAATACAACAGGCTTGTTGTATCTGCTCACAATTTATATATGAGTAATTTTAGCTCAAGAAGGGAATTATTATTAATTTGGGGAATATTGAAAGAATTAAGGTATATGTCTGATCACTCGGCCATGTTGAGTTGATATGACTCATCTGTTAACTCTTTAGAGTAATTCTATCACAAATATGTTGAAATATTTTTCGAGCACAAAGCGTAGAACATTAAGAATCAATTGATAATATTATTTCGAAAATTATACAGTAGTCAAATCCTCTTTGAAAACAAACAAGACTTCATTTCTAATCTACAACATAAAAATTAAACTAACACACATAGACAAACATACAAACAGGTTGGAGAATGAGTTGTAACAGAAGGTGAATGGAAACGACCTGTAATGGAGAAAATTTTACTTTGTCTATAGTCCAAGTCTATAGACCATGCCCTGGACCATCGATACTTCATTTAGTATACCTCGATTTGCAATCAGGTTACCAAAGTATTTAAATAAAAAACTCCACACTTTGCATTGCGTTTCGTTGCATTGCGACGCTTTAGTTCTTTGGCTCTTTGGCTGGGTCCATGGAAAGTTCTGGTTGTTCTCCGTCAATGTTGTTGGATGTCAGATGGTATGGTGCTGGAATGAACAGGCAGGGCTTTGAAGTGAGGCCTCCCACAAGGGAGACTCATGACTCCCCATCACGTGTATGAGTTGTAGAGTAGAGAAGAGAACTCCTCTCAGAACTTTGCGTACCAACATTTCCTGCACTCTACATTGTGCGAAACCTGTGCAGTGGGGTGCCGAAGCGAAGCTAGACCAAGAAGGGCTAAGAGAAGAGCAAGAGTCAAGAGAGAAGAGAGTAGAGAAGAGAGCCTTTGTCCTAGGTGGTGAGGTTTTGTTGAGATGAGGTTGACGCACCCCAAAGGTGTCTTGAGTCAGTCAGCATTGTTTTTGAAGATTATAACAATAAAATGAATTCACCCATTGCTCTCCTCTTGGGAAAACAAACCTTCACATTCCAGACATGATACATTTGCTCTGAGAAATTGTTAACTATTTCAACATGGATAATACAAGATTAAAATTCATTATCACCAATTTTCCAGTTATAAAATTGATTACAAGTCACTACACATATTTTAAATGTTCCATCATGCTACAATCATTTGTGTAAGATACATTTTTACTATCAAAAATAGATTGTGAGTTGTGCAGTGTTGAATGATGATGCAATATAGTCTTTTGATATATTATATAATGCCTGGGTATGCATTGTAAAACCCAAGAAAATTAATTTTTTTGCCTTTGAAGATGATAGATAAACACTAGTTTTGGTTTGGCCAAAGAGAGTTTCCAAAGAGATCCTTCCAAAGACAGTTTTCAAGCTAGCTCTTGTCATGTACAGAGTTTCTTATCATGTGATAGTCATGCTTACAGAGAAAATGTCTCATGCTCCCTTATTAGTCAATTTTCTAAGTGTAGCAAACTGGTCCAAGAACAAAGAAGCCTTAGTCCTGGATTCTGTGCTTTCCATTGCAATCACGAGGGTTTCTTGGGAGAGTCTCTTGCAGATGGTCGAGATGGCCATGCCAAGTGATCATGTGACTTAATGTCACCATTAAGTGTTGGGGTATAACCTGATTTATAACATGTGTGAGGAGGGGTCAGAAGGAAGGTTATGTGCTATCCTAAAAAGTTTCCTTTGTTCAAAAGATGGTTGAGAATAAACAGATGTACATTCTTACACAAGGTTGATTCAGACTTTAAAGGCACCATCTTGGCAGAGTCTTTAATTTATGATGTTGAGGAATTTTGGGGTAGACTCTGTATAATTAATCTACTCTTCTTTCCGAGCTTCTCAGATCTTACACTTTATATACTTGCTATGTATTTTTTAATTGGTTTTGAGAAATTGGCACAAGTCAACCATCCATAGGGAAAAGTCCCAGTGGTATATATTAGTACACAGACTCCATTGAAAGCATCAGTCATTCTGTTGATTACTACAGAAAATACTCTCCACTCATCCCTCAATTTAAAAAAAAAATTGTGTTTACAGTAATCCACATTCAATGGAAGTCTATGGGCAATGCTTGTGAATGCTAAAAGGCAGAAATGTTGTAATTATTTTCTATTGCCCTGGCAGACATCGGCATATATTATGCCATGCTGGGTTACCCAGAGTGTTTCTTAAAAACCTGTTTCTTTGAAATGACTAGCACATGCTTGCATCGTCATCCTCCATGGTTGAGAAATAATCTCAGGGCTCTTTAATTTCTTAATGATTGTTTTTTTTTTTAAGTGTGAATGCATATTTGTATGCCACAAACAGCTTTGCAAGTTTGAAAGTTTGTACAACTGTCTTGGTTTTAACACATTTTGTGGTATTCAAAAGTTTAAGACATTGAAAATCTTGGAAACATAATGTTTAAAGATTTTGATATATTTAAACCCTGGGACTAGATATGGATTAAGGAACGAAAAAAATGTCATAATGTTTGAAGTTTTTCAGAGTGATTTTGCTTGTAACCAGTTAATAATGTTAATGTTTGTTTCCATATTTTTTTCATGAAACCAAAGATTCAAGATTAAAATAAAATTTAAGGTCAAAAGTTAAATTCTCATTAATATTAACTGAATTACTGTTAGATATAAAGCAATAATACTAATTTAATGCTGCTGGATTTTGACTGAGAAGCAGATCTGTAATTAAAATTAAATTATACAAATAGTTTGTTTTATTTAGGCCTCACTTTGAGAAAATATTTGGTTTCGTATGACTCACGCTATTACAACTTAAGAGCAATGAATGTGTGTTCCCTTCTGTTTTCCCCCAATGTTGGTTATTAAAGCAGTAAAGTTGATTTGGGACTTTATTAGCTCTAGAAGAGCATGTGCTGTGTATGTTCTGTGTGATTACACCAAGGTTTAAAAAAAAATCTAATAATTTAGCCTACATAAGGTGGCGTTTAGTCCAAATGCGATCATACAGGAAAAAGATATATTAATTGATTTTAGATGGCCATTTTTTAATAATTTGGTGGCTATACCTTATATAAAGGATTTATTTATTGAAAATTATAATTTTTTATATGGGCTAGTGTATACTACACTTGTTATGATTTCTATGCTGATCAGTATCTAAAATCTGAAAAAAAAAAAAAATATATATTGCTTATTTTCAGTAATTTTGGTGAAGCAAGTCACTTATTTTAGGCATTTATTTTAATGATTTTTTTTAAGACCAGGTCACTTGTTTCTCCTGTGAGACCAGGCAACAGTATAACTGGAACAGTATATCACCCACCCTTAGCATATTACTGTAATTTGTAAAAAATTAAAAATTAAAAAAAATATGAGGAAAATACATGAAGTGTATCTGCAGTGCAGCACTAGCATCACCACATAAAATGTTTTAAAAAATCAAACAGGTCTACCGAACACCCCTACCTGCCATTGCTAAAACCATTGGTTGAGCCATTAGATACTTCCAGCTAAATTGCAGCAGTAAAATTGCTGGGTTATCTCTATTATTGTCTGTGAGGGTTAGGGTTAGGGGATAGAATCTATAGTTTGCACAGTATAAAAATCATTATGTCTATGGAGAGTCCTCATAAGGATAGCCGTACCAACATGTGTGTGTGTGTGTGTGTGTGTGTGTGTGTGTGTGTGTGTGTACTAGGGGTGTAAAAGTTAAAATTTCGAATGGTTCGGTTTGTATCACGGTTTAAGGGTAACATTTCGGTACAGTTCGGTATTTACTATGTTCATAAATAAAAATACCAAAAAATACTTCCAAATCCAAAGTTAAAAATACTGTATTTGGTTACAACCACTTCAACAGGTTTGCCTTAAATAAAAATCATGGTTTTACTATAGTAACATATATATTTGTAGTAAAATCATAGTAACCACAAAATCAATTGTTACTGTCATGGTTATAATATATAATAAAACCATTGTTACTATATGGAAACTTTAGTATTACTGTTGTAAAACCATGGTTAATTGTATCAAAACCATGATTTCTGCTAAGAAAACCCTGGTGACAGCAGTCATGGTTAATTCAGTCATGATTACTACAATATTACTACAGTAAAACCATGGTTAATTTTCTTTAGGGACCTGATCTATAAAAAAAACATTTTCTCTAATTACTAAATCAACATTTTAACTTAATACCTGCACTATCACGCTACATGTGTCAACATAAAGTGCATTTCAAACTCAACTCAACATATATTCAGCATTCGGAAGCTGTACATCACTATAGAAGGAATCTTGTTGTTAATCTAGATAGTATAAAGGTCAGGGATGCTCTAGTGTTTTAATCATATGCTGAAATCCCACATCTTCATCAACAGTGTATGGCAACATAACTTTATGGAAATGAACTCCACAAGTGTTTTAGTTGTTGTTTCATGTATGTCTGAATTATCAATGAGTGCCTGCTTAAAAACGGAAGGGAGTGTGTGCAGTTTCGTCTCACTTGGGGCTCTTGGTGTGTTGCATGCTATCTTTCTCTGGGTGATATCGGCATACATGATTAATCATATATCTGCACTCGCGTCAAGCAATGTCTTCAAACAGTGCCTGTTTTGTATATTTTTTTGACCATCGTTGTTGTAATTGACTGCAAAAAGAAAATGATCCTAGACGGCACTTGCCATTTTCAACTACATACAACTCGTGCAGAACAGTGATGTCATCAAGTTGATCCATGTGAATCACAGGCAGAGCATATCCATTTACAGATCCATTCTGGTGCATTAGCGGTGATTGTAACTGTGCGTGTCTATTTGATGCTTTGTTTTCTTCGCCAAACCTTGTGCTTCAGAAACTTTCTGTCTTTTCTATGGCTATAAAAAAAAAAAAAACGGAGTGCAAATAGCCCATCTTGTTGGCAAAGGTTAATTACACTAATTCCGACCACCACTGCTCAGACCAAGCTCAACACAGCCATGACAGATTTCTTTGGGGTCAATGCTTACCCCAAATCTATAGACTATAGTGGGTGACAAACCATACTGTTCGGTTTCTTACAGAGAATTGTTACAACCCTAGTGTATACTGTATACTATTTACTAGAAGCACACTAATGCCTCCTTTACAGATGTATTTCACTGTCGTACAGAAAGACATGGCCAGATGTGCCCACATCACTATGTCGCGCACTGATCGAGTGGGAGGGAGAGAGTGTCTGACTTCAATTTCCTTATCACCTAAATGAACCCTGAGTCCCTGACCTCTGCTGAGAGAGACTGGGTGGGAACAGAAAGATAAGACCAGGGACTCAGTGATGAAGCACTACAAAAGAGGAATTTCCAGACAAATAGGTCCACTTTGGTGGCAGAACAAGAAAAAAGCTTGACGCTCACTTTCCAAAAGATTCCATTGTCCACAGGGTAGATTTCCAAACTGAAATAATATTTATTACAAAAAAGTAATAAAAGTAAACAAAGGATTGAGAAGATATAAAGTGGATTGAATCAATCTGTTTCACATGGAGTCAGGCCGTGAGGTCAAAGACTGTCACTTCTGGTTCTGGCCACGCCCTCAGGTGAAGTCACAGGTCCTTTATTCCCAGAGGCCTTACATCTCCTGCTTCAACCCCTAGGTGGTGTCAACTCAAATAACATTGGGTGAAATAAATAATTATTTAACACAAATAAAAATAATCCTTATTTTAGCTCCTACAATTAGACTGTCCTTTTTTTGTGTATCTATAATACAGTAGACTAGGGATACGTGGTATACTAACAGAGTATCACTGTACCAAAATATTTAAAACGGTATGATATCATCTTGTTGTTAATTTTGTTACCATTATTAAAGTATGTGGATGTGCGCCACAGTATGAAGAGGCACCTCTCTGCCCTTTCATCTCCTTCACACACACACACACACACACACACACACACACAGGCACGCACTCGAACACACACACTAGCGTAACACACAGTACTAATGCTTGATTTTCATGCAGTGTGTCCAATAGTATCCATCTGCTGAGCCACAAATCAGTGTATTGAGTGTAGAAATGGCTGTAACCTCTCAAATGAACTCTTTTTCCTTTGCAGCTCAGATATTTCAACTCACGAGTCATGGGAAGTTGATAAAATGAACTCTTCACTAACAGGAAAAACTTCAAAGATCTTTCAAAATAAAATTCCAGCTGAAATGAGAGCTCTATTCAACTGATTGCATGAAATTGAAGACGTTGTGACAGAAAAATAGTATTACTGTATAAAAGTGTATTATTCAAAGCAGTTGCAGTAATACTCATAGTAACAATAATATCATATTAAATTATTATATTATTAGTATTATTATCTGTAAGCAATGTGACATAAGCAAGTGTACTGAATATCAGCATGTTGGGATTCAGCCATAGCAGCCTTTTGCCTAAGGTAATCAGATTGTTTTAATTTAATATTTCATTAAGTGTATATATATATATATATATATATATATATATATATATATATATATATATATATATATATATATATATAAGGTAAGGTAAGGTAAGTGTACACTTTTTTGTCCCAAATAGGAAATTTGTCTTGGGCTCAGAGCCACTGCTTCAAAAAACAAATACAAAATAAAATACAAAAATATATATACAAGAGGACTAATAGAATCCTTTACCATTTACTATTTAATAATCTCACTGCCAATGGAACAAATGAATTCCTGTATCGATTCAACCTGCACTTTGGCTATCTAAACTACCTGCCTAATGGTAGCATCTTAAATTTAGAATGTAAGATATGTGTTGGATCATTTAAAATCTTCTGTGCCTCCCTAAGCACAGAATTTTCATACAGAGCCTGAAGGTAATATTGGTCTTTTTTTCCCGTAATCTTCATTGCTGTTTCACTGAGACGTGCAAGCCATACCACAACTGTATGCCATACCACAATTGCCATACCACAACTGTATGCCATACTTCATCATACTCTCTAAAATCATCTGATAAAACAAATACATAATCTTACTATTAACACCATCAATTCTAAGCCTTCTCAAAAAGTACATCCTCTGTTGCAACTTAGAGCAAAGGTTATCAACATGAACTTGCCATGTAAACATATTATCAATATAGACACCAAGGTATCTATATGACGTAACCTGTTTAATGGATTCCTTGTGAATCAGTACTGGGTTGTGATCCCCAATGGACTTCGGATCAAATATGATCTCCATCGTTTTCTTCACATTTACAATAAGCTGGTGAGCATCACACCAGTTTCTAATAATGCACAGATTTTGCTCTTATGGAAAGAAATTGGTACTTTTATTCACCAAAGTTGCATTCAACTGATCACAATGTATAGTCAGGATATTATTAACGTGAAAAATTACTATTACAATTTGAAAAAAAAAATACAAAAATCGGAACTTCTCATCAAAAAATCCTCCACGTGCAGCAATGACAGCTTTTCAGATCCTTGGCATTCTAGCTGTCAGTTTGTCCAGATACTTGCTGTAGCACTTGCCATAATTGTGGCTGTCTTGTCAGTCACTTCTCACACACCTTACAGTCTAGCTGATCCCACAAAATCTCTATGGGGTTAAGAACCATAACACTATTTCCAATTATCTGTTGTCTAATATCTGTTTCTTTGCCCACTCCAACCTTTTCTTTTTGTTTTTGTTTTCTGTTTCAAAAGTGGCTTTTTCTTTGCAATTCTTCTCTTAAGGCCTGTACCCCTGAGTCTTCTCTTTACTGTTAATGAAACTGGTGTTGAGTGGGTAGATTTCAATGTGAGGCATCTATTTCTAAACTAGAGACTCTGATGTATTTATCCTCTTGTTAAGTTGTACATCTGGTCATCCACATCTGTTTCAGTCCTTGTTAGAGCCAGTTGTCCAAAAACAAACACAAGACAATGTTAAGCTTCATTAAATGAACCAAATAGCTTTCAACTGTGTTTGATATAATAAGTGATTTTCGAGTAAGAAATTAACAATTTAGCATGATTACTCAAGGATAAGGTGTTGAAAGATGGCTGCTGGAAATTGGGCATATGTAGATTTGATCAAAAATTACTTTTTTCAAATAGTGATTGTGCTGTTTTTTACATCAGTAATGTCCTGACTATACTTTGTGATTAGTCGAATGACACTTAAAGTACCAATTTCCTTCTAAAACAGCAAAATTTTTACATTATTCCAAACCTTTCGCCACCTGTGTGTGTGTGTGTGTGTGTGTGTGTGTATATATATATATATATATATATATATATATATATATATATATATATATATATATATATATATATATTTTACAAAAAAGTCTTCTTTTTAGAAGAGGGCGGGGGTCCATGCTAGGCTTTTTAGAAGAGGGCGGGGGTCCATGCTAGGCTAAAAACAAATGCTAGCCAGCCGGCTCAACCATCTATCCTGCTCTCAAATGTTTGCTCCCTGGACAATAAACTGATCTACATCCGACTCCAGCAGACTACGCAGCATGAGCTTAGAGACTGCTGCATCTTTGTTTTCACAGAGATGTAGCTCAGCGACAGAGTTCCGGATGCCGCCATTCAGCTAGATGGGCTCGCCTCGTTTCTTGCCGACAGAAATGCAGCTCTGTGCGGTAAGACTTGTGGTGGTGGCTTGTGTGTTTACATCAATATGGAATGGTGCAATAACTCTATGCTAGTCTTTAGTTACTGCACATTGCTGGTGGAGCTTGTGACTGTTAGATGCAGACCTTTTTATTTACCTCGGAAACTCACCACTGTTATTATAACCTGAGTTTACTTTCCCCCCAGCGCTAATGCTAGGGAAGGGCTCGGTGAACTGTATGGGGCTATTAGTGAACTGCAGAACGCTCACCCTGACAGACTGTTTATTGTTGCCGTTTATTTCAACCATTCGCATCTCAAGACAGTGATCCCTAAATTCCATCTGTATGTGGATTTTGCAACAAGAGGGGCGAACACACTTGATCTTGTTTACACAAACATCTCAGGCGTGTACCGGGCCAAGCCCCGCCTCCACCTCGGCTACTCAGACCACATCTCTGTTATGCTAATTACAGCATACAGACCGCTTGTCAGATGCACAAAACCGCTTCAGAAGCAGGTGAAAACCTGGCCAGCAGGAGCCATCTCTGCTCTTCAGGACTGTTTTGAGTGTACTGACTGGCACATGTTCAGGGAGACTGCAACATATGGCAACTCTACCAACTTGGAGGAATACACAGCGTCAGTGACCAGCTACATCATCAAGTGCATTGATGTCACCTTTTCCAAGACTATCACCACACGCTCCAACCAGAATCCGTGGATGACTGCGGAGGTGTGTGCGCTGCTGAGGACCCGAGACTCCGCCTTCCGAGCAGGTGACAAGGCTGCCCTAAGAACAGAGAGGGCCAAACTGTCCCGGGCAATCAGAGAGGCAAAGCGCACACGCCCAGATAATCCACAGTCACTTCCTGGACAGTGGCGACACGCGGCACATGTGGACAACATCAGTTGACTATCACCAACTACAGGACAACATCAGTTGCCTGTTACAGAAGTGCCTCCCTTCCAGATGCGCTGAATGACTTCTGCGCTCGGTTTGAGGCGCAGAATGATGTGGTGGCGAGGAAGACCACCCCTCCGCCCAATGACCAGGTGCTCTGTCTTACCACGGCTGATTTGAGGAAAACTCTACGTAAAGTCAACCCACGGAAGCCAGAGGATGTGCAGACTAGCTGGCAGATGTTCTTACCGACATCTTCAACATCTCTCTGAGCAGCGCCATCGTTCTAACATGCTTCAAGGCCACCACCATCGTCCCATGCCAAAGAAGTCTTCAGTGTCCTGCCTCAATGACTACTGTCCCGTTACACTCACACCCATCATCATGAAATGCTTCTAAAGGCTCGTCATGAGGCACATTAAGACCCAGCTGCCCCCCTCACTAGACCCTCTGCACTTTGCGTATCGTCCCAACCGTTTATGACGCCATCGCCACCACCCTCTTTCTGGCCCTCACCCACCTAGATAAAAAGGACTCATTCGTTCGAATGCTGTTCATAGACTTCAGCTCAGCATTCAACACAATCATTCCTCAGTACCTGATTGGAAAGCTGAACCTGCTGGGCCTGGACACCTCCCTCTGCAACTGGATCCTTGATTTCCTGACCTGGAGACCTCAGTCAGTCCGGATTGGGAACAGCATCTCCACCACCACCACATTGAGCACTGGGGCCCCATAGGGCTGTGTGTTCAGTCCACTGCTGTTCACTCTGCTGACTCACGACTGTGCAGCAATGCACAGCTCAAATCACATCATCAAGTTTGCCGATGACACGACCGTGGTGGGTCTCATCAGCAAGAACGACGAGTCAGCATTCAGAGAGGAGGTGCAGCAGCAAACGGACTGGTGTAGAGCTAACAACCTGTCTCTGTATGTGGACAAAACAAAAGAGATGGTTGTTGACTTTAGGAGAGCACAGAGTGACCGCTCTCCACTGAACATCGACGGCTCCTCTGTGGAGATCGTCAAGAGCACCAAATTCCTTGGTGTTCACCTGGCAGAGAAACTCACCTGGTCCCTCATCACCAGCTCTATTGCCAAGAAAGCCCAGAAGCGTCTCTACTTTTTTCGAAGGCTGAGGAAAGCACATCTCCCACCCCCCATCCTCACTACTATTCTATAAAGCGATTATTGAGAGCATCCTGAGCAGCTGCATCACTGCCTGGTTTGGGACTTGCACCGTTTCGGACCGCAAAGCCCTGCAGAGGATAGTGAGGACAACTGAGAAGATCATCGGGGTCTCTCTTCCCTCTGTCAAAGACATTTACAAAAACACTGCACCTGCAAAGCAAACAGCATTGTGGATGACCCCACACACTCCTCACACAAACTCTTCACCCTCTTGCCGTTTTGCTAGAGGTACCGAAGCATTCGGGCCCTCACGGCCAGACTGTGTAACAGCTTCTTCCCCCAAGTCATCAGACTCCTCAATACTCTGAGACTGGACTGACACACACACGTGTCCTGAGTTGCACTTTAATTATTGTCACTTTATACCTGGCTGCTACCTCAATAACTGATATGTCCATATAACACTATCTCATAGTATGTTAAGTTTACATTTGGCATTTTTAGAAACTGTCATCTTTTTGCACTACTGTGTACTATTGTCCTGTTCATTTTTAGTAATTTATTGTACTCTCCCGTACTTTTTGCACATGTTTGCACGTGCACTTTATGTAGAAATGTTATTTAGTCTGTGTAGTCTCATGTGGTTCTGTGTTTGTCCTATGTTGTTTTATGTAGCACCATAGTCCTCGAGGAACGTTGTCTCGTTTCAGTGTGTACTGTACTAACTTTATATGGTTGAACGACAATAAAAAACACTTGACTTGACTAAATATTATATTTTCATTTAAAGATGTTGTAACACAGATCAAATTCATGGGCAAGGAAGAGGCGAGAAACCGGCTTAACATATAAACTAAAGGTTTAATGAAGAACTCAAAAGACAAACACATAAGATAACGGACATCCGTAATTGAGCTCTCTCTCCCGATCGCCGTCTGCGAGTGGCCTTTATCCCTCTTGACGGCGTAATTAGCCTAATACGGGACCGGGCGTGCGTAATCACGCGCCGGTCCCGCCCTCCACCGTGCCACATTCCTCCCCCGTTCTTTCAGGCTGGGGACCCCCGGCCTGACGTACATCCCCTGGGGGGGGGGGCGCCTCCCGCGCGGTCTGCCAGCAGGTCATCCCCATTAACCTGGACGAGGGAGGGGCAAGGGGAGGGAAACAAAAAACAATTAAAAATGGGGGGGAGGGTTCCTGCACTGGGCGGTACCTCCCCTCCCACAAACACCATAATTTTAAAAAGAGGGGCAACGGGAGGGAAACAATTAAAAATGGGGGGGGGGGGGGGGAGGTTCCTGCACTGGGCGGTACCTCCCCACCCGCGAACACCATAATTTAAAAAAAAAAAAAAAAAAGAGGGAAAAAGGCCAACGCAGAGCGGTAGCGAGAGAGAGAGGAGAGAGAGATTAATAAAAATAATAATAAAAAAAAACACCTAACTTACCGGTTCTCTGATACGCCGTAGCTCGTTCCTCAGCCACTCCTCCACCCTCTACCGAACGGCAGCCGCGCCTCTCCAAGCGGATTCGAGGCAGTCCTCAGCCCCTGGCGGACGGAACGCCCCGCCGCGTTCTCGGGGAGCCGAAGGGGACTCCCCCGCCCCTGGCAGCGGTTCTCCCACTCCAGGCGGTCGGTCGCGATCCCCTCCCCGCTCGCGGACGGCAGTCTTCCCTCGACCCCTCCGCGTTTCAGCGGCTGGTAGGGGCATCCTCCGCCCCTGGCAGCGGCCCTGACCGCTCCAGGCGGTCGGCTATAGGAGCCCCTTCTCCCCTCACGGTCGGCGGCCATTCCTCCGCGTCCAGGCGGCTGGGCTCCTCGTTCCCCGGCAGATGGCCGCGGCTGCTTCTTTGGGGTAGTGGCGAGAACTCAGCTACGGCGCATCCCTCTTCCTTCCCGGGCTTTCGGCACCAATGTAACACAGATCAAATTCATGGGCAAGGAAGAGGCGAGAAACCGGCTTAACATATAAACTAAAGGTTTAATGAAGAACTCAAAAGACAAACACATAAGATAACGGACGTCCGTAATTGAGCTCTCTCTCCCGATCGCCGTCTGCGAGTGGCCTTTATCCCTCTTGACGGCGTAATTAGCCTAATACGGGACCGGGCGTGCGTAATCACGCGCCGGTCCCGCCCTCCACCGTGCCACAGATGTACAGTATGTATTTGATTAAACACAATTTAATCATAATATTTAATTAAAACATTTAACATGGAATCCAGAAAATGTAAAAGGAAAGGCATAATTTGTATCCATAAGACTTTGTGCAGTTCATTTAGACAAGTAATTTTCTGTGTAATTTCATCAAAAATCTGAGTTTTTACATTTTAAAGTATCGAGTTAGTATCGATACCAAGTTACCAGGGCTGGTATCGTACCGAAGACAAAATGTTGGTATCTGAGAAACCCTACAACCCTAGACACATACCTACATGCACATACATTACTGCAATATAGATCTTTAGTTTGTGGCATGATAGACATTTTATTTATGCATGATAATCATGCATGTGTATGTATAGGAAAATGTACATACCACTACACAGCTTTTGTACTGTAAGCGTTAAAAAGTGTCTAAAATTGTATCCAAACACACTCATATCCAACAGCCACCCAAACACGGTCACTTTAAATGTATTGTTCACCCAAAAATTAAAATTATGTCTTCTTTTACACACCATTATGTTGTTTCAAACCCACATCACTTTTGTCCCCCCATGGAAAACAAAAGGAGATGTGAGAGAAAAATGTTAGTTTCAGTCACAATTAACTTTTTTTTTTTGCGTGCTATAAAAGTCAATGGTGACTGAGGCTATCATTTTGCCTTTTTTGTTCCACAGAGGAAAGAAAGCAATATTGGTTTGAAGCAATGTGGTGTACTATAACTTAAAGCAGTGATTCCCAACCACTGTGCTGTGGCACACTAGTGTGCCTTGATAGATTGTCAGGCTCGCCCCGCTCCGAACAGGACTCGAACCGGCGTCTTCGGCATGGGAGGTGGGTGCACTAACAAGGAGGCTTAAGGCTACAGCCTCTAGCATCAGTCGCTAGTGCACCTCTTGAGGTCAGAATAGTGAGGTTTACACACTGCACAGCTATCTACCAGCTGGCTCCCGTTACACATGGAAAATTATAAAATTCAACAAAATAAATAAATGCGTAAATAATATATAAATAAATAATCGTGTGTCAGATTCCTGCTTGATTGATTACAGCAGTACAGGGGCATAGCAGTCATGTTAAATGTGGAGGGAACACAGCTGTCAGTAGGTGGCTCACACAGACCCAACACTTACAGTGCAGTATTTATATATTGCAGTATATGTTGACATAAAAGTATGGTATAAGTGTTATATCAATATATACATATTATTTACTTTTAAGGTTTGTAGTATTTTAAAGTTTCAAGTATTGCAAAATAAGCTGCAAAAATAAATGGCATCTTCTGGAGCACTTGTTTCACACATGGCAATAAAACACTGAGCACAAGCTGGTCCTGAATAAATAATTTAATCAATGACAATAATGTCAATTGTGCATGTGCACAATTAAATGTTTTACTCTGCATTGTGGGATTTATGCCAAGTGGATGGAGTGTGTTGACTATGTTCACCAAAATGAATTTATATCCATTTAAAAAAATTAGTGACCATTTCTGGTGATGCCTGTAGGTGGTGACAAATTAGTGTCTTATGTGAAATTATTTAGTCACTGAATCAATAATCAAATTAAATTTTTAATTCTGTAAAATTTGTATGTCTAGAGACCTACAAAGAGAATTTAGTAGAGGATTTAAGCATTATAAAAACAAAGCAAAGCTATGATTTCCCTACATTTTATGAGCTGCTGAGAATGAATTTGATCAAAAGACAACAATAATAGTCTTATAACAATTATGAGTTTCAATAGTGTCTGTACGTTTACATATACACTACCGTTCAAAAGTTTGGGGTCACTTACTCATTCTTTATTTATTTATTTATTTCACATTTTAGAATAATAGTAGTCAGCAAAACTATGGAATAATAGAAATGGAAATATGGGAATTATTTTGTGACCAAAAAAATCCAAAATAAATCCAAAACTATGTAATATTTTAGCATCTTCAAAGTAGTCACCCTTTGCCTAGATTTTGCAGACATGTACTCGTGACATTTTCTCAACCAACTTCTTGAGGAATCACCCCGGGATGCTTTTTAAACAGTATTGAAGGAGTTCCCATCTATGTTGGGCACTTATTGGCTTCTTTTCTTCATATTTTGATCCAAGTCATCCATTTCAAAAACTTTTTTTTTTTTAGGAAATTTTAGATTTGTAATTAAATAAATGTATATGTTTTGGCAGAATAATATTTTGTCTACAAAGTTAATTTCAAACTTTTAAGCATACACCTTCAGATCAAAAGATTTTTAAGATCATGAGAAACATTTCAGACAAGTGACCCCAAACTTTTGAACGGTAGTGTATATATTTGTGGCATGGAGGATGGCGGGGCCTGGCCAGAATGACGCACCACAATATGGACTTCAAATGCACAAGTGTTCTAAGAACACAGCAGATCTTTTTTCCTACAGTTTGTCCACTGCACACCAACATACTGTAGAGGTAAAAACCAGGAGCTGAAATTAAAAATAGTTTACATATTTAACACAGATCTAGTAATCTGTTAAATTGGCAAAAACAACCAATCAAACTATTACCTCACAAACATAATGTAAAAGCATAACTTAATGAAGACGCATGCGCTCCATTTACAATGTGTGCTTAAAAGAGAGATTGTCCTTTTAGTTTTTTCTGGTGTGAATTTCATGTAATGTTGCCAATGAAGAATGATATGCTGTTAAGTAATTCTCATTTGTTCCTCATCTCTAGATAATTAATTTAGATCAACATTTATGCTGATAAAAAAAACTGGATAAATGAGCATTGTTTAAAGTAACTTTGTAGAAATCAATGGCGTCACGTTGATTAAACTGTCTGACTGACGGCCTATTACATAAAGGTCGTTTTGGCTCATGAAACTCAGCTGTGATTGGCTGGATGGTTGCTCAATCAGCCCAAATTAACAAAACACAAAGAATACTGTATACAAATCCACCATTTGAACTCTGTATAGGTTTAGCTTGGAAACGTGCGGGGGTGTTACCTTTATAAAGAGAGGGGACATGTCCCCCATGGCTGCTACGCCCTTGCAGCAGTAGTCAATCATGTACTTGGCAACCAAAGTCCTACCGAGGCAGATCGCTTGATTGGTTACAGCTATGGCCAATCATGCGCTTGGCTTCAGCAGTGTGTGCGCAGTGAATCTGTGTCTGACAGGAATGGAACTTGAACTCTGAAGAAAACAAGCTGTAATGACCTGGGACATGTTCCGACTGACTGAATGAGAGGGGGAATGTTGTTCACTCACTTCAGCATCTTTCATCTTCCTTGTTCATCAAGGAGAGAATATTAAATATAACCTTATCTTTTTCAGGTATCAGAGACGCCAGTTATTAAACTAATTTAAATTCACCAAGAAAACATTTAGACCTAAACATAAGTGACTCAATGTATTACTTTCTGCTATCAAAGCAACTTCCATTTTTTTTTCTCTCTCTCTCTCTAATCCAAACACTTGTTTTCAATTGTGAACATCTCTTGCTTTCCTCTGTAGTAAACTTGTAAAATTGCCCCTCCGTGACGCTTTCTGCAATGCTTGTCATGTGGACGGCAATGATGCTGGCATTGAATCGAGCGTTGACGCCTTGACTAAAATGCATTTTACAATGCAATAAAAATGCCTGGAAGTGGAGGAATGGCCGCCGACCGCGAGGGGAGGAGGGGCTCCCAACCAACCACCTGGAGCATTTACGCTCCCAGGGGCAGGGGAGACCCCTACCGTCCACCAAAAATGCAGCGGGGCATTCCACCTGCCTTGGTCCGGAGGTCTGCCTCCGATCCGCCCAGGGAGGCATGGCTGTTGTCCATTAGAGTGGTGAGGAGTGGCCGAGGACCAAGCTACGGCGTATCGGAGAACCGGCGGAAAATTTTCTATTTTTTTCTCTCTCTCACTGCCGCTCCGTGTTGGCCTTTTCCCTCTCTTTTTAAATGTTTTATTAATTTGGCACGATCGCTGTAATGGTGTGTAGGTGCCAAAATTTTTTGGGTTTCCCTCCCCTTATCCCCTCCCGTGATCCAGGTAGACGGGGATGACCTGCCGGCAGACAGGGCGCAAGGCATCCTTAAACACTAAAGTCTCTTGAAAGATTTCGGTTGTGAACGACTCAAAATGATTCAATGACTCACTCATAGCACATAATGTAAGACTCTCATTTGTTGTCACATAGTGACATCTCCAGAAGGGGTCACTGAACTTATCAGTAAATATAATTAAACAAATCTGTGAGACAGAAGCATGCCACACCTAAATACCCTTTATTTTTGCAGCCAATTTTGCACAAGTTTGTTTTACTTGAATCATTCAAATCGCTGCAGTTGGTGCTTTTAGCTTATTCTTGAAAAAAATATCCCCGGAAAAGATATTCCTGGGCCAGTGGATTCTCTCATTTTTTTTCATGAGTTGCATTCCTGAATTTGCTCTGGCATTGCAAGAATTAATTTGCAAGAACAAATCTACAAATTAGAAAAGAAAATGTTTTTTTTTATTACACAATTAGCGCTCTTGTCACCTGTGACCTCATTACACAGTATAATTACATGACTTGAGACTGATGTGCTGTGGTATTTTTATATTTGTAAAAAGTGTGCCGTGGCAGAAAAAAGGTTGGAAAACACTGCCTTAAAGTGGCTGTTTGTGTGTGAGGATGTGTATTTTTAGCCTGCATGTCTCTAACCTTCCGCTCCAGACACAGAAAAATCCATACTCTCCAGTGGACTTGCTTTTGTGGCCCTTTAAATAATGCATAGAAGCCTCTGGGAAAACACAAACAGTCCTCTGTAAAGCTACACAAGTACTTTTCTCTTTAGACCTCCATAAAGCTCAAAAATTTTACAGCTTAGCTACTCGTGCCTCTCCCTCTTGAACATCGCCATGGCACTGGTCATGTTTGACACATTCTCAGAAACACTCATAAGTCTTAACATCTTCAATCCCACAGGAGTCATTAGTACTGTTCCTGATGACAACTTGCCAAACACTACATTCTGTGCTGTTTTGCCCTTTGAGTACATTGATTTTGTTTGTCCTCAGATAATATGGTGCCACTGAATTTGTGTATCTGATTACACTGGCCATGTAAATGGCCATGAGGGAGGCCGGTCAGCTAAAACATAATTTTCAACACAAGAAAATGCTGGATTCTAAAACAAATGTCAAGAGGAAAACAAATATTCTCTTACATTGACAAAATAGACATTTGATGCAGCAATTGAGTCTAAGACCTGGTCAGAGAGGAGGATCTTAGATACAGATATTCATCAGTGAAATGTCACAGAGATGGCCAAATGATGCAAGGATGACCATACTGCCCTCTGTAGGTCTGCTTTCAAATAGCAAATTTGGGAAAACTCTATGTAGAGTTCACAAGTACATAAAAGTTGCCCAAGTCTGCGTATCAATAAGTGTAACGAATATCAAATTTGGATAGTGATTACATATTCTCCATTTGACGGTTACTTTCATTTCTAGAAGAGTAGCAATGGTTCCACTTGTTGCTATTAGCACCTTTGTTTTAATCTGACAAATAGCAAGTTTCTGTTTGATTTCATGTTAATTGTTGTTTACTTAATACATTCATTAATAAATCGATTTTCATTAAAACATTCAACAAGCAATCAAAAATAATCATATTAGATGCCTGAAAATTGTCATCCAAAAGAATGCAGCACTTTACTGATTATAATTTTAGATGTGTAATTGTAATCAGTCGCAGATTACATTTCAGAAGTAATCTACCCAACACTAATGGGGATACAACACACAAAAAGTCCTTAAAATTGCATGTTGAAATGTATTCATATTATTATTATAATTGCTACATAGGCCTACAAATATGTCAAATTAATTATATGACATAGTCTGAGTTGGAAAACTA
The DNA here is from genome assembly GCA_032164185.1 of Moxostoma hubbsi. Classification (NCBI taxonomy): domain Eukaryota; kingdom Metazoa; phylum Chordata; class Actinopteri; order Cypriniformes; family Catostomidae; genus Moxostoma; species Moxostoma hubbsi. Next base: position 24,876,295 of record JAVLUX010000027.1, on the reverse strand, counting down.
ACAAGTGAACCTGTATTTAATGTCATATGGGTAATATTTTCTTTGACCTTGCACAGTTTTGCAAATCATGACTTAAGTGGCTGATTATGACTTTATAAATATATATCAACACATTTTTACTGAAACACATCTCTTGAAAAACAATACATTTTAATACATTACAGAATCATAGAAATGATGCTTCGAAATGAGGTGGTTGTAAGGATGCCTTTTGAACTTCTCATATACGTTTACTTTAAAACACTAATGGTTAGGTTTAGGCGCTGCTTTGGTAAGGATGTCTTTTTAAATGTCTCATTTATATTTTAAAACACTATTGGTTAGGTTCAGGCAAAAGGTTTAGGTTTGGGAGGTATGTTTAAAAAAAATAAAAAATTATATATATATATATCACCTTAAAACCACGTCTGAATACGAAACCATTTTACTCGCTTTTGGCGCCCCCAGCTGGACATTTCTTTAGAAACTTGCTGCCAAATGTGATGTACAACACTTAGATTTTGTCATGTTTATGTAAATTTCATTAGACCAGGCTGTTTGTTTTTGTTCCCCACCCCCTCCTCCTCTGCTGTACATGACCCAAACAGAATAGAACTGTGACTAATTTTTGGAACGCAACACACCAGTTCCACTAATAAAAAACTATGATGGCTCTTTAACATGATGATAAATAGAGGGACTGTTCAGGCTGTAAACATACCAATTCAAATTGTCAATCACAGTTATTAATTAATAGTTATGGTAATTGAAAATTACATATGAGACAGTCATGATGTGTAAGTTACTAACACGGTAGATTCAGTCAACAGACCCCTGAAACCATTCTTTAATCTATTGAAAGATAGCCAAAAGGGTCATATATTTAATCCACAAACAGGGAAATAAGCGTGTCTATCATTATCCCTACTGAAGTTTAAATCCGCTTTTCTGCCAAGATTGGCACTTTTGCTTTTTAATCCACACTGTGTACTGATGTGGCCTGTCTCTATGGGAAGATAAATTTCCACTGCATTGAACATTGTTTGTTCATGATACCAAATGCATTAATTAATGTTTACAAATTAAAAGTGTAACCAGAATTATATTATAAAAGAATAAATTATGGCATTCACTCATGCATTTAAAGGAATCGTTTGCCCAAAAATGAACATTCTGTCATCATTTACTGACATTCATGTTGTTTCTGATGATATCCATTTTTCTGCAAGAACAAAAAAAGATGCCCCCATCTTTTTTTTGCCCCCCCCCCCCCTTCGCTAATTTCAACACAGTGACAAGTAAAAAAGAAAAAAAATCTAAATTCAAATACAATATTATAAAGTAAAAATCTTGACTTGCATAGCTTTCCTTCGCACGCTCATATGTGCATGAGATAAGCTTATGTATGCGCTTAAACCTTGCAAAAGCAAAAACTGTGCAAGTTCTCCTATTAACAATACAATTTCTCGCATAAACACATGAACATGAGAACAAGCTTTCCTCAACCACCAAAACCTATTTTAGGCCTTTAGAAGACTTCAAATATGATAGACAAGTTGCATAAACTACTACTATAGCTTTAAGTTGAGTCACTACTCCCATTGTGCCGAAATTTCTAAACGGGACATCCTTTAAAATTTCTTTGTGTTTTGCATAAGAAAGAAAGATATGCAGGTTTGGAACATAATCCATACATATTCCTTTAAATGCATGCAACACTCCCAAAAACTTGCAGTGTGTACATGGTGGTTTGGAGTTGAAAGATAAAACCAATTAGAAGCTATTTCTTTCCTTGCTCTACTTCTCGCCACCATTATCATACAATTAGATTAAAATATAGTTTTTAAAAATGCGAGACGTAATTTCACAAGACTTGAGCAAAATGAATTGGGCTGTGGATCTCAGAAATTCTAAAGCGATCGAAGCGTGCCAGATCTGATGCAAATATTAAATGGAGGAGGGGGGTGACTAGACACGTTTGTACTGCTCGGTCCTAAATGGCATTGGAAGGGAAATAAGACTTGAATGCTGCTTAAGATTGCGTGCAAGTCTACTGTTTTGCAAATGCCATTTGCAAATTGTAATGAGACTCCAGCCCCCTTTATTCATGCACAGAGACACAAAGCATGCCAGGTTATTCTCTCATTAGGCGAACTAAGTGCAAGTCTGAAACAACAAAATATATAACTAAATCAATTTGCCTCGCCGCTTTCACATACAATAAAGTCAGTCGAGGAGTGAGAAAAAACAATTTTCCTAGTTCTCCAAAGAGAGAAGCCTTGGGAATTGCAGGGAAGGCCATAAGTGCAGAGGGAAGGTGCAATGCGAGCATCAAGACAGAGGAGTATTTGATCTAATGCTAGATTTTCTGTAAAGCTGCTTTGAAACTATGTGTGTTGTGAAAGGCACTATACAAATAAAAATGACTTAACTTTACTTAGTTAGCATTACCCTGATTGGAGGAAAGTGGTTTTGGCAGCAGTCAGCTGCATTTGAGGCAAGCACAATTGCACGCCTGTGCTCCCAAGCAATTGGCAGATAGAAATACGCTCATCTATCCAAATACACTCTCCCCCCACCTTCACGACACTCATCAGTCACTCAATTTGTCTTTCCATCAGTCAAGAAGTCACTGGTGATGGGTTTAAAGTTAAGAGCCATGAGACTTTTCTACTTTTTTGATTAGCAGTTCATAAACACTTTTTGCCCTGTTTCTCACACAATGCTATCTTATAACGTCAAATCACATTTACTATAGCGCATGACTTGTAAGGCAAGACATTTTAAATTAACATTTAACATTTCAATTACTTATCAAACTACATTTACAAGCTTATTAGAGACCTGATAGGGCATTGCACTTGCCTTAACAGCAAACAAGTCATCACATGAGCAAAATAGAAGCACCTTAAAATGACATTGTCGCTATAGCAATTACATTTTTCATCTCACATTTGCTTTTCATGACACTATCGGTTAGGTTTCGGTAAGGGAGGTAAGTTTTGTTTGATTTAAAACTCGAAAAAGCATTAAGCTTCTGTTTGGGAGAACATTTAACTTACTTTTAGTGCCACCCAGTGGACATTTCACCTCAAAACTGATGTAATACATGTAATACATGTAACCTCATTATATAATTTTGCAAAAATGTTGCCACAGTCAGAATTTGTACTTTTTGAGATGAACAATCTCTTTAAGTACTCTCCTTCATTCTCCAAACATTATGTAACACCAACTCTTTGCTGCTCCAGTGCTTCACAGCACATACAATACTGTTCAAATAAGCAAACCGGATGACTGTGATTTGTACATTACACACATTACTTCCAGTAAGTTGGCTGCAAATACAAAATTATTAATCAAAATGTCACACTTGGGCTGAAACATATTCTATGGAAGCATGCAAATGCAGATCCATACTTGGTCAACACTAGCAGTAGAAGTAGGGTATGGAGAGAGTTACCTTCAAATGTCTGTGCCATTAAACCAAATATGCTATTATTCATATAGACATGAAGAGAGTGTAATTTTGTATTTACTTAAGAAGCAAAAGAAGAAAAGATATCATAGGAAGTGGTACAGTGGTTGTTTTCATACATTGGTTGCACAAATATAAAGCAAATAAAATGGCCATAAAAGGCCTGTTGAAAGTATTTATTAATTCTAGTTTATTACTATGTTCTATTATGCTGTCTAATGGTGTTTAATTGCTTGATAGTAAATATTTTTTCTTATTCCTCCTTTTCTCTATTTTTCTTTCTCAGGCTTGTAAATTCTGCTGATTCTTTCTGTAGACCTTTTACAACACTGAAGAAAACCCTCTTCTCTTCTCCACACACAAACAAGGCTGAGGAGGGAAGACCTCTCCCATAAATACTCTTTGCTCCCTATTCTCCTCTGTTCTCCCATTTTGTTGTCCTCTTTTGGCCCTCTCTATCCCCACCACACCCCAACCTTTTCATCAGGAACTCTCCCCCTCTGTCCTCTCCCCACTTGCCCTGCACTTCCTGTCCTCTCATACCTCTGAAATACGTCATGGATGCCACCACCTCGATGAACTTTCTCACTGGACATTAATATATTTGATGGGGGCAAAGCGATTGGACATTTTGGTGTACTTTAGTTTCCTCTGGTTAAAGACTACTGTATTTGATTCTCGTTTACTAATGTAAGGGAAGGACAAGAGGCTTGTTTAGTCTGCAGTGGTTGTGTTTCCTTAGGGAAGGGTGGTAGCCAGAAGCCTTCAAAGTCTATACAATGTCTCTCAAGACTTTATTTTTAGTTTTTGGTTTGATTGCATTAATTGTTATGGAGTGGAACACAATATATCTTTATAGCAATGTGTGAAATGGTGGTGGTGGGGGGGTGTACACTATATATATATATTTTATTTTTTACCAATGTACAAATATATTAATTAACTTATTTACTTTGACTGCATAATCTTTATTGGCCCCTCACAAAAAAACAAAACAAAAGAAATGTATGTTTTTAGCTAATTTTAGGGACTATTTCTAATGCTATTGATGTTTTTTTTCCCCAAGTTTTTCATTTACAAGCTCCAGTTTTTGACTGAGTTTCAATTGAGTCTTGAGACAGATTTGCAGACAGAAACCAAATCAGTCTTGTGATCCTTGTTTCTGATTGTACGCTATTTGCTTGTTGTTGTTTTTTTTTGTTTGTTTTTTTGTTTATTTGTTTTAGTTTTATTTCTTGGCGGGTGGGTGGGGGGTCAAAAAAGGCCAATGGAGGCTGTTGATTTATGGGTCTTTTTTCTTCTTTTTTTCATGTTTTTTGCTTGTGATAACAACAAAAAAGAGAGCCAGGAAAGGTACATACCATTGACGATAAAACAAAAATAAAATGTATTTGTGGGTTTGTGTGAATGAACCCATCATTTCTGAAAATGCAAAGAAAAACATGATGTGGTGAGTGAGTTATGTCTGTCTTTTGCACTAATTTAATAAAGCTGTTACTGTACTTCCCACAACTTTAACTTTAGTCATTTGTTTACTCTTAACTGGCAGACCCACCTAAGGGACTGAGTGGACACAGCTATTGTAGGGTTAACCCTGATCTATAAATGGTTAACCATGGTTCCTCAGTTGGGTCTGCCAGTTAAGAGGTTAAGTCCAGTATACTGTCAAAATAATTTTTAGGAGTACCTGGATTACATTATGGAGAAATATCATGAAATATGAATACACTCATGCAGTTGCGTAGAGGTCCAAATTGATTCAAATGGGGATAAGTAAATGCACCAACCAATGCACAACAGGATATTGGTATTTCATGGGTAAAGAAAGACCAAGTAACCTTGCATAGTAAAAGACTCTAGTCCACTAAATATCAGCCCAAGATTAGACATGTAAAGTGGGGTTAAAAGTCTGAGTGCACATTAAAAATCTGGGACTCACAATCTAATTTAAACTTAAAAATAAACAGAAATCTTAAGGGTTAAAACTTTTTTTAAACAAGAAATATTGTAAAAACAAAACTAAATATGAAATATTTAATATTGTACACTATTTCTGGGTCAATAATCGAAAGGTTTGTGATTAGAAATTTGTGACATTGAGCATGTTAACTCCTTTGTACAAAAGCTCAGATTTCCTTGATGCTCACAAGATCCTCTTTGGGACATTCTGAAATTATGCTGGGATAACTTGGATCATCTGGTTCTGCACAAAATTGTGGAGTTCATGGCAGCTCGATGGTATGCTGTCATTAAAGCATAATTCAACTGTTCAGTCAAAATGTTATGCTGAAAATATAATTTTTAATGAAACAAACTGTATTAAACTCAGACTTTTTTGACCCCCAATGTACTGTATACACAAATATACAGTATAGCTTTTCTGAATGTTATCTACATATGTATGGGAAAAACAGCAAATATTCAGATAAATCTTTTTGTACCCTTCATATTTTATTGCACCTCCCTTAAAAATGTCACTGGGGTCTAGAAATAAATACTTTACCTACTTGTCTAGTGAATCTGCTTAACAAAAATGGAAATGTCTTGGTTTGAAGGTCAAGGTACACTGAAAAATATTTGGAGTGAGGTTTACTTTAAAAAAAATCTAGGAAACAATTCCCATGCAGAAATTGCTTGTAAATTTAACAGACCATATTTTCAAGTAAAGGTTTCACACAATTCTTGGTGGCTTTCATTACAAATTATCAAGTTAACTTTGTGATACTCTGTTTCAAATAAATTGTATCCACTCTATGTACATTAAGCAAGGTAGCATTGAATTATGCAATGCTTTTTAAAATGTTATATTTTTAAATTACCTGAGTAATATTTACTTAACATTAATATATATATATATATATATATATATATATAGATAAAACATACAGTGAGGGGCAGTTCTGCGGATGGAAATGCCTTGTTGATGAGAGAGGTCAACAGAGAATGGCCAGACTCATTCGAGCTGACAAATTCTACGGTAACTCAGATAACCGCTCTGTACAATTGTGGTAAGAAGAATATCATCTCAGAATGCTATTCTTAGATGTGGGTTGGCGCTGTTTTGGCAGCATGAGGGGAACCTACACAATATTAGGCAGGTGGTTTTAATGTTGTGGCTGATCGGTGTATGTGTGTCCACGTGTGTGAATGAGAGCTTAAGAAAAGGGGAGGGGTGTGTGAGGGTGTTTCCTTCAGATATTTCAGATAATATATTAACTGTCCCCATGAGGAAAACAGTTTATAAATCAAACAAAATTAGTTTTTTAAAATGTAAAAATGCTGAAAGTTTTCTGAGAGGGTTAGGGTTAGACCCAAGCATTCAGTCTTCAGTGGTTAATTCAGCATTCAGTGGTTAATTGCAAAGAAGAGTTGGCAAAAGCAGATTTCACCAGTTCTAGGATCATATTACTCCGGATTATCGGCTCATTTAGATTTGGAGTGTCAGGCACATCCGAGAGACAGGTTAAGATAAGTAAATTGTGGATCAGTGTTAACTGGAGACGCAAACTGTTTCAAACAATTCAGTACGATTTGGTAAACTAGTTCAACTTGTTCACTAAAAAGAACTGGTTCAAAAGAACGATTTGTTCATGAACTGGACATCACTATTTCAAATTGCCAAAGTGTAAGTTTAAGTCTCAGCAGCAGTAAATGTCACCATTCTTGTACAGCTTTCCTATTTCTAAACAACGGTTTACAATCCCAGTGAGTCGTGGGGGTGTTCTAACTTTGCTCCCGAGAGAGTTGTGAGAGTGAAAGTGAGCGGGAGTGATATATGAGGCTGATTAGGGTGATATACATTGAAACATAGACATTTTCACATATTAAAAGATATTTCAGATAACAGTAACTGTTGTATTGATCAAGTTGTGGGGGGTGCAGCTCTATTTGTTGGTCATGACTTGAGTCTCAATGTGTGTGGGTGGGTGAGACGAGAGTGAAAGAAAGAGAGGATGCTTTTCAATCGAAATTGAAATAAATTTAGGATATTATAGATATTGTTTTTCATTCTTATCCGATGTACTTAACCAATGTCTTAATTGGTTATTTTGCTGTGGTAGCCTGTAGGGCTCTTTGAAATAACTGAAATAATTGGGCAAACTGACATGGAACTGTTATGGTCAAGACCTGGAACTACTTCATAGCATAGGTAAAGTGTCTTTACTTGAAAAAATAATTGCAAAGCTTAGAACGTCTGCAAACCAATCAGAATCAAGCATTTAACAGACCCATGGTGTAAGGGTGAAATAACCCTTTGTGTTGCAGTTTGAACAGTTATGCTCCAACTTATGAAAAGAACAGGAAAATAATACTTTTTTATAAACCTTTAGCTGCAACACTTTTATGTGAATTTCCCCATTCAAGGGTCTGATAAACAAGCAGCCTTGATTGTGCATTATTATAAAAAATTATATATATTTTTTATTTTTTTTATAGTTACTGCAACATAAAAGAATAATGCAGGGCCAGCTTTGTAATCAGCCCTGCTGTATGTATCACAATTGCATTGTGATTTCTTACTGCATCCTTAATCACTCTAAACAAATACTAGAGCCACCATCCTGGCAGAAGTTGGTTGTATGAATTCACTGGCTTGTCGAAAAAATTGCTCTTTGTAAAAGTACAAATGTGCGAGACCCAGCTGAATGGATTGAAATCAATAAATGACCATGATTGGCCATTTGGATCTGGGTAATGAAATGTAATTGGAACATGGCTTTGATTTGACAAGTGAGCACAGGTGCTATGAAGTAGTTCAGTTTAAGTGAAGCTACTGGGGCTGTGATTAAGATTTTCAAGATAAGCCTCTAACCTCTCGGTCTGAGCAGAAAGTTGAAGACCTCATGAATTCAAAACTGGAGGTTTTGTGGATTTTGGTCCATTTCATTAGCTTTGAGTCCATCCATATCAGTGGTTCTCAGCAGGGTAAAACAATAAATATATAATACATAAATACAGTGATCTGCTAAAAAGCGAAGAGAAAAAGTTTTTCATATACTGTCATTTTTTTTTTTTACTCTTCGTCATGTGATTTTATGGGCACTTTTGTTTTCTTTGTATAATGAATTATTTTGGTACTGTGTTAATTTGATACTTGATGCCCGATGTATAATTTGGGTCCTAAAGAAAAAACAATTGAGAACCACTAATTTATGTTAGTGCTTTTAAAAATTTACAAAACCATCTTTTATCATATACAATAAATGAAATGTACTGTCTGGAAAATGGATCCAAAATATTGATAATTTTGTTCAAAAGGCTGTGTACATTTTTTTTGTCCAATCAAATGTCCTCTGTCAGTGACTACTACTTAGAAGCAATTCATGGACTTGCTTGGCTGTGACTTAAATTAAAACCCTGAAATATCAGTGAATTTAACAATTGTCATTTCCAAGTCTAGAAAATGAAAATGAATATTTATTAAAAAAAAAAAAAAAACAATTATGCAAATGTTTAAATATATATATATATATATATATATATATATATATTTAATTTGTGCTATGCTGTAAAATATGTAATGGACTTACAAATTGTTTGTTGTTCAATATCTTTGAAATAGTTTAAAAAAATCAGCAGAAAAGCATTTACAATGTATTGGCCATAAAGTATGGGAAGTCTAAACTATGGACTATTTAAATTCTTCAATTTTATATGGATTGTAAAACCTTGTTTCAAAACTGAGAGTTTGACCTGTTTCAACTTCTCTTTGTATTCATAAGTCAAATGTGTTTTTTTTTTAAATGGCACATTAAATACAGGCTGAGGGTTGGTCTCCGGTAGGTCCTCATGTTCTGCATTGATTCTACACTTACTCCATTTATTTGCAGGATAGAAGCAGCTTTCGTCTCTTATCCTTCTCTTGCAGGTGACATGAGGGATTTGTCTCCACAAATTTAGGTGATTTCTAAATCCTCTAAACTCTCCCTGAAACGGCAGTGAGTGTAAAGAAAGAAAACCCCTCTCATTGTCAGCTGTTCACATTAGTCACTCTCCAGACTGGATCCAGACCTGACTGTCTCAACATTTTTTCAACATGTCACTCAGGGTAATGCAATGCAATTTTTCACTCTAGAAAGTGCCTAAAGGAATAAAACATTTTTTAAATGTACTCATATAATTTCAAAAACGTACAACTTACTGGGTGGTGAAATGTCCAAGCTGTTCTTATCCATACAACTTTTAGCATACATTGACCAAAGGCTATGAATAAAGGCTAAAAATATGTTTTTTGTGAGAAACAAACCGGAATTGTAATTCACTTTCAATTCAATTGTAATTTAAAAAACTCCACCATATCTACATTATTTGAGAGCTGCAACAGAGGGGAGCATTATCAATGAATAGCTTCAATTTATATCTGTTCCTCATACAAAGCCTTCATATGGCTTCAGAAAACTAGTAAAATAGAGCACAAGTTGCATTGATTACTTTTATGGTGTTTTTATGAACTCACAGTATTCACAGATCTTATTAACAATGATCAAGGGAAAATGTGCACTGTTTGTTGTCAAGAGATATACATATGCACTGTTATCGGGAAAAATTTTATGGAAATGCAAACAAATGAAAGACTCCTTATTGTAACTCAAAATGTAACTTAAAACAAATGTATACAGTAATTTATAAGTCATGTCAGTTTTGTATGTGTGTGTATTTATAAGTCAGGTTTTGCCTGTATGGTCCCCATAAACGGTCCCCATTGTCAAAAATGTCTTTATGACAATGTAGAACTGTATAATAGTTTATGTGCAGGTTAGCTCAGTATTAAAACAATAGATGTCAATGGAAAGTTCCAACCATGGTAAAAAAAAAAAAAAAAATTAAAAAATAAATAACGTGTGTGCATGGGATGTTCTTGTTTCTGGGTGGCTGTGTGATGGAGTGACAGAGGAAGGACCCACACAGTGTCAACATTAGCTGGGAGGAGAAAGGTAAATTAATTCAAGTTATTTTGGGGCTTGAAAAGGCATGAGTGTAAAACTTCTGTTTTTCAGTCTTGTGTAACATTCTTACTTTCCTTTCTGTTTCTACACATCACATCATTCACTTCCCTCTATCCCTTTTATATTTCTGTGTGTCTTGTCTCGTCTATTCATCTGTGATATATTTTGAGTAACGGCACTGGCAAGTGCTACATTTTCAGGATCTCTGATGTCTGTACTAGCATGTAGTGTTTGTGTGTGCGTAGCAGGAATGCTTTTGTCAAATAACTTTAAGGCAAATCAGCTCAGCTCAGTCTTGGAAATTCACCAGGGCATCTATTTTGTCATAATCTCCAAAACTGCTAGTCAAGATTACGTTTCAATAATATACATTGCATGGCCAAAACTAGTGTATCCGTACACCCCCTCCTAATTAACAGGCTTGGCTATTTCAATTACACCCATTATGAACAGTTACGTAAAATAAGGCATACAACCATATACAATCAACCTAGAACAACATTCTAGTGTAAACAAACACACACACAATGCCTCTATTTAAAAGGTGATTGGCTCTTTGAATTCAAGGCAGGACTTCCAGTCCTACAGCCACAATATTGAGCGTTACAGGATAGTATGTACTTAACTGCACGGCAGCAGAGAAAGCGAGCTGTTAGAGACTTAATGGTTCAAACAGAACAAGTCTGCCTACTGGAAATAGAAGTGTAATATATCAACACACTTAAACCTTTGGAATGTACTGTGTGTGTGTGTGTCTGTCTGTCAATACACGTGTGACAGTTACATCTCAAGTTTGTGCCACAGTGCACTGAGGTCTAGTGGCCTTGGCCCATTTCTGTTGCGTATACATCACCTTTCTAAGCGCAGTTGTGTATTCAGTTGATTGCTGGACCAACTGAACCCACCCCCAAGTCCCATGATATTCTGGTATCTTGTTATGATTCGGTCCCACCTTCAATATAGTTACAGTATAAGCAAGTACTGCTAATTATTCAGGAGACAAAAACAGACTAAGTTCATGTTGTAGACTCAACCCTGTATCACCTATATGAGCACCACAACTCAATGCGTACGGAGCTAACTACTGCAATATGGCTCCAACATAACCCTTTTTTCTGCCCTCTTCCTTGAAAGCTTTGCCGTCCTTGTATAGTCAATAAAATCTTTTTGAAAAGTGGAAATATGAAATGGATAGCAGCAGAGTTCTTGTAAGCATAGCCTGCAAGAATTCCATTTTCACCACTGAAGGTGTGAAAATTCATCACTGGGTTTGATTCACAGCCATCGAAACAAACGTAGAATGGCCACTGCATGCGAAAGCTGAAATGAGAACAGACATCCAGTGGCATCTTACCCATCTTACTCCATTCGAGCACTGTTGGAGGTGAGGGGGAGTGGGGTTATTATGGGTTTGAATCTTTAATTTAATAATTTATTTTTGAGTTGCCCTTTCAATTTTGCGAAATTTTCACTATAAGACTGATTTAGTTTAAGTTTAATAGTTGTTTACTTTTAGGTGCTTGTTTAGTTTTAGTTTTAATATTTTAGGGTTGCCAAGTTTGGTGCCAAAATTCTTCTATCCAAGTTTAATATGCAGAGACAAGTCTTTAAATTTTTTAAACACTGTCTCTTTGTGGTGCTATAAAAATTCCTCACAACAACATTGACCCAATCAATGGTGTGAGTTGGGTGCGGGACTATCTGTTAGTTTAATGAAATATTGTTTGAAAATAATTAATATTTTTGGAATTCCATTAGGTGCCGCTAGTAATGCAGAAATTACACATCTCCGCTTTAACTGTTATAATTAAACATGTTTAATGTTTAATTTCTCGGTGCCCTCTAGTGTTATTGCTATTTATTAAATATCTAGTGGAATTGTTTAATTAAGGCAGGTTGTAAAGGTTTCAAATGTATTAGCATACAGTGCATCAAAAATCTAAATTAGTTTGTGTTGATTTTTATTTTAGTTTTGAGTCATGCAAATGTATTTTAGTTCAGTTTAAGGTTTTTCTATTATTTCAGTTTTATTTCAGTAAAAGAAAACATTGTTATTATTTTTTGGTGTGTGTGTGTGTGTGTGTGTGTGTGTGTGTGTGTGTGTGTGTGTGTGTGTGTGTGTGTGTGTGTGTGTTAATATTAATAACACTTGGAGAGAGGAGAAGGAATATATGCTGCTTTCACCTTTTACTCACAGTGTTTTGCAGAGTGGGGGAATGGTACTGTTTAGCAATGTTGACTCATGAATTATTGACAGCAACCACATCACCTCAGTCATCTCATTATCGACACTCTCGAGGAGAAGACGGCAGCCAATCATTGCGCCAATAGTAGTGTGGCTAGCACATCTCCACTGCAATTACCAGTAATCCAAAAGAGAGACACACACACACACATACACAAGCCTTACATCTACAGAAAGGCAATATGCATATATTTATGAATGCATTTATTGACTATTATGCATGTAAGGCAGTGTAGGCATACTATAGTAGCAGAAGTATAAAATAAACAATGTGTGATCTATACTGATTTTTCAATCTGTGACACAAGCATTCACACACATGCAATCATCTCCTTTCCAAGGACGCCCAACTCACTGATCAATATCTCCTTGCAATGTGATCATGTTGATCAGGATGGGGAGTCTGAACACAAGGGGCGGTTCTAGATTATTTTGACTGTGGGGGCTAGAGTGGGAACGAGTGTGCTTTTAGGGGGACAACTGAATTATACCTTAAATTTCTCCTTTACACAAATAAAACCTCAGTTGCTGTTTTAATATTTGCGGACCTGCAACTTTTTAAAGACAACCAGAGATTCACCAAAATTGAGTAAAAATATCTTAAATTTAAATTAAAAAATATATAAACAAATAGGCTCATGACAAATGTTTCAATTTGTCAGTACACCCTAACATATTGGTTTTACCAACAAACTTTATGCCATGTTGCCATGCTGTTCTTTAGAATGTCTAATGCAATAAAATTCTTGGGTAAAATGAATGATAGGCTACAATACATTAATATTTTACTAGGTTAGAATTTAATCAGTAGGTCCAGTGTAACATGTTAATTTTTAAACGCATGTATCTGTCTCTATTTTGAATTTAAAATGTTGCACACATCGTAATTATAAGTGATCAATACGATGGCTTTAATGTGTTTTTTAATCTTTATTATGTCTGTCAGTGTCTGTGCATTCCTTATTGAGTGTGCTTGGTGTGTGCCTCTTATAAGAGAATGAGGATGCTAATATTTAGCTCAATTCTCCATTATTGAGCACATGTGTGCATCCACCTTGTGATTGGTGTGCTGTGCGTTAAGTATTTGTTTGATAAATGGTGTTCATAAAGAGGACATTATGTTTGTTATCTACCCTGTAAACTATTTAGTGCTTCTCTTGCATTTCGTTTGCAAGAGAAGCAGCAGGATTAACTCTGAAGCTTTGTTCTCTCTTTTCCGGTTTGTTGAGCGTTTGCTTTTTATTCTTGAGCCCGTACTCAACAGTACCAGTATTAATCTGTATATATTATTAGGTTGAAGTGCATTGATTTGGCAAGCTTATGCCTAAAAATGTTACAATGGGCTTTCATTAATTAGGGTTTGTAAGGGACCCTCTAAAACGTCCACCCATAGCACTAAAATGTTGGAGACGTCAAAGTTAAAGTACAAATTATGCATACAATTTACAGTCGTTAGAGTGTGTAAATGTTTTTTTAATAAGTGTTTAAGACAGAACATGCAAGGCAGTTTCATTGAACACTTGGACACCAGTGATGTTTTTACACAGTGTGAGGACTTTTCAGACAAACTCTAAAGTGAATATTTAATAAATATGTTAACTTAAAATTAACTCTACCCTGCTAAATATTAATATGCAGTCATAATGCATTGATGTTTTGTTTAAATATAATTAGTTTGGTCTATTTATTATGATCTGGGGGTCACTGAACTCTCAGTGGGATGGAAAATGAGTACCACTCTACCACTCCAATTTAGGGCAGCCACTTATTTAGCTTCCACCATAATTCTGCAGTTGAAAATGCCATTGGGCTTTCATGTGCACTCGTCTCTTATATATGATTATTATGACATGATGTGAAGGCAGCAGTTGGGCTTGCTTTTTGTCCTTGATCCAGATTCTTATCAAGCTAGCATTTCCATTCAAATTCAGGGGTCAAGTATGGTTAAGGCCTATGATAATTTGATTGGAATGTTGTTCCAAGACCAACACAAGAAGTTGACCTAGGTGTATGTCATTCTTCAAGTTGTGCAAATTTGGATCTGAATGTCCTACCAAGAATGAGACATTACTTGTTCAATCTGGTGTATCATCCAAAATTCACCACAACTACAACTGTAAAGACTTATATAATGTGAGAATAAGAGAAGAGCAGGAGAAATCTTAATTGTTACAGACTTCAAATATTAAAGACATGATTTCCTTGTTTGAATATTTTCATTTAAAAGGTCGGCCTTCAAATGTTGTTTGCTGGTTGACCTATTATTAGCACTCTGTCCTTTTACTTTTTTTTGTGGGGGGGGTTTCAAACCATGATAAGACTGTTGTAGATAGATAATTCTGTAACTCTGAAGTTAAAACTATTTCAGGAACTTTGTCAAGATGTGTTATTACCAACTTTAGAAACAGTCTGTTCCTACCAAAATTATTTCTCTTTGGAGCTGCATATTAATAGAAAAAATTGTATTAGTCTTGAGTGAATACAGTTTGTGTTTCAAAACCTCTTGCAACATTGCTTATTGACTCATTAAGGTATATACTGGCAACCTAAATTTTGGAATAATGTACAGATTTTGTTGTTTCAGAAGGTAATTGGTACTTTAATTCACCAAAGTAGCATTCAACTCATCACAAAGTATAGTCAGTGTATTACTGATGTAAAAAAAACAGCACCATCTTAAGGTCAATATTTGGTCAAAAACGGCAACAACAAGAAGCATGTCAGTCAGTCATTCCTTTGAGGTATGAAGGCTATACAATGCTTGAAATTGCCAAAACTGAAGATGTCATACAAAGGTGTACAAAACTTCAAAGACAAAGGACAACGGGCTCTAACAAGGACAGAAAGAGATGTGGAGGACAAGATGTACAACTAAACAAACAATTTAGAATTAGACACCTCACATATCCTCTGCTGACAGCTTCATTGAATTCTACCCACTCAACACCAGTTTCATATACAACAGTAATGAGAAGACTCAGGGGTGCAGGCCTTATGGGAAGAATTGCAAAGAAAAAGCCGCTTATGAAACAGAAAAATACATTTATGTGTTCACATAAAAGTGACATCTATGGCATGTCTATGGCAAGTGCCACAGGAAATGTGGAGTGAAATGTCACCTGAATATCTGAACAAACTGAAAGCTAGAATGTGATGGATCTGCAAAGCTGTCATTGCTGCACATGGAGGATTTTTTGATGAGAAATCTTTGCAGTAGATAAAGAAGTTCTGAAAAAAAAATCAAATTATAATAGTAATTGTTCACGTTATTAATGTCTATGACTATACATTGTGATCTGTTGAATGCCACTTTTTTGAATAAAAGTACCAATTTCTTTCCATAAGAGCAACATCTGTACTTTATTCCAAAATTTTGGCCACCAGTGTAGTTAAATATATAATGGAGTTTAAATTCTTAACCTCACACACACTGAATAGTTATCAAATTATCCCTATAGGATTGTGCAAATGCGGTAAACCTTATTGACTTATAAATAAATAAGCTTATATAAAAGACTATAAAAGAGAATTATCCAATTATTCTCAATTAGTCATGAGGTATATGGTTTGATTAAAAAGTGACATATAAATGTCAGTACTTTTTACTATTCAATTCAAAGTGCAGCTAGTGCTTTTGTCACATTTGTTCCTACATGTGTGAATAAGTGGACACAAATTTGTAAAAATGGCTACTAAAGATGTATTATGTGTAGCCAAGTGGAGAAAATTCATATAAATTAACTCTAGTCATAAATTGGACATGGCCCTTTTAAGAACTAGATTTTTGCAACACCTGCTTTTCAGCACTCTCTCATTTTAGAGATGTGAGAACATATGTTGTGCAAGAGAGATCCCAGTTTTTTTCATCGGTTGCAAATTATTTGGGTAAATATAAAATTTAAACAAGATGCTAATGAATTCAATTAAATACAGTGTCTTGTCTTCAGAAGAGTACTGTGCAAATATTTTTGGCACTATGTTGCATAGTGGGGATGTCTTCAAAAATACTTCCATAAATAGTTTTAATTTATCAATTAAAGCCATACAAAGTCCACTAAACATCAAAAGCTAAATCAATACTTGGTGTGGAAACCTTTGCCTTTAAAACAGCACCAATTCTAGATTTACCTGGACACAGTTTTCTTGGTTATTTGCAGATAGGATGTTCCAAGCACTTGGAAAGCTTGCCACAGTTCTATTTAGGCTGTCTCAGTTGCTTCTGTCTCTTCGTGTAATCCCAGACTGATTCAATGATGTTGAGACCCAGGCTCTGTGAACCCATGCAATCTGATGCAGGACTCCTTGTTCTTCTTCTATTCAATTATATTTGCAAAGGGAATGTTGAAATCTAAAAGTGATATTTCCTACTGATACATTAAAAGCAGAATATTTAAAATAACTGTTTTAAGACAAATTTTCTTGTACAACGTTGTATATATGTTCATCAAAAAACATGATATGAATGTATGTAAACAGGCCCTTATCTACCTCTATAACTTCAAAACAAGTGAGGTTAACAAAACTCTTTGATATTTTTGATACTTTTTTATTTTTTGTTAAATAGAAACAAAAAACATTAGCTTTCTTCACAAACATATGTTTTGAGAAATAAGTTTTAGATTACATTTTGGACCATTAAAAATCATGGACATAGGCAGAATAAATATGAATGCCATAGCTGTAATCTAGTGGCATCTCTAAAAAACATTCACAACCAAATTTATGTGGCTGTTTTCACGTTGGTCACCTATATTCTAATGCAGTTGTACCCAAACCTGTTCCTGGAGGCCCCCTAACACTACACATTTTGAATAGCCTATCTGTGTCAGAAAAGGGAGATATACAAAATATGCAGTTTTGGGGGGCCTCCATGAACAGGGTTGGGAACCACTGTTCTAGTGAATTCTTAAATGTTGCTCATTTTGTAACTAGTTCTGCCCGTTTTACTTCAAAAATATAATGAAACTCATGCTGAATAGTTTGGTTGCATAATATTTGCAGAACAAACACAAAATTAAACTAATCAGATGAAGATCCTGAGACAGGAACCATTACCTGCTTAATAATGATATTGACTAAATTTGCATGAAAACACAGATCTTATTTGTAATCTCTCAGGTGAATGTATAATTATCATTCCATGGTATCTAACAAGTGACCATGCTTTTATGCTCTACTGATAATGCTATTGAGGAATCATTTAAAATGGCCTTTTCACAGTGGCAGCTGGTGAACTTTTGTGTGGTGGAGCGCCAGCCAACCAGAGACCAGTTAAAGTGATGCTCGGTTAAGCAAAGTGCACATGGAATTCTGCTTCACATTCTAATGTGCCTACCCAATCACCCTTTTGCAAAAATGATTCTCCTGGCAAATAGCAGAGTGAAGATTATCATTTTTAATTTACATATTGAAGGTGCAGTGAGGTGGGCAAAGCAAAACATGCATCCTTGATGATCTGTGATATAGACCTCAGAGGATAGGATGGATTTGTGTCACTATATTAATCTTTTGGAACATATTCTAAAATTTCACTTTGCCAGTGCTTTCTATTTCCACTCAATATATATATACTGACTGTATTACGCCATTGAAAATTAAAACTGCTACACTCAAGTTTGGCACCACTCTGACATTTTACCCGGAAACTGGAGCTCACACGTGCCAATACGTTCAACAAGACTTACAGCTTTGGCCACTGGGGGCAGTGATTTCATAATTTTGGTAAGCACAGACCGATTTCAGCAGAAAAACTTTCAACCTACTGTTGCCGAAATCATTGTGTGCTCAATATGCAACAGTCCTCTGAGTAGTCATTGTAAATAACTTTTGGCTAACTTGTAAAAGGTCAAGGTTTGCCTGGTTAGCAGTTAGCTCCTGCTGGTATCCACCTTCCGTAAACTTCCATTCATTTTTACCTGCATAACCTCCGATGATGCATTTATTTAATTTATGCTGAATGTGAGATATGTGTGTTTATTTAATATACACCAATAAGAAAGAGAGAAGCTCTCTGGCAAGAACAGATAGAATAACATGCAAAAAAAATAAGTTCAAGCAGCATTTCCCAGTGGATTTCTGCAGTCTTTCTCTCTCCTGGTTGTGTAAAGTTTGTTGTAGCCATGAAAGATGGTGCTGAGGACATTTCATATCAGTGCCTGATCTCTCATTCATTCTGTTGTGATGTTTGTAAACAGTTTGTGATGAAACAATGGCAAAATTCGATAAATGGTAAAACTATATGTGCACAAAACCAATGTGTTTTATGACAATAATGATTAATGATAATAATATGATAGCATATATTGCTAGCCTGTAATTTAAAGTAGCATAATGTATTGTTTTTGTATTGTTTAAATAGCTGGAAGTGGCTTATACCGGAAGAGGTCCACATTCAAGTTTGATAATGGCGGTGTCCTTGTTACATTGAAAAATAAGGTGGATAGATGCACCATAAAGGCCCCCTGCACACTTCCTATGAAATAGAAAATTAACAGGTGTGACATCATTTAGAACAAAATCTGTCCAAAAAGAAGGTGTTTTTGAATTTGTTTCAGTGGTTCGTAACAACTTGCCAGGTCAACTTTTAGGGAAACTTCTTACCAGCTGTTAATCACCTCACTGATATTGGTCCACGTTACTTGTAGGTGTGACCTGCAGCTCCACATGCTTTGAGGCCGACAGCTAATTCCTGTTCAGTTAGTTAAGATCAGTCAACAAAAGCACACCGGCATGCAGAGTTATTGGCGAGCTGATGCAAACTTACTTGTGCGATTGTTCATGAAGAGACATTTTCCAAGAACATGGACATTTTTTGTAATAAAATGTATTTTTTTAATTAGACTACAAAAATAATTGTGTGGCTGTGGCTCAGGAGGTAGAGGGGGTCGGCCACTAATCGTAGGGTTGGTGGTTCGATTCCTGGCCCACAGGACTCCATATGCCGAAGTGTCCTTGGGCAAGACACTGAAACCCAAGTTGCTACCAATGGCAGGCTAGAGCCTTGCATGGCAGCTCTGCCACCATTGGTGTATGAATGTGTGTGTGAATGGGTGAATGAGTCACAGTGTAAAGCGCTTTGAATACCATTAAGTACCGTTAAATGCAGACCATTTACCATTTGCAAAAATAATCAAATCTACTCAAATACTCTTAAGTGCCCATTCCCTCTTGTTTTATACTGCTTCACCCATGGGCCATCTACAGCCGAAAGCCATTCATTAAACTGCACAATGTAAGATATGCCTATCATCATTCTTCTGTTTGTATTCTAACCATCTTAGCAGTAGTGTCAGTGTCATCATAAATTAAAATAACAGCGTGTAATCGCATATTATGCATATTATGGCTGGGTATAGCGTGTTAACACATAAATGCATTGAATGCTGCATTGATATTATTTTAAATAATCATTTATTAGTTTAAACAGCTTCTTTTACTGATCTTGTGTGAATTCTACTCATAGAATGAAGCACGAAAGTCATTGATAACTCTTTTTAATGTAATTTTAGTTGATGTTTTACATGTAGTCTTGAGTGTCCTCATATTTAAATGTACTTTACCTCTAAGCACCTCCTCTTTTGCCAGAGCATTGCCTGATTGCCTGCAGCTCCAAAGTAATTTGTCACATAGTTTTTTTATGGCCCATATGAGTGGCTCAAAATTTGTACACCCAGAGAAGAGTGCCCATGTGTATGCACCAGCCGAGCAACTGCAATGCGAACACAAATGGATAGCTCTCTTCAGGTATTACATACCTCCTTGTTGTAAGCAGAGAATGTTTTTATATTTGAGAATTAGATAATGTGAAAGAATAGTTATCATAATAATCACTATAATGTTTGTAATGATTACACTGTAATTTCTGTTTAATGAATGTACTGTAATTTTTTTGTTCACACCAGAAAAACCTGATATACTGTGTTGATGATAATAAGTATTTGTTTAGAAAATGTAATAGTTTGTGTGCCACAGGGGTCCATCTGTTTTTCTTAGAAATCTTTCTTCAGATTTCTTAGAAAATTAGCCACCACTTGTGCCTTTTTAGATACTGTAAGTAATTGTAACACGGGGTAAAAGGGAAACATAAATAATCCTTTAATGATTAACTTAAACAAAATACATATGACACACTCATACAGGGCAGCTGTCTGTCGCCTCTGGTCACCTTTATCCCTCTCCTCAGCTTGTTTAGGCTGATTAGGGTCCGGGCATGCATCACCATGGCCTGGCCCTGCCCTACTCCTTGCAAACAGTAATCAGCATCAATCTCTAAACTAGCAAACTAATATAGGCCTATATCTCCTAGTAGGTTGATGTGTTTCTGTGCGATGTGTAAATATTCTATTGATTATGAAGGTGAGTTTCTCAATAGGTGTACCCAAAAGTGTCATCAACTTGCGTATTCTTTGCACGTTTTTCATTTACTTGAGTTATTTGTCTCATTTCAGCTCTCCATCTATTATGGTCCATTTAATATTTGCGGTTATGCCAAATTGGACTCTTATTTTGCTCTCTTAATGTGGTTGCCTCAAACTGTGGCTTGCAAATTGCAGGTGCTCCCTCGAAGCACATCAATATGTTCCACAAAATTTTCCAGCCAGCTCCTGTGCTTAAAGAGAACAGAATGCTTCAGAGCAAAGGACAACAAGAGGTCATTAAATAAATGTTCCTACTGCTATTGTTGTTTTTCATGGAGCTCAGTGTGCAAGCTCTTGGTGATATATAGATTGTTTTCAACTAACAGCCGGTGAAAATAGTTGCCTCATTATTTTTAATAGGGATTTCAAATCTCTTCATTTCAGCAGTGTGCTGTCATTTAGCTAGCCAGGCACACTGTGGGATTAAAGTGGAAATGTTCGAGCTGCCAGGGGAAATGGGTCTAATTCAACATAATGCTGTGGCCCTACTCTTCTAATATTGGTCTAGAGACTAATGCCATGGTCCTGAGAATGTTTTAATTTGTTTACGTTGATCAGTGGTCTCTTATTTGAGAGGAGGGGAGCAGCGAGGGAGAGAGATGTTTTTAGGACCTAATAGTGTTTGTGTCTGGGCCTTACCCAAGTGGCCATCACAGTCTAATTGTTATCATTTTTCAATTTACATTAGGCAGTTGTTTATGGAGACCCAGCTACGTTTTACTGCCGTCCCTAGATGATGTTTCTCGGGACTGCACCACAGCCTCTAACAAATGACATTTTCCTCTGCATTTTCAATCAAGATGAGTTTTAATTAGGCCTTCTCTTCAAGGCCTACACCCTTGTGGGGTTCTAATCAAATCAGGAGAATCAAATCACTTCCTCCGCTGTTATTTTATTTTTTTATTTTTTTATTTTTTGATCACCCAGCACCTGTTTCATTCTTTTCGCACAGTAGGAGGAGGAAGTTCATAATGCACCACATTTGGATCCGAGTGAAAATGAGAGAGTGAAAACACAGTATGTAGCTTGTTCTTAGAATGCATGGTTAATTTGGGATAAAATATTTTAATTTTTTTTTTTTTTTTTTTTTTTTTTGTCAATAGACAAGCATTTAATATAAATACAAAGAATATCAGTCTATTGATTAAAATAAAAATCAAGCATCATATAATGTATGTGGTGTATATAAACTCTTTAACAAAAATATGAATGTCCTCTCACTTTCAACTGCTTTTATTTTCAGCAAACTTAATAAGTGTAAAAATTTGTATGAACATAAAAAGACGGAACAAGTTTCACAGACATGTGACAAACAGAAATTGAATAATTTTCCCTGAACAAAGGGAGGGTCAAAATCAAAAGTAACAGTCAGTATCAGGTGTGGCTGCCAGCTGCATTAAGTACTTCAGTGCATCTCCTCCTCATGGACTGCACCAGATTTGCCCGTTCTTGCTGTGAGATGTTACTCCACTCTTCCAACAAGGTACTTGCAAGTTCCTGGACATTTCATAGGTGAATGGCTCAATGGGATTGTGATCCGGGCTCTTCTCTGGCCATGGCAGAACACTGACATTCCTGTCTTGCAGGAAATCACGCACAGAGCGAGCAGTATGGCTGGTTTCATTGTCATGTTGGAGGATCATGTCAGGATGAGCCTGCAGGAAGGGTACCACATGAGGGAGGAGGATGTCTTCCCTGTAACGCACGGCATTGAAATTGTCTGCAATGACATCAAGCTCAGTCCGGTGATGCTGTGACACACCGCCCCAGACCATGACGGACCCTGCACCTCCAAATCGATCCTACTCCAGAGTACAGGCCTCGGTGTAACGCTCATTCCTTCGACAATAAACGCGAGTCCGACCAAAACCCCTGGTGAGACAAAACCACGACTCGTTAGTGATGAGCACTTTTTGCCAGTCCTGTCTGGTCCAGCGAAGGTGGGTTTGTGGGACCCTGGGCATCTTTCTTTTGGTGTTTTTTAGAGTCAGTAGAAAGGTCTCTTTAGTGTCCTAAGTTTTTATAACTGTGACCTTAATTGCCTAACATCTGTAAGCTGTTTGTATCTTATGACCATTCCACAGGTGCATGCTTATTAATTGTTTATGGTTCATTGAACAAGTATGGAAAACATCGTTTAAACCCTTTACAATAAAGATCTGTAAAGTTATTTGGATTTTTATGAAATTATCTTTAAATCACTGTTTTAAAAATGTGTCCTTATAAAGGGACATTTTGTTTTTGCTGAGTTTAGAAACATGCTCATGTCTTGTTGTTTTAAAGGGTTAGTCTCATTCACAATTCACTTTCATTGCATCTTTCTTTCATGCAATGAAAATAAATGTTGACTGAGACTAACATTCTGCGTAACATCTACTTTTGTGTTCCACAGAAGGCAGATGGGTTTGAAACATGAGACAGAATAAATGGTCACAGATGTTTCATTTTTGGTGAAATATCCCTTTAATTTTCAGAAATAATAACATCATTTTTTTCATTAATAATCCCTCTCACTCTTTTCACATTATTTTTCTGCGTTTGCATCACATAAAGGGAATCAAACCATGCCTGACCTGTGAATTATCTTAGACAATTAAGATAAGAAACGAAACAATTTCTAAAAGCTCAGAGGCTTTTAATGTCAAGTCTTGTTTTTTATTCAAAATACAGCTTGTCTTTCTTGAAATACTAATTATTCATTCAGGGAACAAAATGCAGATATGTACAATTTGATGAGCACAGTGAACCATTGCAATTACTCCTCAAATACGGAAAAAGTAGGACCAGAAGAAAGTTTTTCTTTTGCCCTCTGTGTGCAAATTACTGATTTATGAAGTGTGTATAACCCCCTATATATGTATATGTTGATTATTTACATGAATAATGATAAAGATATGCTAAATTGTAATCTATGGTCACAATAAGACTAGTTTACATAATTTTGATGCATGTGCTCATCTTGTACTTTGATGTATTCACAAAATGTAGTACCTTCTTTCTCTAAAACAACTTTTCAAACACCTTTCGGTTGACATCACAAATTCTTCTAACGTTTCAACACCTTTCCTCCAGCTACTTGGCTCTACGTTAGTATGTACAGTAACTGTAAGGGGGTTTAGATGAGCAAGGATGAGGCGAGAACCAATTTAACAATCTAAATAATATTTCATTAAATAAAAGGACACACACAAACACAGACAGGGCAGCTGCCCGTAATTCTCTCTCTCTTGAACTGTCGTCACTGGCCGTCTTTATCCCTCGTGCACCCCATCAGGCCAATTGGGGTCCGGGCGTGCATCATTCCAGCCCGGCCCCACCCTCCTGTGCTCTACACTCCTCCCACCATTGCCTCAGGCCGGAAAGCCCCCGGCATGACGTACACCAACCCCCCCCACCCCCCCCACCCTCTTTCCCTGGGGATGGGCATGCCTTTGCCCCATCTGCCGGCTGGTCATCCCCGCCTTCATCGACCTGGGAGGAGAAAGGAGGGGAAAAAACAACAAGGAAAATATGAATAAAAATAGGTAAGGGAAAAGGCCAACACTGAGTGACAGTGAGAGATAGGAGAGAGAGAAGAAGCTCACTCACCGGTTCTCTGATGTGCCGTTGCATGATCCCCGATCACTCCCTCCACACTCTCAGGCGGATGACAGCCGCTCCTCCCCGGGCAGACTGGAGTCAAACCTCCGACCCCCAGTGGACAGAATTCCCCTCTGCTTTTCTGGCAACACATGGGGATACTCCTCTGCCCCTGGCAGCTGTCCTACCACTCCCAGGCGGTTGGGGAGTCGCTTACATCCTCACCTCACAGACGATGGTCTTCTCTTGACCCCTCCGCATTTCTGGGGGATGGCAGGGCACTCCTCAGCCCCTGGCAGTGGCTCAATTAATCCAGGCGGTCGGGGAGTCCAGTCCCCCCTTGCCCCGTGGACAGCAGCCATTCATCGTGTCCAGGCAATCAGGCTATTCCGTCACCCAGCGGATGGCAGCGGCACTCCCCTGGGTGGACGGCAGTGTCAAGGACTCTGCGACGGGCATCCCTCCTCCTTCACGGGTTTCGGCACCAGTGTAAAGGGATTAATGGAAAGGAGGTGGCGAGAACCGGCTCAACAATATAAATAATATTTAATTAAATAAAAAGACACACACAAACACATACAGGGCAGCTACCCCAAATTCTCTCTCTCTCTCTCTCTCTCTCTCTCTCTCTCTCTCCCTCTCTTGAACTGTCGTCACCGCCCTCCTTTATCTCTTGCGTGGCCCATCAGGCTGATTGGGGACCGTGTGCGTGTCGTTCCAGCCCGGCCCTGCCCTCCTGCGCTCTACAGTAACACTTCCACTTCACAATCCAGTCAATTACATATGGATCGAATTAATTCCTGCCCTACAGTACATTTGTTTTCATTCTGTTTCACTCAGAAATATGTTTGATTTCAGAAGTATAATGGGATGTGAACATTGCTTTAAGTTGTCTTCAATGCCGTTGTAGTGTTGACCTGTACAATGGCAACAATCATTGTCGCATTATTATTATTTTTTTATGCTTTTGCAATCGACTAAAATATAGATTGTTTTTATAAGATTTTAACATAATTCTCATTTTAATATTCAGTGGCATTTTGAATATATTACAACCATGGAATAAGAGAAAATTTCATTCTGCTGCATGAATACCTTGCTTTCATAAAGGAAATATATATTTTAAAAAAATACATTCATTTAAAAATAAACATATTCTGCATTTGATAAACTCTGGATCTAACCCAGGATTTTGTATGGTTCTTTATGAGATTCCATGTCAGTTGTTTAACCAGAACAGCACCACACACATATGCTCAAAGCAGGTACCTCTTGGCTCACTTGCTTTGTCCCTAGACACTCCACATGACTGGATTATGCTGGCTGTTAGGAGACACAGGAGTTGTACAGCTCACCAATGGAGTTCCAGCATCTTAAGAAACTTATCGTCTTAGCTGCTGTAAGATTCAAACAGTATCCGTGAAAGAATATTACAGAGGGATAAGAGGCTCTATACTCAGAGGAGGAAGTCTTGCTATTGCTGGCTCCTTCATTGTTGCCATTCATCTGTTAGAATACTGTGGCATCAATATTTTGAGGTATTCGGGGAGAAGGCAGCACTTGCATTATATGGTGTCTTTCATAATCATATGTGACTTACTCAATAGGTTTTGAATGTGTTGAAAGCTCATCACAGCAAAACAATATATGAGAGACTGTTCAAAATGGATGTTGTACAGTATGTATGTAAACATATAGATCTCTCCACTGGTATCCTTTACTGTTGTTACATATGTTTTTTTTCCATCTCTTACAGGCTTTTCTGAGATTTTCAAAGGGCAAGTGAACGCACGTGGCTGAACTGCATGTGTCTGTGTTTGTTTATGTTTGTTTTATGTTGAGTTTTATCATTAAATGTTATGTTTACTGTTCAGCCAGTTCCCGCCGCCTCCTTGCCCGTCCTTTACCTGTTACAACGTGCTACAATAACTTTTTATTTACTTTCACACAAACCTTGTCTATAATGACTGATTATGGCTTTATAAATACTTACGTTTTCACACATGAGACGAAAGTACCATAGAAGCTACACAAAATTAAGTGGTTGCTTCAGAAAATTAGCTTTTTATGTTGCACTTGCTTTTTCCACACTATAAGGTTAAATTGTTGGTTTAGGGTAGAGATATCTGTTTTGTTCACCTATAATTAGATTTTAACTCACTATCAGTCATGTTTAGGTGTTGCTAAAGGGTAAGGATGTCTGCTTTGTTTGCCGTTTCGTTTTCTTCTAGGACACTATTGTTTTCATTTCATTTAAAGTTTTAGGTTAGAGAGGTCCATTTTACTCATTAAATCCTCCATCAAATATTCAACTTAAAAACCTCATCTGATTCCGACACCATTTCACTCGCTTTTTGCGCCTCCGCTGGACGTTTCACTTGGAAACTGCAGCGAAACATGCAATGAAGCACGTTTTGTTTTGCAAAAATGTTGCCACAGTCACGTAATGTTCATCAAAGATCAAGCGACTTTATTCCTCGCAATTGCAACTTTATTTCTCTTTTTTATCTTGCAATGCGTCTTTGTATCTTGCAATTGTGACTTTATATCTCAGAATTGCAAGATATAAAGTTTCTATTGTGAGACTATTTATCATTAACTAAATTCGCAATTGTGAGACATAAGATCACAATTACAAGAAATAAAGTCAGAATGAACTTTTTCATGTCCTTCTTCAGTGGCAGGATCTGGCCTCCATAAAACAAAACCTAACTTTAAGTATAGAACTTCAGCTAATAACTCGCTCTGCAGTGTTTGTATTTCAGACGTGATTGATACCTTACATTGTGTATGGTATGGTATGGAGAGGTGTGCTGTTACTTTTCTGAGCTATTAGACTTAAGGTTTTTAACTAGTGGTTGATAATTGTATGAAAAAATCCCTTATGCTTACTTTGAAGGAGGAACACAAGCCATATGAAGGGAACAGAATATCATTAAGACTTTTGGGTGGACTCTTTTGACCTGGGTCATTAAGAAGCCACACTCTGGCAACCAACCAAAACACAGTGGCAGCAAGTTTTGCATAAGCAAGCACCTCTGTCAATGCTTGTGTGTCTGAATATTTGAATAATAATTAAAAAAATAATAATTATTCAAAAAGTCAGACACCCAAGCATTGATATCAACACATTTACATACAAACTGAAATTCACCATTGCATTGAGTAATACCCATAAAATTTGGATGAACTACTTATTTTTTATTCTATTAATTTTTTAGACAGTTTTAAAGGTCAGTGATTTAACAACAGGACAACAGTGATTTGATTTTGTTTGGCTTTAGAAATTGACTTTTAAAAAAACTGGATGGAGTAATCTGTTACACAGAACAGTAGAGCTGCAGATCTGGAGGTAACAAATCCAATGAGATATAGTGAAATAAATGGATAGAAAATATAGATATAGGTCTTCTAGTTTTATGCTGGGAAAAGTTTTACTGTTGTACTGAGGTGGGATTTAGGGACTGTACTATTCAGAGAAAGAATCTTTCCAAGCCCCCAAACCAGTGAAACCTATAGGAGTTCTGGAAAGAAGAACTTGTGAACACATAAATAGACAAGAGAAGCCCTGTGATTTATTCTTGTCTTTTCTTGGGAAAGGACCATCATGGGAAATATTTAAAAAGCATACTGAATTGCTTAAATGCCTATCAAAAATGCTCTTTGATAGATGCTTCCAAGATCCTTTAGTAGAAAGCTGAGTAAGATCTCTGGTGTTCTTGCTTAGAGATGTACCCTGACTCTCAACATTCTATTGCAATATTTCATTGCAGATGAAACTCTGAAACCCATGCAGGGACATGCATGGACAATATTTGATGTCAGTTTTTTTGCCCCCAGTGACAATGTGACTGCAGGTCTGTTAGAATAATCCTTGATATGCTTCGGGGTGGTGGTGGGGGTATGCAGGATGCCTTGGGCCTGTGCAGGTGTTTTTGTGTACGAAATATGTTTCACAAACATGTATTCACAAACTCAAAACTTTTCAGATCAAATTCACTGACTAATGTTTCATAATGGGTTTAATAATGTAAACAGCCATCTTTCTGCCCTAATGATCCAAATTCTCATTTAATTTTGTATTTTTTTAAAAGCACATGCCATATAAGGGCAGATATTTTAGCTATTGTAACTGTGTATTTAGTTTAATTATTTAGTTAAATGCTAGCAGGAAGTGTTGATGCTAATTTTAACTTCATTGATTTGTATTTTTTTCCCCTCTTACTATAACCACCATTGCCAAAACTTGATCCCTGCAGCCAAAAGTTCCACCAAATTTGTCAAACAAATCATGTTCTGGAAACAGATCTCGGTTAGGTAAAATTTCTTTAGCCTTTTGGTGACATTTGTTACGTTCTCTTGGCAACTGACTAATTTATGATTATTATGTTTTTAAAGCTTTTAACAGACTGTCAAATTTAGGAATCGTAAAATAATATATATTTTTTATTATTAAAGGGAATTGTAAAAGGTATTTTATAGGCAAAATAAGTATAATCTTGATTGCGTAGTGTGGAGATATTGTATATTATATACCATTCAATTTCATTGCATCTTTTTGCAATTCAACAAGTGAACTAGTTGTAGTCATTCTTTCTCATATCTCCTTTAGTGTTCCACAGAAACAAATACATTCAGTTGTAGTAAATTATGACAGAATTAAAATTTTTGGGTAAATTATCCCTTTAATGTAGGATTACTTCAGCTTGCCTTTCTTGGTCTCCATTTACAGTTTTGTGTGTATGGGGAGTGTGAAGGAGAAAAAACATGACTCTAAAACTGTATCCCTTGCCAAATCCTGACCTCAACCAATGTTCAGGCTGACTTCCTCCAGTGCAAAAAATATTTGTCATCTTTTTTTCTCTTCTATTTTCTTTGATTGTGCTGTTGTATGGTTCACTGCAGTGCTGTGATTGGCCTTTACTCACCTTGCCAAAACCATTAGCTTTTCCTGGCCACGTTTTATAACAATTTCTTTATTTCTCAACAGGGTGTTAAATGATCTCAGTGCCAGGTTCTTTGTAAAAGAGAGGTAAGCAAGAAAAGAAAAGAGAATAAATTATTATTATTCGAAAAGAGTATTTTTGTGCACACATCTTTGTGCCGTTACTGGTGTAATTTTGGCATAATTTCGGGCGTGTCGTCTCTCTTAATGTCGAGTGATTGCTGTGAAAGTGGTTGATAACTGCAGCACCACCCAGGACATTACACGCTTCTGCCAGTAAAGTAATGGGAATGTGTGATTGTATCAAAGACGTCAGATGTACGGCACTCTCCTTCACAGTCAACTGCAGCGTTTTCCATTGGTGTCATTTGCATGTGCAACTTTTGCCTGCAAGCTGGTAAATTGAATTGGATATGGCTCATGTGGTGCCATTGGGCATCAAGGAACACAACATCTCGACCACACAACATACCTGCTGGATGCTTGGACAGGCACAATCTTTTCTAGATGGATTCAATCTACCTCTGAAACCACCTCTAAATAAACAAAGTTGCTAATGACACATCACACTAGCTTGCTCCAATGTCAAACAACAAGATACTCTTAGGCCTGTAAAACATTGTAAAAAAAACTTTACTGTATGTGGTGTATACTCTTTGGAAGGAAAAAAATTAGATCTCTTTAATTTCTCAATTATTTCTATTAGAGGAGAAATTATAATAAACTGAAAGCAAATTTAGATTGTTACTTATATCAGATTTTTGTATTTATTATTTTTTTTCTGAGAAAGAGGCCCTAGTAATCACACATGTGTCTTCTAGAAGATAAATCTCAACTATGTCTCAAACTGTGCTCAGATTTGCAAAGATACCAAAGTTTACAACCAAAAGGGAATTCAATATTTCTAACATCAGAGGAGACCTCAAAATGAGTTTTTCTTTCCAGCATAATCTTACACACTACACATATCTACAGACTGCCAACAAAGAGGAGGTACTGTATTCTCCTCAACCTGTTCGAAATCTAAAAGACATTTTTAAAAGTTTGGCATATGATAGAACATAGCAATGAAGTCCTCAACTACTTCACAAGAGGCAGCATATGAAAAATCTCTAAAATGAGAACATTTAATTATAATTTTTCATAAACGGATAACTATTTGGATAATTAATAGACAAATTAAAGAAAAAATTATTAAAGGGACTTCAAACATTCTACCTCGATTTTTTTAAAAGACCAAACTATCTGAGCTTTTCTATCCACATTAATTTTATAGCTATAATGTATGTCAACAATTGTCTCATTTTTGTGTAAAGAAATTTTAAGAGAACCATCTGAAGACAACATTGAGATTATATATATATATATATATATATATATATATATATATATATATATATATATATATATATATATATATATATGTATGTCTTGTTTTCCAATAAAAATATCTAAACCAGTGGTGGGCCGTGAATTAAAAGTCTAGGCATTCAGTTTGATTCATGCCATTAAGAAAACACAGTTTCATAATGAATAAGACACCCTATGCCATTGGGCATCGTATATTATGTAGCAGATAACTAGTAATACCAATTGACATTTTAAAAACACGTCCACGTACGAAGGGCAGAACTTGAAATGGCACTTAATGCTCAAGCAAGCCTAATTTTAACTGCAGCATGACTGTTTTGTAGAATTAACGTCTACCGAACAGACATTCAAAAATCATAAAGTTTCATACGAATCTACCTAGGAGGTCTATAATACCTGGTTAAATCTATTTAATAATATTTGTGATTTAAATGCTGCTTGCAATAAATTTAAATTCAACAGGGTACACGGTTGTGCTGCGTTCCATTCAAGTTGGATGAGGGATATTCCTACTTGATATCTCTGACCATAAATGCATTACATTCCCCGATATTCAGAAGATGACGTTTAAGAAACAAAACTGCAAACCAACTCCCATTAGTTTAGCAGGAGTTTGACTCTCATTAGACATGTCTCCTAGCAACACAAACTGATAAACAATGCTGCAGCGCTAGTATTTGTGCTTCAGGTGTACGATTATCAAAAGAGAATATAATGATTTATACACCTGTTTCTGCAGGCATTTGTTAAACAAGCTTTAATAACATGTAATGTGGAAACGAACTCATTTATCAATATTATTTAATAAAGTGAATGTTTAACACTAACTTTGTATATCTCCCTGAGTGTCAACATCTTTGTGTGACATCACACGAAATCGAGGTTGAGAATTTCTGCACGAGCCTACAAGTTGTAATTCTGACTTCAAGATGCATTCCATTGCACTTTTCCTAGAAGGAAGTTGTAAAATCCGACTTTTCGAGTTGAAAGGAATGCAGCACAACTTTTCAAAACTTGATACGACACTGAATGCTCAAGCAGCCTAATTTACACTTAGAAAACTCCTGATGTTGCTATAACAATGCAAAAAGCACTTACCAATTTACTTGCAGTTAAAATCAATCCTCCTTTCCTGTTTAATAAATTAAGTGATCACACACTTAATTTAGATCAGAACATCTTGTGTTTTTTAATCCATGAGGATCTCTTTCTCAATGACGATAGCGGCAGTGATGACAGCCGACTGTTAGCAAGATCTTGCACTCGTTTTCAAATTACGTCACTTAAAGCGTGATTGCGTTACCCAAGGCCAGCTAAAAGGCTTCAACCAGGACATATCTTAAATATCACACCCACCAAGAACAAATAAATCAATCTGATTGGTTGATGAATCTGACAATCTGACTTTAGTTGCCCATTCAGTTGCACTGTTGAGGGATTCTGTGGAAATTCTGAAGGCCTGACAGGGTGAAGCTCAGACTCATGCACTGCTTCATCTATCGAGCTCGGCTTTGGGCATGTGATTTATGAAACAGTTGTAAGGCTTTAATGTTTTTTTTTGTAGATTAATTAAGAGTGGAAAGTGATTAAACATACATAGGCAAAAAGGTGATTGAAAATGAAAGGATGACATTTTTTTATTTATTTGCCATTTTAGGCCAGCAGAGAAGGCTTTGCTGGTCCTGAGAATTCGCCACTGATCTAAACATCCTTAAAACAAGACACATTTACTGTACTTGATAAGCAAAATGACATAAGATATTAAGTCTTGTTTTCAGAGTAATCTATCTTGCTTAAAACAAGAAAAAAAATTGACCAGTAGGTTAAGATGGATCAACTTAATTCAAACAAAATCATGATTTTCAGACAAAATCATCTTTCTTAACTCATTGGCAAATATGTTTTTGTTGTTTTAAGCATGAATATCACTCAGTTGGTGAAATTGCTCTGAAATTAGATAAACTTTTCCTCTTGTGTATTTATATGGTCAAACGTGTGTGTGTGTGTGTGTATGTGTTTGTTTTCTATTATAGCAGTAATATTTATTGTGTGTTTAGGCAAGGGTCTCAGTGACTGTGACAGAGGTTAAAATAAATTACAGATCGATCAACAGATACAAGCCCCTCAAGTCCCATGTGCCCTCCCCCCACCATACCGGCCTGCATCAGAATTCCAGCAGGACATGCAATCCATCATGAGACCAAGACAAACACCAAGACGAGGAGAAAGAGAGAGTGCATGTGTGTTTCTTGGGTGCCTGATTAGAATTATACTGTGACAACACTGGAGATCCCTGATCTGTAGCTCAACCCTGTCACACCAGAAAATCAATTTCTTCTCATATGAGCAGCTTTAATGCAAATCCATACTTTTCAAAATTCATGGATTACACCATCCTATCAGAACACACACGAGTATACACTTCCCTGCTGAAAAAACTCAAACAAACCTAAAACTCAAATCAGTTTAATCTTGTTTGCTGGTCTTAGCTTGTCAACCAGTCTGGTCAGAGGGGTTCTTCGCACTTGTCAACAGGTCAGGCTGGGAGACCAGTTGACCGACCAGCTGAAGACAAGCTTGGTCAGGCTGGGAAACCAGGGAGACCACTTAAAACCAGCTAAGACCAACTTAGGTAGTTTTTTATTATTATTATTAGCAGGGATATCTTGATAGCCTTTAGTTGGGGGGTCTAGAAATTAGACGTCTCAAAGTGAACCTGAACTCAAGGAATTTCAGGCAATCATGTGAAAAGTCACAACTCACTGACTGCTGCAGGCAGAGTTGGGAAGTTAAAGCCGGCATGTACAGCGGTCGATACTGTAATGTAGGCCTCCCAGATGAGAGCTACCACATAAGTGACTTATGTGTGATCACCCAGCGTGACGATGAGGATGGCCATTCTGGTGGCTGCAGTGCTGCATGACGCCCGAGGTTGGCACATTAGACGGAAACATGACAGGAAGGTGATGAGGAACACACTACCTTGATGTTTGCTGATTATTTTGACCTGGTGGAATAAAGGAGAAAATGTACAATTTCGTCAACTGTCAAAATACTAATATCCAACTGTTGTTTTTAAAAGTCAACATGAAATCAAAATTGACTCTATTTATTTTATTATTACACATTCCTGGTCATATTGTGTCCTAGACTCCTGCCATATTGGTCATACACACTGTTTAAAAAGTACAGCCAGAAGATTTAGCTAACATGATATAATATAGAGGCCTGTAGATTTAACACTTTTATTCAGTGTGATTATTTATATATATATATATATATATATATATATATATATATATATATATATATATATAACACATTTAAAATTAAGCGCAATTATTATGTCCCTGGACTGTAATGTGATATATTCCTACCTTTAGAGCAATTCAAGATTGAAATTCCACCTGCTTTTTGCACGGGGCAGTAAGCAAAATTCCATCTGTACTGTAAAGGCAACGCACAGCTGTACCAACAACAAATCACACTCAGGCTTGCTTGACAAATCATGGCAGCACAAGATGAGAACATGTTCTTGCATTCAGAGCTGGAAAAAGCATAATTCCAAATGCAGGGATCTTGAGATGTGTTTAATCTAGGTTTCAAACTACGTTTAACTTGACACAGCGAACTAAAATGCTGTGTTTATGACATGATGCAACCAAAGTGAGCCCCTCTTCAGTGCACATTGACGTGTCCTTAGAAAAGCCCTTATAATAAATCTATCTCTTAAAGAATGGCAAATTCGATTCCGAAATGGATTGCTTTGAACTGTACGCCAATATTAGACTTCTAAAGCCACTTTTTGTATTGTCTTAATGCTGTACTCATCTGTTACAATAATGTAATGCATTTTAATTATATAAATTCATATATTTATAATATGTATTATATTTATAATTGTTTAATCATTATACAGTATATAAATGATTGTTATTTGAGGGCCATTTTCAGCTATTATTATAAATGCAATTGTAAGGAAATACAGTTATACCCAGTACAGAGTCCAGTATAAACAATGATGACCTGGAGTCAAGGTTAAAGTTTCAATCAATAGAGAGAGTTTACTTTAGACCAGTGGTTCCCAACCTGGGGTCCGCACTGGAGTTCATAGGGGGTGCACGCAATCACATTTGCGTTGAGGTGAAACATGCATAAAATGTTGCACTATAATTTAATTGTAAAATTAATACATTTTAAAATATTATTAAAAAATCATATGCTTGTAATGCCAAGGCCAATCTAAAAAATAATAATAATGGCAGAGAAACATAAAAGCGGTAATTCCCTAAAAGAACATTTGTGCACGTCAATGACCCACGCTCAATCAGTTTCAGCTAGCAGCTCGTTTTTCCTGCAGTCAGTGCATCATTATATAATGAATAAAACAACATGTCTAAGAAATGTAAAAATGCTGATGACATATCATCAAAAAAGAAAGCAAGGCTATATCTCGAGAGTTATCTTATCAGGACAGGACAGGACTTTTGTGGCAAGAAGCTAGCTAATGACAGCATGAAGCCAAGGAAAATGCAACGACACCAGGAAACAAAACACCAGGAGACTATTGGTGAAGGTCAGGATTTTTTTGAGAGGAAGAAGCAGTTCCACAAGGCTTCCTTCCAAAAGGCACTATCAAAAAGATCCACAGATATCAGAAAAGCATTTAAAAGAGCAGACATTGATTTATACAGAACATCAAACACTGCTGTTACACACAGAGGTACGCTGGTTGTTACGTGGACAAGTGTTTGTGCATTTAATGGAACTGCACAATTTATTGAATTAAGAATGAAATCGCAATGTGGCCTTACACTATTACAAAACAGCAGAAGGATGTACATCATGCCAGGGGCTCCTGACCTGAGAGAACGAGGGAGCCATGTGACAGGGTGGAGGGCGGAGGCCGTGGCCAGGTCATGATGCTACACACCCGGACCCTAATCAGGCTAATCAAGCCTCCGAGAGGGATAAAGGCCGACCGGAGATGGCAGTGCGACAGAGAGAGAGATTTACGGGCAGCTGCCCGACACCTGTGTGTCTTTGTGTCTTTTTGTTTCAGTTTATTATTAAACTATTGTTTATATTGTCAAGCCGGTTCTCGCCTCCTTCTTTCCATTAATTCCTTTACAATGACTTTCTGTTAAACTACATGAATGCAATCATTCAAAAGATTATATTTTTAAAACACTAAGTCAAGTTGGTAAGCAGAAATGGGTCAGAGGTGAGTCATCTCTCGAGATAAACTGGTGTCTAGTTCCTCTGACATAGTTGCATGATTCTCAAAGCTACAAACAATCCCTGCAATGACATCATTAGACAGAACACAACATAGGCTATCTTTTCTCTCAAGGATGATTCATACCTCAGTGGGACGCAGGCCTTATCCAGCTGGAACTTTTGATTATAACAGTTACTATTTAATGATCTTAACTATCAATAGGCTGAAGCGACAAAGGTAACTATGTTTGTTTTGTTTAATTTGATTAATCAATTGCCATATCATGTAGTATAATATCATATAATAATATTATATAATATCATTTAATATCATACAGTTTATAAATATTGTAATATATTATCAATTTTAGTGTGATAAAATCACTTATCAGATCTGTGTAAAGGTATATCCAATATTACTTTGATGTCATCATGACAGTGTAGCCCTGGTAAACCCTTTAGTGTGGTAAACATTAATGAAGCGCAGGTGAAAAAGACCAATTTATATCTCACTAAAATCATGTTAACATGTATAAGGTTTACGTTTTGTGGCTATAATTTTGAAACAATATGTATTTTAACATTTATGGACTAGTCCCTATTCACTTCAATTGTAAGTGCCTTACTGTAACTGCTATTTTAGTTTTTTCCCTGCGAGACATAATTATTTGTGGTAATGCCACAAATGCTATTAACTGAATTTAACTTGTATCAAACCTGGAACATTCCTTTAATTTGTCTATTAATTATCCAAATAGTTATCCGTTTATGAAAAATTATAATTAAATGTTCTCATTTTAGAGATTTTTCATATGCTGCCTCTTGTGAAGTAGTTGAGGACTTCATTGCTATGTTCTATCATATGCCAAACTTTTAAAAATGTCTTTTAGATTTCGAACAGGTTGAGGAGAATACAGTACCTCCTCTTTGTTGGCAGTCTGTAGATATGTGTAGTGTGTAAGATTATGCTGGAAAGAAAAACTCATTTTGAGGTCTCCTCTGATGTTAGCTTCTTCACAGTTTAAGCTGTAATAACTATGTTGGACTTCTCTCCTTAAGTGTCTGTGGGAGCACATGCTTGTGTGTGCACTTGTGTGTCTGGTTCGCCTGGCTCTGAGAAGAGTTGTGTTGGCGCTGTTAGTCGACATGGCGATAAACATGCATTTCAGCGAGGGCTCTTGCTATCTTTAAAGCCCAGGCGTCGAAGAAGACAGACAACATAGAGGAAAACATTCATTCTCATTATCCTCTCTGCTAAATTATTCACACCATGCATGCCCGCTATCTCCCAACAGCACCGTTCTGCTGTAAGCTGCCCTTTAACCATAATAAAGAAGCTAAAGACTTTCCTCCGTACCTCCTCCCTCCTCTCTTGCGCTCTTTCATTCTCCGTAGATTATCCTTTTTTTCTTTGCCCTTTGTTTCTCTGACACTGATCCTCACAATAAAGGTGTACCTCTCTATAGCCACTTTCTTTCACATTCCCAAGAGTCTGATTATTTGTGCAGGTATGGTGGTAGGATTTCAGAAGTGTCTAAAAGCATGGCCCTGAAACAAGAAAGACCAAGAGGTCAAGGTTTGGCTGGTTAGCATGGACCTGTTGGCCTCTGCTGGTAGATGCCATAACTACACAAATGTGCTGCAAAAAAACCTGCTACTCCATTGACTGCCATTCAAAAGTAGCCAGGTCAATGATGTGATTCATTTTTTGAGTGGCGGAACGGTGTTACTCTATGACCATTCGCTACACAGATGGCTTTGGCTGTTGCTTTGGCTGTTGCGCACCATCTCCGTATTCATTTCATCATATCCTGCTGAATGTCTTTACATGCGCTCCTACAGTGAATGTCGCCAGGGGAGAAAAAGGTTGCGGATGCTGCGACTGTAGACCAAACTGGAGTTAACTGGATGTCACTACACATCAGTCACACACACCCCAGGGACACCACGGGCCATGTGTACAACAGCGGCCCCCTTTCAACCTCCTGAATGTGTGTGTTTATGTGTGTGCATGGCACCTTTGTTCTTTTTTGATACTCATTAATACTAATGAGTCAACGATTAAATAAGATAAGAACATTTTATCAAGGCCTATTAGTGAAATGCATCAGATAATATGTTTATTGTGTAATTAGATTATCCACAACTGTTTTTTTAAAGTTTATAAACAGACAGCTGTGACAGAGATTGTGGTAAAAAGATCACATGAAGTCTCAGAAAGCGTTATGAACGTTTTATTTTGTGTAATGGCCCGTGAACAAACAAAAGACATGCAAAAAAATTTCACGTCCGTGACTTCGCTTTTCTTAAACTCAGAGTGTGTTTCACTATTGTTTATTTTGCTTCAATGCACACAGGTAAACAAATCAACTTCCTTTGAGGAAATAATCCACTGTGAAATGGCAGTGCTGCTTCTTGCATCATTATTACAGGATGGCTTTTGTTCACAAGCTTGGAGAGAGGCATGTGTGCATCACTCAAACTCATTGCATCTTGGAGATGGTGCAGGCGCAGCTCAAGTCTCTCGGCCAATGCCTAATTGCTCTCTTTTCTACTCTGTATGTAAGCCACTGAAAGCTCTGGCTAATCCGCCATTAATTAAATTTAAATAGAGCTCTCTTTATAGCACAGAGAAAGAGGTGCTATCCAGACACATTCACTCAACTCTGATACATCCTCAATACTGCAGCATTTCTCGTAAAACACATTACATAAACACAAGCAACTTAATGCTCATTTTTTTTCTCTGGTGTACACTTTTACCTTGTTATATTATGAGATCTCAATGCTTGGATTCATATTTGATAGTTACATCTCCTTGATGCTAAATAACACTAGTCATTTAGTACAGAAGTAATAAAATATTGCTCATAAAAATGCAAGTTGACTGATTTTGACATGAAATGTGTGTTTCTGAATTATGTAAATTTATCAATTTGTCAGATGCTTTTATCCAAAGCAGCTTACGGAACATTTATGGTATATTTTTTCAGTGCTTGTGTTCCCTAGGCATCAAACGCATGACCTTGGCATTGCTAGCACCATACTCTACTAGTTGAGCAAAAGAATCTCTATCATCATTCATGTTAGTCCTGAAACAACATTCCTATCAAATAATCAGATTTTAGGTTTAGGTTTAAGGTTAGGCTTAGGTTTAAGGCTGGGGTATGGGTTTAAATAGCATTCTAATCAATCTATTATGTAGGAATACATTGTGAAAAAAAAAGAATCTGTTACATTTACGGTAAAATATTGGCAGCTGTGGTTGCCAAAATCTACAGTAAAAAAATATGGTGAACATGTTTCATGCTTTACAGGATGTAATTGTATTTTACATTTCACTACTGTTTATATTATTACATTATATTAATGTAATATACTAACCTTCTGGACCTATAAAAGTTTGTTTTGTTAGTCCCCATAGTAACAGCAAAAGCACACGTAATGACTTAATGTTAATCAAGAATGGGCTTTTCAGAAGCAAAACTTAATACATCTGAGATTGTGTAGTGACAGTGCACAATGTCACTCACCAAAACACAAAACACTATCATGGTAACACATGTTAAAATAATGCAGTACACTGTACATTATACTGTACAACTAAACTACAGAAAATGTAACACAGAACACCCCAATATACATAACTGATATTATTCCTATAAAATATAATGAAATGTGATAGGTCATGCAAGGACTTCTGGGAACATCCAATTAGTGTTTTTCACTGTAATTTTAACAATGTACCGTAAAAAGTACATGTGTTCTGTTGTTAAACATGATATAATTTTTTTCCGTTAATTATACCGCAAAATTATAATTTTTACATTTAAAAATTACAACATTTTACTGTAAAATTACATGTATTGTCTTGTTAAATATTATATAATTTTTTACCATGTAAATAATCCACTGCTATGTGTGCATTAAAGGATTTTAATGCACGACGTGGTGAAAAACCACCCAACAGGAAACACGTAATATTTAATTCCTAGTTCCTTGTTATTTTCATATTAATGAGGAAACACTAGCATTGCTGACATGACGGTTATAAAAGTAGCACTTACTGTACATGATGAGGAGAAAATAATACAAATGCTCCAAACCTGATCCATTATTGTATCCATTAAGGTAGCACAATTTATTGAATTAAGAATGGAAACGCAATGTGACCTTACACAATTACAAAACAGCAAAAGGCTGAGTATTTTGAAACAGTCTCCATTCAGAGCTTCAGTCAGCAATCTGTAATTGCAGGGCGCCCCCTACCGCACATGTTGAGCAGCAATTTTAGATGATGTTTTTCATATTACAATATAAATCATCTTGCCTCATCTT
The DNA here is from genome assembly GCA_032164185.1 of Moxostoma hubbsi. NCBI lineage: Eukaryota > Metazoa > Chordata > Actinopteri > Cypriniformes > Catostomidae > Moxostoma > Moxostoma hubbsi. The sequence goes on along the minus strand of JAVLUX010000027.1, from coordinate 24,835,776 downwards.
GCCAGACAGTGAAAGATGCATTTTATTGGTCCATTTGACCTTCTCTCCCCCTCTATACAAAACAGCTGAATGCCAAACCATACTTTCCTCACAAGCGCTTAGGGTGAGTAATACAGGGATGATGAACACTGTTGTCTTGTCCATGTTTCCTGCACTTCTCAGTTGATTTAAAGACAGCACTGCATGACTTGATTAGGTTTTTTTGTGATGTGAGCTCTGAGACTATTTTTGTTGAGAGGTCTTTGTAACAGTGTTAAAATGGGAAAGGAGGAGGTGAAAACTGGTTGAACAGACAAAGTAATATGTACTGTAAAATAACACACATGGCAGCTGGATGTTGCTTTCGCTCTCCTGAACTGCCACATTTCTCAGCGTCCAGGTGGCCAGAAGTTCCCCCTCCTTCCCCTGGCGGACAGCAGCAGCTGTTCCTTTGGGCGGACGGCAGTGGCGAGGACTCCACGACAGCGCATCCCTCCTCCTTACCGGGTTTCAGGACCAATGTAACAGGGGTTCAAATGGGAAAGGAGGTGGGAACCGGATGATCAGTCAAAGTAATATTTAATGTAAAATGAAAACATAAAGACACAAAACACATACGCACACACAACAGCTGCTTGTGTCTCTCTCTCTCCTGATCTGCCACATCTGACTGCCTTTATCTCTCTACTCAACTGATTACCCCGATTGGGGGCCGGGCATGCGTAGTCACGGCCCGGCCCCACCCTACTACTCATCATAGTCATTTGTACAGAGGCATAAAACTCAGATGACAGCAGAGTAGGCGCATTAATATAGAACATTGATAAAAACTGACTTTAACTACCTGTGCATTACACGGTTTTAACGCAAGCATTCCAGTCAGAATCGAGTATTCGAACAGACCATGATATAAGTTAATGTAGCTACTTGTTAACCAATTAATGTTTTTTACTGTAGCATTTTTTAATTCTTTTACCATTAAAATTTTGGGCATAATTTACAGACATATTATGGACATATTATGGGTAATATGGTTAGGGTTAGGTTAATGTTGCTCTTGGACCAAAAAAAACCCCACAAGTATGTTGATTCAAAATGTGTCCTGCAGTTCTTGGCAAAAGTACAGTCACCAATAGTTCAAATAACCTGACAGGGGGACCATACCGCAGAAAATGCATCACAGGGGGATTAATTTGTGATGGCCAAACCCTGTGGAGCACCTATTCCAGTACAGAGCATTTAGTACCCATAGTGGGTCTGGTCGGGAATTCCACTGCTGAATTCGTGAGCCAGAGGGTTGGGGAGGAGGAACATCCAGGGAGCATGAGCCTAGTGGTCTCTCCTGGGAGAAAGAGCGCACGTGATCACCTCAGTGGAGGGGAAAGGCACTAGCGCAAGTGGTACACCCGGTCACTCATCCCGTGTTACCATGTTCTACATGCTCGGACCTCACAAAACACGGGTTAGAGAGGTGCTAGAGAGGTGCCATTGGCCAGTGCCCATGAGGATGCCACACTTCTTGTAGAGTGTGCTCGAACCCGCAATGGGGCGGGCATGGCCTGGGTCCGATAGACCTATGCGATAACATCGACTACCCAGTGATCTCTGTGTGCTGTACAAATAGGTACGCAAAGCACGTACCGGATACAGCAACAATAAGGCTGCCTCCTCCCAGGGTAGCGCTTGCAGATTCACTACCTAGTCCCTGAAAGGGGTCGTAGGAACCTTGGGCATATAGCCTGGTTGAGGTCTTAGGATGACATGAGCATCTGCCGGACCGAACTCCAGGCAAGTGTCGCTGACAGAGAACACTTGCAGGTCTCCAACCCTCTTGATGGAAGTGAGCGCAATCAGGAGGGCCATCTTCTGGGAGAGGGCACTTAGCTCGACTGATTCTATAGGCTCGAAGGGGGGGGGGGGGGGGCCGTAATGACCCGGAGAGATCCCATGAGGGAAACAGGCATGGCCTGGGAGGGTTCAACCTCCGGGCGCCACTTAGAAACCTGATAATAAGGTTGTGATTCCCTAGGGACTTACCGTTCACCGCATTATGGTGGGCCGCTATAGCGGTAACATATACTTTTAAGGTGGAGGGGGACATCTGCCACTCCAGCTGTCCCTGTAGGATTGAGAGCACTGACCCGACTGCGCACTTCTGCAGGTCTTCAGATCGGGAAGAACACCAATTTGCGAACAAGCACCACTTTAGGGCGTAAACTGCCTGGTGGAGGGAGCTTTGGCTAGGTTGATCATGTCTATGACAGCTGGTGGTAGGCCATTTAGATCTTCTGCATCCCATCCAGGGGCCAGACATGGAGGTTCCAGAGGTCTGGGCGCGGATTCCAGTGGGTGCTCCATCCCTGAGAAAGAAGGTCTTTCGTCAGGGGGATTTGCCAGGGAGGTGCTGTCGCTAGGAGCGTAAGATCCGAGAACTAATAGAGTGACCTGTTCCCCATCCTCCTTGACCTTGCACAGCACCTGTCCAAGTAGGATCACTGGGGGAAATGCATATTTGTGCAGCCCCTGGGGTCAGCTGTGTGCCAACGCATCTGTCCTGAGGGGACTTGCCTCCGACCTGAGGGAGTACCAGAGCGGGCAATGGGAGTTCCCTTAGGAAGTGAACAGGTCTACCTGTGCTTTGCAATAACGGTCCCAGATCAGCTGAACCACCAGGGGGTGGAGCCTGCACTCTCCATTTAGCGGAGCCTGTGACGACAGCACGTCCACTGCCTTGTTGAGGTTGCCCGGGATATGAGTGGTGCGTAGCGACCTCAGTCGGTGCTGACTCCAAAGGAGGAGATGGCGGGCAATTGTGACTTATAATGAGAGCGCACGCCACCTTGGCAATTCATGTACACTACCGTCACGGTGCTGTCTGAATGGATCAAGACGTGCTTGCCTTGGATCAGTGGGAGAAACCTCCGCAGGGCAAGAAATACAGCCAGCAACTCTAGGCAGTTGATGTGCCAACGTAGCCGCAGACACGACCAGCAACCCTGTTTGGAGACATCTGTGGTGACCACGATGCATCTGGACACCTGCTGCAGGGGGACTCCTGTCAGCAGAAAACAGAGGTCTGTCCAGGGGTTGAATAACTGACGGTAGAGCAGGGTGAAGATCACACGATACGTGCCGCGCCGCCATGCCCATCTCATGACTTGAGTCTGAAGCCAGTGCTGGAGCGGTCTCATATGCATCAACCCTAGTGGCGCGACAATGGCTGAGGTTGAATAACTGACAACAGAGCGGGGTGAAGATCACACGATATGTGCCGCGGCTCATGCCCATCTCGTGACTCGAGTCTGAAGCCAGTGCTGGAGCGGCCTCATATGCATCAACCCTATATGTTTTAGAAGGACCACAGCCTTTTTTGAATGACGAGAGGCAATTCAGCACTGACTGCATGAGGTCGTTTGTGAGGCACGCTATCATTGAGACTGAGTCTAACTCCATGCCTAGAAAAGAGATGCTCTGAACCGGGGAGAGCTTGCTCTTTTCCCAGTTGACCTGAAGCCCTAGACAGCTGAGGTGCCTGAGCACCTGGTCCCTGTGGGCCCATAGTGCCTCTTGAGAGTGAGCTAGGATCAGCCAGTCATCAAGGTAGTTGAGTATCCGGATGCCCACTTCCCTTAGTGGGGCAAGGGTGGCCTCAACAACCTTTGTGAAGACGCGAGGGTACAGGGACAGGCCAAAGGGGAGGACCTTGTACTGGTATGCTCGGCCCTCGAACGCGAACCGTAGAAAGGGTCGGTGTCGGAGCAAAAAAGAGACATGAAAGTACACGTCCTTCAGGTCTACCGCTGCGAACCAATCTTGATCCCTGACGCATGATAGAATGTGTTTTTGCGTGAGCATCTTGAACGGGATTTTGTGCAGAGCCCGGTTGAGAACTCGCAGGTCTATGATTGGCCTCAACCCACCTCCTTTTTTGGGTACGATGAAGTAAGGGCTGTAGAAACCCTTCTCCATCTCGTCTGGAGGGATAGGCTCTATTGCATCCTTTTGCAAAAGGGTAGAGATTTCTGCACACAGGGTGCTGGCTTTTTCACCGTGCACCGAGATGGGGTGGATGCCACTGAAACAAAAGTTCCGGTCCAGCCCAACGCTCTCAGAGGCCTGGGCAAGTGATGGACATCATCAGCGTGTCAGTCTCAGAGTGGGCGAGCAGACCCGAAGCTGGCATCTCAGTCGAGTCCTCAGCATCAGATGCCGCGACGCTCTCCGATGTAGTAGCAATATTCTCGTCCAGCTCGGGGGGTCTGAAGGAGACATCGCCGTGGGGCGAGCTGGTCTCACATCGAGCCCGGACGGAAGCAAAGAGCATGCAGGGGGGCAGGTGTTCCGCTGGGATTTACCCGGCAAAACCGTGCTCACCGAACTCCCCAAATCACCTCCATCCCATGGGAAGAAGGCACGATGTGGGGGGCGGCTGGAGTGGTGTTTCGTTAAAGGAAGGAAAGCCGCGACTGCAATATTGTCATGGTCACGCTCTCACAATGAGAACAGGAACCATTCATAAATGCTGCCTCAGTGTGATCGCAGTACGTACACGTGCATATATGACTGTCAGAAGTGGAGAGATATCTACTGCATCCAGGAACTACACAAAGGCGGAGAGGCATCTTGAAAAAGACACATCTTTAAAAAGACGTTCAATGCCAATGTGTCTTTTAGAGGAAATATATTCTTTTAGGAAACCCTGTCGAAGCGCCTGCACTGGCGTGCAGTGAAGGGAGAAAGCTGCTGGTAATGCGCCTTAGGATCCAAAAGCAATGCTCTTAGAGGTGAGTGGAATAGTAGTGAGTGTCTCAGCTCGCTGATCACACAACCACTTGGCTCCAAAGAAAGAATCTGACTGAACAGATGCACGATCCCCGCCTTTTATACCCGTATGTCTGGGGGCGGGACATGCAAATTCTGTTCGCCAATTTGGCATTGGCCTTTTTCATTCCGAAAGAACGTCCAGTGAGTGACAGAAGGGGAACTTTATTTATGCTTATTTCACTTATTGTTAAGATTATCATAGCTTTAAACATATAATAATCTTTAATAATTGATTTTCATAGTTTAATATTGAGTGGGCCTGGGAAAGACATTCAAAAAGTAGCAAAAATAAATATTTAAGGAATGGTAAATTTGTAAGTAAGTTTGCAATTCAGTTTTAATGTGCCTTTTATATAATGAAGAAAAAATAACTTTAATCAGTTAGTTTTAATAAGAATCAACCACTGTAACATAAAATTGAAGAAACACCCACATAGAGAATAGGTTTACTTTGTAGAAGTGCAGAATGAAAGTGACATTAACTGTTTCTGTCTACTAGTACATTGACCAATTTACATTTATTCATTTAGCAGACTGAGACACTTTTATACAAAGTGACTTTTAAATGAGGAATACAGCAAAAAAAATTGGCAATAATACTGTATAAGAAGTGCAAAAAAGCCCCATGGATAATAACAAAAGCAGAATTATACCCCTACTGTTTTTGTCCATGTACAAGAGACTTTGTTTAAGCTGTCACATCTGAATGTGAAAAATTAATCAAGGCATGATCTGACAGAAATTTTTAGGCATCAAGATGCCACATGTCCATCTCACTGTCAAACAAACATCCATGCTTGGAGTGACATGTAGCTGTTTATTGAAGAAGAGATCAGTTCTGCTCTAGTGTCCTGTTCCCCTAAAGCGGGCATTGCTGGACATTGGCTCTTGGTTGGGTGAGATAATGATCTGCTGTTCAGGGTTGTAGGGAGCATGAGGAGATTACACCAGTCCCTGCGGGAGCGCTCTGTCCAAAGGTCCTGTCTCTCTGGAGTTCTGTATCCTCCCCACCATCTCTCTGCACATTCTCTGCAGAGTTTTCAGCCAAGGACACAGCTGATGGATTTTCACAGATTAGAGAAATGAATATTTCTGAACATTTTGCTGAAGTGGTCTCAGAGGGCAAATGTGTGGGTTCCAGTACCACACAGCATTACTGCTGCCAGGCTAATGCTGATGACTGTGTTTAGTGTATCTATCTCTGTTGAGGAAACCTGAGCATTTAGTTCCAGTTAGTTTCAGGCCCAATTTTGCACATTATGTCTTCATTTGTTCATTTACTTTGACCCAGTCTGATCTGTAATGCGGGGACGCCGGCTGGCACCTTACTACCGTTTTCATGTTAATAGGCTACATTTTGAAGAAAATGGGGAAAATTTAAGCATTCTTGGACATTAATTCTTCTTCCACCATGGTCCATAAAATTAAAGTCAATTCATTAAGTATAATGATACAGTATATATATATATATATATATATATATATATATATATATATATATATATATATATATATATATATATATATATATATATATACTGTATCATTATACTTAATGAATATAACTTTTATATAAAAGTATATATAACTTTTTGGAGAAATGTCCTCTTGTCTGATGAAACAAAAATGTAACTGTTTGGCTAATTATGCCGAAGAACACCATCCCAGCCATGAAGCATGGGGGTGACAGCATCATGTTTTTGGGGTGCTTTGCTGCAGGAGGGACTGGTGCACTTCACAAAATAGATGGTATCATGAAGAAGAAAAATTATGTGGATATATTAAAACAATATTTCAAGACATCAGCCAGGAATTTAAAACTTGGTTGAAAATGGGTCTTCCAAATGAACAATGAGCCCAAGCATACCTGCAATGTTGTGGCAAAATGGCTTAATGACAACAAAGTCAAGGTATTTGAGTGGCCATTACAAAGCCCTGATCTAAATCTGAAAATTTGTGGGCAGAACTGAAAAGTGTGTGCAAGCAAGGAGGCCTACAAACCTGACTCAGTTATTCCAGTTCTGTCTGGAGGAATGGGCCAAAATTCCAGCAACTTATTGTGAGAAGCTTGTGGAAGGCTACCCAAAATGGTACCAAATACTAACAATGTGTATGTAAATTGTCGAAGGCAGACAGCCAAAACGTTTGCACTATAACGGAACATTTGTACTATTTTTATCTCCTGTTTGAACTTAATAAAAAAATTTTTTAGAGTGTCATAAGTATCAAATTTGTCAAAAAATGAACAGTCGTATGTTAAAACTGAGGGTTATTTTTGAAGGATGTATGGAGTATGACAACGTTTCGTATACATGCTAGGACTGGGTATGTAAATTTAGCATTAATCATATCTCATTGAATGATTTATTTATGTTTTCCAATTATGTGAGCATGTGTAATGAAAATTGTATGGTTTTAAACTGTTATACATATCCTTGAAACCTGGTTAAAAATGCATAAAATCGTTTGAGTGATTTAGGCATGTGTTAAATGCACAAAATGCTGTGAATATTTAAGCATGTATAAGGTGATTTATGCTGAAGCATATAGGCAGGCGAATGGCAATTTCAAGCATTGTATAGCCTTTATTCCTCAAAACAAAGATTGAATGATGAGTTTCTAGAGAAAGCTGTTTCTTTTTTTTGTGCCATTTTTGACCTAATATTGACCTTAGACATGCCAGTCAATTGCATACTGTGGCAACTCAAAAACAAAGACAATGGTTAAGCTTAATTTAACCAAATAGCTTTCAACTGTGTTTGATATAATGGAAAGTCATTTTCTAGTTCCAAATTAGCAGTTTAGCATTATTAATGGATAAGAGTGATGGCTGCTGGAAATGAGGCCTGTCTAGATTTGATCAAAAATTACTTTTTTCAAATAGTCACGGTGCTGTTTTTTACATCAATAATGTCCTGACTATACTTTGTGATCAGTTGAATGCCACTTTGGTGAATAAAAGTACCAATTTCCTTCCAAAACAGCAAAATCTGTACATTATTCCAAGCGTTTGGCTGCAGTGTATATAAAAAAAAGAATGAAAAGAAAAAGAACAGCAGTCAATGGGGCCAAATATATATATATATATATGTGTGTGTGTGTGTGTGTGTGTGTGTGTGTGTGTATACAGGTGCATCTCAAAAATTTGAATATCGTGGAAAAGTTATAGTCTAGATACATTACAAATAAAGTGAAATACAGTATTTCATGCCTTTTTTTGTTGTAATCTTGAAGATTACGGCTTACAGTTCATGGAAAATCCAGTATCTCAAAATATTAGAATAAAGAATTTATAATACAGAATTTTTTTTTAAGACGAAACCTTCTGAAAAGTATGTTAATTTATGCACTCAATACTTGGTCGGGCTCCTTTTGCACGAATTACTGCATCAGTGTGTTGTGGCATGGAGGCAATCAGGCTGTGGCACTGCTGAGATGTTATGGAAGCCCAGGTTGCTTTGATAGTGGCCTTCAGCTTGTCTGTATTGTTGGGTCTGGTGTCTCTCATTTTCCTCTTGACAATACCCAATAGATTATCTTTGAGGTTCAGGTCAGGCAAGTTGGCTGGCCAATCAAGCACAGTAATACCATGGTCAGCAAACCAGTTACTAGTAGTTTTGGCACTGTGGGCAGGTGCCAAGTCCTGCTGGAAAAGGAAATCAGCATCTCCATAAAGCTTGTCAGCAGATGGAACCATGAAGTACTCTAAAATCTCCTGGTAGACGGCTGCATTGACTCTGGACTTGAGAAAACACATTGGACCAACACCAGCAGATGACATGGCACCCCATGCTTTGATACAGCACTCTGCAAACAGCCAGCCCATTCAGCAATGACCTTCTGTGGCTTACCCTCCTTGTGGAGAGTGTGAGTGTCTTCTAGGCAACTGTCAAGTCAGCAGTCTTCCCCATGATTGTGGTTTGAACCAGTGTGTACTGAACCAGACTGAGAGATTAAAGTCTCAGGAAACCTATGCAGGAGTTTTGAGTAAATTAGTTGATTAGCTCTTCTCAGGGGCAACATTTTTGTAGTTTAAAATCTTTATTCTAATATTTTGAGATACTGATTTTTTGTATTTCCATAAGCTGTAAGCCGTAACCATCAAGATTACAACAAAAAAGGCTTACTTCACTTTGTGTAATGAATCTAGAATATATGAATGTTCCACTTTTTAAATTAAATTATATGTGGCCCCATCGACTGCTGTTCTTTTTAACGCCCATCAGAATAAAACCCAAAAAGATATTTTTCAAAAGGATCTGTGTGTTTCTTCACAACCCACCGGCTACGTAAAAAAGTCCACTGATATGTTTATGTTATATTAACTGAATCTGTTTGCTTCCTTAATTAAAATTAATTTTGAATTCAGGAATTTAAAGGATTTTCTAAATTTAGTTCTAAATGGTGCACAACCCTGGCACTTATAACAGCTTGGTTTTCAGAAGAACCCAACTATACTAACAAAATTTACATCTGAGACAGAAATGAGGGAGAAAGACACTCTGTCAGTGAGATAAAGGGAGCCAGGGAGTTCATAACTGATAGAAAAGAGAGGGGCTGACTTCACTGTTTTAATTGACTTAGCTTCTGTGTTTAATAAGTTAGATGTTCTGTAGGCTGTGAGACAGTGAGCAGATCTCCTGGACATAATATGACTCTAAAGATCACTTCCTCTCCAAGAGAACTCACCAACCTCCCTTAACCATCTGTCCTTCAGTCCGAGTGCATGCTGAGTAAATTGTACTTGGTATAATGGACTCAAGTGAAAAATAGGCCACTCTCAGAGGCTGAGTGCTGGGTTTAATGCTGGGGTTACAACACCAATCTGTAGATACTTGGCTGCAAATTGCAGAAATATTCTAATGTCACCACTCACAAATGAATCCCATCTGTGATTTATTTAATGGCATGTAAAGTGAGTAAATATTACTGAAAATGTCCCTACCTTTTCCTGAACCAGAGTGGCCTTATTTCAAAGCAGATTTGTTTAATCCTATGGCAAATTGATCTTATTCCTATAGGAAATTACACTAAATCGTAAGCAAATGGCTCTAATTCTATGATAAATTATGCTTCCCACTGCATGCATATGCTCTTGACACTGGCATAAATTGTCCTTAATTTTTAAGCAAGATGGAGGTAGAGAGTCATTCAGGGATATGAGTGACTGATACACTGTTCATCAGGAGATTGCTTAGTTAGCATCTTGACAGATTTCTTTCTTAAATAAACAGTAACTTATCTGTAAAATAACAAAGATAATGACCTGCTCTAGGAGTTTGAAAGGAATACAAAACATCTAGGTTACGTATGTAACCTCCGTTCCCTGATGGAGGGAACAAGACGTTGTGTTGAAGAAGCGACACTAAGAGTCTCTCTTGAGCGCCGAATATGCCTCTGGTCTATGAAAAAAGGCTAATGAGAAGTTGGCAAACAGTATTTGCATACCCCGCCCTGGACATACGGGTATAAAAGCGGGGAAATACATCAAGTTCATTCAGGATTTTTCTGAGGAGCCGAAAATGTTCCGGCCACTGCAGTGGCTCGGCTCAGCGACGTGGCCGGGAGGACACAACATCTCATTCCCTCCATCAGGGAACGGAGGTTACATACGTAACCTAGATATTCCCCGTCTGTCGCTCACTTCGACGTTGTGTCGAAGAAGCGACACTAGGGGTACAATTTAAATCATGCCATGCGCTGAGCCGTGTACGTGTACTGCTGACACAGGAGCGGGCAGGTAATTTTACGTGCACAAGCGACCAACTGTGTCAGAATGCGCGTACCCTTCCCCAATGCCCCAAAAAAGTCATCGGAATCCTTCTGGTTACCCTAGGCAGGGGAACAAGGCGACGCTTGCCAACCTGGGAACGGGCCAAGCCTGGCTGGGCCTCTTTTCTCTCTATGTTTCTCCGCATAGAGCAAGAACAGCCGGGGCCCTTACACGCATTGAGGGAAGGCGGTCTTACCCAGTTTCCTATTCTTTCAGGGGAAAAAGACCCTGCGGAGGCCACACCTGCCCAAAAGGGGAGGTAAAGGTGGCGAATACATCACATGGGTTTTTTAGGCAACATGTGGAATGTGGCGCAGCGGTAGATTCAGTCTCAAGGAGGGGGGAGTTCCTACAGCATAGCGACCAGAGGGCAGCTAAAACTGCCTAAGGGAGACGCGGGTCCACTTCGTAAGGGGACCATACCGCAGAAAATACATACAGGGGGAGTCCATGTAGGAGTCCCAATCTGTGGAGCACCTATTCCAGTACAGGGTAGATTGAGTACCCGTAGTGGACTGGGTCGGCAAGTTCCTCCACTGAACTGCGGACACATAAGGACTAGGGTGGAATCAACCAGGGACCCAGGTGTGTGGGATCTCCTGGGAGAGAAAGCGCACAGTTTTACCTTGGCCGAGGGAAAGGGCACCAGGTGCAAGCGATTCACCCGGATCGTCAGCGTGTTACCGAGTTCTACTGGCTCGGACCTGAGAAAACATGGGACGATACTGACTCATCCCTGAGATTGTAAAATATCGCAAAGGTATTAGGTGTTGCCCAACCCGCTGCTCTACATATGTCTTCTAGGGAGGTGCCTCTGGCCAGTGCCCACAAGGACGCAATACTCCTTGTTGAGTGCGCTCAGTCTGTCTGTCCAGGGTTTTAATGTTTGGCAGCAGGCGGGGATGATCATCACACGGTGGGTGCCGCAGCACCATGCTTGTCTCGGGACTCGAGTCTGAAGCCAGTGCTGAAGCGGTCTCATATGCATCAACCCCAGCGGCGTGACCGCCGCAGAGGATGCCATATGGCCCAGGAGTCTCTGGAAAAGTTTTAAGGGGACCGTTGTGCCTGGCCTGAAAGCGGCAAGGCATCTCAACACTGACTGCGCACACTCATTGGTGAGACGTGCTGACATTGAGACTGAGTCTAACTCCATGCCGAGAAAAGAGATGCTCTGGACCCGGATGAGCTTGCTCTTTTCCCAGTTGACCTGAAGTCCTAAACGGCTGAGGTGCCTGAGCACCTGGTCTCTGTGAGCGCATAGTAACTCTCGTGAGTGGGCCAGAATAAGCCAGTTGTCGAGGTAATTGAGTATGCGAATGCCGGGTTCTCGGAGTGGGGCAAGGGCTGCCTCTGCGACTTTTGTGAAGACGCGAGGGGACAGAGACATGCCGAAGGGGAGGACTTTATACTGATACACCTGGCCATTGAACGCGAACCATAAGAAGGGTCGGTGTCGAGGCAGAATTGAGACGTGGAAGTACGCGTCCTTCAGGTCTACCGCTGCGAACCAATCTAGATGCCGAATGCAGGTTAGGATGTGCTTCGCAGCGGGGCGGAGCAGGTAATGTGGTGTCGGGAGGCGAAGACACGTCCCGAGGCTCTGGTGCTGAGAAAAGACTAAAAGCACTTACCTTGCTCCGCACACCCAGCAGGTGGCCGTGTAAGAGTGCCGTGAGAACGGCATTTGCGGGCCAGGTGACCCAGAGACAAAGGAAATAGCTCTTTTACTGAGAATGTGGGTACCGCAGCACCGAGGAGGTGCGGAAAATTAAATGTAACTTGCAGCTGGCTGCATACATGACCATCAGCTCCGAAGAAAATTTCTGAATAAACTCTACGTATTTCCCCACTTTTATACCCGTATGTCCGGGGCGGGATATGCAAATACTGTCTGCCAACTTCTCATTGGCCTTTTTTCATAGACCAGAAGCATATTCGGTGCTCAAGAGAGACCCTTAGTGTCGCTTCTTTGACACAATGTCGAAGTGAGTGACAGACAGGGAACAAGTAGGGCAGCACAAGGATAATTTGTGCATTTTTTCAGAAAATTTTAAGCCTAAAACTAAACTTTGCCTCAATCATTTTTGACATGTCAGCAGCAGTCATTACCCATATTAAGTAGATACAGTATATACTTATTTAATTATGTCAGAAACAATTGAACTAGAAATACAGGAAGGTCGATATTACATTCTTTGGAAGGAGATAGAAGAAATGTGAGTGCACATTTCATAAATAGGTATGGTGAGTGTGTTGTGTTTTAGAGGAACATTCAGGTTTAATGAAAGTACTTTAATACAATTACCACAAATACAAGTACTTTAATACTTAAAGTTATCAAATTTTACAAATCGTTGCTATGGCAGGGTTTTTTCTAATGTAAGATACAATCAATGACCAAATCCTCAAAGACTTTTATCACAGAACAATCAATCTCAATAAACATGTTAGGGAACATCTTTATAAATGTTTTACTGTGCAGTTCTGCATGTGCGTTTAGGTTTAGAGATAAGCATGTTCAATAAGATAATAATAATATTTATAATAATAATAACAAAATCAATAAGCATCACAACATTCATTTTTATTTGATATGTTTACTTTAAGAACTTTTTCCCAAGTGGGCGATAATTGAATCTTATAAGAAGGCAATGAAAAGTCATATTGACCCCTGTGGTTAGACACGTAGTCGAAGTGGAATGCAGTACACGCATCTGAAATCAAGGCGAGCGTGAAGAAAACACAAAGGACAAACTGGTCCCCCCGGTAAGCAGCTCATCTCTTCTCAGCGTACCAGGGGTGATTGAGTTCCTGTGGGAACCCAAGAAATTAGACTACAGTGGGTTTCTAGTGTGGAATACAGCAACACCATGCTCTTTGCAAGAAGACATGTACATATGCAAATACACATAGGCTTGATCTAACCGAGCTTGCAAGTGAAAGCTCTTCATTAAATGCTGACTGTATGCGGTGGCGTGGGAAGTGGATTATCCAACAAAACTTGTCTTCGGGATTTTACCAAGATCCTTAGCTTTAATTTTTCAAGGATGTGATTTTTGGTGTTGCTGTTTGTGAAAGTGCATTTGTGCTTTGAAAGGTGAGAGAAGGAGTGTTTTAGACCGTCATTGCCAAAAGAGGAATAAATTAAAACATAAGCAAAGCATAAGCAATGGCGAATGCTCAGCTCTGCCAATGAACCAATTCTCAGGTCCAATGTAAAGGGCTCTCGGTGGCCACTCTGCAAGCAGGTTTCAGTTGTCTTTGAAATGGGCAGCATAATAGGCTCTATATGCTGAATGGTGGCACTGAAACCTGGTAATCAATGTGGCACCACGCATGCACAAAAGGGGGATCAGCAAAAGAATATGTGCAACAAAAGTTTGTTTAGCAGAGAGCCATTATGCATGGAGGACAATACCTGTGCTGTCTTTTCACCCTTTGTATGAGCACTCCCATGTTTTAATGTCTGACAATTTATGTTTCAATTATTTATTGAGGCAGAATTGTAAAGTTGAAGTGTGTATGAAGCGTTATAACCTGGCACATATCCAGATGCGCATTATAGTCAAGCACACTTTTGGCATGTTTAGGAGATGATTCAGGTGTCTGTATGCACAGTGATGCTGTACAGTCCCACCAGGGTGTTTCAGATCTCGTTGGACTGCTGCATCCTTCACTATAAAGTGCTCAGAATCAGCCGACAAGATCAGATTTTTGCATGCAAATTGCGTTTAGCAGCAACTTTGTGGGTGAATTTGCACCGTTGCCTGATCTGCATAATTCCTTAAGTGATCCTTTAACAGTACTTTTAACAGGCGCAATTCATTCTTAGTGAATTCCCCCTTTGAATTAATTAAACAGATAAGCCACTTTTGCGCTGGGCATTTCAGCACAGAAACTGAAGAAGGTGGGTGGTAAATAGATTTTTTATTTAAAAGAGATGATGGTGTACATTTTCTATTGATCTTGGCAGCAATAGGCTAAATAATAAAAATCAAGGAATGGAGAATAGCGTTATAACCTGTGAAATATACAGATGTGCTATGTAGTCATGTACACTTTCAGCAAAAGTTAAAGAGATGATGATGTGTCTGTATAAGAGTAGTGAAATAATGCTGTACAGTCTAGGCCTATAAGAGTGTCAGATCTTGGTGGTCTGCTGCATTCTCCACTATATAGCGCTTAGAACTGGCCAAGAATAAATTGCAAATTGTGCTCATAATTCCTGAAGTGAATTGGGAACTAAACCAGTGCCCTTCACCTTTAAAGAAAATGTAATTTATCACTTTATTTGGAATTACGATCGAAGGAGCCACCTGATGGCTCCGATAAACTCACAGTGAAGTTTTTCTTTGCTCTTTACTCAGAGCTAGAAAGAACGTCAAAACTGTTGAGTATATCCTGGTAGGTTTGCAAACATTTGAACACAGCTCACCAAGGTTTAGAGGCACATTTAAATATGAGTTGCTGTCCTGATAACAGACCACATATAAAACTAATGTGACTTATTAATAGAATTCAAATGAGATCAGTTAAACAAGCTGTTTTAAACACTCAATGATTATACAGTAATATACAGTATATGCTGTAGATAATGTGTAATTTGTCATGTTTATATTCTGCATTCATGGTGCTAATGCTAGCATGCTATACATGGCCATAATATACATGGGCTACCATATAAAGCGTAGCATCAGTTCAGGCAGGTCACGTGAGTTAAGCTCGCAATCAGATGACGCTCAGCTGATCATGAAATCTAACAATACAATTTAGACGCTTATCAGAGCGGTGCTATTTAAGTCCTCCATATAGTTATTTCCTTAGCTGCCTTTCTATTGCATGGATGCAAGCTGCACTTAACACCCTCCTCCATCCCCAGCTCCACATGTTCTGTGCTCGAAGACTGCAATTGTTAGCCAGTTTTGAATTCCTTTCTTCCATGCCTTGTTCTTGAATTATCAACTTGATAAACAGTATTTTTAAGTCTTTAAGTGTCCGTTTAAACTAGTAAGCAATGAAGGATTTTACCATGTTGCACATGGATGGGCATAGAGATTGCTTTAAGTGACTATAAGTAATAAAGTTTTCATTCAAGCATTCAAGTCAAGTATTCATTTGATGGAAGAGGTCCTGACTGA
Source organism: Moxostoma hubbsi (assembly GCA_032164185.1). Classification (NCBI taxonomy): domain Eukaryota; kingdom Metazoa; phylum Chordata; class Actinopteri; order Cypriniformes; family Catostomidae; genus Moxostoma; species Moxostoma hubbsi. The sequence goes on along the minus strand of JAVLUX010000027.1, from coordinate 24,820,059 downwards.
ATTGTATTTTATGATAAAGTTTGTGACAAGAATCCATGTGAGATCATGTAAAAGGTTTTTTATTTATCTTTTTTTTAAGAAAGTCATTGATACTAGGCTGCTGCAAAGGTATATAAAAGATTGTCAGATTCAGCAGAAGTGTTAATACTGTAGCTTACAGGCTGCAGACATAGACATAACAACCATTGATTATGTTGACCAATGGAAGCGCGAAGGTGTTTGAGATAAGTTTGTGCTGGTGTAACGGTAGCCAGCTGGTTCGTGCTGTTTAGTGTGTGTAAATCTCACTCCCCTGGCCTTAAGAGGAGCACTAGCAACTGATGCTAGAGGCTGTAGCCTTTAACCTCCTCGTTAGCATGCCCACCTCCCATGCCATAGATGCCGGTTTGAATCCTGCTCGGAGCGGGTCGAGCAGGACCACTTACAGTGGTGCTTTAATATAGTTCATATCCTGCAATTAATTATTTTTCCCCAAGGATGGCCATAGATATGTAAAGGACAGAAGTCTTGCTGATAAGACACAAATAGGTTCTGATTGGTGTCACAGGAAGGCAAACGGGCGCCCCTGGCTGGATTAATTGAACTTAATTAGTTCTGTTAATGTTCCATCAAATGTGCATTTTGGGTTGACGGTATTACTTAACCTTGACGAGATCAGGCAGTCTGATATTCAAAGATGTGCATCCATGGTTTTTATAGATGGCTTTCAACTACAAATTGAGATCAAATATTCATGTTATGGGGCATTTTTTGGAAAGCATCAGAATAATCAGAAGTATTCCGATAAGAAGAGCAATTCCCGAAGCAATCAGAATGATTTGCTAAAAGAGCAGTTTAACTGTGTGTTTGTCATTCAGTGTAATTTATCTGAATATCCCTTACAATATTACAAATAATTCATGCTGATTACTATAATGCACTGATAAAATGGCAAGCAGGTCCTTGAAATGAAATGTCTTTATTACAATAACTGGACCTCTGGAGACAGAAGTATGTAGCAGCACAAGAATGTGAAACGAATGGACTAAAGAGATGTTTTGCTGGAAACAACAGGGTTTATCACAAGGTTTTAACTTTAATAGACTAATTAAATATGTTTAATGCTGTTAACACACGGGTCATCCATTCAAATTGCAGTACCCTACTCATACACATTTGATTTAAATTTTTTCTATTATTGGCAAAGATTTCTGTTATATTTTTGTTTCAGTTTTGTGCATCTAACATGTCTCTTGTGGTGGGTATGCTATCAAGTTTATACAAAGTAAATATTTCCCAATATTTTCCTCAAATAGTTTATTTTGGCTTCAGTGCAATGACAAATGCATTTTTAGTGTTTCAGTTTTTATTTTCTTATATTTGGTTTCCCCAAATATTGAACATTTGGTTAAATCCTTGAATATCACACTTATTTTCCTCCCAAATTATACAGGAAATAAGCATTTTGACATTAAAATCTAAAGCTGCCTTTTCAATTAAGGAAGGGTGTCCCTTGCAAGTGGATCATCATATTTGGGGGTCATTGGCATTAAAATGTTTGAAAACCCCTGATTTAACAGACATATTTCCCCATGCATTAAATAAGCCTTTCATAGCACTTGTTAAAAGAACTTTATAACTTCTGATGTTCAGAGAATTTCACTTCCTCTAATATATTTTCAGCTACCTTGCTCAGTCAAGGACCTGAAAACCAAAATAACATTTTGTGCGCTTGTGTGTTTATGACCCTGCCTATCTCTGTAGGCCTATGCACTTAGCAGAAAATTAAATTACTGTAGTTCACAAAGTGTAATCAAAAAATGCAACACTAACTGTTCGCTCCAGGCTAAAAGCACATGGTTTTCATAAATCAGTATGGCAGTCTCTTAGTCTCTGCATGCGACATAGCATTACAGATACGACTGGTGCAGTGGCTGAAAAACAACTTTCAGAGCAAGGGATCTGTATGGAAGATTATGACTGAAAATGAATTTAATCAGTCAGAGTCCGGTGGAGAGATCTGTCGCCTGTTTATTCCCCATTCCTTTTCACATAACATTGCTGTACCTATTGGCCCCTGGAGGAACTGAACAGGTGTGGATGTGAAATCTGTGAATGTGTGTTTCTATGGTTACATATGGCAAGAGAAGAAAGAGGTTTTAGCTGGAGGCAAATGGTCAGAATGCAGGACATGGCCTCTTTTCACTCTCCTTTTTCAAATAGAACCTTCACCTCAATTTCTGTAGCAGGTGACCAGAGGGAGGGCTAGTCAAAGTTCGCTTTACAGAATGCCTATTACTCAGTTCCTAGTGTTTTTCACTACCTTATCATTTCAGCTTCCAGTGCACACTATTTTAACTTGGCCTCTGCTAAGCCTACAAATGTTCAGCACCTCACTTCTTACATAATATTTCATGCTCTCTAGAGGGTCGTGCACACAAGGCACACTTTTGTGTTCAAAATTGACTAGATGGAGTGCAGCAGAATAAAAAAGGACACAGGGGTTTCTAGATGTGTTTTGAGAAATTGAGAAAACTATTTTAAAGAATCTGAATAATTTTTAACTTGTCATAAAAAGTGTGGCGTGACGCAACGGCCAATAGCATATGTCTGCTCTGCCACAAAAAGAACATACTGTATGTTGTGTTTTGAATAAGATGCTTGTGTGCTGATGTTCCATAGAAATAAAGTTCTATATTATGGCAGTAAATACGAAACTAATGTGTCAATTTATTTTCCTGCAACATCATATTGCATTAGCCTATTACATTATCCTAAACTAATATCATTTTATAATATTAGTAAATATAAGCTATATTCAAGCCACTGTCATCCAGACCACTGCTTAAGTGACCGAGAAAGACCTCAAAGCCATGTGGCATGCTGCAATCGCTTGTGATTACAGGATTGGGCATTTTATTAAATAATTTTATAGAGATTATTGGGTGGATGTCCATTTGAATCTGAGCTAGCAATCTTTGGAATAAATATATTTAAACAAGCACACTTTTACATGTTCATATGTCCCCATTAAGATAAAAAAATTATTCAAATAAACTCTGAAAACATTTTAACGCCGCCATTTGGAGAAATCGGCTTTTTAGGCTACATGCCCCCTAGAGGAAGACACCATTGTTTTTCATAGGCCACAGTTATTAGCCATCCAATGTGGTGTCCCTACCAGGCTTTTTAACTAGCTTAACCAGCAAGATTTCCTTGGTAAAGTACATACTTTTAGTGCATAGTATAAGTATGCAAACTGGGGCACAGCCTTTCGCTCACTTGAAATTTCAGTCTGAAGGAAAGTCATTCTCTCTCTGTCTCTGTGTGGTTAATTATTGAGATCTATAGGGGTGTTACTCAGCCACACTAACCTTGAGCACTCACGATTAATTAATTCCTCTAATTCTGCCCACCGTGTGTGTGGAAATATGTAATTTAAAAAGAGCAGCAGACGGTCACGCTTTTAAGAGCGCCCCCTTTTTCTCAACGCAGATGGAGGAGGACCCAGACAAGCACATTAGACATCTTTAAATGCCTTTAATTTATCCGACAGGTCAGCATGACTTCAAAGTTAAAGGAAGGAGAGCGTAAAACTGCTGTTAATAGAATTCCAGAGTTTTGGGGGTTTTTATCTTAGGGGGGGAAGAAATATATTGACAGAGAACAGGCTTTTTCCTCCTTCCTGTTTGTTGATGAGCAGGTGTCAGCACAAGTGTTCTGTCCACTGCATCAGCGTTTCTTCAATTTCATGCACTTTTATGTCCCAGTGGTTGATTTCTATTGAAAATTGGAAAACTTTTTATATGCGTTAATAATTAATTTTTGCTACTTTTCTAATGTCTTTTGTGAATATGTTTTATTGTTTTACGCTTGTCTCAAACTCAGACTTTTAATCTTAAAATATGAAAATGCATCATAAAAAATATGATTACATTTTAAAAAGTGTGATATTCTAAACAAATAGTGAAATTATCAGAAACTATTCCAATATTTATTGTTGGAAATGTATACACTTTTGTATACACTTTACAGCACATTTACACATAACCAACAATTCTGATGCTAATAAAGTTATTATAAAGTTATACTTGGTTTTCAGAAGGCAAAAAGTGAAATGCATATCGGGTAAGTGACGTGTGACGAAAATATATAAATATATATTTCCATTGTGCACCATTTCCGATAAAACTGTAACTTGGTCAAAACGTACAAATAAAAATTAAGAAAATTATTTTGGTGCTTTAGGACACATAAAATGTTAGCAATGAAATGACCATAGCATGACAAAGGAGTCTGACATTTAATTCCAAAAATGTTTCAAACATAATTTTGACTACTCTCATTTATGTACAGTGAGGAAAATAAGTATTTGAACACCCTGCTATTTTGCAAGTTCTCCCACTTGGAAATCATGGAGGGGTCTGAAATTGTCATCGTAGGTGCTTGTCCACTGTGAGAGACATAATCTAAAAAAAAAAATCCAGAAATCACAATGTATGATTTTTTAACTATTTATTTGTATGATACAGCTGCAAATAAGTATTTGAACACCTGTCTATCAGCTAGAATTCTGACCCTCAAAGACCTGTTAGTCTGCCTTTAAAATGTCCACCTCCACTCCATTTATTATCCTAAATTAGATGCACCTGTTTGAGGTCGTTAGCTGCATAAAGACACCTGTCCACCCCATACAATCAGTAAGAATCCAACTACTAACATGGCCAAGACCAAAGAGCTGTCCAAAGACACTAGAGACAAAATTGTACACCTCCACAAGGCTGGAAAGGGCTACGGGGAAATTGCCAAGCAGCTTGGTGAAAAAAGGTCCACTGTTGGAGCAATCATTAGAAAATGGAAGAAGCTAAACATGACTGTCAATCTCCCTCGGACTGGAGCTCCATGCAAGATCTCACCTCGTGGGGTCTCAATGATCCTAAGAAAGGTGAGAAATCAGCCCAGAACTACACGGGAGGAGCTGGTCAATGACCTGAAAAGAGCTGGGACCACCGTTTCCAAGGTTACTGTTGGTAATACACTAAGACGTCATGGTTTGAAATCATGCATGGCACGGAAGGTTCCCCTGCTTAAACCAGCACATGTCAAGGCCCGTCTTAAGTTTGCCAATGACCATTTGGATGATCCAGAGGAGTCATGGGAGAAAGTCATGTGGTCAGATGAGACCAAAATAGAACTTTTTGGTCATAATTCCACTAACCGTGTTTGGAGGAAGAAGAATGATGAGTACCATCCCAAGAACACCATCCCTACTGTGAAGCATGGGGGTGGTAGCATCATGCTTTGGGGGTGTTTTTCTGCACATGGGACAGGGCGACTGCACTGTATTAAGGAGAGGATGACCGGGGTCATGTATTGCGAGATTTTGGGGAACAACCTCCTTCCCTCAGTTAGAGCATTGAAGATGGGTCGAGGCTGGGTCTTCCAACATGACAATGACCCGAAACACACAGCCAGGATAACCAAGGAGTGGCTCTGTAAGAAGCATATCAAGGTTCTGGCGTGGCCTAGCCAGTCTCCAGACCTAAACCCAATAGAGAATCTTTGGAGGGAGCTCAAACTCCGTGTTTCTCAGCGACAGCCCAGAAACCTGACTGATCTAGAGAAGATCTGTGTGGAGGAGTGGGCCAAAATCCCTCCTGCAGTGTGTGCAAACCTGGTGAAAAACTACAGGAAACGTTTGACCTCTGTAATTGCAAACAAAGGCTACTGTACCAAATATTAACATTGATTTTCTCAGGTGTTCAAATACTTATTTGCAGCTGTATCATACAAATAAATAGTTAAAAAATCATACATTGTGATTTCTGGATTTTTTTTTTTTAGATTATGTCTCTCACAGTGGACAAGCACCTACGATGACAATTTCAGACCCCTCCATGATTTCTAAGTGGGAGAACTTGCAAAATAGCAGGGTGTTCAAATACTTATTTTCCTCACTGTATATCAAACACATTACATAATTTAGTTTGACGCCACTCTTGTCACCAAGCAGAAATGCAAAATAATGACATTAATGTTTCAAACAGGTTTACAGAACTCTCTCTTTATTTTGCATTGGTCAGACAAACCTGTCCAAAATCATGCCAATGTTTTGAAAGCGGCTCAGAGTCACAGTGTTTATACTTTTTGGGGAAATTAGCTTATAGATGGCTTACTTACTGTAGTACTTATACTAGGGCTGCTCAATATATCGCATTTGTTGAAAATATCATAAATTTACATATCCTGATATGCATATTGCAAGGGCTTGCAATAATACTTTTAAAGGTAACATTTATGGTGATGCAGACTGCCATGAATAGACTGGGCGAGCAATTGTCATTTGGTGTGTGTGTGTGTGTGTGTGTGTGTGTGTGTGTGGAGTGCATAGGCGCAGATCCAAACCACAAGATATTCCCCATTAATATTCTCCATTTTAACATTATCTGATTAAGCGATTACATGAGAGTTCATACATTTTAGTAAGTTGTATTGTGTCTTTCAACATACCCTCTGATATAAAAAAAAAAAATGTCATAGTATAAGTCAGAGAGAGAGAGTGTTGTGCTCCGTTCCCTTTGAATGGGTAGCTACCATGATCTGTCACACACTGCATTAAAGAGTATCAAAACATAATGTAAATTTTGTGATAAAATTGACATAAAGTAAAAGCTGAGACTTAAATAGTACTTCTGACTCAAATGATGGGAGTGCGGCACATTTGTGGATATGTAGCTAATTAAAAACAGTATTATACGCATTGTATATTTGGATCTAAAGACAACCTTGATTATGATTTTTAATAAGTCCTGATAAATCCTATTTTTCTCCCAATAAACTTCTGTGTATTTAGTTGGTGGGGTTCTAATGTTAAACACTCCGATTGAAGTCCTCATAGTCATCAACTAATTATTGCATCTAATTTGTCCTCCATATTGTGCAGCCCTAACTTATAATTGTCTCTGCATATTAAGCTGGGATAGGAGAAAGAATCACACACATCACCTTTAATGAATGTCAAAGAGGTGTTAAGTCTTTCTGTAAATATGGTTAGTTGACTGTAATTATAAACCTCCCATGTCCAGTTTAATATCAAAACAAGGTAGTGCTCCTAGTACAAAAGCCCTCTCATACATTGTATTCACACTGAAAACAGTGACTTGGTTTATGGTTGTTAAAGATGCCAACCACTCATTATTAAACAGACTTCTGAATCAAACATTTGCATTTGAATTCATCATTAATTTCCAAATCTATTGCTCTTGTCACCTGCATTTCTGAGTAGTGTATGTTTGAAGAAGAACAAAATAATACCTTTCTGGCGTCTCGGGTGTGTTGCATCATAAACATAACATTTTTAGGTCACTGTGTCAAGTTAAATATAGTTTAATACTTAGAACACATCTTGAGATCCCTAAGATCGCATTAGCGCTCCTTCGAGTGTTTTGAATGCTAGAACGTAACACATGTTTGTGTTGTTCTTCCTACTGAAGTGTTTTCTTCACTGTATAAACTGGACGTTGCTCATACAGCTGACATTTCATTTACTGCCCTCTGGAGTAAATAGGTGGTACTACAAGCTTTCATTTCTCAGGAATCTTCCTTATTATGGTGCGTGGGCATGCGATTAATTGCGTACATTTTTTTAACGCATTATTTTTTGTAAAATTAATCGCACTGAATTAACGTGTTAAACTGACAGCCGTAATATATATATATATATATATATATATATATATATATATATATATATATGTGTGTGTGTGTGTGTGTGTGTGTGTGTTTGTGTGTGTTCTGAAAAAGATTTTCTGAAGAAGATTCTAGTCCCTAGATATTGTATGTTTGATCTCCTCAACAAGCCGCACAATTTGAAGTATCATTCATGTCCATAGCAAATGATGATGCTGGACAAAAAGTGTCATTCTGTTGCACTTCCCCCAGTTAAAAGGTTGAAATTCCGACTCTGAGTTGAATGGAATGCTTCATGAATCATCACAGCAACAACAATAAGGAGCATCGTGGCTATCCCAACAGGAGCAAACAACAATCAGATGCGCAATGTGAACATTCTTTCATTGAGTTGGGTAGTGAATCTTCACATAATGACAAAATATGATGTATTTTGATGTAATCATTTATACATGTTTTAAAATATTATTTTATAACAGATTATAAATGTCGTTGCTCCATACTCAAGTAATTAGTCAGAGTACTCAAGAAGACAAAATATCCAAAACCTATTTTGTATTCTGTGTTCATTTTAAACTCACTGTCTACATTAATAAATAGGTTTAGTTTTTTTTTTTTTTTTTTCAAATCCCTTACCCAAAGAATTATACAATTACAAAGATCATGTCATTATTTAATCACACCAGTGTTGCTCCAATGCTGTTACTTATTGTACAAGTGTACATAAAATTTGATATATTAATTTATTTATTTATGTGGAGCTCAAATAAACAGACTAACCCTAACTTTTCTTAAATTTGATAGACATATCTACTATGAACTGTAATTTTTTCGAAAAGTGAAAGATCTTAAGATCTTAAATCAGTGGTCCCCAACCCCCGGGCCGCGGACCGGTACCAGTCCGTGGATCAATTGGTACCGGGCCGCACAAGAAATAATTAAATATTTCCGTTTTATGTATTATCTGAGTCTGAACGATCTTTTATTTTGAAAAATCTTTTATTTTGAGAAATTACCGGATTCTCTCGGTTATGTCTTGCGTGCCAACATTGAACCCACAAGCGAGCAAAATGAGTAAGAAACAGATGTTTTTGGAAAGTTTCTTTGCAAAGGGGAAAAGGCCCAGTGAAGAGACAGGAGAAGAGCCCACTTCCAAGAAAAAGAAAGCTTTTAACAGACAATACCAGGAGTCCTACTTGAAATATGGATTTATCCCGGTAGGTGATTCCCACATACCAAGCCCGCTCTGCATAATATGCGGCGACTGGCTCGCTAATGAGGCAATGAAGCCTTCAAAACTGCTTCGCCACCGTCTCGTTGCAGAGAAACAAGCTCAGGGCTCCCATTGATTTGTCGTTATCGTGAGTTAAAATTTTCATGAAAATAAAATGTTCTTTATATTCGTTTTTGTGGCGTATCTGTATCTTATTTTGAAGGGATGTTTAAAGTTACCATAGCGACCAGAGTCATAGAGCATTAGGGCAGTGGTCGAGAGGAGAGGAGTAGAGCTTGTGAGTCTTAGCGGGCACACCAACATGCAGAAGCCTTATCTGACGGTTCAACACCCACACCCACCCCCCACCCCGGCCGCAGTAAAATTGTCAAGCGTTGACCGGTCCGCGGTGATAAAAAGGTTGGGGACCACTGTCTTAAATGATTCAAAAAAATTAATGGACACATGATGCCATACAAGAAGCAGAAATGCGTGAAATCCAGTGAGATTCGATACACCCAGTTACATGCTTGCTCTTTGAAAAACATGGCAAAGTTGGCAAAATCCTCAGACTCTGGAGACATTAAAAAACACTTACGTATTCAAGCTGAGGCCTCTGGTGGCCCTGTGAGCCAAGACTCGATTTGGAAGGCACGTTGGGAGAAGAAATTCAGCGACAACTGTCCAACATCTCGGTGATGCTGACAAAGGTTGTTGCTGAATTGGAGGCTCTCGCTGTAATACGTCGATCGATTATGGCGATGGAAACAAAATTCTCTGAGTTGGTCACAAGAGTGGCAGATGCTGAGAAATGGATAGATTATCTGGAGTCATCGGAAAGGGAATTATCTGCTAATCCGCCTGTATCCAAAACAGACTTGAAACACATTTTGGAAAAACTGGAATATCTCAAAAACATGAGCCGAAGGAATAACATATGGATTTTTGGAATTCCTAAGCATGCAGAATATGGTGAAATTCCTTGACAAGCTCTTCCCGAGTCTGCTCGACATAACAGGCCATAAACTGGCCTGTCCTGGCTTGCAGATCTGCTGAGGGAGACAGGCCCCAATCAATTCTGGCCAAATTTCTGAGATCATCCGATAAAGATCAAAGGAAAGCTTTCTTGGAAGAATCACAATATTTTCTTTTTCCAGGACTTTGCAAATTCAACAAGAGAGAAACACAATTGGTTCAAGGAATGTGAGAATCTCTTGCATCAATGGAAGATCGCTTTTGCACTGATGTTTCTGGCGAAACTGAGAATAAAAACCAAGGATGCAGCAAAGTATTTACATGTCCCAAACTGGCACTCTCCTTCATAAATACATTGGAGTAATTAAGCCATTTGATGTTTCTTAAATTAGTGGACTGACTCACTGTACAATGGTATATATTTTTTTTTATTTATTTATTTTTATGCTGCCTCCAAGAGAGTTTGGTCTTGATTATCCGAGGAACCGGGATGCCTGTTTCGTTTCTTTTCGTGCTGGTTCTGCCTAACGGCTTGAGCTTGTTTTGTGGAATTACACTGCTTCAGAACAGTTGTGGATGAATCTGTTCGATCTTTTTGCTATGCTTCCTGTTGGCTGGAGTTTGGTTTTGTTAAATATTTTTAAGGGACATTAGAATGATTTTGTCATTTGCTGCACTCATAACAGCCAGCTCACTGAAAAAAATGTTATCTGTTAAAGGAAACTTAATGGTTTGATATCAGCTGGAATTTGTTTAGTGGAGGAACACACCTTCGAGACAGTTCTGTGAAAGAATCTACATGTTTTTTGTATTTATTCTGCCTGTTGGCTGAGGTCTGTTTTGCGAAGTATTTTCTGTTATGTAATTTTGCCTCACAAAATTTGTGCAGAAGAACTGGACTTGATTGGCGCTGTAGTATGTGGGGTTAATGCAAACGTTTTTCTTTTTTCTGTTTGTTTTGTTCGGGGTTTGATTCTTGCACTAATGGGGAAAGTGGTCTGTATAATCTTGTTTTTGGCAAACAAACAGACTCATGTCAAATGTTAATTTGAGTAGGTTATCTCTCTCCACATGGAATGTGAATGGGTTGGGGGACCCCATAAAAATAAGGAAGGTTTTTTCTTTTCTTAAGCGTAAGAAATAAATATAGTGACATCTTTCCCTGCAGGAAGCTGAAAAATTTGTTAAGATATTGGGTGGACATGTTTTCTTTAGTGCTGGCTCGAGTAAGTGAAGGAGAGTCATTATACTGATAAATAAATATCTACAATTCAAATGTCTTAAACAGAGTAAAGATAAATTAGGAAGAGTCATTGTTGTTTTAGGAGAAATGGTGGCATTCTCAGGACACAGGTGGATCGCAACCGCTCTGTCCACCTAGGGGACCGGCGAGTACCCGTGGACCACTCTGCTGTCGAGGGTAGTAAGAGCGAATGAGCGAGGGGGTCGATTATGAGTAGTAAAAGGTGCCCTCCATGACCTCGTCAGCTCATCGGGGGGGGGGGGGGGGGGGGCTGTGAGTGGTCCCCAGACCCGAGGAACCAATCATCCAGCCACGAAGGCTGTGCGGAGGATGGAGGGTTCCAGTACAACCCCACGCTGACGGCAGCCCAGGCAAGCATGTCGGCCATCTGGGCATCAACCTCTGACTGGGCGTGCTGTCCCGAAGGTGGCAGCCCAATTGAGTCTTCCGCGTCAGACGCCGGAACACTTTCCGATGCAGCGGCGAGCTCATCATCCAGCTCAGGGGGCTCAAGAGGATAGGCAGACTAGCCGTGAGGCGAGCCACTGTCCCCCCCGAGCCCGGGCAGAAGTCAACAAACGTGTCGGGGTGCGGGTGGTTCGTGGGGGATGTACCCGGCGAAACCAAGCCCTCTTCGACACAACGTCGACGTGAGCGACAGACGGGAAACAACTGGTCCTCAGTATCCTCTGTGGGCATGGCTTAGGAGGCACTTAAGGATGTTTTTAGGGGTGGGATCAGTGTGCCTCATTCACAAAAAAATCCAAAGCATGTGAACTCGTGGAATTGGAAGGGAATATTAAAAGAATGTCGTCTGATGGCCTCAGAGAATTGACCTGATTGAAATACAGATATAATACTATTTTGTAGCGGAAAGTAGAGTTTTGATTGTTCATGGCAAGACAGTCATACTTTGAGTGGGGGGACAAAGCAAGGAAGCTTTTGGCTAGATGTATAAAGCAGAGAGAGTCTTTTTCTACCATTCCCTGAAATCTGAAATCTGCTGGTGGTTAAAAATGTACCCTGCCATTGATATTAATAATGCTTTTAAAGAGTTCTATCTTGATCTCTATAGTTCCACGTGTTCGTTTACTGATGAAGATATTAGAAAATTTGTGGAACCATAAGAACTCCATAAATTGACACTGAATTTGGCACAAGTCCGGATCAGTCTGATTCTTAAATAGGACAAAGATCCAAGTGAGTGTAAAAGTTACCGTCTAATTTCCCTGATCCAGCTGGATGTAATCGATTAAGTAGAGTTATGACATCTCTTATACATTTAGATCATGTGGGGTTTATTCGGGGCCACAGCTCTTCTGATAACATTAGGTGTTTCATCAGTATCATGTGGTCAGTGGCGAATGATCAGTCTCCGGTCGCTGCCATCTCACTTGATGCCGAAAAGGTATTTGATATGGTAGAATGGGATTCTTTTTTAAAGATTTTGATAATATATGGGTTCGGGAGTATATTTATTATATTTATTAGATAAGAAAGGAGGAGGATTTTCCAGGGGTGATGGCTGGAGGCGTGGAGCATAAGCTTCTGCTTTATGCAGATGATATTTTACTAGATACATCTACTACATTTATGCCTTGCCTCCACAGAATTAATAATTATTTTTCCAAGTTCTCAGGGTACAAAGTCAATTGTTCTAAATCCGAAACTTTGGCTCTGACAGCGTACTGCCCAGTAACGGATTTCCACCTGGGCGCTTTTCAGTGGCTGAAACAGGGCGTTAAGTATTTGGGAATTTTTTACCCTTTAATAAAAAGGTTTTCGAGCGATGTGGGCAGGTGGACTTCATTACATTTATTGATGATTGTGAAGGTTAATGTTATTAAAATGAACTGTATTCCAAAATGTAACTACCTGCTAGCATAGTGAAGTCCTTCATTTGGAATGGTGAGCATCCCAGTTTTGTGGGGTTTAAATGTTGATTTTATATATATATATATATATATATATATGTGTGTGTGTTTTGCATTTCTCTGTTATTGTACGATTTAATAAAAAAAATGTATTACAAAATTATTCTTAAAAATGTATTTTGTGTTCCATGGAAAAATAACAGCATACAGGTTTGGAACAACACATGAGTAAAATAATGACAGAAGTTTCATTTTTGGGTGAGCTATTCCTTTAAATACATATAGTCTGGGTTGATTGGTGGAACGAGAGAGACTGATACTCCTTAAGCTCTATTTGCTTTCACTTTGCTCTGATAAAATTTAGTTCTGACATTCTGAGTACTGTGATCTCTGACACTGTGGCCTGTAATTTGCACAGATCAGCCATTTGTGTGACAAAACCCAGCAATCACCAGATCCAATTAGACAAGCAAGGAGGCCAGACCTGCGCAGCAGCACTGAGAGTGTACAGCGTGAAGAGGGGCACATGGAGAATACTAAACTGAACACTTCCTCTGCCCAATATTATCAAGCACTACATCCTTTTACCCACTCATTCATCTTTATTTCAAAGCAGTGAGATGTGTAGTTTTAATTGTTTCTGAGCTTTTTGTTTTCTCTTTTGCACACAATCTGAAGAGAAACAGATTTAATACATTCGGTCCCAGAAGCCTGCAGCAATTATGTGAAGAAATGTTCCAAGTTAACTGCTTTTGTAACATTCCTTTGTGTTGATTGTTCGCTCACCATGATGAGGTTTACAGTTGTTCTAATTGAAATGACAAAATTATTGTAAACTGCCATGCTGAATATTCGCAGCACATCCTGTTCTGTTTAATAAGAGAACGTACTCTAGAGAATGGTTAGTTGACCTGGTGGTGCACAGGAGCAATCAGCTCCATTAAACTGCGTTTTAAACAGCTGTGAAAAAAATAGGCAGCCATTTTTTAAAAGATTACAGATTTACATTGCACTGGAAGAAAATTATAATGTATATCCTGAAAACTTTGAATACATTATGTACCTCATCATTGAACATAACCCTATTATTGGCCTAGTTCCATCTGCTCAATTATTAATTGTTGATCTATGTACTCACTCGTCATATATATGCTATTGTAGTGTCTTAATTTGGTTGTGTCGCTCACTTGATTTCAGCATTTCTTGTCATAATTGCTGAGTTTTAGGATGCTGTTTCAAGTCAAAAGTACTTTTAGAACCCTTCATTCTGTTGTCCCTTTTTTTTTTTTTTTTTTTAGTACAAGAATGCATCATCTGTGATAGCATGAGATGTTAGCTATAGATTTGCAAAAAGGTGGTACATCAAGCTAGAGGTCTGCAACCCGACCCGGGCCTGACTGGACCAGAGAAAACCCGGGCTGGGTTCTGGTCAGTTTTTTCCAAGTAAGACTTTGAGTTTGGGTCAGGTTCAGGAAGGTATGTAATTAATGAAAAAAATAAACAGGCCTAACTCGTTTCACATGCGCTCCAACTCACAGATACGAGCGATTGAACGAGTTAGGGGCTGTTCACACCTAACGTGTTTTTGTGTGTGTCAGCTCTATTTTCCTATGTGAACACATGCTGGACAGACATCTTTGACTGTTGCACCATGTTTCACAGTTTTTACAGTGTCTCTCGCAGGACCAGCACAATTTTAAGATGTGTCAAGTTAAAAAGAACTTCAAGTTTCAAAAACGGATGTCAACAAAATGTTCAATGTTTTGAACAAGTTCAGGCTGCATAGAGGTGATTAACACCTTTTTCCAGATTGCTCTGCACCTGGCATAGGCCTGTGCAGACCTCTACATCAAGCTTGAATTGCTCTGATGGTAGTAACATCTTACATTTTATAGAATTTAACACAGGCTTCTGCAGTATGTAAATACAGCCCTGCCCCAAAGGATCTAATTCCCCCACAAATTATGTAATTGATTTGTTATGCCGTTAACCCTAACAAAATGCGCTGGAATGAAGATCACACGCACACCCCACGTTGTCAGAAAACACACTCGTACAACACTACCAACAACACTCATGAACAACACTTTAGCTGGATAATTACTTCATGGCATCATGTATTCTGGCTGTGGCTTACAGCTCACGCTTTTATTTTGGCAACCTAAGAAGATGCAATTGTGCTTATCACAGGCAGTGTTTTATTGGAAAAACACTTAATTGATGTGTCATGTTAGTTTGTATAACTCTTATCACCTCTCAGCATCACAGCTGGAACTCTCTTGGCTTTCTCTCAGAAGACTCGAGCACTCGTTCGTCTTGCCCTTTTCAAAAGAGCTTTTGTTTTGCAGCTTGTTTTTCTAGAATCAAGTCAAAAACAAGTGCTCATTCTAATACCTTTTTTCACCCTCTCAAACTCTACTTCTTGCCTGTTTAGATGGGTTTGCTCTTGCCGGGTGGTGTTGGGGACTGGATGAACTAATTGCCCCCAAGCAAAGTGCTTAATCCCTGTCTAACTCATTAGGCTGAGAAACAAACAGGGTGTCTCTGAAAGAGCCTGTAATTAAGAGAGATTTGTGACACTAAACCCAGTGTGGCATGCAGCTGATTCAAACTCGTCTGTCAAAACATATCACCCTCTTTTTTTTTCATCAAGTTTATTTTCTTCCTCTCTTCTGGACCTGTGTCACTCTCTCTTTTTGACCACAAAGCTAAGCACTCTCTTTTCACCCCCACCAACACTAAGACAACCTCTCTCTCCATTCTATAGCAGAAGAGTGACATGTTGACTAATGAATCTACAAGCACTTTGGTAATGCCATCTCGACTGTGTAATTTAATGATCACACACACACACTCTGTCACTTCTCTCCTCCACCATCATAATCCCTTTTTCTTTCACTTATTCTCTTTCTTTTATCAATTTCAATCATGCATGATAAACCCCAGCATTAATCCTGACTGTCGGAGTGCCACAGGCCCGTTCCATTCTACCCTCCATGATGCGCTGTGCAATATTTACACATGGCAGTCAGCTAGCACAGCCTCTGTTCTCTGCAGGGCTACAGATTGTATCATTACAGTGCAACATCATGCATCCATCAGTTTATGATGCCAAATTACTGTGTGCAAACTTCAGGCATGCCCTCTGGCCAAATATGCTCTCTGACAGTTCCTGCTTAGGAAGGGATTACATTTGTTCAGGCTGAACACACAGGCACAACACATGCACCTGATAAGGCCTTAAACAGTAAAACAGTTTTAAAATTAAAAAATAAATACAGTGGTGTCAAAGTATGAGACCACAAGTGAAAATATATTTTGCTTTTTTCTAATCTAATGTGTTTTTTCTGTACAAATTATATTATCAGCACAATTTGAGTGAAAGCTAAATTAAATAATTTAAATGAATGTCAGAATTTCTTATTATTTCTTATTAAGGTGCACTCAGTAACTTTTTGCTCATGTGGATTAACAGTGACACCTGGTGGTGTGGATGCAGCATCATTCAAAATCACAGTTTTCAGTTACAGATGCCATTGTAGAAATTCACAATCCACAATCAGCCACGATTAGTTTAATCCAAACGTGAAAGTGTCCAATAACAAGACGGTTACTGAGATTAAGTGAGTTAAAAAAAAGACACTTATATGCTCAAGATGACGCCCCTACAAAGGCCTCGGACCAGGGTGTCAATTTGGCCGGACAAATTCGGGAGTATGAAGGTCGTTGCTGACTTGGAGAATCTTGCTGCAATACGTTGATTGATCACTGCCATGGAGACTAAATTCACTGATGTGGTTACAAGAGCGGTGGATGTCGAGAAACTGATCATTGGAGAGTGAATTAGCTGCTAATCTACTAGCGACCAAAGCAGACAGGAAATCTAGTGAGCTCATACAGATTCGGCTCGGCGATCCACTGAGGGAGTCAGGCCCCAATTAATTCTGGACAAATTTCTGAGATTATCCGATAAAGATCTTGTGTTAAGCAAATCAAGGTGTAAAGGTAGGCTTTCTTAGAAGAACCAAAACATTTTCATGTTCCCAGATTTTGCAAATTCAACAAGAGAGAAATGTGATCGATTCAAGGAATGCAAGAAACTCTTATATTAACGGAAGTTCGCTTTTGCACTGATGTTCCTGGACAAATTGAGAATAGATGCTAAGGATGGCCACAAAGTATTTACTTGTCCCCAACAAGCATTTTCCTTCATAAAGTCAATGGGGTAAGTCATTGTGGGATTCTCACGTTGCAGCTGAGTAAGCTTGACTCACTGAACATTCACTTGACCGTCCGAGGAAACTGGATGCCTTTTTGTTTCTTTTTGTGCTGGTTCCGCTTTGTGGCTGGAGTTTGTTTTTGTAGTAACAAATCCTTCGGGACAGTGTTGTCTTTGCAACACATGTTGAATCTGTATGTTC